>CAUEHS010000319.1:0-600000 GCA_958510865.1 Myrrha octodecimguttata | reverse complement strand
ACCCTTACCCTTACCCTTACCCTTACCCTTACCCTTACCCTTACCCTTACCCTTGCTTTTACCCTTAAGCTTACCCTCACCCTCACCCTTAACCTTACCCTTAACCTTACCCTTACCCTTACCCTTACCCTTACCCTTACCCTTACCCTTACCCTTACCCTTGCTTTTACCCTTAGGCTTACCCTTACCTTTACCCTTACCCTTACCCTTACCCTTACCCTTACCCTTGCTTTTACCCTTAAGCTTACCCTTACCCTTACCCTTACCCTTACCCTTACCCTTACCCTTGCTTTTACCCTTAAGCTTACCCTTACCCTTACCCTTACCCTTACCCTTACCCTTGCTTTTACCCTTGGGCTTACCCTTACCCTTACCCTTACCCTTACCCTTAAGCTTACCCTTACCCTTACCCTTACCCTTACCCTTACCCTTACCCTTACCCTTGCTTTTACCCTTAAGCTTACCCTTACCCTTACCCTTACACTTACCCTTACCCTTACCCTTACCCTTACCCTTACCCTTACCCTAACCCTTACCCTTACCCTTGCTTTTACCCTTAGGCTTACCCTTACCTTTACCCTTACCCTTACCCTTACCCTTAAGCTTACCCTTACCCTTACCCTTACCCTTACCCTTACCCTTACCCTTACCCTTACCCTTACCCTTACCCTTACCCTTACCCTTGCTTTTACCCTTAAGCTTACCCTTACCCTTACCCTTACACTTACCCTTACCCTTACCCTTACCCTTACCCTTACCCTTACCCTTACCCTAACCCTTACCCTTACCCTTGCTTTTACCCTTAGGCTTACCCTTACCTTTACCCTTACCCTTACCCTTACCCTTACCCTTACCCTTACCCTTACCCTTACCCTTGCTTTTACCCTTAAGCTTACCCTTACCCTTACCCTTACCCTTACCCTTACCCTTGCTTTTACCCTTAAGCTTACCCTTACCCTTACCCTTACCCTCACCCTTACCCTTACCCTTACCCTTGCTTTTACCCTTAAGCTTACCCTTACCCTTACCCTTACCCTTACCCTTACCCTTACCCTTACCCTTACCCTTACCCTTACCCTTACCCTTACCCTTACCCTTACCCTTACCCTTACCCTTGCTTTTACCCTTAAGCTTACCCTTACCCTTACCCTTACCCTTACCCTTACCCTTACCCTTACCCTTACCCTTACCCTTACCCTTACCCTTACCCTTACCCTTACCCTTACCCTTACCCTCACCCTTACCCTTGCTTTTACCCTTAGGCTTACCCTCACCTTTACCCTTACCCTTACCCTTACCCTTACCCTTACCCTTACCCTTACCCTTGCTTTAACCCTTAAGCTTACCCTTACCCTCACCCTTACCCTTACCCTTACCCTTGCTTTTACCCTTAAGCTTACCCTTACCCTTACCCTTACCCTTACCCTTGTTTTACCCTTAGGCTTACCCTTACCCTTACCCTTACCCTTACCCTTGCTTTTACCCTTAAGCTTACCCTTACCCTTACCTTTAACCTTACCCTTACCCTTACCTTTACCCTTACCCTTACCCTTACCTTTACCCTTACCCTTGCTTTTACCCTTAGGCTTACCCTAACCTTTACCCTTACCCTTACCCTTACCCTTACCCTTACCCTTACCCTTACCCTTATCCTTACCCTTACCCTTACCCTTACCCTTGCTTTTACCCTTAAGCTTACCCTTACCCTTACCCTTACCCTTACCCTTACCCTTACCCTTACCCTTACCCTTACCCTTGCTTTTACCCTTAAGCTTACCCTTACCCTTACCCTTACCCTCACCCTTACCCTTACCCTTACCCTTGCTTATACCCTTAAGCTTACCCTTACCCTTACCCTTACCCTTACCCTTACCCTTACCCTTACCCTTACCCTTACCCTTACCCTTGCTTTTACCCTTAGGCTTACCCTTACCTTTACCCTTACCCTTACCCTTACCCTTACCCTTACCCTTACCCTTGCTTTTACCCTCAAGCTTACCCTTACCCTTACCCTTACCCTTACCCTAACCCTTACCCTTGCTTTTACCCTTAAGCTTACCCTTACCCTTACCCTTACCCTTACCCTTACCCTTAACCTTACCCTTACCCTTACCCTTGCTTTTACCCTTAAGCTTACCCTTACCCTTACCCTTACCCTTACCCTTACCCTTACCCTTACCCTTACCCTTGCTTTTACCCTTAAGCTTACCCTTACCCTTACCCTTACCCTTACCCTTACCCTTACCCTTACCCTTACCCTTACCCTTACCCTTACCCTTACCCTTGCTTTTACCCTAAGGCTTACCCTTACCTTTACACTTACCCTTACCCTTACCCTTGCTTTTACCCTTAAGCTTACACTTACCCTTACCCTTACCCTTACCCTTGCTTTTACCCTTAAGCTTACCCTTACCCTTACCCTTACCCTTACCCTTACCCTTACCCTTACCCTTACCCTTACCCTTACCCTTGCTTTTACCCTTACCCTTACCCTTGCTTTTACCCTTACCCTTACCCTTGCTTTTACCCTTAGGCTTACCCTTTCCCTTACCCTTACCCTTACCCTTACCCTTACCCTTACCCTTACCCTTGCTTTTACCCTTAAGCTTACCCTTACCCTTACCCTTACCCTTACCCTTACCCTTACCCTTACCCTTACCCTTACCCTTACCCTTACCCTTACCCTTACCCTTGCTTTTACCCTTAAGCTTACCCTTACCCTTACCCTTACCCTTACCCTTACCCTTACCCTTACCCTTACCCTTACCCTAACCCTTACCCTTACCCTTACCCTTACCCTTACCCTTACCCTTGCTTTTACCCTTAAGCTTACCCTAACCCTTACCCTTACCCTTACCCTTACCCTTACCCTTACCCTTACCCTTACCCTTACCCTTACCCTTACCCTTACCCTTACCCTTACCCTTACCCTTGCTTTTACCCTTAAGCTTACCCTTACCCTTACCCTTACCCTTACCCTTACCCTTACCCTTACCCTTACCCTTACCCTTACCCTTACCCTTACCCTTACCCTTACCCTTACCCTTACCCATACCCTTGCTTTTACCCTTAGGCTTACCCTTACCTTTACCCTTACCCTTACCCTTACCCTAACCCATACCCTTACCCTTACCCTTGCTTTTACCCTTAAGCTTACCCTTACCCTAACCCTTACCCTTACCCTTACCCTTGCTTTTACCCTTAAGCTTACCCTTACCCTTATCCTTACCCTTACCCTTACCCTTGCTTTTACCCTTAGGCTTACCCTTACCCTTACCCTTACCCTTACCCTTACCCTAACCCTTACCCTTACCCTTACCCTTACCCTTACCCTTACCCTTACCCTTACCCTTACCCTTACCCTTACCCTCACCCTTGCTTTTACCCTTAAGCTTACCCTTACCCTTACCCTTACCCTTACCCTTACCCTTACCCTTACCCTTACCCTTACCCTTACCCCTACCCTTACCCTTACCCTTACACTTACCCTTACCCTTGCTTTTACCCTTAGGCTTACCCTTACCTTTACCCTTACCCTTACCCTTACCCTTACCCTTACCCTTACCCTTACCCTTAAGCTTACCCATACCCTTACCCTTACCCTTACCCTTGCTTTTACCCTTAAGCTTACCCTTACCCTTACCCTTACCCTTACCCTTACCCTTACCCTTACCCTTACCCTTACCCTTACCCTTACTCTTACCCTTGCTTTTACCCTTAAGCTTACCCTTACCCTTACCCTTACCCTTACCCTTACCTTTACCCTTACCCTTGCTTTTACCCTTAAGCTTACCCTTACCCTTACCCTTACCCTTACCCTTACCCTTACCCTTACCCTTACCCTTATTCTTACCCTTACCCTTACCCTTACCCTTACCCTTACCCTTGCTTTTACCCTTAGGCTTACCCTTACCTTTACCCTTACCCTTACCCTTACCCTTACCCTTACCCTTACCCTTGCTTTTACCCTTAAGCTTACCCTTACCCTTACCCTTACCCTTACCCTTACCCTTACCCTTGCTTTTACCCTTAAGCTTACCCTTACCCTTACCCTTACCCTTAACCTTACCCTTGCTTTTACCCTTAGGCTTACCCTTACCCTTACCCTTACCCTTACCCTTGCTTTTACCCTTAAGCTTACCCTTACACTTACCCTTACCCTTACCCTTACCCTTACCCTTACCCTTACCCTTGCTTTTACCCTTAAGCTTACCCTTACCCTTACCCTTACCCTTACCCTTACCCTTACCCTTGCTTTTACCCTTAAGCTTACCCTTACCCTTACCCTTACCCTTACCCTTACCCTTGCTTTTACCCTTAGGCTTACCCTTACCCTTACCCTTACCCTTACCCTTACCCTTACCCTTGCTTTTACCCTTAGGCTTACCCTTACCTTTACCCTTACCCTTACCCTTACCCTTACCCTTACCCTTACCCTTACCCTTACCCTTACCCTTACCCTTACCCTTACCCTTACCCTTACCCTTGCTTTTACCCTTAAGCTTACCCTTACCCTTACCCTTACCCTTACCCTTACCCTTACCCTTACCCTTGCTTTTACCCTTAAGCTTACCCTTACCCTTACCCTTACCCTTACCCTTACCCTCACCCTTACCCTTACCCTTACCCTTGCTTATACCCTTAAGCTTACCCTTACCCTTACCCTTACCCTTACCCTTACCCTTACCCTTACCCTTACCCTTACCCTTTCTTTTACCCTTAGGCTTACCCTTACCTTTACCCTTACCCTTACCCTTACCCTTACCCTTACCCTTACCCTTACCCTTACCCTTACCCTTGCTTTTACCCTTAAGCTTACCCTTACCCTTACCCTTACCCTTACCCTTACCCTAACCCTTACCCTTGCTTTTACCCTTTAGCTTACCCTTACCCTTACCCTTACCGATACCCTTACCCTTACCCTTACCATTACCCTTACCCTTACCCTTACCCTTACCCTCACCCTTACCCTTACCCTTGCTTTTACCCTTGAGCTTACCCTTACCCTTACCCTTACCCTTACCCTTACCCTTACCCTTACCCTTACCCTTACCCTTACCCTTACCCTTACCCTTACCCTTACCCTTACCCTTACCCTTACCCTTACCCTTGCTTTTACCCTTAAGCTTACCCTTACCCTTACCCTTACCCTTACCCTTACCCTTGCTTTTACCCTTAGGCTTACCCTTACCTTTACCCTTACCCTTACCCTTACCCTTACCCTTACCCTTACCCTTACCCTTACCCTTACCCTTACCCTTACCCTTACCCTTGCTTTCACCCTTGAGCTTACCCTTACCCTTACCCTTACCCTTACCCTTACCCTTACCCTTGCTTTTACCCTTAAGCTTACCCTTACCCTTACCCTTACCCTTACCCTTACCCTTGCTTTTACCCTTAGGCTTACCCTTACCCTTACCCTTACCCTTACCCTTGCTTTTACCCTTAAGCTTACCCTTACCCTTACCCTTACTCTTACCCTTACCCTTACCCTTACCCTTACCCTTACCCTTACCCTTACCCTTACCCTTACCCTTACCCTTACCCTTACCCTTACCCTTGCTTTTACCCTTAAGCTTACCCTTACCCTTACCCTTACCCTTACCCTTACCCTAACGCTTACCCTTACCCTTACCCTTACCCTTGCTTTCACCCTTACGAGCTCAAGAACTTCACATCGAAAAACTACGCTCGGGTACCCCTGAATTCTTTAAAATAAGCCAAAATAGCGTTTTTGGGGGGTCTAGACCCTTAGTAAAATTTCGATGAAAATTTGAAAAAATAGATTTCCTTCAAAATTGGTATAATCGAAGAGGGTTCGATGATGAATTATAATCTGCAATTTCCAGTTGATTCCGTCAGTTGACAGGGAAAATAAATGATTTTGAAATTTCACATTTTGGAAATTTCCCATTTGACAGGTGAAAATCTAAACGGTAGGAGATATCGATGAGATAATATCTTAGTCATGTTCAGCGACCTCGCAAACCTATGTTTGCATACCAAACTTGGCCGGTTACTCTGGTATTTTCGAAACTATTTCAATTTGAAACTTTCGCGTTTTTCGTTTCCGAGTTTTGTTTGAAGGGCTCTACAAGGAAGAATTGATGAGTGGGTGATTCTATTATTGCTTCTTATCATTCACACTAACGAGCTCAAGAACTTCAAATCGAAAAACTACGCTCGGGTACCCCTGAATGATAAGAAGCAATAATAGAATCACCCACTCATCAATTCTTCCTTGTAGAGCCCTTCAAACAAAACTCGGAAACGAAAAACGCGAAAGTTTCAAATTGAAATAGTTTCGAAAATACCAGAGTTACCGGCCAAGTTTGGTATGCAAACATAGGTTTGCGAGGTCGCTGAACATGACTAAGACATTATCTCATCGATATCTCCTACCGTTTAGATTTTCACCTGTCAAATGGGAAATTTCCAAAATGTGAAATTTCAAAATCATTTATTTTCCCTGTCAACTGACGGAATCAACTGGGAATTGCAGATTATAATTCATCATCGAACCCTCTTCGATTATACCAATTTTGAAGGAAATCTATTTTTTCAAATTTTCATCGAAATTTTACTAAGGGTCTAGACCCCCCAAAAACGCTATATTTGGCTTATTTTAAAGAATTCAGGGGTACCCGAGCGTAGTTTTTCGATGTGAAGTTCTTGAGCTCGTTAGTGTGAATGATAAGAAGCAATAATAGAATCACCCACTCATCAATTCTTCCTTGTAGAGCCCTTCAAACAAAACTCGGAAACGAAAAACGCGAAAGTTTCAAATTGAAATAGTTTCGAAAATACCAGAGTTACCGGCCAAGTTTGGTATGCAAACATAGGTTTGCGAGGTCGCTGAACATGACTAAGACATTATCTCATCGATATCTCCTACCGTTTAGATTTTCACCTGTCAAATGGGAAATTTCCAAAATGTGAAATTTCAAAATCATTTATTTTCCCTGTCAACTGACGGAATCAACTGGGAATTGCAGATTATAATTCATCATCGAACCCTCTTCGATTATACCAATTTTGAAGGAAATCTATTTTTTCAAATTTTCATCGAAATTTTACTAAGGGTCTAGACCCCCCAAAAACGCTATATTTGGCTTATTTTAAAGAATTCAGGGGTACCCGAGCGTAGTTTTTCGATGTGAAGTTCTTGAGCTCGTTAGTGTGAATGATAAGAAGCAATAATAGAATCACCCACTCATCAATTCTTCCTTGTAGAGCCCTTCAAACAAAACTCGGAAACGAAAAACGCGAAAGTTTCAAATTGAAATAGTTTCGAAAATACCAGAGTTACCGGCCAAGTTTGGTATGCAAACATAAGTTTGCGAGGTCGCTGAACATGACTAAGACATTATCTCATCGATATCTCCTACCGTTTAGATTTTCACCTGTCAAATGGGAAATTTCCAAAATGTGAAATTTCAAAATCATTTATTTTCCCTGTCAACTGACGGAATCAACTGGGAATTGCAGATTATAATTCATCATCGAACCCTCTTCGATTATACCAATTTTGAAGGAAATCTATTTTTTCAAATTTTCATCGAAATTTTACTAAGGGTCTAGACCCCCCAAAAACGCTATATTTGGCTTATTTTAAAGAATTCAGGGGTACCCGAGCGTAGTTTTTCGATGTGAAGTTCTTGAGCTCGTTAGTGTGAATGATAAGAAGCAATAATAGAATCACCCACTCATCAATTCTTCCTTGTAGAGCCCTTCAAACAAAACTCGGAAACGAAAAACGCGAAAGTTTCAAATTGAAATAGTTTCGAAAATACCAGAGTTACCGGCCAAGTTTGGTATGCAAACATAGGTTTGCGAGGTCGCTGAACATGACTAAGACATTATCTCATCGATATCTCCTACCGTTTAGATTTTCACCTGTCAAATGGGAAATTTCCAAAATGTGAAATTTCAAAATCATTTATTTTCCCTGTCAACTGACGGAATCAACTGGGAATTGCAGATTATAATTCATCATCGAACCCTCTTCGATTATACCAATTTTGAAGGAAATCTATTTTTTTAAATTTTCATCGAAATTTTACTAAGGGTCTAGACCCCCCAAAAACGCTATATTTGGCTTATTTTAAAGAATTCAGGGGTACCCGAGCGTAGTTTTTCGATGTGAAGTTCTTGAGCTCGTTAGTGTGAATGATAAGAAGCAATAATAGAATCACCCACTCATCAATTCTTCCTTGTAGAGCCCTTCAAACAAAACTCGGAAACGAAAAACGCGAAAGTTTCAAATTGAAATAGTTTCGAAAATACCAGAGTTACCGGCCAAGTTTGGTATGCAAACATAGGTTTGCGAGGTCGCTGAACATGACTAAGACATTATCTCATCGATATCTCCTACCGTTTAGATTTTCACCTGTCAAATGGGAAATTTCCAAAATGTGAAATTTCAAAATCATTTATTTTCCCTGTCAACTGACGGAATCAACTGGGAATTGCAGATTATAATTCATCATCGAACCCTCTTCGATTATACCAATTTTGAAGGAAATCTATTTTTTCAAATTTTCATCGAAATTTTACTAAGGGTCTAGACCCCCCAAAAACGCTATATTTGGCTTATTTTAAAGAATTCAGGGGTACCCGAGCGTAGTTTTTCGATGTGAAGTTCTTGAGCTCGTTAGTGTGAATGATAAGAAGCAATAATAGAATCACCCACTCATCAATTCTTCCTTGTAGAGCCCTTCAAACAAAACTCGGAAACGAAAAACGCGAAAGTTTCAAATTGAAATAGTTTCGAAAATACCAGAGTTACCGGCCAAGTTTGGTATGCAAACATAGGTTTGCGAGGTCGCTGAACATGACTAAGACATTATCTCATCGATATCTCCTACCGTTTAGATTTTCACCTGTCAAATGGGAAATTTCCAAAATGTGAAATTTCAAAATCATTTATTTTCCCTGTCAACTGACGGAATCAACTGGGAATTACAGATTATAATTCATCATCGAACCCTCTTCGATTATACCAATTTTGAAGGAAATCTATTTGTAGAGCCCTTCAAACAAAACTCGGAAACGAAAAACGCGAAAGTTTCAAATTGAAATAGTTTCGAAAATACCAGAGTTACCGGCCAAGTTTGGTATGCAAACATAGGTTTGCGAGGTCGCTGAACATGACTAAGACATTATCTCATCGATATCTCCTACCGTTTAGATTTTCACCTGTCAAATGGGAAATTTCCAAAATGTGAAATTTCAAAATCATTTATTTTCCCTGTCAACTGACGGAATCAACTGGGAATTGCAGATTATAATTCATCATCGAACCCTCTTCGATTATACCAATTTTGAAGGAAATCTATTTTTTTAAATTTTCATCGAAATTTTACTAAGGGTCTAGACCCCCCAAAAACGCTATATTTGGCTTATTTTAAAGAATTCAGGGGTACCCGAGCGTAGTTTTTCGATGTGGAGTTCTTGAGCTCGTTAGTGTGAATGATAAGAAGCAATAATAGAATCACCCACTCATCAATTCTTCCTTGTAGAGCCCTTCAAACAAAACTCGGAAACGAAAAACGCGAAAGTTTCAAATTGAAATAGTTTCGAAAATACCAGAGTTACCGGCCAAGTTTGGTATGCAAACATAGGTTTGCGAGGTCGCTGAACATGACTAAGACATTATCTCATCGATATCTCCTACCGTTTAGATTTTCACCTGTCAAATGGGAAATTTCCAAAATGTGAAATTTCAAAATCATTTATTTTCCCTGTCAACTGACGGAATCAACTGGGAATTGCAGATTATAATTCATCATCGAACCCTCTTCGATTATACCAATTTTGAAGGAAATCTATTTTTTCAAATTTTCATCGAAATTTTACTAAGGGTCTAGACCCCCCAAAAACGCTATATTTGGCTTATTTTAAAGAATTCAGGGGTACCCGAGCGTAATTTTTCGATGTGAAGTTCTTGAGCTCGTTAGTGTGAATGATAAGAAGCAATAATAGAATCACCCACTCATCAATTCTTCCTTGTAGAGCCCTTCAAACAAAACTCGGAAACGAAAAACGCGAAAGTTTCAAATTGAAATAGTTTCGAAAATACCAGAGTTACCGGCCAAGTTTGGTATGCAAACATAGGTTTGCGAGGTCGCTGAACATGACTAAGACATTATCTCATCGATATCTCCTACCGTTTAGATTTTCACCTGTCAGATGGGAAATTTCCAAAATGTGAAATTTCAAAATCATTTATTTTCCCTGTCAACTGACGGAATCAACTGGGAATTGCAGATTATAATTCATCATCGAACCCTCTTCGATTATACCAATTTTGAAGGAAATCTATTTTTTCAAATTTTCATCGAAATTTTACTAAGGGTCTAGACCCCCCAAAAACGCTATATTTGGCTTATTTTAAAGAATTCAGGGGTACCCGAGCGTAGTTTTTCGATGTGAAGTTCTTGAGCTCGTTAGTGTGAATCATAAGAAGCAATAATAGAATCACCCACTCATCAATTCTTCCTTGTAGAGCCCTTCAAACAAAACTCGGAAACGAAAAACGCGAAAGTTTCAAATTGAAATAGTTTCGAAAATACCAGAGTTACCGGCCAAGTTTGGTATGCAAACATAGGTTTGCGAGGTCGCTGAACATGACTAAGACATTATCTCATCGATATCTCCTACCGTTTAGATTTTCACCTGTCAAATGGGAAATTTCCAAAATGTGAAATTTCAAACTCATTTATTTTCCCTGTCAACTGACGGAATCAACTGGGAATTGCAGATTATAATTCATCATCGAACCCTCTTCGATTATACCAATTTTGAAGGAAATCTATTTTTTCAAATTTTCATCGAAATTTTACTAAGGGTCTAGACCCCCCAAAAACGCTATATTTGGCTTATTTTAAAGAATTCAGGGGTACCCGAGCGTAATTTTTCGATGTGAAGTTCTTGAGCTCGTTAGTGTGAATGATAAGAAGCAATAATAGAATCACCCACTCATCAATTCTTCCTTGTAGAGCCCTTCAAACAAAACTCGGAAACGAAAAACGCGAAAGTTTCAAATTGAAATAGTTTCGAAAATAACAGAGTTACCGGCCAAGTTTGGTATGCAAACATAGGTTTGCGAGGTCGCTGAACATGACTAAGACATTATCTCATCGATATCTCCTACCGTTTAGATTTTCACCTGTCAGATGGGAAATTTCCAAAATGTGAAATTTCAAAATCATTTATTTTCCCTGTCAACTGACGGAATCAACTGGGAATTGCAGATTATAATTCATCATCGAACCCTCTTCGATTATACCAATTTTGAAGGAAATCTATTTTTTCAAATTTTCATCGAAATTTTACTAAGGGTCTAGACCCCCCAAAAACGCTATATTTGGCTTATTTTAAAGAATTCAGGGGTACCCGAGCGTAGTTTTTCGATGTGAAGTTCTTGAGCTCGTTAGTGTGAATGATAAGAAGCAGTAATAGAATCACCCACTCATCAATTCTTCCTTGTAGAGCCCTTCAAACAAAACTCGGAAACGAAAAACGCGAAAGTTTCAAATTAAAATAGTTTCGAAAATACCAGAGTTACCGGCCAAGTTTGGTATGCAAACATAGGTTTGCGAGGTCGCTGAACATGACTAAGACATTATCTCATCAATATCTCCTACCGTTTAGATTTTCACCTGTCAAATGGGAAATTTCCAAAATGTGAAATTTCAAAATCATTTATTTTCCCTGTCAACTGACGGAATCAACTGGGAATTGTAGATTATAATTCATCATCGAACCCTCTTCGATTATACCAATTTTGAAGGAAATCTATTTCTTCAAATTTTCATCGAAATTTTACTAAGGGTCTAGACCCCCCAAAAACGCTATATTTGGCTTATTTTAAAGAATTCAGGGGTACCCGAGCGTAGTTTTTCGATGTGAAGTTCTTGGGCTCGTTAGTGTGAATGATGAGAAGCAATAATAGAATCACCCACTCATCAATTCTTCCTTGTAGAGCCCTTCAAACAAAACTCGGAAACGAAAAACGCGAAAGTTTCAAATTGAAATAGTTTCGAAAATACCAGAGTTACCGGCCAAGTTTGGTATGCAAACATAGGTTTGCGAGGTCGCTGAACATGACTAAGACATTATCTCATCGATATCTCCTACCGTTTAGATTTTCACCTGTCAAATGGGAAATTTCCAAAATGTGAAATTTCAAAATCATTTATTTTCCCTGTCAACTGACGGAATCAACTGGGAACTGCAGATTATAATTCATCATCGAACCCTCTTCGATTATACCAATTTTGAAGGAAATCTATTTTTTCAAATTTTCATCGAAATTTTACTAAGGGTCTAGACCCCTCAAAAACGCTATATTTGGCTTATTTTAAAGAATTCAGGGGTACCCGAGCGTAGTTTTTCGATGTGAAGTTCTTGAGCTCGTTAGTGTGAATGATAAGAAGCAATAATAGAATCACCCACTCATCAATTCTTCCTTGTAGAGCCCTTCAAACAAAACTCGGAAACGAAAAACGCGAAAGTTTCAAATTGAAATAGTTTCGAAAATACCAGAGTTACCGGCCAAGTTTGGTATGCAAATATAGGTTTGCGAGGTCGCTGAACATGACTAAGACATTATCTCATCGATATCTCCTACCGTTTAGATTTTCACCTGTCAGATGGGAAATTTCCAAAATGTGAAATTTCAAAATCATTTATTTTCCCTGTCAACTGACGGAATCAACTGGGAATTGCAGATTATAATTCATCATCGAACCCTCTTCGATTATACCAATTTTGAAGGAAATCTATTTTTTCAAATATTCATCGAAATTTTACTAAGGGTCTAGACCCCCCAAAAACGCTATATTTGGCTTATTTTAAAGAATTCAGGGGTACCCGAGCGTAGTTTTTCGATGTGAAGTTCTTGAGCTCGTTAGTGTGAATGATAAGAAGCAGTAATAGAATCACCCACTCATCAATTCTTCCTTGTAGAGCCCTTCAAACAAAACTCGGAAACGAAAAACGCGAAAGTTTCATATTAAAATAGTTTCGAAAATACCAGAGTTACCGGCCAAGTTTGGTATGCAAACATAGGTTTGCGAGGTCGCTGAACATGACTAAGACATTATCTCATCGATATCTCCTACCGTTTAGATTTTCACCTGTCAAATGGGAAATTTCCAAAATGTGAAATTTCAAAATCATTTATTTTCCCTGTCAACTGACGGAATCAACTGGGAATTGCAGATTATAATTCATCATCGAACCCTCTTCGATTATACCAATTTTAAAGGAAATCTATTTCTTCAAATTTTCATCGAAATTTTACTAAGGGTCTAGACCCCCCAAAAACGCTATATTTGGCTTATTTTAAAGAATTCAGGGGTACCCGAGCGTAGTTTTTCGATGTGAAGTTCTTGGGCTCGTTAGTGTGAATGATGAGAAGCAATAATAGAATCACCCACTCATCAATTCTTCCTTGTAGAGCCCTTCAAACAAAACTCGGAAACGAAAAACGCGAAAGTTTCAAATTGAAATAGTTTCGAAAATACCAGAGTTACCGGCCAAGTTTGGTATGCAAACATAGGTTTGCGAGGTCGCTGAACATGACTAAGACATTATCTCATCGATATCTCCTACCGTTTAGATTTTCACCTGTCAAATGGGAAATTTCCAAAATGTGAAATTTCAAAATCATTTATTTTCCCTGTCAACTGACGGAATCAACTGGGAACTGCAGATTATAATTCATCATCGAACCCTCTTCGATTATACCAATTTTGAAGGAAATCTATTTTTTCAAATTTTCATCGAAATTTTACTAAGGGTCTAGACCCCCCAAAAACGCTATATTTGGCTTATTTTAAAGAATTCAGGGGTACCCGAGCGTAGTTTTTCGATGTGAAGTTCTTGAGCTCGTTAGTGTGAATGATAAGAAGCAATAATAGAATCACCCACTCATCAATTCTTCCTTGTAGAGCCCTTCAAACAAAACTCGGAAACGAAAAACGCGAAAGTTTCAAATTGAAATAGTTTCGAAAATACCAGAGTAACCGGCCAAGTTTGGTATGCAAACATAGGTTCGCGAGGTCGCTGAACATGACTAAGACATTATCTCATCGATATCTCCTACCGTTTAGATTTTCACCTGTCAAATGGGAAATTTCCAAAATGTGAAATTTCAAAATCATTTATTTTCCCTGTCAACTGACGGAATCAACTGGGAATTGCAGATTATAATTCATCATCGAACCCTCTTCGATTATACCAATTTTGAAGGAAATCTATTTTTTCAAATTTTCATCGAAATTTTACTAAGGGTCTAGACCCCCCAAAAACGCTATATTTGGCTTATTTTAAAGAATTCAGGGGTACCCGAGCGTAATTTTTCGATGTGAAGTTCTTGAGCTCGTTAGTGTGAATGATAAGAAGCAATAATAGAATCACCCACTCATCAATTCTTCCTTGTAGAGCCCTTCAAACAAAACTCGGAAACGAAAAACGCGAAAGTTTCAAATTGAAATAGTTTCGAAAATACCAGAGTTACCGGCCAAGTTTGGTATGCAAACATAGGTTTGCGAGGTCGCTGAACATGACTAAGACATTATCTCATCGATATCTCCTACCGTTTAGATTTTCACCTGTCAAATGGGAAATTTCCAAAATGTGAAATTTCAAAATCATTTATTTTCCCTGTCAACTGACGGAATCAACTGGGAATTGCAGATTATAATTCATCATCGAACCCTCTTCGATTATACCAATTTTGAAGGAAATCTATTTTTTCAAATTTTCATCGAAATTTTACTAAGGGTCTAGACCCCCCAAAAACGCTATATTTGGCTTATTTTAAAGAATTCAGGGGTATCCGAGCGTAGTTTTTCGATGTGAAGTTCTTGAGCTCGTTAGTGTGAATGATAAGAAGCAGTAATAGAATCACCCACTCATCAATTCTTCCTTGTAGAGCCCTTCAAACAAAACTCGGAAACGAAAAACGCGAAAGTTTCAAATTGAAATAGTTTCGAAAATACCAGAGTTACCGGCCAGGTTTGGTATGCAAACATAGGTTTGCGAGGTCGCTGAACATGACCAAGGCATTATCTCATCGATATCTCCTACCGTTTAGATTTTCAATTGTCAAATGGGAAATTTCCAAAATGTGAAATTTCAAAATCATTTATTTTCCCTGTCAACTGACGGAATCAACTGAGAATTGCAGATTATAATTCATCATCGAACCCTCTTCGATTATACCAATTTTGAAGGAAATCTATTTTTTCAAATTTTCATCGAAATTTTACTAAGGGTCTAGACCCCCCAAAAACGCTATATTTGGCTTATTTTAAAGAATTCAGGGGTACCCGAGCGTAGTTTTTCGATATGAAGTTCTTGAGCTCGTTAGTGTGAATGATAAGAAGCAATAATAGAATCACCCACTCATCAATTCTTCCTTGTAGAGCCCTTCAAACGAAACTCGGAAACGAAAAACGCGAAAGTTTCAAATTGAAATAGTTTCGAAAATACCAGAGTTACCGGCCAAGTTTGGTATGCAAACATAGGTTTGCGAGGTCGCTGAACATGACTAAGACATTATCTCATCGATATCTCCTACCGTTTAGATTTTCACCTGTCAAATGGGAAATTTCCAAAATGTGAAATTTCAAAATCATTTATTTTCCCTGTCAACTGACGGAATCAACTGGGAATTGCAGATTATAATTCATCATCGAACCCTCTTCGATTATACCAATTTTGAAGGAAATCTATTTTTTCAAATTTTCATCGAAATTTTACTAAGGGTCTAGACCCCCCAAAATCGCTATATTTGGCTTATTTTAAAGAATTCAGGGGTACCCGAGCGTAGTTTCTCGATGTGAAGTTCTTGAGCTCGTTAGTGTGAATGATAAGAAGCAATAATAGAATCACCCACTCATCAATTCTTCCTTGTAGAGCCCTTCAAACAAAACTCGGAAACGAAAAACGCGAAAGTTTCAAATTGAAATAGTTTCGAAAATACCAGAGTTACCGGCCAAGTTTGGTATGCAAACATAGGTTTGCGAGGTCGCTGAACATAACTAAGACATTATCTCATCGATATCTCCTACCGTTTAGATTTTCACCTGTCAAATGGGAAATTTCCAAAATGTGAAATTTCAAAATCATTTATTTTCCCTGTCAACTGACGGAATCAACTGGGAATTGCAGATTATAATTCATCATCGAACCCTCTTCGATTTTACCAATTTTGAAGGAAATCTATTTTTTCAAATTTTCATCGAAATTTTACTAAGGGTCTAGACCCCCCAAAAACGCTATATTTGGCTTATTTTAAAGAATTCAGGGGTACCCGAGCGTAGTTTTTCGATGTGAAGTTCTTGAGCTCGTTAGTGTGAATGATAAGAAGCAATAATAGAATCACCCACTCATCAATTCTTCCTTGTAGAGCCCTTCAAACAAAACTCGGAAACGAAAAACGCGAAAGTTTCAAATTGAAATAGTTTCGAAAATACCAGAGTTACCGGCCAAGTTTGGTATGCAAACATAGGTTTGCGAGGTCGCTGAATATGACTAAGACATTATCTCATCGATATCTCCTACCGTTTAGATTTTCACCTGTCAAATGGGAAATTTCCAAAATGTGAAATTTCAAAATCATTTATTTTCCCTGTCAACTGACGGAATCAACTGGGAATTGCAGATTATAATTCATCATCGAACCCTCTTCGATTATACCAATTTTGAAGGAAATCTATTTTTTCAAATTTTCATCGAAATTTTACTAAGGGTCTAGACCCCCCAAAAACGCTATATTTGGCTTATTTTAAAGAATTCAGGGGTACCCGAGCGTAGTTTTTCGATGTGAAGTTCTTGAGCTCGTTAGTGTGAATGATAAGAAGCAATAATAGAATCACCCACTCATCAATTCTTCCTTGTAGAGCCCTTCAAACAAAACTCGGAAACGAAAAACGCGAAAGTTTCAAATTGAAATAGTTTCGAAAATACCAGAGTTACCGGCCAAGTTTGGTATGCAAACATAGGTTTGCGAGGTCGCTGAACATGACTAAGACATTATCTCATCGATATCTCCTACCGTTTAGATTTTCACCTGTCAAATGGGAAATTTCCAAAATGTGAAATTTCAAAATCATTTATTTTCCCTGTCAACTGACGGAATCAACTGGGAATTGCAGATTATAATTCATCATCGAACCCTCTTCGATTATACCAATTTTGAAGGAAATCTATTTTTTCAAATTTTCATCGAAATTTTACTAAGGGTCTAGACCCCCCAAAAACGCTATATTTGGCTTATTTTAAAGAATTCAGGGGTACCCGAGCGTAGTTTTTCGATGTGAAGTTCTTGAGCTCGTTAGTGTGAATGATAAGAAGCAATAATAGAATCACCCACTCATCAATTCTTCCTTGTAGAGCCCTTCAAACAAAACTCGGAAACGAAAAACGCGAAAGTTTCAAATTGAAATAGTTTCGAAAATACCAGAGTTACCGGCCAAGTTTGGTATGCAAACATAGGTTTGCGAGGTCGCTGAACATGACTAAGACATTATCTCATCGATATCTCCTACCGTTTAGATTTTCACCTGTCAAATGGGAAATTTCCAAAATGTGAAATTTCAAAATCATTTATTTTCCCTGTCAACTGACGGAATCAACTGGGAATTGCAGATAATAATTCATCATCGAACCCTCTTCGATTATACCAATTTTGAAGGAAATCTATTTTTTCAAATTTTCATCGAAATTTTACTAAGGGTCTAGACCCCCCAAAAACGCTATATTTGGCTTATTTTAAAAAATTCAGGGGTACCCGAGCGTAGTTTTTCGAAGTGAAGTTCTTGAGCTCGTTAGTGTGAATGATAAGAAGCAATAATAGAATCACCCACTCATCAATTCTTCCTTGTAGAGCCCTTCAAACAAAACTCGGAAACGAAAAACGCGAAAGTTTCAAATTGAAATAGTTTCGAAAATACCAGAGTTACCGGCCAAGTTTGGTATGCAAACATAGGTTTGCGAGGTCGCTGAACATGACTAAGACATTATCTCATCGATATCTCCTACCGTTTAGATTTTCACCTGTCAAATGGGAAATTTCCAAAATGTGAAATTTCAAAATCATTTATTTTCCCTGTCAACTGACGGAATCAACTGGAAATTGCAGATTATAATTCATCATCGAACCCCCTTCGATTATACCAATTTTGAAGGAAATCTATTTTTTCAAATTTTCATCGAAATTTTACTAAGGGTCTAGACCCCCCAAAAACGCTATATTTGGCTTATTTTAAAGAAGTCAGGGGTACCCGAGCGTAGTTTTTCGATGTGAAGTTCTTGAGCTCGTTAGTGTGAATGATAAGAAGCAATAATAGAATCACCCACTCATCAATTCTTCCTTGTAGAGCCCTTCAAACAAAACTCGGAAACGAAAAACGCGAAAGTTTCAAATTGAAATAGTTTCGAAAATACCAGAGTTACCGGCCAAGTTTAGTATGCAAACATAGGTTTGCGAGGTCGCTGAACATGACTAAGACATTATCTCATCGATATCTCCTACCGTTTAGATTTTCACCTGTCAAATGAGAAATTTCCAAAATGTGAAATTTCAAAATCATTTATTTTCCCTGTCAACTGACGGAATCAACTGGGAATTGCAGATTATAATTCATCATCGAACCCTCTTCGATTATACCAATTTTGAAGGAAATCTATTTTTTCAAATTTTCATCGAAATTTTACTAAGGGTCTAGACCCCCCAAAAACGCTATATTTGGCTTATTTTAAAGAATTCAGGGGTACCCGAGCGTAGTTTCTCGATGTGAAGTTCTTGAGCTCGTTAGTGTGAATGATAAGAAGCAATAATAGAATCACCCACTCATCAATTCTTCCTTGTAGAGCCCTTCAAACAAAACTCGGAAACGAAAAACGCGAAAGTTTCAAATTGAAATAGTTTCGAAAATACCAGAGTTCCGGCCAAGTTTGGTATGCAAACATAGGTTTGCGAGGTCGCTGAACATGACTAAGACATTATCTCATCGATATCTCCTACCGTTTAGATTTTCACCTGTCAAATGGGAAATTTCCAAAATGTGAAATTTCAAAATCATTTATTTTCCCTGTCAACTGACGGAATCAACTGGGAATTGCAGATTATAATTCATCATCGAACCCTCTTCGATTATACCAATTTTGAAGGAAATCTATTTTTTCAAATTTTCATCGAAATTTTACTAAGGGTCTAGACCCCCCAAAAACGCTATATTTGGCTTATTTTAAAGAATTCAGGGGTACCCGAGCGTAGCTTAAGGGTAAAAGCAAGGGTAAGGGTAAGGGTAAGGGTAAGGGTAAGGGTAAGGGTAAGGGTAAGGGTAAGCTTAAGGGTAAAAGCAAGGGTAAGGGTAAGGGTAAGGGTAAGGGTAAGGGTAAGGGTAAGGGTAAGGGTAAGGGTAAGGGTAAAGGTAAGGGTAAGCCTAAGGGTAAAAGCAAGGGTAAGGGTAAGGGTAAGGGTAAGGGTAAGGGTAAGGGTAAGAGTAAGGGTAAGGGTAAGGGTAAGGGTAAGGGTAAGCTTAAGGGTAAAAGCAAGGGTAAGGGTAAGGGTAAGGGTAAGGGTAAGCCTAAGGGTAGAAGCAAGGGTAAGGGTAAGGGTAAGGGTAAGGGTAAGGGTAAGCTTAAGGGTAAAAGCAAGGGTAAGGGTAAGGGTAAGGGTAAGGGTAAGGGTAAGGGTAAGGGTAAGCTTAAGGGTAAAAGCAAGGGTGAGGGTAAGGGTAAGGGTAAGGGTAAGGGTAAGGGTAAGGGTAAGGGTAAGCTTAAGGGTAAAAGCAAGGGTAAGGGTAAGGGTAAGGGTAAGGGTAAGGGTAAAGGTAAGGGTAAGGGTAAGGGTAAGGGTAAGGGTAAGGGTAAGGGTAAGGGTGAGGGTAAGGGTAAGGGTAAGGGTAAGGGTAAGGGTAAGGGTAAGCTTAAGGGTAAAAGCAAGGGTAAGGGTAAGGGTAAGGGTAAGGGTAAGCCTAAGGGTAAAAGCAAGGGTAAGGGTAAGGGTAAGGGTAAGGGTAAGGGTAAGCTTAAAGGTAAAAGCAAGGGTAAGGGTAAGGGTAAGGGAAAGGGTAAGGGTAAGGGTAAGCTTAAGGGTAAAAGCAAGGGTAAGGGTAAGGGTAAGGGTAAGGGTAAGGGTAAGGGTAAGGGTAAGGGTAAGGGTAAAGGTAAGGGTAAGCCTAAGGGTAAAAGCAAGGGTAAGGGTAAGGGTAAGGGTAAGGGTAAGGGTAAGGGTAAGGGTAAGGGTAAGGGTAAGGGTAAGGGTAAGGGTAAGGGTAAGGGTAAGGGTAAGCTTAA
Source organism: Myrrha octodecimguttata (assembly GCA_958510865.1). NCBI lineage: Eukaryota > Metazoa > Arthropoda > Insecta > Coleoptera > Coccinellidae > Myrrha > Myrrha octodecimguttata. The sequence goes on along the minus strand of CAUEHS010000319.1, from coordinate 579,681 downwards.
GGGTAAAAGCAAGGGTAAGGGTAAGGGTAAGGGTAAAGGTAAGGGTAAGCTTAAGGGTAAAAGCAAGGGTAAGGGTAAGGGTAAGGGTAAGGGTAAGGGTAAGGGTAAGGGTAAGGGTAAGGGTAAGGGTAAGGGTAAGGGTAAGGGTAAGGGTAAGCTTAAGGGTAAGGGTAAGGGTAAGGGTAAGGGTAAGCTTAAGGGTAAAAGCAAGGGTAAGGGTAAGGGTAAGGGTAAGGGTAAGGGTAAGGGTAAGGGTAAGGGTAAGGGTAAGGGTAAGCTTAAGGGTAAGGGTAAGGGTAAGGGTGAGGGTAAGCTTAAGGGTAAAAGCAAGGGTAAGGGTAAGGGTAAGGGTAAGGGAAAGGGTAAGCTTAAGGGTAAGGGTAAGGGTAAGGGTAAGGGTAAGCTTAAGGGTAAAAGCAAGGGTAAGGGTAAGGGTAAGGGTAAGGGTAAGGGTAAGGGTAAGGGTAAGGGTAAGGGTAAGGGTAAGGGTAAGGGTAAGGGTAAGCTTAAGGGTAAGGGTAAGGGTAAGGGTAAGGGTAAGCTTAAGGGTAAAAGCAAGGGTAAGGGTAAGGGTAAGGGTAAGGGTAAGGGTAAGGGTAAGCTTAAGGGTAAAAGCAAGGGTAAGGGTAAGGGTAAGGGTAAGGGTAAGGGTAAGGGTAAGGGTAAGGGTAAGCTTAAGGGTAAAAGCAAGGGTAAGGGTAAGGGTAAGGGTAAGGGTAAGGGTAAGGGTAAGGGTAAGGGTAAGGGTAAGGGTAAGGGTAAGGGTAAGGGTAAAGGTAAGGGTTAGCCTAAGGGTAAAAGCAAGGGTAAGGGTAAGGGTAAGGGTAAGGGTAAGGGTAAGGGTAAGGGTAAGGGTAAGGGTAAGGGTAAGGGTAAGGGTAAGGGTAAGGGTAAGGGTAAGCTTAAGGGTAAAAGCAAGGGTAAGGGTAAGGGTAAGGGTAAGGGTAAGCCTAAGGGTAAAAGCAAGGGTAAGGGTAAGGTTAAGGGTAAGGGTAAGGGTAAGGGTAAGGGTAAGGGTAAGGGTAAGCTTAAGGGTAAAAGCAAGGGTAAGGGTAAGGGTAAGGGTAAGGGTAAGGGTAAGCTTAAGGTTAAAAGCAAGGGTGAGGGTAAGGGTGAGGGTAAGGGTAAGGGTAAGGGTAAGGGTAAGGGTAAGGGTAAGGGTAAGCTTAAGGGTAAAAGCAAGGGTAAGGGTAAGGGTAAGGGTAAGGGTAAGGGTAAGGGTAAGGGTAAGCTTAAGGGTAAAAGCAAGGGTAAGGGTAAGGGTAAGGGTAAGGGTAAGGGTAAGGGTAAGGGTAAGGGTAAAGGTAAGGGTAAGCCTAAGGGTAAAAGCAAGGGTAAGGGTAAGGGTAAGGGTAAGGGTAAGGGTAAGGGTAAGGGTAAGGGTAAGGGTAAGGGTAAGGGTAAGGGTAAGGGTAAGGGTAAGCTTAAGGGTAAAAGCAAGGGTAAGGGTAAGGGTAAGGGTAAGGGTAAGCCTAAGGGTAAAAGCAAGGGTAAGGGTAAGGGTAAGGGTAAGGGTAAGGGTAAGGGTAAGCTTAAGGGTAAAAGCAAGGGTAAGGGTAAGGGTAAGGGTAAGGGTAAGGGTAAGGGTAAGCTTAAGGGTAAAAGCAAGGGTAAGGGTAAGGGTAAGGGTAAGGGTAAGGGTAAGGGTAAGGGTAAAGGTAAGGGTAAGCCTAAGGGTAAAAGCAAGGGTAAGGGTAAGGGTAAGGGTAAGGGTAAGGGTAAGGGTAAGGGTAAGGGTAAGGGTAAGGGTAAGGGTAAGGGTAAGGGTAAGGGTAAGGGTAAGGGTAAGGGTAAGGGTAAGGGTAAGGGTAAGGGTAAGCTTAAGGGTAAAAGCAAGGGTAAGGGTAAGGGTAAGGGTAAGGGTAAGGGTAAGGGTCAGGGTAAGGGTAAGCTTAAGGGTAAAAGCAAGGGTAAGGGTAAGGGTAAGGGTAAGGGTAAGGGTAAGGGTAAGGGTAAGGGTAAGGGTAAGGGTAAGGGTAAGCTTTAGGGTAAAAGCAAGGGTAAGGGTAAGGGTAAGGGTAAGGGTAAGGGTAAGGGTAAGGGTAAGGGTAAGGGTAAGGGTAAGGGTAAGGGTAAGGGTAAGCTTTAGGGTAAAAGCAAGGGTAAGGGTAAGGGTGAGGGTAAGGGTGAGGGTAAGGGTAAGGGTAAGGGTAAGGGTAAGGGTAAGCTTAAGGGTAAAAGCAAGGGAAAGGGTAAGGGTAAAGGTAAGGGAAAGGGTAAGGGTAAGGGTAAGGGTAAGGGTAAGGGTAAGGGTAAGCTTAAGGGTAAAAGCAAGGGTAAGGGTAAGGGTAAGGGTAAGGGTAAGGGAAAGGGTGAGGGTAAAGGTAAGGGTAAGCCTAAGGGTAAAAGCAAGGGTAAGGGTAAGGGTAAGGGTAAGGGTAAGGGTAAGGGTAAGGGTAAGGGTAACGGTAAGGGTAAGCTCAAGGGTAAAAGCAAGGGTAAGGGTGAGGGTAAGGGTAAGGGTAAGGGCACCCTTACCCTTACCCTTACCCTTACCCTTACCCTTGCTTTTACCCTTAGGCTTACCCTTACCCTTACCCTTACCCTTACCCTTGCTTTTACCCTTAAACTTACCCTTACCCTTACCCTTACCCTTACCCTTACCCTTACCCTTACACTTACCCTTACCCTTACCCTTGCTTTTACCCTTAGGCTTAACCTTACCTTTACCCTTACCCTTACCCTTACCCTTACCCTTACCCTTACCCTTACCCTTACCCTTACCCTTAACCTTACCCTTACCCTTACCCTTACCCTTACCCTTGCTTTTACTCTTAAGCTTACCCTTACCCTTACCCTTACCCTTACCCTTACCCTTACCCTTGCTTTTACCCTTAAGCTTACCCTTACCCTTACCCTTACCCTTACCCTCACCCTTACTCTTACCCTTACCCTTGCTTATACCCTTAAGCTTACCCTTACCCTTACCCTTACCCTTACCCTTACCCTTACCCTTACCCTTACCCTTACCCTTACCCTCACCCTTACCCTTACCCTTACCCTTGCTTTTACCCTTAGGCTTATCCTTACCTTTACCCTTACCCTTACCCTTACCCTTACCCTTACCCTTACCCTTACCCTTGCTTTTACCCTTAAGCTTACACTTACCCTTACCCTTACCCTTACCCTCACCCTAACCCTTACCCTTTCTTTTACCCTTAAGCTTACCCTTACCCTTACCCTTACCCTTACCCTTACCCTTACCCTTGCCCTTACCCTTACCCTTACCCTTACCCTTACCCTTACCCTTACCCTTACCCTTACCCTTATCCTTACCCTTGCTTTTACCCTTAAGCTTACCCTTACCCTTACCCTTACCCTTACCCTTACCCTTACCCTTACCCTTACCCTTACCCTTACCCTTACCCTTACCCTTACCCTTACCCTTACCCTTGCTTTTACTCTTAGGCTTACCCTTACCTTTACCCTTACCCTTACCCTTACCCTTACCCTCACCCTTACCCTTACCCTTGCTTTTACCCTTAAGCTTACCCTTACCCTTACCCTTACCCTTACCCTTACCCTTGCTTTTACCCTTAAGCTTACCCTTACCCTTACCCTTAACCTTACCCTTACCCTTGCTTTTACCCTTAGGCTTACCCTTACCCTTACCCTTACCCTTACCCTTGCTTTTACCCTTAAGCTTACCCTTACCCTTACACTTACTCTTACCCTTACCCTTACCCTTACCCTTACCCTTACCCTTACCCTTACCCTTACCCTTACCCTTGCTTTTACCCTTAGGCTTACCCTTACCTTTACCCTTACCCTAACCCTTACCCTTACCCTTACCCTTACCCTTACCCTTGCTCTTACCCTTAAGCTTACCCTTACCCTTACCCTTACCCTTACCCTTACCCTTACCCTTACCCTTACCCTTACCCTTACCCTTACCCTTGCTTTTACCCTTAAGCTTACCCTTACCCTTACCCTTACCCTTACCCTTACCCTTACCCTTACCCTTACCCTTGCTTTTACCCTTAAGCTTACCCTTACCCTTACCCTTACCCTTACCCTTACCCTTACCCTTACCCTTACCCTTACCCTTACCCTTACCCTTACCCTTGCTTTTACCCTTAGGCTTACCCTTACCTTTACCCTTACCCTTACCCTTACCCTTACCCTTACCCTTGCTTTTACCCTTAAGCTTACCCTTACCCTTACCCTTACCCTTAAGCTTACCCTTACCCTTACCCTTACCCTTACCCTTACCCTTACCCTTACCCTTACCCTTACCCTTACCCTTGCTTTTACCCTTAAGCTTACCCTTACCCTTACCCTTACCCTTACCCTTACCCTTGCTTTTACCCTTAAGCTTACCCTTAAGCTTACCCTTACCCTTACCCTTACCCTTACCCTTACCCTTACCCTTACCCTTACCCTTACCCTTACCCTTACCCTTACCCTTACCCTTGCTTTTACCCTTAAGCTTACCCTTACCCTTACCCTTACCCTTACCCTTAAGCTTACCCTTACCCTTACCCTTACCCTTACCCTTACCCTTAACCTTACCCTTGCTTTTACCCTTAAGCTTACCCTTACCCTTACCCTTACCCTTAAGCTTACCCTTACCCTTACCCTTACCCTTACCCTTACCCTTACCCTTGCTTTTACCCTTAAGCTTACCCTTACACTTACCCTTACCCTTACCCTTAAGCTTACCCTTACCCTTACCCTTACCCTTACCCTTACCCTTACCCTTACCCTTACCCTTGCTTTTACCCTTAAGCTTACCCTTACCCTTACCCTTACCCTTACCCTAGCTTTTACCCTTAAGCTTACCCTTACCCTTACCCTTACCCTTACCCTTAAGCTTACCCTTACCCTTACCCTTACCCTTACCCTCACCCTTACCCTTACCCTTACCCTTACCCTTGCTCTTACCCTTAAGCTTACCCTTACCCTTACCCTTACCCTTACCCTTACCCTTACCCTTACCCTTACCCTTACCCTTACCCTTGCTTTTACCCTTACCTTTACCCTTACCCTTACCCTTACCCTTACCCTTACCCTTACCCTTACCCTTGCTTTTACCCTTAAGCTTACCCTTACCCTTACCCTTACCCTTACCCTTACCCTTACCCTTGCTTTTACCCTTAAGCTTACCCTTACCCTTACCCTTACCCTTGCTTTTACCCTTAGGCTTACCCTTACCCTTACCCTTACCCTTACCCTTACCCTTACCCTTACCCTTACCCTTACCCTTACCCTTACCCTTACCCTTACCCTTACCCTTACCCTTACCCTTACCCTTACCCTTACCCTTACCCTTACCCTTACCCTTACCCTTACCCTTACCCTTACCCTTACCCTTACCCTTGCTTTTACCCTTAAGCTTACCCTTACCCTTACCCTTACCCTTACCCTTACCCTTACCCTTACCCTTACCCTTGCTTTTACCCTTAAGCTTACCCTTACCCTTACCCTTACCCTTACCCTTGCTTTTACCCTTAGGCTTACCCTTACCCTTACCCTTACCCTTACCCTTACCCTTACCCTTACCCTTACCCTTACCCTTACCCTTACCCTTACCCTTACCCTTACCCTTACCCTCACCCTTGCTTTTACCCTTAAGCTTACCCTTACCCTTACCCTTACCCTTACCCTTACCCTTACCCTTACCCTTACCCTTACCCTTACCCTTACCCTTACCCTTACCCTTACCCTTACCCTTACCCTTGCTTTTACCCTTAGGCTTACCCTTACCTTTACCCTTACCCTCACCCTTACCCTTACCCTTACCCTTACCCTTACCCTTACCCTTACCCTTGCTTTTACCCTTAAGCTTACCCTTACCCTTACCCTTACCCTTACCCTTGCTTTTACCCTTAAGCTTACCCTTACCCTTACCCTTACCCTTACCCTTACCCTTACCCTTACCCTTACCCTTGCTTTAACCCTTAAGCTTACCCTTACCCTTACCCTTACCCTTACCCTTACCCTTACCCTTACCCTTGCTTTTACCCTTAAGCTTACCCTTACCCTTACCCTTACCCTTACCCTTACCCTTACCCTTACCCTTACCCTTACCCTTACCCTTACCCTTACCCTTACCCTTACCCTTACCCTTACCCTTACCCTTACCCTTACCCTTGCTTTTACCCTTAGGCTTACCCTTACCTTTACCCTTACCCTTACCCTTACCCTTACCCTTACCCTTACCCTTGCTTTTACCCTTAAGCTTACCCTTACCCTTACCCTTACCCTTATCCTTGATTTTACCCTTAGGCTTACCCTTACCTTTTAGCCTTACCCTTACCCTTACCCTTACCCTGACCCTTACCCTTACCCTTACCCTTACCCTTACCCTTACCCTTGCTTTTACCCTTAAGCTTACCCTTACATTACCCTTACCCTTACCCTTACCCTTACCCTTACCCTTACCCTTACCCTTACCCTTACCCTTACCCTTACCCTTGCTTTTACCCTTAAGCTTACCCTTACCCTTACCCTTACCCTTACCCTTACCCTTACCCTTACCCTTACCCTTACCCTTACCCTTACCCTTACCCTTGCTTTTACCCTAAGGCTTACCCTTACCTTTACCCTTACCCTTACCCTTACCCTTGCTTTTACCCTTAAGCTTACACTTACCCTTACCCTGACCCTTACCCTTACCCTTACCCTTGCTTTTACCCTTAAGCTTACCCTTACCCTTACCCTTACCCTTACCCTTACCCTTACCCTTACCCTTACCCTTACCCTTACCCTTACCCTTACCCTTACCCTTGCTTTTACCCTTACCCTTACCCTTGCTTTCACACTTAGGCTTACCCTTACCCTTACCCTTACCCTTACCCTTACCCTTACCCTTACCCTTACCCTTACCATTACCCTTGCTTTTACCCTTAAGCTTACCCTTACCCTTACCCTTACCCTTACCCTTACCCTTACCCTTACCCTTACCCTTACCCTTACCCTTACCCTTACCCTTGCTTTTACCCTTAAGCTTACCCTTACCCTTACCCTTACACTTACCCTTACCCTTACCCTTACCCTTACCCTTACCCATACCCTTACCCTTACCCTTACCCTTACCCTTACCCTTACCCTTACCCTTGCTTTTACCCTTAAGCTTACCCTTACCCTTACCCTTACCCTTACCCTTACCCTTACCCTTACCCTTACCCTTACCCTTACCCTTACCCTTACCCTTACCCTTACCCTTACCCTTGCTTTTACCCTTAAGCTTACCCTTACCCTTACCCTTACCCTTACCCTTACCCTTACCCTTACCCTTACCCTTACCCTTACCCTTACCCTTACCCTTACCCTTACCCTTACCCTTACCCTTACCCTTACCCATACCCTTGCTTTTACCCTTAGGCTTACCCTTACCTTTACCCTTACCCTTACCCTTACCCTTACCCTTACCCTTACCCTTACCCTTACCCTTGCTTTTACCCTTAAGCTTACCCTTACCCTTACCCTTACCCTTACCCTTACCCTTACCCTTACCCTTACCCTTGCTTTTACCCTTAAGCTTACCCTTACCCTTACCCTTACCCTTACCCTTGCTTTTACCCTTAGGCTTACCCTTACCCTTACCCTTACCCTTACCCTTACCCTTACCCTTACCCTTACCCTTACCCTTACCCTTACCCTTACCCTTACCCTTACCCTTACCCTTACCCTTACCCTCACCCTTGCTTTTACCCTTAAGCTTACCCTTACCCTTACCCTTACCCTTACCCTTACCCTTACCCTTACCCTTACCCTTACCCTTACCCTTACCCTTGCTTTTACCCTTAGGCTAACCCTTACCTTTACCCTTACCCTCACCCTTACCCTTACACTTACCCTTACCCTTACCCTTGCTTTTACCCTTAAGCTTACCCTTACCCTTACCCTTACCCTTACCCTTGCTTTTACCCTTAAGCTTACCCTTACCCTTACCCTTACCCTTACCCTTACCCTTACCCTTACCCTTACCCTTGCTTTTACCCTTAAGCTTACCCTTACCCTTACCCTTACCCTTACCCTTACCCTTACCCTTGCTTTTACCCTTAAGCTTACCCTTACCCTTACCCTTACCCTTACCCTTACCCTTGCTTTTACCCTTAAGCTTACCCTTACCCTTACCCTTACCCTTACCCTTACCCTTACCCTTACCCTTACCCTTACCCTTACCCTTACCCTTACCCTTACCCTTACCCTTACCCTTACCCTTACCCTTACCCTTACCCTTGCTTTTACCCTTAGGCTTACCCTTACCTTTACCCTTACCCTTACCCTTACCCTTACCCTTACCCTTGCTTTTACCCTTAAGCTTACCCTTACCCTTACCCTTACCCTTAAGCTTACCCTTACCCTTACCCTTACCCTTACCCTTACCCTTACCCTTACCCTTACCCTTACCCTTACCCTTGCTTTTACCCTTAAGCTTACCCTTACCCTTACCCTTACCCTTACCCTTGCTTTTACCCTTAAGCTTACCCTTACCCTTACCCTTACCCTTAAGCTTACCCTTACCCTTACCCTTACCCTTACCCTTACCCTTACCCTTATCCTTACCCTTACCCTTACCCTTACCCTTACCCTTACCCTTGCTTTTACCCTTAAGCTTACCCTTACCCTTGCCCTTACCTTTACCCTTAAGCTTACCCTAACCCGTACCCTAACCCTTACCCTTACCCTTAACCTTACCCTTGCTTTTACCCTTGAGCTTACCCTTACCCTTACCCTTACCCTTACCCTTGCTTTTACCCTTAAGCTTACCCTTACCCTTACCCTTACTCTTACCCATACCCTTACCCTTACACTTACCCTTACCCTTACCCTTACCCTTACCCTTACCCTTGCTTTTACCCTTAGGCTTACCCTTACCTTTACCCTTACCCTAACCCTTACCCTTACCCTAACCCTTACCCTTACCCTTGCTTTTACCCTTAAGCTTACCCTTACCCTTACCCTTACCCTTACTCTTACCCTTACCCTTACCCTTACCCTTACCCTTACCCTTACCCTTACCCTTACCCTTACCCTTACCCTTACCCTTACCCTCACCCTTGCTTTTACCCTTAAGCTTACCCTTACCCTTACCCTTACCCTTACCCTTACCCTTACCCTTACCCTTACCCTTACCCTTACCCTTACCCTTGCTTTTACCCTTAAGCTTACCCTTACCCTTACCCTTACCCTTACCCTTACCCTTACCCTTACCCTTACCCTTACCCTTACCCTTACCCTTACCCTTACCCTTACCCTTGCTTTTACCCTTAGGCTTACCCTTACCTTTACCCTTACCCTTACCCTTACCCTTACCCTTACCCTTACCCTTACCCTTGCTTTTACCCTTAAGCTTACCCTTACCCTTACCCTTACCCTTAAGCTTACCCTTACCCTTACCCTTACCCTAACCCTTACCCTTACCCTTACCCTTACCCTTACCCTTACCCTTACCCTTACCCTTTCCCTTGCTTTTACCCTTAAGCTTACCCTTACCCTTACCCTTACCCTTACCCTTACCCTTGCTTTTACCCTCAAGCTTACCCTTACCCTTACCCTTACCCTTAAGCTTACCCTTACCCTTACCCTTACCCTTACCCTTACCCTTACCCTTACCCTTACCCTTACCCTTACCCTTACCCTTACCCTTACCCTTACCCTTACCCTTACCCTTACCCTTGCTTTTACCCTTAAGCTTACCCTTACCCTTACCCTTACCCTTACCCTTAAGCTTACCCTTACCCTTACTCTTACCCTTACCCTTACCCTTACCCTTACCCTTACCCTTACCCTTACCCTTACCCTTGCTTTTACCCTTAGGCTTACCCTTACCTTTACCCTTACCCTAACCCTTACCCTTACCCTTACCCTTACCCTTACCCTTGCTTTTACCCTTAAGCTTACCCTTACCCTTACCCTTACCCTTACCCTTACCCTTACCCTTACCCTTACCCTTACCCTTACCCTTACCCTTACCCTTACCCTTACCCTTGCTTTTACCCTTAAACTCACCCTTACCCTTACCCTTACCCTTACCCTTACCCTTACCCTTACCCTTACCCTTACCCTTACCCTTACCCTTACCCTTGCTTTTACCCTTAAGCTTACTCTTACCCTTACCCTTACCCTTACCCTTACCCTTACCCTTACCCTTACCCTTACCCTTACCCTTACCCTTGCTTTTACCCTTAGGCTTACCCTTACCTTTACCCTTACCCTTACCCTTACCCTTACCCTTACCCTTACCCTTGCTTTTACCCTTAAGCTTACCCTTACCCTTACCCTTACCCTTAAGCTTACCCTTACCCTTACCCTTACCCTTACCCTTACCCTTACCCTTACCCTTACCCTTACCCTTACCCTTGCTTTTACCCTCAAGCTTACCCTTACCCTTACCCTTACCCTTACCCTTACCCTTGCTTTTACCCTTAAGCTTACCCTTACCCTTACCCTTACCCTTAAGCTTACCCTTACCCTTACCCTTACCCTTACCCTTACCCTTATCCTTACCCTTACCCTTACCCTTACCCTTACCCTTACCCTTGCTTTTACCCTTAAGCTTACCCTTACCCTTACCCTTACCCTTACCCTTAAGCTTACCCTTACCCTTACCCTTACCCTTACCCTTACCCTTAACCTTACCCTTGCTTTTACCCTTAAGCTTACCCTTACCCTTACCCTTAAGCTTACCCTTACCCTTACCCTTACCCTTACCCTTAAGCTTACCCTTACCCTTACCCTTACCCTTACACTTACCCTTGCTTTTACCCTTAAGCTTACCCTTACCCTTACCCTTACCCTTACCCTTAAGCTTACCCTTACCCTTACCCTTACCCTTACCCTTACCCTTACCCTTACCCTTACCCTTACCCTTACCCTTACCCTTGCTTTTACCCTTAAGCTTACCCTTACCCTTACCCTAAGTAAGGGTAAGGGTAAGGGTAAGGGTAAGGGTAAGGGTAAGGGTAAGGGTAAGGGTAAGGGTAAGGGTAAGCTTAAGGGTAAAAGCAAGGGTAAGGGTAAGGGTAAGGGTAAGGGTAAGGGTAAGGGTAAGGGTAAGGGTAAGGGTAAGGGTAAGGGTAAGGGTAAGGGTAAGGGTAAGCTTAAGGGTAAGGGTAAGGGTAAGGGTAAGGGTAAGCCTAAGGGTAAAAGCAAGGGTAAGGGTAAGGGTAAGGGTAAGGGTAAGGGTAAGCTTAAGGGTAAAAGCAAGGGTAAGGGTAAAGCTAAGGGTAAGGGTAAGGGCAAGGGTAAGGGTAAGCTTAAGGGTAAAAGCAAGGGTAAGGGTAAGGGTAAGGGTAAGGGTAAGGGTAAGGGTAAGGGTAAAGGTGAGGGTAAGCCTAAGGGTAAAAGCAAGGGTAAGGGTAAGGGTAAGGGTAAGGGTAAGGGTAAGGGTAAGGGTAGGGGTAAGAGTAAGGGTAAGGGTAAGCTTAAGGGTAAAAGCAAGGGTAAGGGTAAGGGTAAGGGTAAGGGTAAGGGTAAGGGTAAGCTTAAGGGTAAAAGCAAGGGTAAGGGTAAGGGTAAGGGTAAGGGTAAGGGTAAGGGTAAGGGTAAGGGTAAGGGTAAGGGTAAGGGTAAGGGTAAGGGTAAGGGTAAGGGTAAGGGTAAGGGTAAGGGTAAGGGTAAGGGTAAGGGTAAGGGTAAGCTTAAGGGTAAAAGCAAGGGTAAGGGTAAGGGTAAGGGTAAGGGTAAGGGTAAGGGTAAGGGTAATGGTAAGGGTAAAGGTAAGGGTAAGCCTAAGGGTAAAAGCAAGGGTAAGGGTAAGGGTAAGGGTAAGGGTAAGGGTAAGGGTAAGGGTAAGGGTAAGGGTAAGGGTAAGCTTAAGGGTAAAAGCAAGGGTAAGGGTAAGGGTAAGGGTAAGGGTAAGCTTAAGGGTAAGGGTAAGGGTAAGGGTAAGGGTAAGCTTAAGGGTAAAAGCAAGGGTAAGGGTAAGGGAAAGGGTGAGGGTAAGCTTAAGGGTAAAAGCAAGGGTAAGGGTAAGGGTAAGGGTAAGGGTAAGGGTAAGGGTAAGGGTAAGCTTAAGGGTAAGGGTAAGGGTAAGGGTAAGGGTAAGCTTAAGGGTAAAAGCAAGGGTAAGGGTAAGAGTAAGGGTAAGGGTAAGGGTAAGGGTAAGGGTAAGGGTGAGCTTAAGGGTAAAAGCAAGGGTAAGGGTAAGGGTAAGAGTAAGGGTAAGGGTAAGGGTAAGGGTAAGCTTAAGGGTAAAAGCAAGGGTAAGGGTAAGGGTAAGGGTAAGGGTAAGGGTAAGGGTAAAGGTAAAGGTAAGGGTAAGCCTAAGGGTAAAAGCAAGGGTAAGGGTAAGGGTAAGGGTAAGGGTAAGAGTAAGGGTAAGGGTAAGGGTAAGGGTAAGCTTAAGGGTAAAAGCAAGGGTAAGGGTAAGGGTAAGGGTAAGGGTAAGCCTAAGGGTAAAAGCAAGGGTAAGGGTAAGGGTAAGGGTAAAGGTAAGCTTAAGGGTAAAAGCAAGGGTAAGGGTAAGGGTAAGGGTAAGGGTAAGGGTAAGGGTAAGCTTAAGGGTAAAAGCAAGGGTGAGGGTAAGGGTAAGGGTAAGGGTAAGGGTAAGGGTAAGGGTAAGGGTAAGGGTAAGCTTAAGGGTAAAAGCAAGGGTAAGGGTAAGGGTAAGGGTAAGGGTAAGGGTAAGGGTAAGGGTAAGGGTAAGCTTAAGGGTAAAAGCAAGGGTAAGGGTAAGGGTAAGGGTAAGGGTAAGGGTAAGGGTAAAGGTAAGGGTAAAAGCAAGGGTAAGGGTAAGGGTAAGGGTAAGGGTAAGGGTAAGGGTAAGGGTAAGGGTAAGGGTAAGGGTAAGGGTAAGGGTAAGGGTAAGGGTAAGGGTAAGGGTAAGGGTAAGGGTAAGGGTAAGGGTAAGGGTAAGGGTAAGGGTAAGGGTAAGGGTAAGGGTAAGGGTAAGGGTAAGGGTAAGGGTAAGGGTAAGCTTAAGGGTAAAAGCAAGGGTAAGGGTAAGGGTAAGGGTAAGGGTAAGCCTAAGGGTAAAAGCAAGGGTAAGGGTAAGGGTAAGGGTAAGGGTAAGGGTAAGCTTAAGGGTAAAAGCAAGGGTAAGGGTAAGGGTAAGGGTAAGGGTAAGGGTAAGTGTAAGGGTAAGCTTAAGGGTAAAAGCAAGGGTAAGTGTAAGGGTAAGGGTAAGGGTAAGGGTAAGGGTAAGGGTAAGGGTAAGGGTAAAGGTAAGGGTAAGCCTAAGGGTAAAAGCAAGGGTAAGGGTAAGGGTAAGGGTAAGGGTAAGGGTAAGGGTAAGGGTAAGGGTAAGGGTAAGGGTAAGGGTAAGGGTAAGCTTAAGGGTAAAAGCAAGGGTAAGGGTAAGGGTAAGGGTAAGGGTAAGGGTAAGGGTAAGGGTAAGCTTAAGGGTAAGGGTAAGGGTAAGGGTAAGGGTAAGCTTAAGGGTAAAAGCAAGGGTAAGGGTAAGGTTAAGGGTAAGGGTAAGCTTAAGGGTAAAAGCAAGGGTAAGGGTAAGGGTAAGGGTAAGGGTAAGCTTAAGGGTAAGAGCAAGGGTAAGGGTAAGGGTAAGGGTAAGGGTAAGCCTAAGGGTAAAAGCAAGGGTAAGGGTAAGGGTAAGGGTAAGGGTAAGCTTAAGGGTAAAAGCAAGGGTAAGGGTAAGGGTAAGGGTAAGGGTAAGGGTAAGGGTAAGCTTAAGGGTAAAAGCAAGGGTGAGAGTAAGGGTAAGGGTAAGGGTAAGGGTAAGGGTAAGGGAAAGGGTAAGGGTAAGCTTAAGGGTAAAAGCAAGGGTAAGGGTAAGGGTAAGGGTAAGGGTAAGGGTAAGGGTAAGGGTATGGGTAAGGGTAAGCTTAAGGGTAAAAGCAAGGGTAAGGGTAAGGGTAAGGGTAAGGGTAAGGGTAAGGGTAAGGGTAAGGGTAAAGGTAAGGGTAAAAGCAAGGGTAAGGGTAAGGGTAAGGGTAAGGGTAAGGGTAAGGGTAAGGGTAAGGGTAAGGGTAAGGGTAAGGGTAAGGGTAAGGGTAAGGGTAAGGGTAAGGGTAAGGGTAAGGGTAAGGGTAAGGGTAAGGGTAAGGGTAAGGGTAAGGGTAAGGGTAAGGGTAAGGGCAAGGGTTAGCTTAAGGGTAAAAGCAAGGGTAAGGGTAAGGGTAAGGGTAAGGGTAAGCCTAAGGGTAAAAGCAAGGGTAAGGGTAAGGGTAAGGGTAAGGGTAAGGGTAAGCTTAAGGGTAAAAGCAAGGGTAAGGGTAAGGGTAAGGGTAAGGGTAAGTGTAAGGGTAAGGGTAAGCTTAAGGGTAAAAGCAAGGGTAAGGGTAAGGGTAAGGGTAAGGGTAAGGGTAAGGGTAAGGGTAAGGGTAAGGGTAAGGGTAAGGGTAAAGGTAAGGGTAAGCCTAAGGGTAAAAGCAAGGGTAAGGGTAAGGGTAAGGGTAAGGGTAAGGGTAAGGGTAAGGGTAAGGGTAAGGGTAAGGGTAAGGGTAAGGGTAAGCTTAAGGGTAAAAGCAAGGGTAAGGGTAAGGGTAAGGGTAAGGGTAAGGGTAAGGGTAAAGGTAAGGGTAAGGGTAAGGGTAAGCTTAAGGGTAAGGGTAAGGGTAAGGGTAAGGGTAAGCTTAAGGGTAAAAGCAAGGGTAAGGGTAAGGTTAAGGGTAAGGGTAAGCTTAAGGGTAAAAGCAAGGGTAAGGGTAAGGGTAAGGGTAAGGGTAAGCTTAAGGGTAAAAGCAAGGGTAAGGGTAAGGGTAAGGGTAAGGGTAAGGGTAAGGGTAAGGGTAAAGGTAAGGGTAAGGGTAAGGGTAAGGGTAAGCTTGAGGGTAAAAGCAAGGGTAAGGGTAAGGGTAAGGGTAAGGGTAAGGGTAAGGGTAAGGGTAAAGGTAAGGGTAAAAGCAAGGGTAAGGGTAAGGGTAAGGGTAAGGGTAAGGGTAAGGGTAAGGGTAAGGGTAAGGGTAAGGGTAAGGGTAAGGGTAAGGGTAAGGGTAAGGGTAAGGGTAAGGGTAAGGGTAAGGGTAAGGGTAAGGGTAAGGGTAAGCTTAAGGGTAAAAGCAAGGGTAAGGGTAAGGGTAAGGGTAAGGGTAAGCCTAAGGGTAAAAGCAAGGGTAAGGGTAAGGGTAAGGGTAAGGGTAAGGGTAAGCTTAAGGGTAAAAGCAAGGGTAAGGGTAAGGGTAAGGGTAAGGGTAAGGGTAAGGGTAAGCTTAAGGGTAAAAGCAAGGGTAAGGGTAAGGGTAAGGGTAAGGGTAAGGGTAAGGGTAAGGGTAAGGGTAAGGGTAAGGGTAAGGGTAAAGGTAAGGGTAAGCCTAAGGGTAAAAGCAAGGGTAAGGGTAAGGGTAAGGGTAAGGGTAAGGGTAAGGGTAAGGGTAAGGGTAAGGGTAAGGGTAAGGGTAAGCTTAAGGGTAAAAGCAAGGGTAAGGGTAAGGGTAAGGGTAAGGGTAAGGGTAAGGGTAAGGGTAAGGGTAAGGGTAAGGGTAAGGGTAAGGGTAAGCTTAAGGGTAAGGGTAAGGGTAAGGGTAAGGGTAAGCTTAAGGGTAAAAGCAAGGGTAAGGGTAAGGTTTAGGGTAAGGGTAAGCTTAAGGGTAAAAGCAAGGGTAAGGGTAAGGGTAAGGGTAAGGGTAAGGGTAAGGGTAAGGGTAAGGGTAAGGGTAAGGGTAAGGGTAAGGGTAAGGGTAAGGGTAAGGGTAAGCTTAAGGGTAAGGGTAAGGGTAAGGGTAAGGGTAAGCTTAAGGGTAAAAGCAAGGGTAAGGGTAAGGGTAAGGGTAAGGGTAAGGGTAAGCTTAAGGGTAAGGGTAAGGGTAAGGGTAAGCTTAAGGGTAAAAGCAAGGGTAAGGTTAAGGGTAAGGGTAAGGGTAAGGGTAAGGGTAAGGGTAAGGGTAAGCTTAAGGGTAAGGGTAAGGGTAAGGGTAAGGGTAAGCTTAAGGGTAAAAGCAAGGGTAAGGGTAAGGGTAAGGGTAAGGGTAAGGGTAAGGGTAAGGGTAAGGGTAAGGGTAAGGGTAAGGGTAAGGGTAAGGGTAAGCTTAAGGGTAAGCTTAAGGGTAAAAGCAAGGGTAAGGGTAAGGGTAAGGGTAAGGGTAAGCTTAAGGGTAAAAGCAAGGGTAAGGGTAAGGGTAAGTGTAAGGGTAAGGGTAAGAGTAAGGGTAAGGGTAAGCTTAAGGGTAAGGGTAAGGGTAAGGGTAAGCTTAAGGGTAAAAGCAAGGGTAAGGGTAAGGGTAAGGGTAAGGGTAAGGGTAAAGGTAAGGGTAAGCCTAAGGGTAAAAGCAAGGGTAAGGGTAAGGGTAAAGGTAAGGGTAAGGGTAAGGGTAAGGGTAAGGGTAAGGGTAAGCTTAAGGGTAAAAGCAAGGGTAAGGGTAAGGGTAAGGGTAAGGGTAAGGGTAAGGGTAAGGGTAAGGGTAAGGGTAAGGGTAAGGGTAAGCTTAAGGGTAAAAGCAAGGGTAAGGGTAAGGGTAAGGGTAAGGGTAAGGGTAAGGGTAAGGGTAAGGGTAAGGGTAAGGGTAAGGGTAAGGGTAAGGGTAAGCTTAAGGGTAAAAGCAAGGGTAAGGGTAAGGGTAAGGGTAAGGGTAAGGGTTAGGGTAAGGGTAAAGGTAAGGGTAAGCCTAAGGGTAAAAGCAAGGGTAAGGGTAAGGGTAAGGGTAAGGGTAAGGGTAAGGGTAAGGGTAAGGGTAAGGGTAAGGGTAAGGGTAAGGGTAAGGGTAAGGGTAAGAGTAAGGGTAAGGGTAAGGGTAAGCTTAAGGGTAAAAGCAAGGGTAAGGGTAAGGGTAAGGGTAAGGGTAAGCCTAAGGGTAAAAGCAAGGGTAAGGGTAAGGTTAAGGGTAAGGGTAAGGGTAAGCTTAAGGGTAAAAGCAAGGGTAAGGGTAAGGGTAAGGGTAAGGGTAAGGGTAAGCTTAAGGGTAAAAGCAAGGGTAAGGGTAAGGGTGAGGGTAAGGGTAAGGGTAAGGGTAAGGGTAAAGGTAAGGGTAAGCCTAAGAGTAAAAGCAAGGGTAAGGGTAAGGGTAAGTGTAAGGGTAAGGGTAAGGGTAAGGGTAAGGGTAAGGGTAAGGGTAAGGGTAAGCTTAAGGGTAAAAGCAAGGGTAAGGATAAGGGTAAGGGTAAGGGTAAGGGTAAGGGTAAGGGTAAGGGTAAGGGTAAGGGTAAGCTTAAGGGTAAAAGCAAGGGTAAGGGTAAGGGTAAGGGTAAGGGTAAGGGTAAGGGTAAGGGTAAGGGTAAGGGTAAGGGTAAGCTTAAGGGTAAAAGCAAGGGTAAGGGTTAGGGTAAGGGTAAGGGTAAGGGTAAGGGTAAGTGTAAGCTTAAGGGTAAAAGCAAGGGTAAGGGTAAGGGTAAGGGTAAGGGTAAGGGTAAGGGTAAGGGTAAGGGTAAAGGTAAGGGTAAGCCTAAGGGTAAAAGCAAGGGTAAGGGTAAGGGTAAGGGTAAGGGTAAGGGTAAGGGTAAGGGTAAGGGTAAGCTTAAGGGTATAAGCAAGGGTAAGGGTAAGGGTAAGGGTGAGGGTAAGGGTAAGGGTAAGGGTAAGAGTAAGGGTAAGCTTAAGGGTAAAAGCAAGGGTAAGGGTAAGGGTAAGGGTTAGGGTAAGGGTAAGGGTAAGGGTAAGGGTAAGGGTAAGGGTAAGGGTAAGGGTAAGGGTAAGGGTAAGGGTAAAGGTAAGGTTAAGCCTAAGGGTAAAAGCAAGGGTAAGGGTAAGGGTAAGGGTAAGGGTAAGGGTAAGGGTAAGGGTAAGGGTAAGGGTAAGCTTAAGGGTAAAAGCAAGGGTAAAAGCCCTTACCCTTACCCTTACCCTTACCCTTACCCTTACCCTTACCCTTGCTTTTACCCTTAGGCTTACCCTTACCTTTACCCTCACCCTTACCCTTACCCTTACCCTTACCCTTACCCTTACCCTTACCCTTGCTTTTACCCTTAAGCTTACCCTTACCCTTACCCTCACCCTTACCCTTACCCTTTCCCTTACCTTTACCCTTACCCTTTCCCTTGCTTTTACCCTTAAGCTTACCCTTACCCTTACCCTTACCCTTACCCTTACCCTTACCCTTACCCTTACCCTTACCCTTACCCTTGCTTTTACCCTGAAGCTTACCCTTACCCTTACCCTTACCCTTACCCTTACCCTTACCCTTACCCTCACCCTTGCTTTTACCCTAAAGCTTACCCTTACCCTTACCCTTACCCTTACCCTTACCCTTACCCTTACCCTTACCCTTACCCTTACCCTTACCCTTGCTTTTACCCTTAGGCTTACCCTTACCTTTACCCTTACCCTTACCCTTACCCTTACCCTTACCCTTACCCTTACCCTTACCCTTACCCTTGCTTTTACCCTTAAGCTTACCCTTACCCTTACCCTTACCCTTACCCTTACCCTTACCCTTGCTTTTACCCTTAAGCTTACCCTTACCCTTACCCTTACCCTTACCCTTACCCTTGCTTTTACCCTTAGGCTTACCCTTACCCTTACCCTTACCCTTACCCTTGCTTTTACCCTTAAGCTTACCCTTACCCTTACCCTTACCCTTACCCTTACCCTTACCCTTACCCTTACCCTTACCCTTACCCTTACCCTTACCCTTACCCTTACCCTTACCCTTACCCTTACCCTTACCCTTACCCTTACCCTTACCCTTACCCTTACCCTTACCCTTACCCTTGCTTTTACCCTTAGGCTTACCCTTACCTTTACCCTTACCCTTACCCTTACCCTTACCCTTACCCTTGCCCTTACCCTTACCCTTACCCTTGCTTTTACCCTTAAGCTTACCCTTACCCTTACCCTTACCCTTACCCTTACCCTTACCCTTACCCTTGCTTTTACCCTTAAGCTTACCCTTACCCTTACCCTTACCCTTACCCTTACCCTTACCCTTACCCTTACCCTCACCCTTACCCTCACCCTTGCTTTTAACCTTAAGCTTACCCTTACCCTTACCCTTACCCTTACCCTTACCCTTACCCTTACCCTTACCCTTGCTTAGGGTAAAAGCAAGGGTAAGGGTAAGGGTAAGGTTAAGGGTAAGGGTAAGGGTAAGGGTAAGGGTAAGGGTATGCTTAAGGGTAAAAGCAAGGGTAAGGGTAAGGGTAAGGGTAAGGGTAAGGGTAAGGGTAAGGGTAAGGGTAAGGGTAAGGGTAAGGGTAAGGGTAAGCTTAAGGGTAAAAGCAAGGGTAAGGGTAAGGGTAAGGGTAAGGGTAAGGGTAAGGGTAAGGGTAAGGGTAAGGGTAAGGGTAAGGGTAAGCTTAAGGGTAAAAGCAAGGGTAAGGGTTAGGGTAAGGGTAAGGGTAAGGGTAAGGGTAAGCTTGAGGGTAAAAGCAAGGGTAAGGGTAAGGGTAAGGGTAAGGGTAAAGGTAAGGGTAAGCCTAAGGGTAAAAGCAAGGGTAAGGGTAAGGGTAAGGGTAAGGGTAAGGGTAAGGGTAAGGGTAAGGGTAAGGGTAAGGGTAAGGGTAAGGGTAAGGGTAAGCTTAAGGGTATAAGCAAGGGTAAGGGTAAGGGTAAGGGTGAGGGTAAGGGTAAGGGTAAGGGTAAGCTTAAGGGTAAAAGCAAGGGTAAGGGTAAGGGTAAGGGTAAGGGTAAGGGTAAGGGTAAGGGTAAGGGTAAGGGTAAGCTTAAGGGTAAAAGCAAGGGTAAGGGTAAGGGTAAGGGTAAGGGTAAGGGTAAGGGTAAAGGTTAGGGTAAGCCTAAGGGTAAAAGCAAGGGTAAGGGTAAAGGTAAGGGTAAGGGTAAGGTTAAGGGTAAGGGTAAGGGTAAGGGTAAGGGTAAGGGTAAGGTTAAGCTTAAGGGTAAAAGCAAGGGTAAGGGTAAGGGTAAGGGTAAGGGTAAGCCTAAGGGTAAAACAAGGGTAAGGGTAAGGGTAAGGGTAAGGGTAAGGGTAAGCTTAAGGGTAAAAGCAAGGGTAAGGGTAAGGGTAAGGGTGAGGGTAAGGGTAAGCTTAAGGGTTAAAGCAAAGGTAAGGGTAAGGGTAAGGGTAAGGGTAAGGGTAAGGGTAAAGGTAAGGGTAAGCCTAAGGGTAAAAGCAAGGGTAAGGGTAAGGGTAAGGGTAAGTGTAAGGGAAAGGGTAAGGGTAAGGGTAAGGGTAAGGGTAAGGGTAAGGGTAAGGGTAAGGGTAAGGGTAAGGGTAAGGGTAAGGGTAAGCTTGAGGGTAAAAGCAAGGGTAAGGGTAAGGGTAAGGGTAAGGGTAAGGGTAAGGGTAAGGGTAAGGGTAAGGGTAAGGGTAAGGGTAAGGGTAAGGGTAAGCTTAAGGGTAAAAGCAAGGGTAAGGGTAAGGGTAAGGGTGAGGGTAAGGGTAAGGGTAAGGGTAAGGGTAAGCTTAAGGGTAAAAGCAAGGGTAAGGGTAAGGGTAAGGGTAAGGGTAAGGGTAAGGGTAAGGGTAAGGGTAAGGGTAAGGGTAAGCTTAAGGGTAAAAGCAAGGGTAAGGGTAAGGGTAAGGGTAAGGGTAAGGGTAAGGGTAAGAGTAAGGGTAAGGGTAAAGGTAAGGGTAAGCCTAAGGGTAAAAGCAAGGGTAAGGGTAAGGGTTAGGTTAAGGGTAAGGGTAAGGGTAAGGGTAAGGGTAAGGGTAAGGGTAAGGGTAAGGGTAAGTGTAAGGGTAAGGGTAAGCTTAAGGGTAAAAGCAAGGGTAAGGGTAAGGGTAAGGGTAAGCGTAAGGGTAAGGGTAAGGGTAAGGGTAAGGGTAAGGGTAAGGGTAAGCTTAAGGGTAAGGGTAAGGGTAAGGGTAAAGGTAAGGGTAAGCCTAAAGGTAAAAGCAAGGGTAAGGGTAAGGGTTAGGGTAAGGGTAAGGGTAAGGGTAAGGGTAAGGGTAAGGGTAAGGGTAAGGGTAAGTGTAAGGGTAAGGGTAAGGGTAAGCTTAAGGGTAAAAGCAAGGGTAAGTGTAAGGGTAAGGGTAAGGGTAAGCTTAAGGGTAAAAGCAAGGGTAAGGGTAAGGGTAAGGGTAAGGGTAAGGGTAAGGGTAAGGGTAAGGGTAAGGGTAAGGGTAAGGGTAAGGGTAAGCTTAAGGGTAAGGGTAAGGGTAAGGGTAAGGGTAAGCCTAAGGGTAAAAGCAAGGGTAAGGGTAAGGGTAAGGGTAAGGGTAAGGGTAAGGGTAAGGGTAAGGGTAAGCTTAAGGGTAAAAGCAAGGGTAAGGGTAAGGGTAAGGGTAAGGGTAAGGGTAAGGGTAAGCTTAAGGGTAAAAGCAAGGGTAAGGGTAAGGGTAAGGGTAAGGGTAAGGGTAAGGGTAAAGGTAAGGGTAAGCCTAAGGGTAAAAGCAAGGGTAAGGGTAAGGGTAAGGGTAAGGGTAAGGGTAAGGGTAAGGTAAGGGTAAGGGTAAGGGTAAGGGTAAGGGTAAGGGTAAGGGTAAGGGTAAGGGTAAGCTAAAGGGTAAAAGCAAGGGTAAGGGTAAGGGTAAGGGTATGGGTAAGGGTAAGGGTAAGGGTAAGGGTAAGGGTAAGGGTAAGGGTAAGGGTAAGGGTAAGGGTAAGGGTAAGGGTAAGGGTAAGCTTAAGGGTAAAAGCAAGGGTAAGGGTAAGGGTAAGGGTAAGGGTGCCCTTACCCTTACCCTTACCCTCACCCTTACCCTTGCTTTTACCCTTGAGCTTACCCTTACCGTTACCCTTACCCTCACCCTTACCCTTACCCTTACCCTTACCCTTACCCTTACCCTTACCCTTGCTTTTACCCTTAGGCTTACCCTTACCTTTACCCTCACCCTTACCCTTACCCTTACCCTTACCCTTACCCTTACCCTTGCTTTTACCCTTAAGCTTACCCTTACCCTTACCCTTACCCTTACCCTTACCCTTTCCCTTACCTTTACCCTTACCCTTTCCCTTGCTTTTACCCTTAAGCTTACCCTTACCCTTACCCTTACCCTTACCCTTACCCTTACCCTTACCCTTACCCTTACCCTTACCCTTGCTTTTACCCTGAAGCTTACCCTTACCCTTACCCTTACCCTTACCCTTACCCTTACCCTTACCCTCACCCTTGCTTTTACCCTAAAGCTTACCCTTACCCTTACCCTTACCCTTACCCTTACCCTTACCCTTACCCTTACCCTTACCCTTACCCTTACCCTTGCTTTTACCCTTAGGCTTACCCTTACCTTTACCCTTACCCTTACCCTTACCCTTACCCTTACCCTTACCCTTACCCTTACCCTTACCCTTACCATTGCTTTTACCCTTAAGCTTACCCTTACCCTTACCCTTACCCTTACCCTTACCCTTACCCTTGCTTTTACCCTTAAGCTTACCCTTACCCTTACCCTTACCCTTACCCTTACCCTTGCTTTTACCCTTAGGCTTACCCTTACCCTTACCCTTACCCTTACCCTTGCTTTTACCCTTAAGCTTACCCTTACCCTTACCCTTACCCTTACCCTTACCCTTACCCTTACCCTTACCCTTACCCTTACCCTTACCCTTACCCTTACCCTTACCCTTACCCTTACCCTTACCCTTACCCTTACCCTTGCTTTTACCCTTAGGCTTACCCTTACCTTTACCCTTACCCTTACCCTTACCCTTACCCTTACCCTTGCCCTTACCCTTACCCTTACCCTTGCTTTTACCCTTAAGCTTACCCTTACCCTTACCCTTACCCTTACCCTTACCCTTACCCTTACCCTTACCCTTGCTTTTACCCTTAAGCTTACCCTTACCCTTACCCTTACCCTTACCCTTACCCTTACCCTTACCCTCACCCTTACCCTCACCCTTGCTTTTAACCTTAAGCTTACCCTTACCCTTACCCTTACCCTTACCCTTACCCTTACCCTTGCTTAGGGTAAAAGCAAGGGTAAGGGTAAGGGTAAGGTTAAGGGTAAGGGTAAGGGTAAGGGTAAGGGTAAGGGTAAGGGTATGCTTAAGGGTAAAAGCAAGGGTAAGGGTAAGGGTAAGGGTAAGGGTAAGGGTAAGGGTAAGGGTAAGGGTAAGGGTAAGGGTAAGGGTAAGGGTAAGGGTAAGGGTAAGGGTAAGGGTAAGCTTAAGGGTAAAAGCAAGGGTAAGGGTAAGGGTAAGGGTAAGGGTAAGGGTAAGGGTAAGGGTAAGGGTAAGGGTAAGGGTAAGGGTAAGGGTAAGCTTAAGGGTAAAAGCAAGGGTAAGGGTTAGGGTAAGGGTAAGGGTAAGGGTAAGGGTAAGCTTGAGGGTAAAAGCAAGGGTAAGGGTAAGGGTAAGGGTAAGGGTAAAGGTAAGGGTAAGCCTAAGGGTAAAAGCAAGGGTAAGGGTAAGGGTAAGGGTAAGGGTAAGGGTAAGGTTAAGGGTAAGGGTAAGGGTAAGGGTAAGGGTAAGCTTAAGGGTATAAGCAAGGATAAGGGTAAGGGTAAGGGTGAGGGTAAGGGTAAGGGTAAGGGTAAGGGTAAGCTTAAGGGTAAAAGCAAGGGTAAGGGTAAGGGTAAGGGTAAGGGTAAGGGTAAGGGTAAGGGTAAGGGTAAGCTTAAGGGTAAAAGCAAGGGTAAGGGTAAGGGTAAGGGTAAGGGTAAGGGTAAGGGTAAGGGTAAGGGTAAAGGTTAGGGTAAGCCTAAGGGTAAAAGCAAGGGTAAGGGTAAAGGTAAGGGTAAGGGTAAGGGTAAGGGTAAGGGTAAGGGTAAGGGTAAGGGTAAGGTTAAGCTTAAGGGTAAAAGCAAGGGTAAGGGTAAGGGTATGGGTAAGGGTAAGCCTAAGGGTAAAACAAGGGTAAGGGTAAGGGTAAGGGTAAGGGTAAGGGTAAGCTTAAGGGTAAAAGCAAGGGTAAGGGTAAGGGTAAGGGTGAGGGTAAGGGTAAGCTTAAGGGTTAAAGCAAGGGTAAGGGTAAGGGTAAGGGTAAGGGTAAGGGTAAGGGTAAAGGTAAGGGTAAGCCTAAGGGTAAAAGCAAGGGTAAGGGTAAGGGTAAGGGTAAGGGTAAGGGAAAGGGTAAGGGTAAGGGTAAGGGTAAGGGTAAGGGTAAGGGTAAGGGTAAGGGTAAGGGTAAGGGTAAGGGTAAGGGTAAGCTTAAGGGTAAAAGCAAGGGTAAGGGTAAGGGTAAGGGTAAGGGTAAGGGTAAGGGTAAGGGTAAGGGTAAGGGTAAGGGTAAGGGTAAGGGTAAGCTTAAGGGTAAAAGCAAGGGTAAGGGTAAGGGTAAGGGTGAGGGTAAGGGTAAGGGTAAGGGTAAGGGTAAGCTTAAGGGTAAAAGCAAGGGTAAGGGTAAGGGTAAGGGTAAGGGTAAGGGTAAGGGTAAGGGTAAGGGTAAGGGTAAGGGTAAGCTTAAGGGTAAAAGCAAGGGTAAGGGTAAGGGTAAGGGTGAGGGTAAGGGTAAGGGTAAGGGTAAGGGTAAAGGTAAGGGTAAGCCTAAGGGTAAAAGCAAGGGTAAGGGTAAGGGTTAGGTTAAGGGTAAGGGTAAGGGTAAGGGTAAGGGTAAGGGTAAGGGTAAGGGTAAGTGTAAGGGTAAGGGTAAGCTTAAGGGTAAAAGCAAGGGTAAGGGTAAGGGTAAGGGTAAGGGTAAGGGTAAGGGTAAGGGTAAGGGTAAGGGTAAGGGTAAGGGTAAGCTTAAGGGTGAGGGTAAGGGTAAGGGTTAAGGTAAGGGTAAGCCTAAGGGTAAAAGCAAGGGTAAGGGTAAGGGTTAGGGTAAGGGTAAGGGTAAGGGTAAGGGTAAGGGTAAGGGTAAGGGTAAGTGTAAGGGTAAGGGTAAGGGTAAGCTTAAGGGTAAAAGCAAGGGTAAGTGTAAGGGTAAGGGTAAGGGTAAGCTTAAGGGTAAAAGCAAGGGTAAGGGTAAGGTTAAGGGTAAGGGTAAGGGTAAGGGTAAGGGTAAGGGTAAGGGTAAGGGTAAGGGTAAGCTTAAGGGTAAGGGTAAGGGTAAGGGTAAGGGTAAGCCTAAGGGTAAAAGCAAGGGTAAGGGTAAGGGTAAGGGTAAGCTTAAGGGTAAAAGCAAGGGTAAGGGTAAGGGTAAGGGTAAGGGTAAGGGTAAGGGTAAGCTTAAGGGTAAAAGCAAGGGTAAGGGTAAGGGTAAGGGTAAGGGTAAGGGTAAGGGTAAAGGTAAGGGTAAGCCTAAGGGTAAAAGCAAGGGTAAGGGTAAGGGTAAGGGTAAGGGTAAGGGTAAGGGTAAGGGTAAGGGTAAGGGTAAGGGTAAGGGTAAGGGTAAGGGTAAGCTTAAGGGTAAAAGCAAGGGTAAGGGTAAGGGTAAGGGTATGGGTAAGGGTAAGGGTAAGGGTAAGGGTAAGGGTAAGGGTAAGGGTAAGGGTAAGGGTAAGGGTAAGGGTAAGGGTAAGGGTAAGGGTAAGCTTAAGGGTAAAAGCAAGGGTGAGGGTAAGGGTAAGGGTAAGGGTAAGGGTAAGGGTAAGGGTAAGGGTAAGGGTAAGGGTAATGGTAAGGGTAAGCTTAAGGGTGAAAGCAAGGGTAAGGGTAAGGGTAAGGGTAAGGGTAAGGGTAAGGGTAAGGGTAAGGGTAAAGGTAAGGGTAAGCCTAAGGGTAAAAGCAAGGGTAAGGGTAAGGGTAAGGGTAAGGGTAAGGGTTAGGGTAAGCTTCAGGGTAAAAGCAAGGGTAAGGGTAAGGGTAAGGGTAAGGGTAAGGGTAAGGGTAAGGGTAAGGGTAAGGGTAAGGGTAAGGGTAAGGGTAAGCTTAAGGGTAAGGATAAGGGTAAGGGTAAAAGCAAGGGTAAGGGTAAGGGTAAGGGTAAGGGTAAGTGTAAGCTTAAGGGTAAAAGCAAGGGTAAGGGTAAGGGTAAGGGTAAGGGTAAGGGTAAGGGTAAGGGTAAGGGTAAGGGTAAGGGTAAGGGTAAGGGTAAGGGTAAGGGTAAGCTTAAGGGTAAGGGTAAGGGTAAGGGTAAGGGTAAGCTTAAGGGTAAAAGCAAGGGTAAGGGTAAGGGTAAGGGTAAGGGTAAGGGTAAGGGTAAGGGTAAGGGTAAGGGTAAGGGTAAGGGTAAGGGTAAGGGTAAGCTTAAGGGTAAAAGCAAGGGTAAGGGTAAGGGTAAGGGTAGGGGTAAGGGTAAGGGTAAGGGTAAGGGTAAGGGTAAGGGTAAGGGTAAGCTTAAGGGTAAAAGCAAGGGTAAGGGTAAGGGTAAGGGTAAGGGTAAGGGTAAGGGTAAGGGTAAGGGTAAGGGTAAGGGTAAAGGTAAGGGTAAGCCTAAGGGTAAAAGCAAGGGTAAGGGTAAGGGTAAGGGTAAGGGTAAGAGTAAGGGTAAGGGTAAGGGTAAGGGTAAGCTTAAGGGTAAAAGCAAGGGTAAGGGTAAGGGTAAGGGTAAGGGTAAGCCTAAGGGTAAAAGCAAGGGTAAGGGTAAGGGTAAGGGTAAGGGTAAGGGTAAGCTTAAGGGTAAAAGCAAGGGTAAGGGTAAGGGTAAGGGTAAGGGTAAGGGTAAGGGTAAGGGTAAGCTTAAGGGTAAAAGCAAGGGTGAGGGTAAGGGTAAGGGTAAGGGTAAGGGTAAGGGTTAGGGTAAGGGTAAGGGTAAGCTTAAGGGTAAAAGCAAGGGTAAGGGTAAGGGTAAGGGTAAGGGTAAGGGTAAGGGTAAGGGTAAGGGTAAGGGTAAGGGTAAG
The DNA here is from genome assembly GCA_958510865.1 of Myrrha octodecimguttata. Taxonomy (NCBI): domain Eukaryota; kingdom Metazoa; phylum Arthropoda; class Insecta; order Coleoptera; family Coccinellidae; genus Myrrha; species Myrrha octodecimguttata. The sequence continues at coordinate 553,396 of CAUEHS010000319.1, read as the reverse complement.
GGTAAAGGTAAGGGTAAGGGTAAGGGTAAGGGTAAGGGTAAGGGTAAGGGTAAGGGTAAGGGTAAGGGTAAGGGTAAGGGTAAGCTTAAGGTTAAAAGCAAGGGTAAGGGTAAGGGTAAGCCTAAGGGTAAAAGCAAGGGTAAGGGTAAGGGTAAGGGTAAGGGTAAGGGTAAGCTTAAAGGTAAAAGCAAGGGTTAGGGTAAGGGTAAGGGAAAGGGTAAGGGTAAGGGTAAGCTTAAGGGTAAAAGCAAGGGTAAGGGTAAGGGTAAGGGTAAGGGTAAGGGTAAGGGTAAGGGTAAGGGTAAGGGTAAAGGTAAGGGTAAGCCTAAGGGTAAAAGCAAGGGTAAGGGTAAGGGTAAGGGTAAGGGTAAGGGTAAGGGTAAGGGTAAGGGTAAGGGTAAGGGTAAGGGTAAGGGTAACTTAAGCTTTTACCCTTAAGCTCACCCTAAGGGTAAGGGTAAGCTTAAGGGTAAAAGCAAGGGTAAGGGTAAGGGTAAGGGTAAGCCTAAGGGTAAAAGCAAGGGTAAGGGTAAGGGTAAGGGTAAGGGTAAGGGTAAGCTTAAGGGTAAAAGCAAGGGTAAGGGTAAGGGTAAGGGTAAGGGTAAGGGTAAGGGTAAGGGTAAGGATAAGGGTAAGCTTAAGGGTAAAAGCAAGGGTGAGGGTAAGGGTAAGGGTAAGGGTAAGGGTAAGGGTAAGCTTAAGGGTAAAAGCAAGGGTAAGGGTAAGGGTAAGGGTAAGGGTAGGGGTAAGGGTAAGGGTAAGGGTAAAGGTAAGGGTAAGGGTAAGGGTAAGGGTAAGGGTAAGGGTAAGGGTAAGGGTAAGGGTAAGGGTAAGGGTAAGGGTAAGGGTTAGGGTAAGGGTAAGCTTAAGGGTAAAAGCAAGGGTAAGGGTAAGGGTAAGGGTAAGCCTAAGGGTAAAAGCAAGGGTAAGGGTAAGGGTAAGGGTAAGGGTAAGGGTAAGCTTAAAGGTAAAAGCAAGGGTAAGGGTAAGGGTAAGGGAAAGGGTAAGGGTAAGGGTAAGCTTAAGGGTAAAAGCAAGGGTAAGGGTAAGGGTAAGGGTAAGGGTAAGGGTAAGGGTAAGGGTAAGGGTAAAGGTAAGGGTAAGCCTAAGGGTAAAAGCAAGGGTAAGGGTAAGAGTAAGGGTAAGGGTAAGGGTAAGGGTAAGGGTAAGGGTAAGGGTAAGCTTAAGGGTAAAAGCAAGGGTAAGGGTAAGGGTAAGGGTAAGGGTAAGAGTAAGGGTAAGGGTAAGGGTAAGGGTAAGCTTAAGGGTAAGGTTAAGGGTAAGGGTAAGGGTAAGCTCAAGGGTAAAAGCAAGGGTAAGGGTAAGGGTAAGGGTAAGGGTAAGGGTAAGCTTAAGGGTAAAAGCAAGGGTAAGGGTAAGGGTAAGGGTAAGGGTAAGGGTAAGGGTAAGGGTAAGGGTAAGGGTAAGGGTAAGTTTAAGTGTAAGGGTAAGGGTAAGGGTAAGGGTAAGGGTAAGCTTAAGGGTAAAAGCAAGGGTAAGGGTAAGGGTAAGGGTAAGGGTAAGGGTAAGCTTAAGGGTAAGGGTAAGGGTAAGGGTAAGGGTAAGCTTAAGGGTAAAAGCAAGGGTAAGGGTAAGGGTAAGGGTAAGGGTAAGGGTAAGGGTAAGCTTAAGGGTAAGGGTAAGGGTAAGGGTAAGGGTAAGCTTAAGGGTAAAAGCAAGGGTAAGGGTAAGGGTAAGGGTAAGGGTAAGGGTAAGGGAAAGGGTAAGGGTAAGGGTGAGGGTAAGCTTAAGGGTAAGGGTAAGGGTAAGGGTAAGGGTAAGGGTAAGCTTAAGGGTAAAAGCAAGGGTAAGGGTAAGGGTAAGGGTAAGGGTAAGGGTAAGCTTAAGGGTAAAAGCAAGGGTAAGGGTAAGGGTAAGGGTAAGGGTAAGGGTAAGGGTAAGGGTAAGGGTAAGGGTAAGCTTAAAGGTAAGGGTAAGGGTAAGGGTAAGGGTAAGGGTAAGCTTAAGGGTAAAAGCAAGGGTAAGGGTAAGGGTAAGGGTAAGGGAAAGGGTAAGGGTAAGGGTAAGGGTAAGGGTAAGCTTAAGGGTAAAAGTAAGGGTAAGGGTAAGGGTAAGGGTAAGGGTAAGGGTAAGGGTTAGGGTAAGGGTAAGGGTAAGGGTAAGCTTAAGGGTAAAAGCAAGGGTAAGGGTAAGGGTAAGGGTAAGGGTAAGGGTAAGGGTAAGGGTAAGGGTAAAGGTAAGGGTAAGCCTAAGGGTAAAAGCAAGGGTAAGGGTAAGGGTAAGGGCAAGGGTAAGGGTAAGGGTAAGGGTAAGGGTAAGGGTAAGGGTAAGGGTAAGCTTAAGGGTAAAAGCAAGGGTAAGGGTAAGGGTAAGGGTAAGGGTAAGCCTAAGGGTAAAAGCAAGGGTAAGGGTAAGGGTAAGGGTAAGGGTAAGGGTAAGGGTAAGGGTAAGGGTAAGGGTAAGGGTAAGCTTAAGGGTAAAAGCAAGGGTAAGGGTAAGGGTAAGGGTAAGGCTTACCCTTACCCTTACCCTTACCCTTGCTTTTAAGTAAGGGTAAGGGTAAGGGTAAGGGTAAGGGTAAGGGTGAGGGTAAGGGTAAGAGTAAGGGTAAGCTTAAGGGTAAAAGCAAGGGTAAGGGTAAGGACAAGGGTAAGGCTTACCCTTACCCTTACCCTTGCTTTTACCCTTAAGCTTACCCTTACTCTTACCCTTACCCTCAGCCTTACCCTTACCCTTACCCTTACCCTTACCCTTTCCCTTACCCTTACCCTTACCCTTACCCTTACCTTTACCCTTACCCTTACCCTTACCCTTGCTTTTACCCTTAGGCTTACCCTTACCTTTACCCTTACCCTTACCCTTACCCTTACCCTTGCTTTTACCCTTAAGCTTACCCTTACCCTTACCCTTACCCTTACCCTTACCCTTACCCTTGCTTTTACCCTAAAGCTTACCCTTACCCTTACCCTTACCCTTACCCTTACCCTTACCCTTACCCTTACCCTTATCCTTACCCTTGCTTTTACCCTTACCCTTACCCTTGCTTTTACCCTTAAGCTTACCCTTACCCTTACCCTTACCCTTACCCTTGCTTTTACCCTTAGGCTTACCCTTACCTTTACCCTTACCCTTACCCTTACCCTTACCCTTGCTTTTACCCTAAAGCTTACCCTTACCCTTACCCTTACCCTTACCCTTACCCTTACCCTTACCCTTACCCTTATCCTTACCCTTGCTTTTACCCTTACCCTTACCCTTGCTTTTACCCTTAAGCTTACCCTTACCCTTAACCTTACCCTTACCCTTGCTTTTCCCTTAAGGCTAACCCTTACCCTTACCCTTACCCTTACCCTTGCTTTTACCCTTAAGCTTACCCTTACCCTTACCCTTACTCTTACCCTTACCCTTACCCTTACCCTTACCCTTACCCTTACCCTTGCTTTTACCCTTAGGCTTACCCTTACCTTTACCCTTACCCTAACCCTTACCCTTACCCTTACCCTTACCCTTACCCTTGCTTTTACCCTTAAGCTTACCCTTACCCTTACCCTCACCCTTACCCTTACCCTCACCCTTACCCTTACCCTTACCCTTACCCTTACCCTTACCCTTACCCTTACCCTTACCCTTACCCTTGCTTTTACCCTTAAGCTTACCGTTACCCTTACCCTTACCCTTACCCTTACCCTTACCCTTACCCTTACCCTTACCCTTACCCTTGCTTTTACCCTTAAGCTTACCCTTACCCTTACCCTTACCCTTACCCTTACCCTTACCCTTACCCTTACCCTTACCCTTACCCTTACCCTTACCCTTACCCTTACCCTTGCTTTTACCCTTAGGCTTACCCTTACCTTTACCCTCACCCTTACCCTTACCCTTACCCTTACCCTTGCTTTTACCCTTAAGCTTACCCTTACCCTTACCCTTACCCTTAAGCTTACCCTTACCCTTACCCTTACCCTTAACCTTACCCTTACCCTTACCCTTACCCTTACCCTTACCCTTACCCTTACCCTTGCTTTTACCCTTAAGCTTACCCTTACCCTTACCCTTACCCTTACCCTTACCCTTGCTTTTACCCTTAAGCTTACCCTTACCCTTACCCTTACCCTTAAGCTTACCCTTACCCTTACCCTTACCCTTACCCTTACCCTTACCCTTACCCTTACCCTTACCCTTACCCTTACCCTTACCCTTACCCTTACCCTTACCCTTACCCTTACCCTTACCCTTACCCTTACCCTTACCCTTGCTTTTACCCTTAAGCTTACCCTTACCCTTACCCTTACCCTTAAGCTTACCCTTACCCTTACCCTTACCCTTACCCTTACCCTTAACCTTACCCTTGCTTTTACCCTTAAGCTTACCCTTACCCTTACCCTTACCCTTACCCTTAAGCTTACCCTTACCCTTACCCTTACCCTTACCCTTACCCTTGCTTTTACCCTTAAGCTTACCCTTACCCTTACCCTTACCCTTACCCTTAAGCTTACCCTTACCCTTACCCTTACCCTTACCCTTACCCTTACCCTTACCCTTACCCTTACCCTTGCTTTTACCCTTAAGCTTACCCTTACCCTTACCCTTACCCTTAACCTTGCTTTTACCCTTAAGCTTACCCTTACCCTTACCCTTACCCTTACCCTTAAGCTTACCCTTACCCTTACCCTTACCCTTACCCTTACCCTTACTCTTACCCTTACCCTTACCCTCACCCTTACCCTTGCTTTTACCCTTAAGCTTACCCTTACCCTTACCCTTACCCTTACCCTTACCCTTACCCTTACCCTTGCTTTTACCCTTAGGCTTACCCTTACCTTTACCCTTACCCTTACCCTTACCCTTACCCTTACCCTTACCCTTACCCTTACCCTTGCTTTTACCCTTAAGCTTACCCTTACCCTTACCCTTACCCTTACCCTTACCCTTACCCTTACCCTTACCCTTACCCTTGCTTTTACCCTTAAGCTTACCCTTACCCTTACCCTTACCCTTACCCTTACCCTTGCTTTTACCCTTAGGCTTACCCTTACCCTTTCCCTTACCCTTACCCTTGCTTTTACCCTTAAGCTTACCCTTACCCTTACCCTTACCCTTACCCTTACCCTTACCCTTACCCTTACCCTTACCCTTACCCTTACCCTTACCCTTACCCTTACCCTTGCTTTTACCCTTAAGCTTACCCTTACCCTTACCCTTACCCTTACCCTTACCCTTACCCTTACCCTTACCCTTACCCTTACCCTTACCCTTACCCTCACCCTTGCTTTTACCCTTAAGCTTACCCTTACCCTTACCCTTACCCTTACCCTTACCCTTGCTTTTACCCTTAAGCTTACCCTTACCCTTACCCTTACCCTTACCCTTACCCTTGCTTTTACCCTAAGGCTTACCCTTACCCTTACCCTTACCCTTACCCTTGCTTTTACCCTTAAGCTTACCCTTACCCTTACCCTTACCCTTACTCTAACCCTTACCCTTACCCTTACCCTTACCCTTGCTTTTACCCTTAGGCTTACCCTTACCTTTACCCTTACCCTTACCCTTACCCTTACCCTTACCCTTACCCTTACCCTTACCCTTACCCTTGCTTTTACCCTTAAGCTTACCCTTACCCTTACCCTTACCCTTACCCTTACCCTTACCCTTACCCTTACCTTTACCCTTGCTTTTACCCTTAAGCTCACCCTTACCCTTACCCTTACCCTTACCCTTACCCTTACCCTTACCCTTACTCTTACCCTTACCCTTGCTTTTACCCTTAAGCTTACCCTTACCCTTACCCTTACCCTTACCCTTAAGCTTACCCTTACCCTTACCCTTACCCTTACCATTACCCTTACCCTTACCCTTGCTTTTACCCTTAAGCTTACCCTTACCCTTACCCTTACCCTTACCCTTACCCTTGCTTTTACCCTTAAGCTTACCCTTACCCTTACCCTTACCCTTACCCTTAAGCTTACCCTTACCATTACCCTTACCCTTACCCTTACCCTTACCCTTACCCTTACCCTTACCCTTACTTTTACCCTTAAGCTTACCCTTACCCTTACCCTTACCCTTACCCTTACCCTTACCCTTACCCTTACCCTTACCCTTACCCTTACCCTTACCCTTACCCTTACCCTTACCCTTGCTTTTACCCTTAGGCTTACCCTTACCTTTACCCTTACCATTACCCTTACCCTTACCCTTACCCTTACCCTTACCCTTACCCTTGCTTTTACCCTTAAGCTTACCCTTACCCTTACCCTTACCCTTACCCTTACCCTTACCCTTGCTTTTACCCTTAAGCTTACCCTTACCCTTACCCTTACCCTTACCCTTACCCTTACCCTTACCCTTACCCTTACCCTTACCCTTACCCTTACCCTTACCCTTACCCTTACCCTTACCCTTACCCTTACCCTTACCCTTACCCTTACCCTTACCCTTACCCTTGCTTTTACCCTTAAGCTTACCCTTACCCTTACCCTTACCCTTACCCTTAGCCTTACCCTTACCCTTGCTTTTACCCTTAAGCTTACCCTTACCCTTACTCTTACCCTTACCCTTACCCTTGCTTTTACCCTTAGGCTTACCCTTACCCTTACCCTTACCCTTACCCTTAAGCTTACCCTTACCCTTACCCTTACCCTTACCCTTACCCTTACCCTTACCCTTACCCTTACCCTTACCCTTACCCTTACCCTTACCCTTACCCTTACCCTTACCCTTACCCTTACCCTTACTTAGGGTAAGGGTAAGGGTAAGCTTAAGGGTAAAAGCAAGGGTAAGGGTAAGGGTAAGGGTAAGGGTAAGGGTAAGGGTAAGGGTAAGCTTAAGGGTAAGGGTAAGGGTAAGGGTAAGGGTAAGCTTAAGGGTAAAAGCAAGGGTAAGGGTAAGGGTAAGGGTAAGGGTAAGGGTAAGGGTAAGGGTAAGGGTAAGCTTAAGGGTAAGGGTAAGGGTAAGGGTAAGGGTAAGCTTAAGGGTAAAAGCAAGGGTAAGGTTAAGGGTAAGGGTAAGGGTAAGGGTAAGGGTAAGGGTAAGGGTAAGGGTAAGCTTAAGGGTAAGGGTAAGGGTAAGGGTAAGGGTAAGCTTAAGGGTAAAAGCAAGGGTAAGGGTAAGGGTAAGGGTAAGGGTAAGGGTAAGGGTAAGGGTAAGGGTAAGGGTAAGGGTAAGGGTAAGGATAAGGGTAAGGGTAAGGGTAAGCTTAAGGGTAAGGGTAAGGGTAAGGGTAAGCTTAAGGGTAAAAGCAAGGGTAAGGGTAAGGGTAAGGGTAAGCTTAAGGGTAAAAGCAAGGGTAAGGGTAAGGGTAAGGGTAAGGGTAAGGGTAAGGGTAAGGGTAAGGGTAAGGGTAAGGATAAGGGTAAGCTTAAGGGTAAGGGTAAGGGTAAGGGTAAGCTTAAGGGTAAAAGCAAGGGTAAGGGTAAGGGTAAGGGTAAGGGTAAGGGTAAAGGTAAGGGTAAGCCTAAGGGTAAAAGCAAGGGTAAGGGTAAGGGTAAGGGTAAGGGTAAGGGTAAGGGTAAGGGTAAGGGTAAGGGTAAGGGTAAGGGTAAGCTTAAGGGTAAAAGCAAGGGTAAGGGTAAGGGTAAGGGTAAGGGTAAGGGTAAGGGTAAGGGTAAGGGTAAGGGTAAGCTTAAGGGTAAAAGCAAGGATAAGGGTAAGGGTAAGGGTAAGGGTAAGGGTAAGGGTAAGGGTAAGGGTAAGCTTAAGGGTAAAAGCAAGGGTAAGGGTAGGGGTAAGGGTAAGGGTAAGGGTTAGGGTAAGGGTAAAGGTAAGGGTAAGCCTAAGGGTAAAAGCAAGGGTAAGGGTAAGGGTAAGGGTAAGGGTAAGGGTAAGGGTAAGGGTAAGGGTAAGGGTAAGGGTAAGGGTAAGGGTAAGGGTAAGAGTAAGGGTAAGGGTAAGGGTAAGCCTAAGGGTAAAAGCAAGGGTAAGGGTAAGGTTAAGGGTAAGGGTAAGGGTAAGCTTAAGGGTAAAAGCAAGGGTAAGGGTAAGGGTAAGGGTGAGGGTAAGGGTAAGGGTAAGGGTAAGGGTAAAGGTAAGGGTAAGCCTAAGAGTAAAAGCAAGGGTAAGGGTAAGGGTAAGGGTAAGGGTAAGGGTAAGGGTAAGGGTAAGGGTAAGGGTAAGGGTAAGGGTAAGGGTAAGGGTGAGCTTAAGGGTAAAAGCAAGGGTAAGGATAAGGGTAAGGGTAAGGGTAAGGGTAAGGGTAAGGGTAAGGGTAAGCTTAAGGGTAAAAGCAAGGGTAAGGGTAAGGGTAAGGGTGAGGGTAAGGGTAAGGGTAAGGGTAAGGGTAAAGGTTAGGGTAAGCCTAAGAGTAAAAGCAAGGGTAAGGGTAAGGGTAAGGGTAAGGGTAAGGGTAAGGGTAAGGGTAAGGGTAAGGGTAAGGGTAAGGGTAAGCTTAAGGGTAAAAGCAAGGGTAAGGGTAAGGGTAAGGGTAAGGGTAAGGGTAAGCTTACCCTTACCCTTACCCTTACCCTTACACTTACCCTTGCTTTTACCCTTAGGCTTACCCTTACCCTTACCCTTACCCTTAAGCTTACCCTTACACTTACCCTTACCCTTACCCTTACCCTTACCCTTACCCTTACCCTTACCCTTACCCTTGCTTTTACCCTTAAGCTTACCCTTACCCTTAACCTTACCCTTACCCTTACCCTTACCCTTACCCTTACCCTTACCCTTGCTTTGACCCTTAGGCTTACCCTTACCTTTACCCTTACCCTTACCCTTACCCTTACCCTTACCCTCACCCTTACCCTTACCCTTACCCTTGCTTTTACCCTTAAGCTTACCCTTACCCTTACCCTTACCCTTACCCTTACCCTTACCCTTACCCTTGCTTTTACCCTTAAGCTTACCCTTACCCTTACCCTTACCCTTACCCTTGCTTTTACCCTTAGGCTTACCCTTACCCTTACCCTTACCCTTACCCTTGCTTTTACCCTTAAGCTTACCCTTACCCTTACCCTTACCCTTACCCTTACCCTTACCCTTACCCTTACCCTTACCCTTACCCTTACCCTTACCCTTACCCTTACCCTTACCCTTACCCTTACCCTTACCCTTACCCTTACCCTTACCCTTACCCTTACCCTTGCTTTTACCCTTAGGCTTAACCTTACCTTTACCCTTACCCTTACCCTTACCCTTACCCTTACCCTTACCCTTACCCTTACCCTTACCCTTACCCTTACCCTTACCCTTGCTTTTACCCTTAAGCTTACCCTTACCCTTACCCTTACCCTTACCCTTGCTTTTACCCTTAAGCTTACCCTTACCCTTACCCTTACCCTTACCCTCACCCTTACCCTTACCCTTACCCTTGCTTATACCCTTAAGCTTACCCTTACCCTTACCCTTACCCTTACCCTTACCCTTACCCTTACCCTTACCCTTACCCTTACCCTTACCCTTACCCTTACCCTTACCCTTACCCTTACCCTTACCCTTACCCTTGCTTTTACCCTTAGGCTTACCCTTACCTTTACCCTTACCCTTACCCTTACCCTTACCCTTACCCTTACCCTTACCCTTACCCTTACCCTTACCCTTACCCTTACCCTTACCCTTGCTTTTACCCTTAAGCTTACCCTTACCCTTACCCTTACCCTTACCCTTACCCTAACCCTTACCCTTGCTTTTACCCTTAAGCTTACCCTTACCCTTACCCTTACCCTTACCCTTACCCTTACCCTTACCCTTACCCTTGCCCTTACCCTTACCCTTACCCTTACCCTTGCTTTTACCCTTAAGCTTACCCTTACCCTTACCCTTACCCTTACCCTTACCCTTACCCTTACCCTTACCCTTATCCTTACCCTTGCTTTTACCCTTAAACTTACCCTTACCCTTACCCTTACCCTTACCCTTACCCTTACCCTTACCCTTACCCTTACCCTTACCCTTACCCTTACCCTTGCTTTTACTCTTAGGCTTACCCTTACCTTTACCCTTACCCTTACCCTTACCCTTACCCTTACCCTCACCCTTACCCTTACCCTTGCTTTTACCCTTAAGCTTACCCTTACCCTTACCCTTACCCTTACCCTTACCCTTACCCTTGCTTTTACCCTTAAGCTTACCCTTACCCTTACCCTTAACCTTACCCTTACCCTTGCTTTTACCCTTAGGCTTACCCTTACCCTTACCCTTACCCTTACCCTTGCTTTTACCCTTAAGCTTACCCTTACCCTTACCCTTACTCTTACCCTTACCCTTACCCTTACCCTTACCCTTACCCTTACCCTTACCCTTACCCTTACCCTTACCCTTACCCTTGCTTTTACCCTTAGGCTTACCCTTACCTTTACCCTTACCCTAACCCTTACCCTTACCCTTACCCTTACCCTTACCCTTGCTTTTACCCTTAAGCTTACCCTTACCCTTACCCTTACCCTTACCCTTACCCTTACCCTTACCCTTACCCTTACCCTTACCCTTGCTTTTACCCTTAAGCTTACCCTTACCCTTACCCTTACCCTTACCCTTACCCTTACCCTTACCCTTTCCCTTACACTTGCTTTTACCCTTAAGCTTACCCTTACACTTACCCTTACCCTTACCCTTACCCTTACCCTTACCCTTACCCTTACCCTTGCTTTTACCCTTAGGCTTACCCTTACCTTTACCCTTACCCTTACCCTTACCCTTACCCTTACCCTTACCCTTGCTTTTACCCCTAAGCTTAACCTTACCCTTACCCTTACCCTTAAGCTTACCCTTACCCTTACCCTTACCCTTACCCTTACCCTTAACCTTACCCTTACCCTTACCCTTACCCTTACCCTTACCCTTGCTTTTACCCTTAAGCTTACCCTTACCCTTACCCTTACCCTTACCCTTACCCTTGCTTTTACCCTTAAGCTTACCCTTACCCTTACCCTTACCCTTAAGCTTACCTTTACCCTTACCCTTACCCTTACCCTTACCCTTACCCTTACCCTTACCCTTACCTTTACCCTTACCCTTACCCTTACCCTTACCCTTGCTTTTACCCTTAAGCTTACCCTTACCCTTACCCTTACCCTTACCCTTAAGCTTACCCTTACCCTTACCCTTACCCTTACCCTTAACCTTACCCTTGCTTTTACCCTTAAGCTTACCCTTACCCTTACCCTTACCCTTACCCTTAAGCTTACCCTTACCCTTACCCTTACCCTTACCCTTACCCTTGCTTTTACCCTCAAGCTTACCCTTACCCTTACCCTTACCCTTACCCTTAAGCTTACCCTTACCCTTACCCTTACCCTTACCTTTACCCTTACCCTTACCCTTACCCTTACCTTGCTTTTACCCTTAAGCTTACCCTTACCCTTACCCTAAGTAAGGGTAAGGGTAAGGGTAAGGGTAAGGGTAAGGGTAAGGGTAAGGGTAAGGGTAAGGGTAAGGGTAAGGGTAAGGGTAAGCTTAAGGGTAAAAGCAAGGGTAAGGGTAAGGGTAAGGGTAAGGGTAAGGGTAAGGGTAAGGGTAAGGGTAAGGGTAAGGGTAAGGGTAAGGGTAAGGGTAAGGGTAAGGGTAAGGGTAAGGGTAAGGGTAAGGGTAAGGGTAAGCTTAAGGGTAAGGGTAAGGGTAAGGGTAAGGGTAAGCCTAAGGGTAAAAGCAAGGGTAAGGGTAAGGGTAAGGGTAAGGGTAAGCTTGAGGGTAAAAGCAAGGGTAAGGGTAAGGCTAAGGGTAAGGGTAAGGGTAAGGGTAAGGGTAAGCTTAAGGGTAAAAGCAAGGGTAAGGGTAAGGGTAAGGGTAAGGGTAAGGATAAGGGTAAGGGTAAAGGTGAGGGTAAGCCTAAGGGTAAAAGCAAGGGTAAGGGTAAGAGTAAGGGTAAGGGTAAGGGTAAGGGTAAGGGTAAGGGTAAGGGTAAGGGTAGGGGTAAGAGTAAGGGTAAGGGTAAGCTTAAGGGTAAAAGCAAGGGTAAGGGTAAGGGTAAGGGTAAGGGTAAGGGTAAGGGTAAGCTTAAGGGTAAAAGCAAGGGTAAGGGTAAGGGTAAGGGTAAGGGTAAGGGTAAGGGTAAGGGTAAGGGTGAGGGTAAGGGTAAGGGTAAGGGTAAGGGTAAGGGTAAGGGTAAGGGTAAGGGTAAGCTTAAGGGTAAAAGCAAGGGTAAGGGTAAGGGTAAGGGTAAGGGTAAGGGTAAGGGTAATGGTAAGGGTAAAGGTAAGGGTAAGCCTAAGGGTAAAAGCAAGGGTAAGGGTAAGGGTAAGGGTAAGGGTAAGGGTAAGGGTAAGGGTAAGGGTAAGGGTAAGGGTAAGGGTAGGGGTAAGCTTAAGGGTAAAAGCAAGGGTAAGGGTAAGGGTAAGGGTAAGGGTAAGGGTAAGGGTAAGGGTAAGCTTAAGGGTAAGGGTAAGGGTAAGGGTAAGGGTAAGCGTAAGGGTAAAAGCAAGGGTAAGGGTAAGGGTAAGGGTAAGGGTAAGGGTAAGCTTAAGGGTAAAAGCAAGGGTAAGGGTAAGGGTAAGGGTAAGGGTAAGGGTTAGAGTAAGGGTAAGCTTAAGGGTAAGGGTAAGGGTAAGGGTAAGGGTAAGCTTAAGGGTAAAAGCAAGGGTAAGGGTAAGAGTAAGGGTAAGGGTAAGGGTAAGGGTAAGGGTAAGGGTAAGGGTAAGGGTAAGGGTAAGGGTAAGGGTAAGGGAAAGGGTAAGGGTGAGCTTAAGGGTAAAAGCAAGGGTAAGGGTAAGGGTAAGGGTAAGGGTAAGGGTAAGGGTAAGGGTAAGGGTAAGGGTAAGGGTAAGGGTAAGGGTAAGGGTAAGGGTAAGCTTAAGGGTAAAAGCAAGGGTAAGGGTAAGGGTAAGGGTAAGGGTAAGGGTAAGGGTAAGGGTAAGGGTAAGGGTAAGGGTAAGGGTAAGCTTAAGGGTAAAAGCAAGGGTAAGGGTAAGGGTAAGGGTAAGGGTAAGGGTAAGGGTAAGGGTAAGGGTAAGGGTAAGGGTAAAGGTAAGGGTAAGCCTAAGGGTAAAAGCAAGGGTAAGGGTAAGGGTAAGGGTAAGGGTAAGGGTAAGAGTAAGGGTAAGGGTAAGGGTAAGGGTAAGCTTAAGGGTAAAAGCAAGGGTAAGGGTAAGGGTAAGGGTAAGGGTAAGCCTAAGGGTAAAAGCAAGGGTAAGGGTAAGGGTAAGGGTAAGGGTAAGGGTAAGGGTAAGGGTAAGCTTAAGGGTAAAAGCAAGGGTAAGGGTAAGGGTAAGGGTAAGGGTAAGGGTAAGGGTAAGCTTAAGGGTAAAAGCAAGGGTAAGGGTAAGGGTAAGGGTAAGGGTAAGGGTAAGGGTAAGCTTAAGGGTAAAAGCAAGGGTAAGGGTAAGGGTAAGGGTAAGGGTAAGGGTAAGGGTAAGGGTAAGGGTAAGGGTAAGGGTAAGCTTAAGGGTAAAAGCAAGGGTAAGGGTAAGGGTAAGGGTAAGGGTAAGGGTAAAGGTAAGGGTAAGCCTAAGGGTAAAAGCAAGGGTAAGGGTAAGGGTAAGGGTAAGGGTAAGGGTAAGGGTAAGGGTAAGGGTAAGGGTAAGGGTAAGGGTAAGGGTAAGGGTAAGGGTAAGGGTAAGGGTAAGGGTAAGGGTAAGGGTAAGGGTAAGGGTAAGGGTAAGGGTAAGGGTAAGCTTAAGGGTAAAAGCAAGGGTAAGGGTAAGGGTAAGGGTAAGGGTAAGCCTAAGGGTAAAAGCAAGGGTAAGGGTAAGGGTAAGGGTAAGGGTAAGGGTAAGGGTAAGCTTAAGGGTAAAAGCAAGGGTAAGGGTAAGGGTAAGCTTAAGGGTAAAAGCAAGGGTAAGTGTAAGGGTAAGGGTAAGGGTAAGGGTAAGGGTAAGGGTAAAGGTAAGGGTAAGCCTAAGGGTAAAAGCAAGGGTAAGGGTAAGGGTAAGGGTAAGGGTAAGGGTAAGGGTAAGGGTAAGGGTAAGCTTAAGGGTAAAAGCAAGGGTAAGGGTAAGGGTAAGGGTAAGGGTAAGGGTAAGGGTAAGGGTAAGGGTAAGGGTAAGGGTAAGGGTAAGGGTAAGGGTAAGCTTAAGGGTAAGGGTAAGGGTAAGGGTAAGGGTAAGCTTAAGGGTAAAAGCAAGGGTAAGGGTAAGGGTAAGGGTAAGCTTAAGGGTTAAAGCAAGGGTAAGGGTAAGGGTAAGGGTAAGGGTAAGGGTAAGCTTAAGGGTAAGGGTAAGGGTAAGGGTAAGGGTAAGCTTAAGGGTAAAAGCAAGGGTAAGGGTAAGGGTAAGGGTAAGGGTAAGCTTAAGGGTAAGGGTAAGGGTAAGGGTAAGCTTAAGGGTAAAAGCAAGGGTAAGGTTAAGGGTAAGGGTAAGGGTAAGGGTAAGGGTAAGGGTAAGCTTAAGGGTAAGGGTAAGGGTAAGGGTAAGGGTAAGCTTAAGGGTAAAAGCAAGGGTAAGGGTAAGGGTAAGGGTAAGGGTAAGGGTAAGGGTAAGGGTAAGGGTAAGGGTAAGGGTAAGGGTAAGGGTAAGGGTAAGGGTAAGCTTAAGGGTAAGGGTAAGGGTAAGGGTAAGCTTAAGGGTAAAAGCAAGGGTAAGGGTAAGGGTAAGGGTAAGGGTAAGGGTAAGCTTAAGGGTAAAAGCAAGGGTAAGGGTAAGGGTAAGGGTAAGGGTAAGGGTAAGGGTAAGGGTAAGGGTAAGGGTAAGGGTAAGGGTAAGCTTAAGGGTAAGGGTAAGGGTAAGGGTAAGCTTAAGGGTAAAAGCAAGGGTAAGGGTAACAGTAAGGGTAAGGGTAAGGGTAAAGGTAAATGTAAGCCTAAGGGTAAAAGCAAGGGTAAGGGTAAGGGTAAGGGTAAGGGTAAGGGTAAGGGTAAGGGTAAGGGTAAGGGTAAGGGTAAGGGTAAGGGTAAGGGTAAGGGTAAGGGTAAGGGTAATGGTAAGGGTAAGGGTAAGCTTAAGGGTAAAAGCAAGGGTAAGGGTAAGGGTAAGGGTAAGGGTAAGGGTAAGGGTAAGGGTAAGGGTAAGCTTAAGGGTGAAAGCAAGGGTAAGGGTAAGGGTAAGGGTAAGGGTAAGGGTAAGGGTAAGGGTAAGGGTAAGGGTAAGGGTAAGGGTAAGCTTAAGGGTAAAAGCAAGGGTAAGGGTAAGGGTAAGGGTAAGGGTAAGGGTTAGGGTAAGGGTAAAGGTAAGGGTAAGCCTAAGGGTAAAAGCAAGGGTAAGGGTAAGGGTAAGGGTAAGGGTAAGGGTAAGGGTAAGGGTAAGGGTAAGGGTAAGGGTAAGGGTAAGGGTAAGAGTAAGGGTAAGGGTAAGGGTAAGCTTAAGGGTAAAAGCAAGGGTAAGGGTAAGGGTAAGGGTAAGGGTAAGCCTAAGGGTAAAAGCAAGTGTAAGGGTAAGGTTAAGGGTAAGGGTAAGGGTAAGCTTAAGGGTAAAAGCAAGGGTAAGGGTAAGGGTAAGGGTAAGGGTAAGGGTAAGCTTAAGGGTAAAAGCAAGGGTAAGGGTAAGGGTGAGGGTGAGGGTAAGGGTAAGGGTAAGGGTAAAGGTAAGGGTAAGCCTAAGAGTAAAAGCAAGGGTAAGGGTAAGGGTAAGGGTAAGGGTAAGGGTAAGGGTAAGGGTAAGGGTAAGGGTAAGGGTAAGGGTAAGGGTAAGGGTAAGGGTAAGGGTAAGGGTAAGGGTAAGGGTAAGGGTAAGGGTAAGGGTAAGGGTAAGCTTAAGGGTAAAAGCAAGGGTAAGGATAAGGGTAAGGGTAAGGGTAAAGGTAAGGGTAAGTGTAAGGGTAAGGGTAAGGGTAAGGGTAAGCTTAAGGGTAAAAGCAAGGGTAAGGGTTAGGGTAAGGGTAAGGGTAAGGGTAAGGGTAAGCTTAAGGGTAAAAGCAAGGGTAAGGGTAAGGGTAAGGGTAAGGGTAAGGGTAAGGGTAAGGGTAAGGGTAAAGGTAAGGGTAAGCTTGAGGGTAAAAGCAAGGGTAAGGGTAAGGGTAAGGGTAAGGGTAAGGGTAAGGGTAAGGGTAAGGGTAAGGGTAAGGGTAAGGGTAAGGGTAAGCTTAAGGGTAAAAGCAAGGGTAAGGGTAAGGGTAAGGGTAAGGGTAAGGGTAAGGGTAAGGGTAAGTGTAAGGGTAAGGGTAAGGGTAAGGGTAAGGGTAAGGGTAAGGGTAAGGGTGAGCTTAAGGGTAAGGGTAAGGGTAAGGGTAAGCCTAAGGGTAAAAGCAAGGGTAAGGGTAAGGGTAAGGGTAAGGGTAAGCTTAAGGTTAAAAGCCAGGGTAAGGGTAAGGCTAAGGGTAAGGGTAAGGGTAAGGGTAAGGGTAAGCTTAAGGGTAAAAGCAAGGGTAAGGGTAAGGGTAAGGGTAAGGGTAAGGGTAAGGGTAAAGGTGAGGGTAAGCCTAAGGGTAAAAGCAAGGGTAAGGGTAAGGGTAAGGGTAAGGGTAAGGGTAAGGGTAAGGGTAAGGGTAGGGGTAAGAGTAAGGGTAAGGGTAAGCTTAAGGGTAAAAGCAAGGGTAAGGGTAAGGGTAAGGGTAAGGGTAAGGGTAAGGGTAAGCTTAAGGGTAAAAGCAAGGGTAAGGGTAAGGGTAAGGGTAAGGGTAAGGGTAAGGGTAAGGGTAAGGGTAAGGGTAAGGGTAAGGGTAAGGGTAAGGGTAAGGGTTAGGGTAAGGGTAAGGGTAAGGGTAAGGGTAAGCTTAAGGGTAAAAGCAAGGGTAAGGGTAACGGTAAGGGTAAGGGTAAGGGTAAGGGTAAGGGTAAGGGTAAGGGTAATGGTAAGGGTAAAGGTAAGGGTAAGCCTAAGGGTAAAAGCAAGGGTAAGGGTAAGGGTAAGGGTAAGGGTAAGGGTAAGGGTAAGGGTAAGGGTAAGGGTAAGGGTAAGCTTAAGGGTAAAAGCAAGGGTAAGGGTAAGGGTAAGGGTAAGGGTAAGGGTAAGGGTAAGGGTAAGGGTAAGCTTAAGGGTAAGGGTAAGGGTAAGGGTAAGGGTAAGCGTAAGGGTAAAAGCAAGGGTAAGGGTAAGGGTAAGGGTAAGGGTAAGGGTAAGGGTAAGGGTAAGCTTAAGGGTAAAAGCAAGGGTAAGGGTAAGGGTAATGGTAAGGGTAAGGGTAAGGGTAAGGGTAAGCTTAAGGGTAAGGGTAAGGGTAAGGTTAAGGGTAAGCTTAAGGGTAAAAGCAAGGGTAAGGGTAAGAGTAAGGGTAAGGGTAAGTGTAAGGGTAAGGGTAAGGGTAAGGGTGAGCTTAAGGGTAAAAGCAAGGGTAAGGGTAAGGGTAAGGGTAAGGGTAAGGGTAAGGGTAAGGGTAAGGGTAAGGGTAAGCTTAAGGGTAAAAGCAAGGGTAAGGGTAAGGATAAGGGTAAGGGTAAGGGTAAGGGTAAGGGTAAGGGTAAGGGTAAGGGTAAGGGTAAAGGTAAGGGTAAGCCTAAGGGTAAAAGCAAGGGTAAGGGTAAGGGTAAGGGTAAGGGTAAGAGTAAGGGTAAGGGTAAGGGTAAGGGTAAGCTTAAGGGTAAAAGCAAGGGTAAGGGTAAGGGTAAGGGTAAGGGTAAGCCTAAGGGTAAAAGCAAGGGTAAGGGTAAGGGTAAGGGTAAGGGTAAGGGTAAGCTTAAGGGTAAAAGCAAGGGTAAGGGTAAGGGTAAGGGTAAGGGTAAGGGTAAGGGTAAGGGTAAGCTTAAGGGTAAAAGCAAGGGTGAGGGTAAGGGTAAGGGTAAGGGTAAGGGTAAGGGTAAGGGTGAGGGTAAGGGTAAGGGTAAGGGTAAGGGTAAGGGTAAGGGTAAGGGTAAGGGTAAGGGTAAGGGTAAGCTTAAGGGTAAAAGCAAGGGTAAGGGTAAGGGTAAGGGTAAGGGTAAGGGTAAGGGTAAGGGTATGGGTAAGGGTAAGGGTAAGCTTAAGGGTAAAAGCAAGGGTAAGGGTAAGGGTAAGGGTAAGGGTAAGGGTAAAGGTAAGGGTAAGCCTAAGGGTAAAAGCAAGGGTAAGGGTAAGGGTAAGGGTAAGGGTAAGGTTAAGGGTAAGGGTAAGGGTAAGGGTAAGGGTAAGGGTAAGGGTAAGGGTAAGGGTAAGGGTAAGGGTAAGGGTAAGGGTAAGGGTAAGGGTAAGGGTAAGCTTAAGGGTAAAAGCAAGGGTAAGGGTAAGGGTAAGGGTAAGGGTAAGCCTAAGGGTAAAAGCAAGGGTAAGGGTAAGGGTAAGGGTAAGGGTAAGGGTAAGCTTAAGGGTAAAAGCAAGGGTAAGGGTAAGGGTAAGGGTAAGGGTAAGGGTAAGGGTAAAGGTAAGCTTAAGGGTAAAAGCAAGGGTAAGGGTAAGGGTAAGGGTAAGGGTAAGGGTAAGGGTAAGGGTAAAGGTAAGGGTAAGCCTAAGGGTAAAAGCAAGGGTAAGGGTAAGGGTAAGGGTAAGGGTAAGGGTAAGGGTAAGGGTAAGCTTAAGGGTAAAAGCAAGGGTAAGGGTAAGGTTAAGGGTAAGGGTACGGGTAAGGGTAAGGGTAAGGGTAAGGGTAAGGGTAAGCTTAAGGGTAAGGGTAAGGGTAAGGGTAAGGGTAAGCTTAAAGGTAAAAGCAAGGGTAAGGGTAAGGGTAAGGGTAAGGGTAAGCTTAAGGGTAAAAGCAAGGGTAAGGGTAAGGGTAAGGGTAAGGGTAAGGGTAAGGGTAAGGGTAAGCTTAAGGGTAAGGGTAAGGGTAAGGGTAAGGGTAAGCTTAAGGGTAAAAGCAAGGGTAAGGGTAAGGGTAAGGGTAAGGGTAAGGGTAAGCTTAAGGGTAAGGGTAAGGGTAAGGGTAAGGGTAAGCTTAAGGGTAAAAGCAAGGGTAAGGTTAAGGGTAAGGGTAAGGGTAAGGGTAAGGGTAAGGGTAAGGGTAAGGGTAAGGGTAAGGGTAAGGGTAAGGGTAAGCTTAAGGGTAAGGGTAAGGGTAAGGGTAAGGGTAAGCTTAAGGGTAAAAGCAAGGGTAAGGGTAAGGGTAAGGGTAAGGGTAAGGGTAAGGGTAAGGGTAAGGGTAAGGGTAAGGGTAAGGGTAAGGGTAAGGGTAAGGGTAAGGGTAAGGGTAAGGGTAAGGGTAAGGGTAAGGGTAAGGGTAAGCTTAAGGGTAAGGGTAAGGGTAAGGGTAAGCTTAAGGGTAAAAGCAAGGGTAAGGGTAAGGGTAAGGGTAAGGGTAAGGGTAAGCTTAAGGGTAAAAGCAAGGGTAAGGGTAAGGGTAAGGGTAAGGGTAAGGGTAAGGGTAAGGGTAAGGGTAAGGGTAAGGGTAAGGGTAAGGGTAAGCTTAAGGGTAAGGGTAAGGGTAAGGGTAAGCTTAAGGGTAAAAGCAAGGGTAAGGGTAAGGGTAAGGGTAAGGGTAAAGGTAAGGGTAAGCCTAAGGGTTAAAGCAAGGGTAAGGGTAAGGGTAAGGGTAAGGGTAAGGGTAAGGGTAAGGGTAAGGGTAAGGGTAAGGGTAAGGGTAAGGGTAAGGGTAAGGGTAAGGGTAAGGGTAAGGGTAAGGGTAAGCTCAAGGGTAAAAGCAAGGGTAAGGGTAAGGGTAAGGGTAAGGGTAAGGGTAAGGGTAAGGGTAAGCTTAAGGGTAAAAGCAAGGGTAAGGGTAAGGGTAAGGGTAAGGGTAAGGGTAAGGGTAAGGGTAAGGGTAAGGGTAAGGGTAAGGGTAAGCTTAAGGGTAAAAGCAAGGGTAAGGGTAAGGGTAAGGGTAAGGGTAAGGGTTAGGGTAAGGGTAAAGGTAAGGGTAAGCCTAAGGGTAAAAGCAAGGGTAAGGGTAAGGGTAAGGGTAAGGGTAAGGGTAAGGGTAAGGGTAAGGGTAAGGGTAAGAGTAAGGGTAAGGGTAAGGGTAAGCTTAAGGGTAAAAGCAAGGGTAAGGGTAAGGGTAAGCCTAAGGGTAAAAGCAAGGGTAAGGGTAAGGTTAAGGGTAAGGGTAAGGGTAAGCTTAAGGGTAAAAGCAAGGGTAAGGGTAAGGGTAAGGGTAAGGGTAAGGGTAAGCTTAAGGGTAAAAGCAAGGGTAAGGGTAAGGGTGAGGGTGAGGGTAAGGGTAAGGGTAAGGGTAAAGGTAAGGGTAAGCCTAAGAGTAAAAGCAAGGGTAAGGGTAAGGGTAAGGGTAATGGTAAGGGTAAGGGTAAGGGTAAGGGTAAGGGTAAGGGTAAGGGTAAGGGTAAGGGTAAGGGTAAGGGTAAGGGTAAGGGTAAGGGTAAGGGTAAGGGTAAGCTTAAGGGTAAAAGCAAGGGTAAGGGTTAGGGTAAGGGTAAGGGTAAGGGTAAGGGTAAGGGTAAGCTTAAGGGTAAAAGCAAGGGTAAGGGTAAGGGTAAGGGTAAGGGTAAGGGTAAGGGTAAGGGTAAGGGTAAGGGTAAAGGTAAGGGTAAGCTTAAGGGTAAAAGCAAGGGTAAGGGTAAGGGTAAGGGTAAGGGTAAGGGTAAGGGTAAGGGTAAGGGTAAGGGTAAGGGTAAGGGTAAGGGTAAGGGTAAGGGTAAGAGTAAGGGTAAGGGTAAGCTTAAGGGTATAAGCAAGGGTAAGGGTAAGGGTAAGGGTGAGGGTAAGGGTAAGGGTAAGGGTAAGGGTAAGCTTAAGGGTAAAAGCAAGGGTAAGGGTAAGGGTAAGGGTAAGGGTAAGGGTAAGGGTAAGGGTAAGGGTAAGCTTAAGGGTAAAAGCAAGGGTAAGGGTAAGGGTAAGGGTAAGGGTAAGGGTAAGGGTAAGGGTAAGGGTAAGGGTAAGGGTAAGGGTAAGGGTAAAGGTAAGGGTAAGGGTAAGGGTAAAGGTAAGGTTAAGCCTAAGGGTATAAGCAAGGGTAAGGGTAAGGGTAAGGGTAAGGGTAAGGGTAAGGGTAAGGGTAAGGGTAAGGGTAAGGGTAAGGGTAAGGGTAAGGGTGAGGGTAAGGGTAAGGGTAAGGGTAAGCTTAAGGGTAAAAGCAAGGGTAAGGGTAAGGGTAAGGGTAAGGGTAAGCCTAAGGGTAAAAGCAAGGGTAAGGGTAAGGGTAAGGGTAAGGGTAAGCTTAAGGGTAAAAGCAAGGGTAAGGGTAAGGGTAAGGGTAAGGGTAAGGGTAAGGGTAAGGGTAAGGGTAAAGGTAAGGGTAAGCCTAAGGGTCAAAGCAAGGGTAAGGGTAAGGGTAAGGGTAAGGGTAAGGGTAAGGGTAAGGGTAAGGGTAAGGGTAAGGGTAAGCTTAAGGGTAAAAGCAAGGGTAAGGGTGAGGGTAAGGGTAAGGGTAAGGGTAAGGGTAAGGGTAAGGGTAAGGGTAAGGGTAAGGGTAAGCTTAAGGGTAAGTGTAAGGGTAAGGGTAAGGGTAAGCCTTAGGGTAAAAGCAAGGGTAAGTGTAAGGGTAAGGGTAAGGGTAAGCTTAAGGGTAAAAGCAAGGGTAAGGGTAAGGGTAAGGGTAAGGGTGAGGGTAAGCTTAAGGGTAAAAGCAAGGGTAAGGGTAAGGGTAAGGGTAAGGGTAAGGGTAAGGGTTAGGCTAAAGGTAAGGGTAAGCCTAAGGGTAAAAGCAAGGGTAAGGGTAAGGGTAAGGGTAAGGGTAAGGGTAAGGGTAAGGGTAAGGATAAGGGTAAGGGTAAGGGTAAGGGTAAGGGTAAAGGTAAGGGTAAGGGTAAGCTTAAGGGTAAAAGCAAGGGTAAGGGTAAGGGTAAGGGTAAGAGTAAGGGTAAGGGTAAGGGTAAGCTTAAGGGTAAAAGCAAGGGTAAGGGTAAGGGTAAGGGTAAGGGTAAGGGTAAGGGTAGGGGTAAGGGTAAGGGTAAGGGTAAGGGTAAGCTTAAGGGTAAAAGCAAGGGTAAGGGTAAGGGTAAGGGTAAGGGTAAGGGTAAGGGTAAGGGTAAGGGTAAGGGTAAGGGTAAGGGTAAGCTTAAGGGTAAAAGCAAGGGTAAGGGTAAGGGTAAGGGTAAGGGTAAGGGTGAGGGTAAGGGTAATGGTAAGGGTAAAGGTAAGGGTAAGCCTAAGGGTAAAAGCAAGGGTAAGGGTAAGGGTAAGGGTAAGGGTAAGGGTAAGGTTAAGGGTAAGGGTTAGGGTAAGGGTAAGGGTAAGGGTAAGGGTAAGCTTAAGGGTAAAAGCGAGGGTAAGGGTAAGGGTAAGGGTAAGGGTAAGGGTAAGGGTAAGGGTAAGCTTAAGGGTAAGGGTAAGGGTAAGGGTAAGGGTAAGGGTAAGCTTAAGGGTAAAAGCAAGGGTAAGGGTAAGGGTAAGGGTAAGGGTAAAGGTAAGGGTAAGCTTAAGGGTAAAAGCAAGGGTAAGGGTAAGGGTAAGGGTAAGGGTAAGGGTAAGGGTAAGGGTAAGGGTAAGGGTAAGCTTAAGGGTAAGGGTAAGGGTGAGGGTAAGCTTAAGGGTAAAAGCAAGGGTAAGGGTCAGGGTAAGGGTAAGTGTAAGGGTAAGGGTAAGGGTAAGGGTAAGGGTGAGCTTAAGGGTAAAAGCAAGGGTAAGGGTAAGGCTAAGGGTAAGGGTAAGGGTAAGGGTAAGGGTAAGGGTTAGCTTAAGGGTAAAAGCAAGGGTAAGGGTAAGGGTAAGGGTAAGGGTAAGGGTAAGGGTAAGGGTAAGGGTAAGGGTAAGGGTAAGGGTAAGGGTAAAGGTAAGGGTAAGCCTAAGGGTAAAAGCAAGGGTAAGGGTAAGGGTAAGGGTAAGGGTAAGAGTAAGGGTAAGGGTAAGGGTAAGGTTAAGCTTAAGGGTAAAAGCAAGGGTAAGGGTAAGGGTAAGGGTAAGCCTAAGGGTAAAAGCAAGGGTAAGGGAAAGGGTAAGGGTAAGGGTAAGGGTGAGCTTAAGGGTAAAAGCAAGGGTAAGGGTAAGGGTAAGGGTAAGGGTAAGGGTAAGGGTAAGGGTAAGGGTAAGGGTAAGGGTAAGGGTAAGGGTAAGCTTAAGGGTATAAGCAAGGGTAAGGGTAAGGGTAAGGGTGAGGGTAAGGGTAAGGGTAAGGGTAAGGGTAAGGGTAAGCTTAAGGGTAAAAGCAAGGGTAAGGGTAAGGGTAAGGGTAAGGGTAAGGGTAAGCTTAAGGGTAAAAGCAAGGGCAAGGGTAAGGGTAAGGGTAAGGGTAAGGGTAAGGGTAAGGGAAAGGGTAAGGGTAAGGGTAAGGGTAAGGGTAAGGGTAAGGGTAAGGGTAAGGGTAAGGGTAAAGGTAAGGTTAAGCCTAAGGGTAAAAGCAACGGTAAGGGTAAGGGTCAGGGTAAGGGTAAGGGTAAGGGTAAGGGTAAGGGTAAGGGTAAGGGTAAGGGTAAGGGTAAGGGTAAGGGTAAGCTTAAGGGTAAAAGCAAGGGTAAGTTTAAGGGTAAGGGTAAGGGTAAGCCTAAGGGTAAAAGCAAGGGTAAGGGTAAGGGTAAGGGTAAGGGTAAGGGTAAGCTTAAGGGTAAAAGCAAGGGTAAGGGTAAGGGTAAGGGTAAGGGTAAGGGTAAGGGTAAGGGTAAGCTTAAGGGTAAAAGCAAGGGTAAGGGTAAGGGTAAGGGTAAGGGTAAGGGTAAGGGTAAGGGTAAGGGTAAGGGTAAGGGTAAGGGTAAAGGTAAGGGTAAGCCTAAGGGTCAAAGCAAGGGTAAGGGTAAGGGTAAGGGTAAGGGTAAGGGTAAGGGTAAGGGTAAGGGTAAGGGTAAGGGTAAGGGTAAGCTTAAGGGTAAAAGCAAGGGTAAGGGTAAGGGTAAGGGTAAGGGTAAGGGTAAGGGTAAGGGTAAGGGTAAGGGTAAGGGTAAGGGTAAGCTTAAGGGTAAGGGTAAGGGTAAGGGTAAGGGTAAGCCTAAGGGTAAAAGCAAGGGTGAGTGTAAGGGTAAGGGTAAGGGTAAGGGTAAGCTTAAGGGTAAAAGCAAGGGTAAGGGTAAGGGTAAGGGTAAGGGTAAGGGTAAGGGTAAGCTTAAGGTTAAAAGCAAGGGTAAGGGTAAGGGTAAGGGTAAGGGTAAGGGTAAGGGTAAGGGTAAGGCTAAAGGTAAGGGTAAGCCTAAGGGTAAAAGCAAGGGTAAGTGTAAGGGTAAGGGTAAGGGTAAGGGTAAGGGTAAGGGTAAGTTTAAGGGTAAGGGTAAGGGTAAAGGTAAGGGTAAGGGTAAGCTTAAGGGTAAAAGCAAGGGTAAGGGTAAGGGTAAGGGTAAGGGTAAGAGTAAGGGTAAGGGTAAGGGTAAGCTTAAGGGTAAAAGCAAGGGTAAGGGTAAGGGTAAGGGTAAGGGTAAGGGTAAGGGTAAGGGTAAGGGTAAGGGTAAGGGTAAGCTTAAGGGTAAAAGCAAGGGTAAGGGTAAGGGTAAGGGTAAGGGTAAGGGTAAGGGTAAGGGTAAGGGTAAGGGTAAGGGTAAGGGTAAGGGTAAGGGTAAGGGTAAGCTTAAGGGTAAAAGCAAGGGTAAGGGTAAGGGTAAGGGTAAGGGTAAGGGTAAGGGTAATGGTAAGGGTAAAGGTAAGGGTAAGCCTAAGGGTAAAAGCAAGGGTAAGGTTAAGGGTAAGGGTAAGGGTAAGGGTAAGGGTAAGGTTAAGGGTAAGGGTTAGGGTAAGGGTAAGGGTAAGGGTAAGGGTAAGCTTAAGGGTAAAAGCAAGGGTAAGGGTAAGGGTAAGGGTAAGGGTAAGGGTAAGGGTAAGGGTAAGGGTAAGGGTAAGGGTAAGCTTAAGGGTAAGGGTAAGGGTAAGGTTAAGGGTAAGGGTAAGCTTAAGGGTAAAAGCAAGGGTAAGGGTAAGGGTAAGGGTAAGGGTAAGGGTAAGGGTAAGGGTAAGCTTAAGGGTAAAAGCAAGGGTAAGGGTAAGGGTAAGGGTAAGGGTAAGGGTAAGGGTAAGGGTAAGGGTAAGGGTAAGGGTAAGCTTAAGGGTAAGGGTAAGGGTAAGGGTAAGGGTAAGCTTAAGGGTAAAAGCAAGGGTAAGGGTCAGGGTAAGGGTAAGTGTAAGGGTAAGGGTAAGGGTAAGGGTAAGGGTGAGCTTAAGGGTAAAAGCAAGGGTAAAGGTAAGGTTAAGGGTAAGGGTAAGGGTAAGGGTAAGGGTAAGGGTTAGCTTAAGGGTAAAAGCAAGGGTTAGGGTAAGGGTAAGGGTAAGGGTAAGGGTAAGGGTAAGGGTAAGGGTAAGGGTAAGGGTAAGGGTAAGGGTAAGGGTAAGGGTAAGGGTAAGGGTAAAGGTAAGGGTAAGCCTAAGGGTAAAAGCAAGGGTAAGGGTAAGGGTAAGGGTAAGGGTAAGAGTAAGGGTAAGGGTAAGGGTAAGGGTAAGCTTAAGGGTAAAAGCAAGGGTAAGGGTAAGGGTAAGGGTAAGGGTAAGCCTAAGGGTAAAAGCAAGGGTAAGGGTAAGGGTAAGGGTAAGGGTAAGGGTAAGCTTAAGGGTAAAAGCAAGGGTAAGGGTAAGGGTAAGGGTAAGGGTAAGGATAAGCTTAAGGGTAAAAGCAAGGGTGAGGGTAAGGGTAAGGGTAAGGGTAAGGGTAAGGGTAAGGGTAAGGGTAAGGGTAAGGGTAAGGGTAAGGGTAAGGGTAAGGGTAAGGGTAAAGGTAAGGGTAAGCCTAAGAGTAAAAGCAAGGGTAAGGGTAAGGGTAAGGGTAAGGGTAAGGGTAAGGGTAAGGGTAAGGGTAAGGGTAAGCTTAAGGGTAAAAGCAAGGGTAAGGATAAGGGTAAGGGTAAGGGTAAGGGTAAGGGTGAGGGTAAGGGTAAGGGTAAGGGTAAGGGTAAGCTTAAGGGTAAAAGCAAGGGTAAGGGTAAGGGTAAGGGTAAGGGTAAGGGTAAGGGTAAGGGTAAGGGTAAGGGTAAGGGTAAGGGTAAGCTTAAGGGTAAAAGCAAGGGTAAGGGTTAGGGTAAGGGTAAGGGTAAGGGTAAGGGTAAGGGTAAGCTTAAGGGTAAAAGCAAGGGTAAGGGTAAGGGTAAGGGTAAGGGTAAGGGTAAAGGTAAGGGTAAGCCTAAGGGTAAAAGCAAGGGTAAGGGTAAGGGTAAGGGTAAGGGTAAGGGTAAGGGTAAGGGTAAGGGTAAGGGTGAGGGTAAGGGTAAGGGTGAGCTTAAGGGTATAAGCAAGGGTAAGGGTAAGGGTAAGGGTGAGGGTAAGGGTAAGGGTAAGGGTAAGGGTGAGCTTAAGGGTAAAAGCAAGGGTAAGGGTAAGGGTAAGGGTAAGGGTAAGGAAAAGGGTAAGGGTAAGCTTAAGGGTAAAAGCAAGGGTAAGGGTAAGGGTAAGGGTAAGGGTAAGGGTAAGGGTAAGGGTAAGGGTAAGGGTAAGGGTAAGGGTAAGGGTAAGGGTAAGGGTAAAGGTAAGGTTAAGCCTAAGGGTAAAAGCAAGGGTAAGGGTAAGGGTAAGGGTAAGGGTAAGGGTAAGGGTAAGGGTAAGGGTAAGGGTAAGGGTAAGGGTAAGGGTAAGGGTAAGGGTAAGGGTAAGGGTAAGGGTAAGTGTAAGGGTAAGCTTAAGGGTAAAAGCAAGGGTAAGGGTAAGGGTAAGGGTAAGGGTAAGCCTAAGGGTAAAAGCAAGGGTATGGGTAAGGATAAGGGTGAGGGTAAGGGTAAGCTTAAGGGTGAAAGCAAGGGTAAGGGTAAGGGTAATGGTAAGGGTAAGGGTAAGCTTAAGGGTAAAAGCAAGGGTAAGGGTAAGGGTAAGGGTAAGGGTAAGGGTAAGGGTAAGGGTAAGGGTAAGGGTAAGGGTAAGGGTAAGGGTAAGGGTAAAGGTAAGGGTAAGCCTAAGGGTCAAAGCAAGGGTAAGGGTAAGGGTAAGAGTAAGGGTAAGGGTAAGGGTAAGGGTAAGGGTAAGCTTAAGGGTAAAAGCAAGGGTAAGGGTAAGGGTAAGGGTAAGGGTAAGGGTAAGGGTAAGGGTAAGGGTAAGGGTAAGGGTAAGGGTAAGGGTAAGGGTAAGCTTAAGGGTAAGGGTAAGGGTAAGGGTGAGCCTAAGGGTAAAAGCAAGGGTAAGTGTAAGGGTAAGGGTAAGGGTAAGGGTAAGGGTAAGCTTAAGGGTAAAAGCAAGGGTAAGGGTAAGGGTAAGGGTAAGGGTAAGGGTAAGGGTAAGGGTAAGGGTAAGCTTAAGGGTAAAAGCAAGGGTAAGGGTAAGGGTAAGGGTAAGGGTAAGGGTAAGGGTAAGGCTAAAGGTAAGGGTAAGCCTAAGGGTAAAAGCAAGGGTAAGGGTAAGGGTAAGGGTAAGGGTAAGGGTAAGGGTAAGGGTAAGGGTAAGGGTAAGGGTAAGGGTAAGGGTAAGGGTAAGGGTAAGGGTAAAGGTAAGGGTAAGGGTAAGGGTAAGGGTAAGCTTAAGGGTAAAAGCAAGGGTAAGGGTAAGGGTAAGGGTAAGGGTAAGAGTAAGGGTAAGGGTAAGGGTAAGCTTAAGGGTAAAAGCAAGGGTAAGGGTAAGGGTAAGGGTAAGGGTAAGGGTGAGAGTAAGGGTAAGGGTAAGGGTAAGGGTAAGGGTAAGGGTAAGGGTAAGCTTAAGGGTAAAAGCAAGGGTAAGGGTAAGGGTAAGGGTAAGGGTAAGGGTAAGGGTAAGGGTAAGGGTAAGGGTAAGGGTAAGGGTAAGGGTAAGCTTAAGGGTAAAAGCAAGGGTAAGGGTAAGGGTAAGGGTAAGGGTAAGGGTAAGGGTAATGGTAAGGGTAAAGGTAAGGGTAAGCCTAAGGGTAAAAGCAAGGGTAAGGGTAAGGGTAAGGGTAAGGGTAAGGGTAAGGTTAAGGGTAAGGGTTAGGGTAAGGGTAAGGGTAAGGGTAAGGGTAAGCTTAAGGGTAAAAGCAAGGGTAAGGGTAAGGGTAAGGGTAAGGGTAAGGGTAAGGGTGAAAGCAAGGGTAAGGGTAAGGGTAAGGGTAAGGGTAAGGGTAAGCTTAAGGGTAAAAGCAAGGGTAAGGGTAAGGGTAAGGGTAAGGGTAAGGGTAAGGGTAAGGGTAAGGGTAAGCTTAAGGGTAAGGGTAAGGGTAAGGGTAAGGGTAAGGGTAAGCTTAAGGGTAAAAGCAAGGGTAAGGGTCAGGGTAAGGGTAAGTGTAAGGGTAAGGGTAAGGGTAAGGGTAAGGGTGAGCTTAAGGGTAAAAGCAAGGGTAGGGGTAAGGTTAAGGGTAAGGGTAAGGGTAAGGGTAAGGGTAAGGGTTAGCTTAAGGGTAAAAGCAAGGGTAAGGGTAAGGGTAAGGGTAAGGGTAAGGGTAAGGGTAAGGGTAAGGGTAAGGGTAAGGGTAAGGGTAAGGGTAAGGGTAAAGGTAAGGGTAAGCCTAAGGGTAAAAGCAAGGGTAAGGGTAAGGGTAAGGGTAAGGGTAAGAGTAAGGGTAAGGGTAAGGGTAAGGGTAAGCTTAAGGGTAAAAGCAAGGGTAAGGGTAAGGGTAAGGGTAAGGGTAAGCCTAAGGGTAAAAGCAAGGGTAAGGGTAAGGGTAAGGGTAAGGGTAAGGGTAAGCTTAAGGGTAAAAGCAAGGGTAAGGGTAAGGGTAAGGGTAAGGGTAAGGGTAAGGGTAAGCTTAAGGGTAAAAGCAAGGGTGAGGGTAAGGGTAAGGGTAAGGGTAAGGGTAAGGGTAAGGGTAAGGGTAAGGGTAAGGGTAAGGGTAAGGGTAAGCTTAAGGGTAAAAGCAAGGGTAAGGGTAAGGGTAAGGGTAAGGGTAAGGGTAAGGGTAAGGGTAAGGGTAAGGGTAAGGGTAAGGGTAAGCTTAAGAGTAAAAGCAAGGATAAGGGTAAGGGTAAGGGTAAGCCTAAGGGTAAAAGCAAGGGTAAGGGTAAGGGTAAGGGTAAGGGTAAGGGTTAGGGTAAGGGTAAGGGTAAGGGTAAGGGTAAGGGTAAGGGTAAGGGTAAGGGTAAGGGTAAGGGTAAGGGTAAGCTTAAGGGTAAAAGCAAGGGTAAGGGAAAGGGTAAGGGTAAGCCTAAGGGTAAAAGCGAGGGTAAGGGTAAGGGTAAGGGTAAGGGTAAAGGTAAGCTTAAGGGTAAAAGCAAGAGTAAGGGTAAGGGTAAGGGTAAGGGTAAGGGTAAGGGTAAGCTTAAGGGTAAAAGCAAGGGTAAGGGTAAAGGTAAGGGTAAGGGTAAGGGTAAGGGTAAGGGTAAGGGTAAGGGTAAGGGTAAGGGTAAAGGTAAGGGTAAGCCTAAGGGTAAAAGCAAGGGTAAGGGTAAGGGTAAGGGTAAGGGTAAGGGTAAGGTTAAGGGTAAGGGTAAGGGTAAGCTTAAGGGTAAAAGCAAGGGTAAGGGTAAGGGTAAGGGTAAGGGTAAGGGTAAGGGTAAGGGTAAGGGTAAGGGTAAGTTTAAGGGTAAGGGTAAGGGTAAGGGTAAGCTTAAGGGTGAAAGCAAGGGTAAGGGTAAGGGTAAGGGTAAGGGTAAGCTTAAGGGTAAAAGCAAGGGTAAGGGTAAGGGTAAGGGTAAGGGTAAGGGTAAGGGTAAGGGTAAGGGTAAGGGTAAAGGTAAGCTTAAGGGTAAGGGTAAGGGTAAGGGTAAGGGTAAGCTTAAGGGTAAAAGCAAGGGTAAGGGTAAGGGTAAGGGTAAGGGTAAGGGTAAGGGTAAGCTTAAGGGTAAGGGTAAGGGTAAGGGTAAGGGTAAGCTTAAGGGTAAAAGCAAGGGTAAGGGTAAGGGTGAGGGTAAGGGTAAGGGTAAGGGTAAGGGTAAGCTTGAGGGTAAGGGTAAGGGTAAGGGTAAGCTTAAGGGTAAAAGCAAGGGTAAGGGTAAGGGTAAGGGTAAGGGTAAGGGTAAGGGTAAGGGTAAGGGTAAGGGTAAGGGTAAGGGTAAGGGTAAGGGTAAGGGAAAGCTTACGGGTAAGGGTAAGGGTAAGGGTAAGGGTAAGCTTAAGGGTAAAAGCAAGGGTAAGGGTAAGGGTAAGGGTAAGGGTAAGGGTAAGCTTAAGGGTAAAAGCAAGGGTAAGGGTAAGGGTAAGGGTAAGGGTAAGGGTAAGGGTAAGGGTAAGGGTAAGGGTAAGGGTAAGGGTAAGGGTAAGGGTAAGGGTAAGGGTAAGGGTAAGCTTAAGGGTAAGGGAAAGGGTAAGGGTAAGGGTAAGCTTAAGGGTAAAAGCAAGGGTAAGGGTAAGGGTAAGGGTAAGGGTAAGGGTAAAGGTAAGGGTAAGCCTAAGGGTAAAAGCAAGGATAAGGGTAAGGGTAAGGGTAAGGTAAGGGTAAGGGTAAGGGTAAGGGTAAGGGTAAGGGTAAGCTTAAGGGTAAAAGCAAGGGTAAGGGTAAGGGTAAGGGTAAGGGTAAGGGTAAGGGTAAGGGTAAGGGTAAGGGTAAGGGTAAGGGTAAGGGTAAGCTTAAGGGTAAAAGCAAGGGTAAGGGTAAGGGTAAGGGTAAGGGTAAGGGTAAGGGTAAGGGTAAGCTTAAGGGTAAAAGCAAGGGTAAGGGTAAGGGTAAGGGTAAGGGTAAGGGTTGGGGTAAGGGTAAAGGTAAGGGTAAGCCTAAGGGTAAAAGCAAGGGTAAGGGTAAGGGTAAGGGTAAGGGTAAGGGTAAGGGTAAGGGTAAGGGTAAGGGTAAGGGTAAGGGTAAGGGTAAGGGTAAGAGTAAGGGTAAGGGTAAGGGTAAGCTTAAGGGTAAAAGCAAGGGTAAGGGTAAGGGTAAGGGTTAGGGTAAGCCTAAGGGTAAAAGCAAGGATAAGGGTAAGGGTAAGGGTAAGGGTAAGGGTAAGCTTAAGGGTAAAAGCAAGGGTAAGGGTAAGGGTAAGGGTAAGGGTAAGGGTAAGGGTAAGGGTAAGCTAAGCTTAAGGGTAAAAGCAAGGGTAAGGGGTAAGGGTAAGGGTAAGGGTAAGGGTAAGGGTAAGGGTAAAGGTAAGGGTAAGCCTAAGGGTAAAAGCAAGGGTAAGGGTAAGGGTAAGGGTAAGGGTAAGGGTAAGGGTAAGGGTAAGGGTAAGCTTAAGGGTAAAAGCAAGGGTAAGGGTAAGGGTAAAAGTAAGGGTAAGGGTAAGGGTAAGGGTAAGGGTAAGGGTAAGCTTAAGGGTAAAAGCAAGGGTAAGGGTAAGGGTAAGGGTAAGGGTAAGGGTAAGGGTAAGGGTAAGGGTAAGGGTAAGGGTAAAGGTAAGGGTAAGGGTAAGGGTAAGGGTAAGCTTAAGGGTAAAAGCAAGGGTAAGGGTTAGGGTAAGGGTAAGGGTAAGGGTAAGGGTAAGGGTAAGCTTAAGGGTAAAAGCAAGGGTAAGGGTAAGGGTAAGGGTAAGGGTAAGGGTAAGGTTAAGGGTAAGGGTAAGGGTAAGGGTAGGGGTAAGGGTAGGGTAAGGGTAAGGGTAAGCTTAAGGGTAAAAGCAAGGGTAAGGGTAAGGGTAAGGGTAAGCGTAAGGGTAAGGGTAAGGGTAAGCTTAAGGGTAAAAGCAAGGGTAAGGGTAAGGGTAAGGGTAAGGGTAAGGGTTAGGGTAAGGGTAAAGGTAAGGGTAAGCCTAAGGGTAAAAGCAAGGTAAGGGTAAGGGTAAGGGTAAGGGTAAGGGTAAGGGTAAGGGTAAGGGTAAGGGTAAGGGTAAGGGTAAGGGTAAGAGTAAGGGTAAGGGTAAGGGTCAACTTAAGGGTAAAAGCAAGGGTAAGGGTAAGGGTAAGGGTAAGGGTAAGGGTAAGCCTAAGGGTAAAAGCAAGGGTAAGGGTAAGGGTAAGGGTAAGGGTAAGGGTAAGCTTAAGGGTAAAAGCAAGGGTAAAGGTAAGGGTAAGGGTAAGGGTAAGGGTAAGGGTAAGCTTAAGGGTAAAAGCAAGGTTAAGGGTAAGGGTAAGGGTAAGGGTAAGGGTAAGCTTAAGGGTAAAAGCAAGGGTAAAGGTAAGGGTAAGGGTAAGGGTAAGGGTAAGGGTAAGCTTAAGGGTAAAAGCAAGGGTAAGGGTAAGGGTAAGGGTAAGGGTAAGGGTAAGGGTAAAGGTAAGGGTAAGCCTAAGGGTAAAAGCAAGGGTAAGGGTAAGGGTAAAGGTAAGGGTAAGGGTAAGGGTAAGGGTAAGGGTAAGGGTAAGGGTAAGGGTAAGGGTAAGGGTAAGGGTAAGGGTAAGGGTAAGGGTAAGGGTAAGGGTAAGGGTGAGGGTAAGGGTAAGGGTAAGCTAAAGGGTAAAAGCAAGGGTAAGGGTTAGGGTAAGGGTAAGGGTAAGGGTAAGGGTAAGGGTAAGCTTAAGGGTAAAAGCAAGGGTAAGGGTAAGGGTAAGGGTAAGGGTAAGGGTAAGGGTAAGGGTAAGGGTAAGGGTAAGGGTAAGGTCAAGGGTAAGGGTAAAGGTAAGGGTAAGCCTAAGGGTAAAAGCAAGGGTAAGGGTAAGGGTAAGGGTAAGGGTAAGGGTAAGGGTAAGGGTAAGGGTAAGGGTAAGGGTAAGGGTAAGGGTAAGGGTAAGGGTAAGGGTAAGGGTAAGCTTAAGGGTATAAGCAAGGGTAAGGGTAAGGGTAAGGGTAAGGGTGAGGGTAAGGGTAAGGGTAAGGGTAAGGGTAAGGGTAAGGGTAAGCTTAAGGGTAAAAGCAAGGGTAAGGGTAAGGGTAAGGGTAAGGGTAAGGGTAAGGGTAAGGGTAAGGGTAAGGGTAAGCTTAAGGGTAAAAGCAAGGGTAAGGGTAAGGGTAAGGGTAAGGGTAAGGGTAAGGGTAAGGGTAAGGGTAAGGGTAAGGGTAAGGGTAAGGGTAAGGGTAAGGGTAAGGGTAAGGGTAAGGGTAAAGGTAAGGGTAAGCCTAAGGGTAAAAGCAAGGGTAAGGGTAAGGGTAAGGGTAAGGGTAAGGGTAAGGGTAAGGGTAAGGGTAAGGGTAAGGGTAAGGGTAAGTGTAAGGGTAAGCTTAAGGGTAAAAGCAAGGGTAAGGGTAAGGGTAAGGGTAAGGGTAAGGGTAAGCCTAAGGGTAAAAGCAAGGGTAAGGGTAAGGGTAAGGGTAAGGGTAAGGGTAAGCTTAAGGGTAAAAGCAAGGGTAAGGGTAAGGGTAAGGGTAAGGGTAAGGGTAAGGGTAAGCTTAAGGGTAAAAGCAAGGGTAAGGGTAAGGGTATGGGTAAGGGTAAGGGTAAGGGTAAAGGTAAGGGTAAGCCTAAGGGTAAAAGCAAGGGTGAGGGTAAGGGTAAGGGTAAGGGTAAGGGTAAGGGTAAGGGTAAGGGTAAGGGTAAGGGTAAGGGTAAGGGTAAGGGTAAGGGTAAGGGTAAGCTTAAGGGTAAAAGCAAGGGTAAGGGTAAGGGTAAGGGTAAGGGTAAGGGTAAGGGTAAGGGTAAGCTTAAGGGTAAAAGCAAGGGTAAGGGTAAGGGTAAGGGTAAGGGTAAGGGTAAGGGTAAGGGTAAGGGTAAGCTTAAGGGTAAAAGCAAGGGTAAGGGTAAGGGTAAGGGTAAGGGTAAGCTTAAGGGTAAAAGCAAGGGTAAGGGTAAGGGTAAGGGTAAGGGTAAGGGTAAGGGTAAGGGTAAGGGTAAGGGTAAAGGTAAGGGTAAGCCTAAGGGTAAAAGCAAGGGTAAGGGTAAGGGTAAGGGTAAGGGTAAGGGTAAGGGTAAGGGTAAGGGTAAGGGTAAGGGTAAGGGTAAGGGTAAGGGTAAGGGTAAGGGTAAGCTTAAGGGTAAAAGCAAGGGTGAGGGTAAGGGTAAGGGTAAGGGTAAGGGTAAGGGTAAGGGTAAGGGTAAGGGTAAGGGTAAGGGTAAGGGTAAGGGTAAGGGTAAGGGTAAGGGTAAGGGTAAGGGTAAGGGTAAGGGTAAGGGTAAGCCTAAGGGTAAAAGCAAGGGTAAGGGTAAGGGTAAGGGTAAGGGTAAGGGTAAGCTTAAGGGTAAAAGCAAGGGTAAGGGTAAGGGTAAGGGTAAGGGTAAGGGTAAGGGTAAGGGTAAGCTTAAGGGTAAAAGCAAGGGTAAGGGTAAGGGTAAGGGTAAGGGTAAGGGTAAGGGTAAGGGTAAGGGTAAAGGTAAGGGTAAGCCTAAGGGTAAAAGCAAGGGTATGGGTAAGGGTAAGGGTAAGGGTAAGGGTAAGGGTAAGGGTAAGGGTAAGGGTAAGGGTAAGGGTAAGGGTAAGGGTAAGGGTAAGGGTAAGCTTAAGGGTAAAAGCAAGGGTAAGGGTAAGGGTAAGGGTAAGGGTAAGGGTAAGGGTAAGGGTAAGGGTAAGGGTAAGGGTAAGCTTAAGGGTAAAAGCAAGGGTAAGGGTAAGGGTAAGGGTAAGGGTAAGGGTAAGGGTAAGCTTAAGGGTAAAAGCAAGGGTAAGGGTTAGGGTAAGGGTAAGGGTAAGGGTAAGGGTAAGGGTAAGCTTAAGGGTAAAAGCAAGGGTAAGGGTAAGGGTAAGGGTAAGGGTAAGGGTAAAGGTAAGGGTAAGCCTAAGGGTAAAAGCAAGGGTAAGGGTAAGGGTAAGGGTAAGGGTAAGGGTAAGGGTAAGGGTAAGGGTAAGGGTAAGGGTAAGGGTGAGGGTAAGGGTAAGGGTGAGCTTAAGGGTATAAGCAAGGGTAAGGGTAAGGGTAAGGGTGAGGGTAAGGGTAAGGGTAAGGGTAAGGGTGAGCTTAAGGGTAAAAGCAAGGGTAAGGGTAAGGGTAAGGGTAAGGGTAAGGAAAAGGGTAAGGGTAAGCTTAAGGGTAAAAGCAAGGGTAAGGGTAAGGGTAAGGGTAAGGGTAAGGGTAAGGGTAAGGGTAAGGGTAAGGGTAAGGGTAAGGGTAAGGGTAAGGGTAAGGGTAAAGGTAAGGTTAAGCCTAAGGGTAAAAGCAAGGGTAAGGGTAAGGGTAAGGGTAAGGGTAAGGGTAAGGGTAAGGGTAAGGGTAAGGGTAAGGGTAAGGGTAAGGGTAAGGGTAAGGGTAAGGGTAAGGGTAAGGGTAAGTGTAAGGGTAAGCTTAAGGGTAAAAGCAAGGGTAAGGGTAAGGGTAAGGGTAAGGGTAAGCCTAAGGGTAAAAGCAAGGGTATGGGTAAGGATAAGGGTGAGGGTAAGGGTAAGCTTAAGGGTGAAAGCAAGGGTAAGGGTAAGGGTAATGGTAAGGGTAAGGGTAAGCTTAAGGGTAAAAGCAAGGGTAAGGGTAAGGGTAAGGGTAAGGGTAAGGGTAAGGGTAAGGGTAAGGGTAAGGGTAAGGGTAAGGGTAAGGGTAAGGGTAAGGGTAAAGGTAAGGGTAAGCCTAAGGGTCAAAGCAAGGGTAAGGGTAAGGGTAAGAGTAAGGGTAAGGGTAAGGGTAAGGGTAAGGGTAAGCTTAAGGGTAAAAGCAAGGGTAAGGGTAAGGGTAAGGGTAAGGGTAAGGGTAAGGGTAAGGGTAAGGGTAAGGGTAAGGGTAAGGGTAAGGGTAAGGGTAAGGGTAAGGGTAAGCTTAAGGGTAAGGGTAAGGGTAAGGGTAAGGGTGAGCCTAAGGGTAAAAGCAAGGGTAAGTGTAAGGGTAAGGGTAAGGGTAAGGGTAAGGGTAAGCTTAAGGGTAAAAGCAAGG
The DNA here is from genome assembly GCA_958510865.1 of Myrrha octodecimguttata. Taxonomy (NCBI): domain Eukaryota; kingdom Metazoa; phylum Arthropoda; class Insecta; order Coleoptera; family Coccinellidae; genus Myrrha; species Myrrha octodecimguttata. Next base: position 518,599 of record CAUEHS010000319.1, on the reverse strand, counting down.
GTAAGGGTAAGGGTAAGGGTAAGGGTAAGGGTAAGGGTAAGGGTAAGGGTAAGCTTAAGGGTAAAAGCAAGGGTAAGGGTAAGGGTAAGGGTAAGGGTAAGGGTAAGGGTAAGGCTAAAGGTAAGGGTAAGCCTAAGGGTAAAAGCAAGGGTAAGGGTAAGGGTAAGGGTAAGGGTAAGGGTAAGGGTAAGGGTAAGGGTAAGGGTAAGGGTAAGGGTAAGGGTAAGGGTAAGGGTAAGGGTAAAGGTAAGGGTAAGGGTAAGGGTAAGGGTAAGCTTAAGGGTAAAAGCAAGGGTAAGGGTAAGGGTAAGGGTAAGGGTAAGAGTAAGGGTAAGGGTAAGGGTAAGCTTAAGGGTAAAAGCAAGGGTAAGGGTAAGGGTAAGGGTAAGGGTAAGGGTAAGAGTAAGGGTAAGGGTAAGGGTAAGGGTAAGGGTAAGGGTAAGGGTAAGCTTAAGGGTAAAAGCAAGGGTAAGGGTAAGGGTAAGGGTAAGGGTAAGGGTAAAGGTAAGGGTAAGGGTAAGGGTAAGGGTAAGGGTAAGGGTAAGCTTAAGGGTAAAAGCAAGGGTAAGGGTAAGGGTAAGGGTAAGGGTAAGGGTAAGGGTAATGGTAAGGGTAAAGGTAAGGGTAAGCCTAAGGGTAAAAGCAAGGGTAAGGGTAAGGGTAAGGGTAAGGGTAAGGGTAAGGTTAAGGGTAAGGGTTAGGGTAAGGGTAAGGGTAAGGGTAAGGGTAAGCTTAAGGGTCAAAGCAAGGGTAAGGGTAAGGGTAAGGGTAAGGGTAAGGGTAAGGGTGAAAGCAAGGGTAAGGGTAAGGGTAAGGGTAAGGGTAAGGGTAAGCTTAAGGGTAAAAGCAAGGGTAAGGGTAAGGGTAAGGGTAAGGGTAAGGGTAAGGGTAAGGGTAAGGGTAAGCTTAAGGGTAAGGGTAAGGGTAAGGGTAAGGGTAAGGGTAAGCTTAAGGGTAAAAGCAAGGGTAAGGGTCAGGGTAAGGGTAAGTGTAAGGGTAAGGGTAAGGGTAAGGGTAAGGGTGAGCTTAAGGGTAAAAGCAAGGGTAGGGGTAAGGTTAAGGGTAAGGGTAAGGGTAAGGGTAAGGGTAAGGGTTAGCTTAAGGGTAAAAGCAAGGGTAAGGGTAAGGGTAAGGGTAAGGGTAAGGGTAAGGGTAAGGGTAAGGGTAAGGGTAAGGGTAAGGGTAAGGGTAAGGGTAAGGGTAAGGGTAAGGGTAAGGGTAAGGGTAAAGGTAAGGGTAAGCCTAAGGGTAAAAGCAAGGGTAAGGGTAAGGGTAAGGGTAAGGGTAAGAGTAAGGGTAAGGGTAAGGGTAAGGGTAAGCTTAAGGGTAAAAGCAAGGGTAAGGGTAAGGGTAAGGGTAAGGGTAAGCCTAAGGGTAAAAGCAAGGGTAAGGGTAAGGGTAAGGGTAAGGGTAAGGGTAAGCTTAAGGGTAAAAGCAAGGGTAAGGGTAAGGGTAAGGGTAAGGGTAAGGGTAAGGGTAAGCTTAAGGGTAAAAGCAAGGGTGAGGGTAAGGGTAAGGGTAAGGGTAAGGGTAAGGGTAAGGGTAAGGGTAAGGGTAAGGGTAAGGGTAAGCTTAAGGGTAAAAGCAAGGGTAAGGGTAAGGGTAAGGGTAAGGGTAAGGGTAAGGGTAAGGGTAAGGGTAAGGGTAAGGGTAAGGGTAAGCTTAAGAGTAAAAGCAAGGGTAAGGGTAAGGGTAAGGGTAAGGGTAAGGGTAAAGGTAAGGGTAAGCCTAAGGGTAAAAGCAAGGGTAAGGGTAAGGGTAAGGGTAAGGGTAAGGGTTAGGGTAAGGGTAAGGGTAAGGGTAAGGGTAAGGGTAAGGGTAAGGGTAAGGGTAAGGGTAAGGGTAAGCTTGAGGGTAAAAGCAAGGGTAAGGGAAAGGGTAAGGGTAAGCCTAAGGGTAAAAGCGAGGGTAAGGGTAAGGGTAAGGGTAAGGGTAAAGGTAAGCTTAAGGGTAAAAGCAAGAGTAAGGGTAAGGGTAAGGGTAAGGGTAAGGGTAAGGGTAAGCTTAAGGGTAAAAGCAAGGGTAAGGGTAAAGGTAAGGGTAAGGGTAAGGGTAAGGGTAAGGGTAAGGGTAAGGGTAAGGGTAAGGGTAAAGGTAAGGGTAAGCCTAAGGGTAAAAGCAAGGGTAAGGGTAAGGGTAAGGGTAAGGGTAAGGGTAAGGTTAAGGGTAAGGGTAAGGGTAAGCTTAAGGGTAAAAGCAAGGGTAAGGGTAAGGGTAAGGGTAAGGGTAAGGGTAAGGGTAAGGGTAAGGGTAAGGGTAAGGGTAAGGGTAAGTTTAAGGGTAAGGGTAAGTGTAAGGGTAAGCTTAAGGGTGAAAGCAAGGGTAAGGGTAAGGGTAAGGGTAAGGGTAAGCTTAAGGGTAAAAGCAAGGGTAAGGGTAAGGGTAAGGGTAAGGGTAAGGGTAAGGGTAAGGGTAAGGGTAAGGGTAAGGGTAAAGGTGAGCTTAAGGGTAAGGGTAAGGGTAAGGGTAAGGGTAAGCTTAAGGGTAAAAGCAAGGGTAAGGGTAAGGGTAAGGGTAAGGGTAAGGGTAAGGGTAAGCTTAAGGGTAAGGGTAAGGGTAAGGGTAAGGGTAAGCTTAAGGGTAAAAGCAAGGGTAAGGGTAAGGGTGAGGGTAAGGGTAAGGGTAAGGGTAAGGGTAAGCTTGAGGGTAAGGGTAAGGGTAAGGGTAAGCTTAAGGGTAAAAGCAAGGGTAAGGGTAAGGGTAAGGGTAAGGGTAAGGGTAAGGGTAAGGGTAAGGGTAAGGGTAAGGGTAAGGGTAAGGGTAAGGGTAAGGGAAAGCTTACGGGTAAGGGTAAGGGTAAGGGTAAGGGTAAGCTTAAGGGTAAAAGCAAGGGTAAGGGTAAGGGTAAGGGTAAGGGTAAGGGTAAGCTTAAGGGTAAAAGCAAGGGTAAGGGTAAGGGTAAGGGTAAGGGTAAGGGTAAGGGTAAGGGTAAGGGTAAGGGTAAGGGTAAGGGTAAGGGTAAGGGTAAGGGTAAGGGTAAGCTTAAGGGTAAGGGTAAGGGTAAGGGTAAGGGTAAGCTTAAGGGTAAAAGCAAGGGTAAGGGTAAGGGTAAGGGTAAGGGTAAGGGTAAAGGTAAGGGTAAGCCTAAGGGTAAAAGCAAGGATAAGGGTAAGGGTAAGGGTAAGGTAAGGGTAAGGGTAAGGGTAAGGGTAAGGGTAAGGGTAAGCTTAAGGGTAAAAGCAAGGGTAAGGGTAAGGGTAAGGGTAAGGGTAAGGGTAAGGGTAAGGGTAAGGGTAAGGGTAAGGGTAAGGGTAAGCTTAAGGGTAAAAGCAAGGGTAAGGGTAAGGGTAAGGGTAAGGGTAAGGGTAAGGGTAAGGGTAAGCTTAAGGGTAAAAGCAAGGGTAAGGGTAAGGGTAAGGGTAAGGGTAAGGGTTGGGGTAAGGGTAAAGGTAAGGGTAAGCCTAAGGGTAAAAGCAAGGGTAAGGGTAAGGGTAAGGGTAAGGGTAAGGGTAAGGGTAAGGGTAAGGGTAAGGGTAAGGGTAAGGGTAAGGGTAAGGGTAAGAGTAAGGGTAAGGGTAAGGGTAAGCTTAAGGGTAAAAGCAAGGGTAAGGGTAAGGGTAAGGGTTAGGGTAAGCCTAAGGGTAAAAGCAAGGATAAGGGTAAGGGTAAGGGTAAGGGTAAGGGTAAGCTTAAGGGTAAAAGCAAGGGTAAGGGTAAGGGTAAGGGTAAGGGTAAGGGTAAGGGTAAGGGTAAGCTTAAGGGTAAAAGCAAGGGTAAGGGTAAGGGTAAGGGTGAGGGTAAGGGTAAGGGTAAGGGTAAAGGTAAGGGTAAGCCTAAGGGTAAAAGCAAGGGTAAGGGTAAGGGTAAGGGTAAGGGTAAGGGTAAGGGTAAGGGTAAGGGTAAGCTTAAGGGTAAAAGCAAGGGTAAGGGTAAGGGTAAAAGTAAGGGTAAGGGTAAGGGTAAGGGTAAGGGTAAGGGTAAGCTTAAGGGTAAAAGCAAGGGTAAGGGTAAGGGTAAGGGTAAGGGTAAGGGTAAGGGTAAGGGTAAGGGTAAGGGTAAGGGTAAAGGTAAGGGTAAGGGTAAGGGTAAGGGTAAGCTTAAGGGTAAAAGCAAGGGTAAGGGTTAGGGTAAGGGTAAGGGTAAGGGTAAGGGTAAGGGTAAGCTTAAGGGTAAAAGCAAGGGTAAGGGTAAGGGTAAGGGTAAGGGTAAGGGTAAGGTTAAGGGTAAGGGTAAGGGTAAGGGTAGGGGTAAGGGTAGGGTAAGGGTAAGGGTAAGCTTAAGGGTAAAAGCAAGGGTAAGGGTAAGGGTAAGGGTAAGCGTAAGGGTAAGGGTAAGGGTAAGCTTAAGGGTAAAAGCAAGGGTAAGGGTAAGGGTAAGGGTAAGGGTAAGGGTTAGGGTAAGGGTAAAGGTAAGGGTAAGCCTAAGGGTAAAAGCAAGGGTAAGGGTAAGGGTAAGGGTAAGGGTAAGGGTAAGGGTAAGGGTAAGGGTAAGGGTAAGGGTAAGGGTAAGGGTAAGAGTAAGGGTAAGGGTAAGGGTAAGCTTAAGGGTAAAAGCAAGGGTAAGGGTAAGGGTAAGGGTAAGGGTAAGGGTAAGCCTAAGGGTAAAAGCAAGGGTAAGGGTAAGGGTAAGGGTAAGGGTAAGGGTAAGCTTAAGGGTAAAAGCAAGGGTAAAGGTAAGGGTAAGGGTAAGGGTAAGGGTAAGGGTAAGCTTAAGGGTAAAAGCAAGGTTAAGGGTAAGGGTAAGGGTAAGGGTAAGGGTAAGCTTAAGGGTAAAAGCAAGGGTAAAGGTAAGGGTAAGGGTAAGGGTAAGGGTAAGGGTAAGCTTAAGGGTAAAAGCAAGGGTAAGGGTAAGGGTAAGGGTAAGGGTAAGGGTAAGGGTAAAGGTAAGGGTAAGCCTAAGGGTAAAAGCAAGGGTAAGGGTAAGGGTAAAGGTAAGGGTAAGGGTAAGGGTAAGGGTAAGGGTAAGGGTAAGGGTAAGGGTAAGGGTAAGGGTAAGGGTAAGGGTAAGGGTAAGGGTAAGGGTAAGGGTGAGGGTAAGGGTAAGGGTAAGCTAAAGGGTAAAAGCAAGGGTAAGGGTTAGGGTAAGGGTAAGGGTAAGGGTAAGGGTAAGGGTAAGCTTAAGGGTAAAAGCAAGGGTAAGGGTAAGGGTAAGGGTAAGGGTAAGGGTAAGGGTAAGAGTAAGGGTAAGGGTAAGGGTAAGGTCAAGGGTAAGGGTAAAGGTAAGGGTAAGCCTAAGGGTAAAAGCAAGGGTAAGGGTAAGGGTAAGGGTAAGGGTAAGGGTAAGGGTAAGGGTAAGGGTAAGGGTAAGGGTAAGGGTAAGGGTAAGGGTAAGGGTAAGCTTAAGGGTATAAGCAAGGGTAAGGGTAAGGGTAAGGGTAAGGGTGAGGGTAAGGGTAAGGGTAAGGGTAAGGGTAAGGGTAAGGGTAAGCTTAAGGGTAAAAGCAAGGGTAAGGGTAAGGGTAAGGGTAAGGGTAAGGGTAAGGGTAAGGGTAAGGGTAAGGGTAAGCTTAAGGGTAAAAGCAAGGGTAAGGGTAAGGGTAAGGGTAAGGGTAAGGGTAAGGGTAAGGGTAAGGGTAAGGGTAAGGGTAAGGGTAAGGGTAAGGGTAAGGGTAAGGGTAAGGGTAAGGGTAAAGGTAAGGGTAAGCCTAAGGGTAAAAGCTAGGGTAAGGGTAAGGGTAAGGGTAAGGGTAAGGGTAAGGGTAAGGGTAAGGGTAAGGGTAAGGGTAAGGGTAAGGGTAAGTGTAAGGGTAAGCTTAAGGGTAAAAGCAAGGGTAAGGGTAAGGGTAAGGGTAAGGGTAAGGGTAAGCCTAAGGGTAAAAGCAAGGGTAAGGGTAAGGGTAAGGGTAAGGGTAAGGGTAAGCTTAAGGGTAAAAGCAAGGGTAAGGGTAAGGGTAAGGGTAAGGGTAAGGGTAAGGGTAAGCTTAAGGGTAAAAGCAAGGGTAAGGGTAAGGGTATGGGTAAGGGTAAGGGTAAGGGTAAAGGTAAGGGTAAGCCTAAGGGTAAAAGCAAGGGTGAGGGTAAGGGTAAGGGTAAGGGTAAGGGTAAGGGTAAGGGTAAGGGTAAGGGTAAGGGTAAGGGTAAGGGTAAGGGTAAGGGTAAGGGTAAGCTTAAGGGTAAAAGCAAGGGTAAGGGTAAGGGTAAGGGTAAGGGTAAGGGTAAGGGTAAGGGTAAGCTTAAGGGTAAAAGCAAGGGTAAGGGTAAGGGTAAGGGTAAGGGTAAGGGTAAGGGTAAGGGTAAGGGTAAGGGTAAGGGTAAGCTTAAGGGTAAAAGCAAGGGTAAGGGTAAGGGTAAGGGTAAGGGTAAGCTTAAGGGTAAAAGCAAGGGTAAGGGTAAGGGTAAGGGTAAGGGTAAGGGTAAGGGTAAGGGTAAGGGTAAGGGTAAAGGTAAGGGTAAGCCTAAGGGTAAAAGCAAGGGTAAGGGTAAGGGTAAGGGTAAGGGTAAGGGTAAGGGTAAGGGTAAGGGTAAGGGTAAGGGTAAGGGTAAGGGTAAGGGTAAGGGTAAGCTTAAGGGTAAAAGCAAGGGTGAGGGTAAGGGTAAGGGTAAGGGTAAGGGTAAGGGTAAGGGTAAGGGTAAGGGTAAGGGTAAGGGTAAGGGTAAGGGTAAGGGTAAGGGTAAGGGTAAGGGTAAGGGTAAGGGTAAGGGTAAGCCTAAGGGTAAAAGCAAGGGTAAGGGTAAGGGTAAGGGTAAGGGTAAGGGTAAGCTTAAGGGTAAAAGCAAGGGTAAGGGTAAGGGTAAGGGTAAGGGTAAGGGTAAGGGTAAGCTTAAGGGTAAAAGCAAGGGTAAGGGTAAGGGTAAGGGTAAGGGTAAGGGTAAGGGTAAGGGTAAGGGTAAAGGTAAGGGTAAGCCTAAGGGTAAAAGCAAGGGTATGGGTAAGGGTAAGGGTAAGGGTAAGGGTAAGGGTAAGGGTAAGGGTAAGGGTAAGGGTAAGGGTAAGGGTAAGGGTAAGGGTAAGGGTAAGCTTAAGGGTAAAAGCAAGGGTAAGGGTAAGGGTAAGGGTAAGGGTAAGGGTAAGGGTAAGGGTAAGGGTAAGGGTAAGGGTAAGCTTAAGGGTAAAAGCAAGGGTAAGGGTAAGGGTAAGGGTAAGGGTAAGGGTAAGGGTAAGGGTAAGGGTAAGGGTAAGGGTAAGGGTAAGGGTAAGGGTAAGGGTAAGCTTAAGGGTAAAAGCAAGGGTAAGGGTAAGGGTAAGGGTAAGGGTAAGGGTAAGGGTAAGGGTAAGGGTAAGGGTAAGGGTAAGGGTAAGGGTGAGGGTAAGGGTAAGCTTAAGGGTAAAAGCAAGGGTAAGGGTAAGGGTAAGGGTAAGGGTAAGGGTAAGGGTAAGGGTAAGCCTAAGGGTAAAAGCAAGGGTAAGGGTAAGGGTAAAAGCAAGGGTAAGGGTAAGGGTTAGGGTAAGGGTAAGGGTAAGGGTAAGGGTAAGGGTAAGGGTAAGGGTAAGGGTAAGGGTAAGGGTAACCTTAAGGGTAAAAGCAAGGGTAAGGGTAAGGGTAAGGGTAAGGGTAAGGGTAAGTGTAAGCTTAAGGGTAAAAGCAAGGGTAAGGGTAAGGGTAAGGGTAAAGGTAAGCGTAAGCCTTAGGGTAAAAGCAAGGGTAAGGGTAAGGGTAAGGGTAAGGGTAAGGGTAAGGGTAAGGGTAAGGGTAAGGGTAAGGGTAAGGGTAAGGGTAAGGGTAAGCTTAAGGGTAAAAGCAAGGGTAAGGGTGAGGGTAAGGGTAAGGGTAAGGGTAAGGGTAAGGGTAAGGGTAAGGGTAAGGGTAAGCTTAAGGGTAAAAGCAAGGGTAAGGGTAAGGGTAAGGGTAAGGGTAAGGGTAAGGGTAAGGGTAAGGGTAAGGGTAAGGGTAAGGGTAAGGGTAAGGGTAAGGGTAAGGGTAAGGGTAAGGGTAAGGGTAAGCTTAAGGGTAAAAGCAAGGGTAAGGGTTAGGGTAAGGGTAAGGGTAAGGGTAAGGGTAAGCTTGAGGGTAAAAGCAAGGGTAAGGGTGAGGGTAAGGGTAAGGGTAAAGGTAAGGGTAAGCCTAAGGGTAAAAGCAAGGGTAAGGGTAAGGGTAAGGGTAAGGGTAAGGGTAAGGGTAAGGGTAAGGGTAAGGGTAAGGGTAAGGGTAAGGGTAAGGGTAAGGGTAAGGGTAAGCTTAAGGGTAAAAGCAAGGGTAAGGGTAAGGGTAAGGGTAAGGGTAAGGGTAAGGGTAAGGGTAAGGGTAAGCCTAAGGGTAAAAGCAAGGGTAAGGGTAAGGGTAAAAGCAAGGGTAAGGGTAAGGGTTAGTGTAAGGGTAAGGGTAAGGGTAAGGGTAAGGGTAAGGGTAAGGGTAAGGGTAAGCTTAAGGGTAAAAGCAAGGGTAAGGGTAAGGGTAAGGGTAAGGGTAAGGGTAAGTGTAAGCTTAAGGGTAAAAGCAAGGGTAAGGGTAAGGGTAAGGGTAAAGGTAAGCGTAAGCCTTAGGGTAAAAGCAAGGGTAAGGGTAAGGGTAAGGGTAAGGGTAAGGGTAAGGGTAAGGGTAAGGGTAAGGGTAAGGGTAAGGGTAAGCGTAAGGGTAAGCTTAAGGGTAAAAGCAAGGGTAAGGGTAAGGGTAAGGGTAAGGGTAAGGGTAAGGGTAAGGGTAAGGGTAAGGGTAAGGGTAAGGGTAAGGGTAAGCTTAAGGGTAAAAGCAAGGGTAAGGGTAAGGGTAAGGGTAAGGGTAAGGGTAAGGGTAAGGGTAAGGGTAAGGGTAAGGGTAAGGGTAAGGGTAAGGGTAAGCTTAAGGGTAAAAGCAAGGGTAAGGGTTAGGGTAAGGGTAAGGGTAAGGGTAAGGGTAAGCTTGAGGGTAAAAGCAAGGGTAAGGGTAAGGGTAAGGGTAAGGGTAAAGGTAAGGGTAAGCCTAAGGGTAAAAGCAAGGGTAAGGGTAAGGGTAAGGGTAAGGGTAAGGGTAAAGGTAAGGGTAAGGGTAAGGGTAAGGGTAAGGGTAAGGGTAAGGGTAAGGGTAAGGGTAAGGGTAAGCTTAAGGTTATAAGCAAGGGTAAGGGTAAGGGTAAGGGTGAGGGTAAGGGTAAGGGTAAGGGTAAGCTTAAGGGTAAAAGCAAGGGTAAGGGTAAGGGTAAGGGTAAGGGTAAGGGTAAGGGTAAGGGTAAGGGTAAGCTTAAGGGTAAAAGCAAGGGTAAGGGTAAGGGTAAGGGTAAGGGTAAGGGTAAGGGTAAGGGTAAGGGTAAGGGTAAGGGTAAGGGTAAGGGTAAGGGTAAAGGTTAGGGTAAGCCTAAGGGTAAAAGCAAGGGTAGGGGTAAAGGTAAGGGTAAGGGTAAGGGTAAGGGTAAGGGTAAGGGTAAGGGTAAGGGTAAGCTTAAGGGTAAAAGCAAGGGTAAGGGTAAGGGTAAGGGTAAGGGTAAGCCTAAGGGTAAAACAAGGGTAAGGGTAAGGGTAAGGGTAAGGGTAAGGGTAAGCTTAAGGGTAAAAGCAAGGGTAAGGGTAAGGGTAAGGGTGAGGGTAAGGGTAAGCTTAAGGGTTAAAGCAAGGGTAAGGGTAAGGGTAAGGGTAAGGGTAAGGGTAAGGGTAAAGGTAAGGGTGAGCCTAAGGGTAAAAGCAAGGGTAAGGGTAAGGGTAAGGGTAAGGGTAAGGGTAAGGGTAAGGGTAAGGGTAAGGGTAAGGGTAAGGGTAAGGGTAAGGGTAAGGGTAAGGGTAAGCTTAAGGGTAAAAGCAAGGGTAAGGGTAAGGGTAAGGGTAAGGGTAAGGGTAAGGGTAAGGGTAAGGGCAAGGGTAAGGGTAAGGGTAAGGGTAAGCTTAAGGGTAAAAGCAAGGGTAAGGGTAAGGGTAAGGGTGAGGGTAAGGGTAAGGGTAAGGGTAAGGGTAAGCTTAAGGGTAAAAGCAAGGGTAAGGGTAAGGGTAAGGGTAAGGGTAAGGGTAAGGGTAAGAGTAAGCTTAAGGGTAAAAGCAAGGGTAAGGGTAAGGGTAAGGGTAAGGGTAAGGGTAAGGGTAAGGGTAAAGGTAAGGGTAAGCCTAAGTGTAAAAGCAAGGGTAAGGGTAAGGGTTAGGGTAATGGTAAGGGTAAGGGTAAGGGTAAGGGTAAGGGTAAGGGTAAGGGTAAGGGTAAGGGTAAGGGTAAGTGTAAGGGTAAGGGTAAGGGTAAGCTTAAGGGTAAAAGCAAGGGTAAGGGTAAGGGTAAGGGTAAGGGTAAGGGTAAGGGTAAGGGTAAGGGTAAGGGTAAGCTTAAGGGTAAGGGTAAGTGTAAGGGTAAAGGTAAGGGTAAGCCTAAGGGTAAAAGCAAGGGTAAGGGTAAGGGTTAGGGTAAGGGTAAGGGTAAGGGTAAGGGTAAGGGTAAGTGTAAGGGTTAGGGTAAGGGTAAGCTTAAGGGTAAAAGCAAGGGTAAGGGTAAGGGTAAGGGTAAGGGTAAGGGTAAGGGTAAGGGTAAGGGTAAGGGTAAGGGTAAGGGTAAGCTTAAGGGTAAGGGTAAGGGTAAGGGTAAGGGTAAGGGTAAGCCTAAGGGTAAAAGCAAGGGTAAGGGTAAGGGTAAGGGTAAGGGTACGCTTAAGGGTAAAAGCAAGGGTAAGGGTAAGGGTAAGGGTAAGGGTAAGCTTAAGGGTAAAAGCAAGGGTAAGGGTAAGGGTAAGGGTAAGGGTAAGGGTAAGGGTAAGGGTAAGGGTAAGGGTAAGGGTAAAGGTAAGGGTAAGCCTAAGGGTAAAAGCAAGGGTAAGGGTAAGGGTAAGGGTAAGGGTAAGGGTAAGGGTAAGGGTAAGGGTAAGGGTAAGGGTAAGCTTAAGGGTAAAAGCAAGGGTAAGGGTAAGGGTAAGGGTAAGGGTAAGGGTAAGGGTAAGGGTAAGGGTAAGGGTAAGGGTAAGGGTAAGGGTAAGGGTAAGGGTAAGGGTAAGGGTAAGGGTAAGGGTAAGGGTAAGGGTAAGGGTAAGGGTAAGGGTAAGGGTAAGGGTAAGGGTAAGGGTAAGGGTAAGGGTAAGGGTAAGGGTAAGGGTAAGGGTAAGGGTAAGGGTAAGGGTAAGGGTAAGCTTAAGGGTAAAAGCAAGGGTGAGGGTAAGGGTAAAGGTAAGGGTAAGGGTAAGGGTAAGGGTAAGGGTAAGGGTAAGGGTAAGCTTAAGGGTAAAAGCAAGGGTAAGGGTAAGGGTAAGGGTAAGGGTAAGGGTAAGGGTAAGGGTAAGGGTAAGGGTAAGGGTAAGGGTAAGGGTAAGCTTAAGGGTAAGGATAAGGGTAAGGGTAAAAGCAAGGGTAAGGGTAAGGGTAAGGGTAAGGGTAAGGGTAAGGGTAAGGGTAAGCTTAAGGGTTTAAGGGTAAAAGCAAGGGTAAGGGGTAAGGGTAAGGGTAAGGGTAAGGGTAAGGGTAAGGGTAAGGGTAAGGGTAAGGGTAAGGGTAAGCTTAAGGGTAAGGGTAAGGGTAAGGGTAAGGGTAAGCTTAAGAGTAAAAGCAAGGGTAAGGGTAAGGGTAAGGGTAAGGGTAAGGGTAAGGGTAAGGGTAAGGGTAAGGGTAAGGGTAAGGGTAAGGGTAAGGGTAAGGGTAAGGGTAAGCTTAAGGGTAAAAGCAAGGGTAAGGGAAAGGGTAAGGGTAAGGGTAAGGGTAAGGGTAAGGGTAAGGGTAAGGGTAAGGGTAAGGGTAAGCTTAAGGGTAAAAGCAAGGGTAAGGGTAAGGGTAAGGGTAAGGGTAAGGGTAAGGGTAAGGGTAAGGGTAAGGTAAGGGTAAGCCTAAGGGTAAAAGCAAGGGTAAGGGTAAGGGTAAGGGTAAGGGTAAGGGTAAGAGTAAGGGTAAGGGTAAGGGTAAGGGTAAGCTTAAGGGTAAAAGCAAGGGTAAGGGTAAGGGTAAGGGTAAGGGTAAGCCTAAGGGTAAAAGCAAGGGTAAGGGTAAGGGTAAGGGTAAGGGTAAGGGTAAGCTTAAGGGTAAAAGCAAGGGTAAGGGTAAGGGTAAGGGTAAGGGTAAGGGTAAGGGTAAGGGAAAGGGTAAGCTTAAGGGTAAAAGCAAGGGTGAGGGTAAGGGTAAGGGTAAGGGTAAGGGTAAGGGTAAGGGTGAGGATAAGGGTAAGCTTAAGGGTAAAAGCAAGGGTAAGGGTAAGGGTAAGGGTAAGGGTAAGGGTAAGGGTAAGGGTAAGGGTAAGGGTAAGGGTAAGGGTAAGGGTAAGGTAAGGGTAAGGGTAAGGGTAAGGGTAAGGGTAAGGGTAAGGGTAAGGGTAAGGGTAAGGGTAAGGGTAAGGGTAAGGGTAAGGGTAAGGGTAAGGGTAAGGGTAAGGGTAAGGGTAAGCTTAAGGGTAAAAGCAAGGGTAAGGGTAAGGGTAAGGGTAAGGGTAAGCCTAAGGGTAAAAGCAAGGGTAAGGGTAAGGGTAAGGGTAAGGGTAAGGGTAAGCTTAAAGGTAAAAGCAAGGGTAAGGGTAAGGGTAAGGGAAAGGGTAAGGGTAAGGGTAAGCTTAAGGGTAAAAGCAAGGGTAAGGGTAAGGGTAAGGGTAAGGGTAAGGGTAAGGGTAAGGGTAAGGGTAAGGGTAAGGGTAAGCTTAGGGTAAGCAAGGGTAAGGTAAGGGTAAGGGTAAGGGTAGGGTAAGGGTAAGGGTAAGGGTAAGGGTAAGGGTAAGGGTAAGGGTAAGGGTAAGGGTAAGGGTAAGGGTAAGGGTAAGCTTAAGGGTAAAAGCAAGGGTAAGGGTAAGGGTAAGGGTAAGGGTAAGGGTAAGGGTAAGGGTAAGCTTAAGGGTAAGGGAAGGGTAAGGGTAAGGGTAAGCTCAAGGGTAAAAGCAAGGGTAAGGGTAAGGGTAAGGGTAAGGGTAAGGGTAAGCTTAAGGGTAAAAGCAAGGGTAAGGGTAAGCTTAAGGGTAAAAGCAAGGGTAAGGGTAAGGGTAAGGGTAAGGGTAAGGGTAAGGGTAAGGGTAAAGGTAAGGGTAAGCCTTAGGGTAAAAGCAAGGGTAAGGGTAAGGGTAAGGGTAAGGGTAAGGGTAAGGGTAAGGGTAAGGGTAAGGGTAAGGGTAAGGGTAAGGGTAAGGGTAAGGGTAAGGGTAAGGGTAAGGGTAAGGGTAAGGGTAAGGGTAAGCTTAAGGGTAAAAGCAAGGGTAAGGGTAAGGGTAAGGGTAAGGTAAGGGTAAGGGTAAGGGTAAGGGTAAGGGTAAGCTTAAGGGTAAGGGAAGGGTAAGGGTAAGGGTAAGCTCAAGGGTAAAAGCAAGGGTAAGGGTAAGGGTAAGGGTAAGGGTAAGGGTAAGCTTAAGGGTAAAAGCAAGGGTAAGGGTAAGGGTAAGGGTAAGGGTAAGGGTAAGGGTAAGGGTAAGGGTAAGGGTAAGGGTAAGGGTAAGCTTAAGGGTAAGGGTAAGGGTAAGGGTAAGGGTAAGCTTAAGGGTAAAAGCAAGGGTAAGGTTAAGGGTAAGGGTAAGGGTAAGGGTAAGGGTAAGGGTAAGGGTAAGCTTAAGGGTAAGGGTAAGGGTAAGGGTAAGGGTAAGGGTAAGCTTAAGGGTAAAAGCAAGGGTAAGGGTAAGGGTAAGGGTAAGGGTAAGGGTAAGCTTAAGGGTAAGGGTAAGGGTAAGGGTAAGGGTAAGCTTAAGGGTAAAAGCAAGGGTAAGGGTAAGGGTAAGGGTAAGGGTAAGGGTAAGGGTAAGGGTAAGGGTAAGGGTAAGGGTAAGGGTAAGGGTAAGGGTAAGGGTAAGGGTAAGCTTAAGGGTAAGGGTAAGGGTAAGGGTAAGGGTAAGCTTAAGGGTAAAAGCAAGGGTAAGGGTAAGGGTAAGGGTAAGGGTAAGGGTAAGCTTAAGGGTAAAAGAAAGGGTAAGGGTAAGGGTAAGGGTAAGGGTAAAGGTAAGGGTAAGGGTAAGGGTAAGGGTAAGCTTAAGGGTAAGGGTAAGGGTAAGGGTAAGGGTAAGCTTAAGGGTAAAAGCAAGGGTAAGGGTAAGGGTAAGGGTAAGGGTAAGGGTAAGGGTAAGGGTAAGCTTAAGGGTAAAAGTAAGGGTAAGGGTAAGGGTAAGGGTAAGGGTTAGGGTAAGGGTAAGGGTAAGGGTAAGGGTAAGCTTAAGGGTAAAAGCAAGGGTAAGGGTAAGGGTAAGGGTAAGGGTAAGGGTAAGGGTAAGGGTAAGGGTAAAGGTAAGGGTAAGCCTAAGGGTAAAAGCAAGGGTAAGGGTAAGGGTAAGGGTAAGGGTAAGGGTAAGGGTAAGGGTAAGGGTAAGGGTAAGGGTAAGGGTAAGCTTAAGGGTAAAAGCAAGGGTAAGGGTAAGGGTAAGGGTAAGGGTAAGGTAAGCCTAAGGGTAAAAGCAAGGGTAAGGGTTAGGGTAAGGCTAAGTGTAAGGGTAAGGGTAAGGGTAAGCTTAAGGGTAAAAGCAAGGGTAAGGGTAAGGGTAAGGGTAAGAGTAAGGGTAAGGTAAGGGTAAGCTTAAGGGTAAAAGCAAGGCTAAGGGTAAGGGTAAGGGTAAGGGTAAGGGTAAGGGTAAGGGTAAGGGTAAGGGTAAGGGTAAGGGTAAGGGTAAGGGTAAGGGTAAGGGTAAGGGTAAGCTTAAGGGTAAGGGTAAGGGTAAGGGTAAGGGTAAGCCTAAGGGTAAAAGCAAGGGTAAGTGTAAGGGTAAGGTAAGGGTAAGGGTAAGCTTAAGGGTAAAAGCAAGGGTAAGGGTAAGGGTAAGGGTAAGGGTAAGGGTAAGGGTAAGGGTAAGGGTAAGCTTAAGGATAAAAGCAAGGGTAAGGGTAAGGGTAAGGGTAAGGGTAAGGGTAAGGGTAAGGGTAAGGGTAAGGGTAAGGCTAAAGGTAAGGGTAAGCCTAAGGGTAAAAGCAAGGGTAAGGGTAAGGGTAAGGGTAAGAGTAAGGGTAAGGGTAAGGGTAAGGGTAAGGGTAAGGGTAAAGGTAAGGGTAAGGGTAAGCTTAAGGGTAAAAGCAAGGGTAAGGGTAAGGGTAAGGGTAAGGGTAAGAGTAAGGGTAAGGGTAAGGGTAAGCTTAAGGGTAAAAGCAAGGGTAAGGGTAAGGGTAAGGGTAAGGGTAAGGGTAAGGGTAAGGGTAAGGGTAAGGGTAAGCTTAAGGTTAAAAGCAAGGGTAAGGGTAAGGGTAAGGGTAAGGGTGAGGGTAAGGGTAAGGGTAAGGGTAAGGGTAAGGGTAAGGGTAAGCTTAAGGGTAAAAGCAAGGGTAAGGGTAAGGGTAAGGGTGTAAGGGTAAGAGGTAAGGGTAATGGTAAGGGTAAGGGTAATGGTAAGGGTAAAGGTAAGGGTAAGCCTAAGGGTAAAAGCAAGGGTAAGGGTAAGGGTAAGGGTAAGGGTAAGGGTAAGGGTAAGGTTAAGGGTAAGGGTTAGGGTAAGGGTAAGGGTAAGGGTAAGGGTAAGCTTAAGGGTAAAAGCAAGGGTAAGGGTAAGGGTAAGGGTAAGGGTAAGGGTAAGGGTAAGGGTAAGCTTAAGGGTAAGGGTAAGGGTAAGGGTAAGCTTAAGGGTAAAAGCAAGGGTAAGGAGGTAAGGGTAAGGGTAAGGGTAAGGTAGCTTAAGGGTAAAAGCAAGGGTAAGGGTAAGGGTAAGGGTAAGGGTAAGGGTAAGGGTAAGGGTAAGCTTAAGGGTAAGGGTAAGGGTAAGAGTAAGGGTAAGCTTAAGGGTAAAAGCAAGGGTAAGGGTCAGGGTAAGGGTAAGTGTAAGGGTAAGGGTAAGGGTAAGGGTAAGGGGTGAGCTTAAGGGTAAAAGCAAGGGTAAGGGTAAGGTTAAGGGTAAGGGTAAGGGTAAGGGTAAGGGTAAGGGTAAGGGTTAGCTTAAGGGTAAAAGCAAGGGTAAGGGTAAGGGTAAGGGTAAGGGTAAGGGTAAGGGTAAGGGTAAGGGTAAGGGTAAGGGTAAAGGTAAGGGTAAGCCTAAGGGTAAAAGCAAGGGTAAGGGTAAGGGTAAGGGTAAGGGTAAGAGTAAGGTAAGGGTAAGGGTAAGGGTAAGCTTAAGGGTAAAAGCAGGGGTAAGGGTAAGGGTAAGGGTAAGGGTAAGCCTAAGGGTAAAAGCAAGGGTAAGGGTAAGGGTAAGGGTAAGGGTAAGGGTAAGCTTAAGGGTAAAAGCAAGGGTAAGGGTAAGGGTAAGGGTAAGGGTAAGGGTAAGGGTAAGCTTAAGGGTAAAAGCAAGGGTGAGGGTAAGGGTAAGGGTAAGGGTAAGGGTAAGGGTAAGGGTAAGGGTAAGGGTAAGGGTAAGGGTAAGTTTAAGGGTAAAAGCAAGGGTAAGGGTAAGGGTAAGGGTAAGGGTAAGGGTAAGGGTAAGGTAAGGGTAAGGGTAAGGGTAAGGGTAAGAGTAAGGGTAAGGGTAAGCTTAAGGGTAAAAGCAAGGGTAAGGGTAAGGGTAAGGGTAAGGGTAAGGGTGAAGGTAAGGGTAAGCCTAAGGGTAAAAGCAAGAGTAAGGGTAAGGGTAAGGGTAAGGGTAAGGGTAAGGGTTAGGGTAAGGGTAAGGGTAAGGGTAAGGGTAAGGGTAAGGGTAAGGGTAAGGGTAAGGGTAAGGGTAAGGGTAAGGGTAAGGGTAAGGGTAAGGGTAAGGGTAAGGGTAAGCTTAAGGGTAAAAGCAAGGGTAAGGGTAAGGGAAAGGGTAAGGGTAAGCCTAAGGGTAAAAGCAAGGGTAAGGGTAAGGGTAAGGGTAAGGGTAAGGGTAAGCTTAAGGGTAAAAGCAAGAGTAAGGGTAAGGGTAAGGGTAAGGGTAAGGGTAAGGGTAAGCTTAAGGGTAAAAGCAAGGGTAAGGGTAAAGGTAAGGGTAAGGGTAAGGGTAAGGGTAAGGGTAAGGGTAAGGGTAAGGGTAAGGGTAAAGGTAAGGGTAAGCCTAAGGGTAAAAGCAAGGGTAAGGGTAAGGGTAAGGGTAAGGGTAAGGGTAAGGGTAAGGGTAAGGTTAAGGGTAAGGGTAAGGGTAAGCTTAAGGGTAAAAGCAAGGGTAAGGGTAAGGGTAAGGGTAAGGGTAAGGGTAAGGGTAAGGGTAAGGGTAAGGGTAAGGGTAAGCTTAAGGGTAAGGGTAAGGGTAAGGGTAAGGGTAAGCTTAAGGGTAAAAGCAAGGGTAAGGGTAAGGGTAAGGGTAAGGGTAAGCTTAAGGGTAAAAGCAAGGGTAAGGGTAAGGGTAAGGGTAAGGGTAAGGGTAAGGGTAAGGGTAAGGGTAAGGGTAAGGGTAAGGGTAAGGGTAAGGGTAAGGGTAAGGGTAAGGGTAAGGGTAAGGGTAAGGGTAAGGGTAAGGGTAAGGGAAAGCTTAAGGGTAAGGGTAAGGGTAAGGGTAAGGGTAAGCTTAAGGGTAAAAGCAAGGGTAAGGGTAAGGGTAAGGGTAAGGGTAAGCTTAAGGGTAAAAGCAAGGGTAAGGTTAAGTTTAAGGGTAAGGGTAAGGGTAAGGGTAAGGGTAAGGGTAAGCTTAAGGGTAAGGGTAAGGGTAAGGGTAAGGGTTAGCTTAAGGGTAAAAGCAAGGGTAAGGGTAAGGGTAAGGGTAAGGGTAAGGGTAAAGGTAAGGGTAAGCCTAAGGGTAAAAGCAAGGATAAGGGTAAGGGTAAGGGTAAGGGTAAGGGTAAGGTTAAGGGTAAGGGTAAGGGTAAGGGTAAGGGTAAGCTTAAGGGTAAAAGCAAGGGTAAGGGTAAGGGTAAGGGTAAGGGTAAGGGTAAGGGTAAGGGTAAGGGTAAGGGTAAGGGTAAGGGTAAGGGTAAGGGTAAGGGTAAGGGTAAGGGTAAGGGTAAGGGTAAGCTTAAGGGTAAAAGCAAGGGTAAGGGTAAGGGTAAGGGTAAGGGTAAGGGTAAGGGTAAGGGTAAGGGTAAGGGTAAGCTTAAGGGTAAAAGCAAGGGTAAGGGTAAGGGTAAGGGTAAGGGTAAGGGTAAGGGTTAGGGTAAGGGTAAAGGTAAGGGTAAGCCTAAGGGTAAAAGCAAGGGTAAGGGTAAGGGTAAGGGTAAGGGTAAGGGTAAGGGTAAGGGCAAGGGTAAGGGTAAGGGTAAGGGTAAGAGTAAGGGTAAGGGTAAGGGTAAGCTTAAGGGTAAAAGCAAGGGTAAGGGTTAGGGTAAGGGTAAGCCTAAGGGTAAAAGCAAGGGTAAGGGTAAGGGCAAGGGTAAGGGTAAGGGTAAGCTTAAGGGTAAAAGCATGGGTAAGGGTAAGGGTAAGGGTAAGGGTAAGGGTAAGCTTAAGGGTAAAAGCAAGGGTAAGGGTAAGGGTAAGGGTAAGGGTAAGGGTAAGGGTAAGGTAAGGGTAAAGGTAAGGGTAAGCCTAAGGGTAAAAGCAAGGGTAAGGGTAAGGGTAAGGGTAAGGGTAAGGGTAAGGGTAAGGGTAAGGGTAAGCTTAAGGGTAAAAGCAAGGGTAAGGGTAAGGGTAAGGGTAAGGGTAAGGGTAAGGGTAAGGGTAAGGGTAAGCTTAAGGGTAAAAGCAAGGGTAAGGGTAAGGGTAAAGGTAAGGGTTAGGGTAAGGGTAAGGGTAAGGGTAAGGGTAAAGGTAAGGGTAAGGGTAAGGGTAAGGGTAAGGGTAAGGGTAAGGGTAAGGGTAAGCTTAAGGGTAAAAGCAAGGGTAAGGGTTAGGGTAAGGGTAAGGGTAAGGGTAAGGGTAAGGGTAAGTTTAAGGGTAAAAGCAAGGGTAAGGGTAAGGGTAAGGGTAAGGGTAAGGGTAAGGGTAAGGGTAAGGGTAAGGGTAAGGGTAAGGGTAAGCTTAAGGGTAAAAGCAAGGGTAAGGGTAAGGGTAAAGGTAAGGGTTAGGGTAAGGGTAAGGGTAAGGGTAAGGGTAAAGGTAAGGGTAAGGGTAAGGGTAAGGGTAAGGGTAAGGGTAAGGGTAAGGGTAAGCTTAAGGGTAAAAGCAAGGGTAAGGGTTAGGGTAAGGGTAAGGGTAAGGGTAAGGGTAAGGGTAAGTTTAAGGGTAAAAGCAAGGGTAAGGTAAGGGTAAGGGTAAGGGTAAGGGTAAAGGTAAGGGTAAGGGTAAGGGTAAGGGTAAGGTAAGGGTAAGGGTAAGGGTAAGGGTAAGGGTAAGGGTAAAGGTTAGGGTAAGGGTAAGGGTAAGGGTAAGCTTAAGGGTAAAAGCAAGGGTAAGGGTAAGGGTAAGGGTAAGGGTAAGCCTAAGGGTAAAAGCAAGGGTAAGGGTAAGGGTAAGGGTAAGGGTAAGGGTAAGGGTAAGGGTTAGGGTAAGGGTAAAGGTAAGGGTAAGCCTAAGGGTAAAAGCAAGGGTAAGGGTAAGGGTAAGGGTAAGGGTAAGGGTAAGGGTAAGGGTAAGGGTAAGGGTAAGGGTAAGGGTAAGGGTAAGAGTAAGGGTAAGGGTAAGGGTAAGCTTAAGGGTAAAAGCAAGGGTAAGGGTAAGGGTAAGGGTAAGGGTAAGCCTAAGGGTAAAAGCAAGGGTAAGGGTAAGGGTAAGGGTAAGGGTAAGGGTAAGCTTAAGGGTAAAAGCAAGGGTAAGGGTAAGGGTAAGGGTAAGGGTAAGGGTAAGGGTAAGCTTAAGGGTAAAAGCAAGGGTAAGGGTAAGGGTAAGGGTAAGGGTAAGGGTAAGGGTAAGGGTAAGGGTAAGGGTAAGGGTAAAGGTAAGGGTAAGCCTAAGGGTAAAAGCAAGGGTAAGGGTAAGGGTGAGGGTAAGGGTAAGCTTAAGGGTAAAAGCAAGGGTAAGGGTAAGGGTAAGGGTAAGGGTAAGGGTAAGGGTAAGGGTAAGGGTAAGGGTAAGGGTAAGGGTAAGGGTAAGCTTAAGGGTAAAAGCAAGGGTAAGGGTAAGGGTAAGGGTAAGGGTAAGGGTAAGGGTAAGGGTAAGGGTAATGGTAAGGGTAAGGGTAAGGGTAAGGGTAAGGGTAAGGGTAAGCTAAAGGGTAAAAGCAAGGGTAAGGGTTAGGGTAAGGGTAAGGGTAAGGGTAAGGGTAAGGGTAAGGGTAAGCTTAAGGGTAAAAGCAAGGGTAAGGGTAAGGGTAAGGGTAAGGGTAAGGGTAAGGGTAAGGGTAAGGGTAAGGGTAAAGGTAAGGGTAAGCCTAAGGGTAAAAGCAAGGGTAAGGGTAAGGGTAAGGGTAAGGGTAAGGGTAAGGGTAAGGGTAAGGGTAAGGGTAAGGGTAAGGGTAAGGGTAAGGGTAAGGGTAAGGGTAAGGGTAAGGGTAAGGGTAAGCTTAAGGGTATAAGCAAGGGTAAGGGTAAGGGTAAGGGTGAGGGTAAGGGTAAGGGTAAGGGTAAGGGTAAGGGTAAGCTTAAGGGTAAAAGCAAGGGTAAGGGTAAGGGTAAGGGTAAGGGTAAGGGTAAGCTTAAGGGTAAAAGCAAGGGTAAGGGTAAGGGTAAGGGTAAGGGTAAGGGTAAGGGTAAGGGTAAGGGTAAGGGTAAGGGTAAGGGTAAGGGTAAGGGTAAAGGTGAGGGTAAGCCTAAGGGTAAAAGCAAGGGTAAGGGTAAGGGTAAGGGTAAGGGTAAGGGTAAGGGTAAGGGTAAGGGTAACGGTAAGGGTAAGTGTAAGGGTAAGCTTAAGGGTAAAAGCAAGGGTAAGGGTAAGGGTAAGGGTAAGCCTAAGGGTAAAAGCAAGGGTAAGGGTAAGGGTAAGGGTAAGGGTAAGGGTAAGCTTAAGGGTAAAAGCAAGGGTAAGGGTAAGGGTAAGGGTAAGGGTAAGGGTAAGGGTAAGCTTAAGGGTAAAAGCAAGGGTAAGGGTAAGGGTAAGGGTAAGGGTAAGGGTAAGGATAAAGGTAAGGGTAAGCCTAAGGGTAAAAGCAAGGGTAAGGGTAAGGGTAAGGGTAAGGGTAAGGGTAAGGGTAAGGGTAAGGGTAAGGGTAAGGGTAAGGGTAAGGGTAAGGGTAAGGGTAAGGGTAAGGGTAAGGGTAAGCTTAAGGGTAAAAGCAAGGGTAAGGGTAAGGGTAAGGGTAAGGGTAAGGGTAAGGGTAAGGGTAAGGGTAAGCTTAAGGGTAAAAGCAAGGGTAAGGGTAAGGGTAAGGGTAAGGGTAAGGGTAAGGGTAAGGGTAAGGGTAAGGGTAAGGGTAAGGGTAAGGGTAAGGGTAAGGGTAAGGGTAAGCTTAAGGGTAAAAGCAAGGGTAAGGGTAAGGGTAAGGGTAAGGGTAGGCTTAAGGGTAAGGGTAAGGGTAAGGGTAAGGGTAAGGGTAAGGGTAAGGGTAAGGGTAAAGGTAAGGGTAAGCCTAAGGGTAAAAGCAAGGGTAAGGGTAAGGGTAAGGGTAAGGGTAAGGGTAAGGGTAAGGGTAAGGGTAAGGGTAAGGGTAAGGGTAAGGGTAAGGGTAAGGGTAAGGGTAAGGGTAAGGGTAAGGGTAAGGGTAAGGGTAAGGGTAAGCTTAAGGGTAAAAGCAAGGGTGAGGGTAAGGGTAAGGGTAAGGGTAAGGGTAAGGGTAAGGGTAAGGGTAAGGGTAAGGGTAAGGGTAAGGGTAAGGGTAAGGGTAAGGGTAAGGGTAAGGGTAAGCCTAAGGGTAAAAGCAAGGGTAAGGGTAAGGGTAAGGGTAAGGGTAAGGGTAAGGGTAAGGGTAAGCTTAAGGGTAAAAGCAAGGGTAAGGGTAAGGGTAAGGGTAAGGGTAAGGGTAAGGGTAAGCTTAAGGGTAAAAGCAAGGGTAAGGGTAAGGGTAAGGGTAAGGGTAAGGGTAAGGGTAAGGGTAAGGGTAAGGGTAAGGGTAAGGGTAAGGGTAAGGGTAAGGGTAAGGGTAAGGGTAAGGGTAAAGGTAAGGGTAAGCCTAAGGGTAAAAGCAAGGGTATGGGTAAGGGTAAGAGTAAGGGTAAGGGTAAGGGTAAGGGTAAGGGTAAGGGTAAGGGTAAGGGTAAGGGTAAGGGTAAGGGTTAGGGTAAGGGTGAGGGTAAGCTTAAGGGTAAAAGCAAGGTTAAGGGTAAGGGTAAGGGTAAGGGTAAGGGTAAGGGTAAGGGTAAGGGTAAGGGTAAGGGTAAGGGTAAGGGTAAGGGTAAGGGTAAGGGTGAGCTTAAGGGTAAAAGCAAGGGTAAGGGTAAGGGTAAGGGTAAGGGTAAGGGTAAGGGTAAGGGTAAGGGTAAGGGTAAGGGTAAGGGTAAGGGTAAGGGTAAGCTTAAGGGTAAAAGCAAGGGTAAGGGTAAGGGTAAGGGTAAGGGTAAGGGTAAGGGTAAGGGTAAGGGTAAGGGTAAGGGTAAGGGTAAGCTTAAGGGTAAAAGCAAGGGTAAGGGTAAGGGTAAGGGTAAGGGTAAGGGTAAGGGTAAGGGTAAGGGTAAGCCTAAGGGTAAAAGCAAGGGTAAGGGTAAGGGTAAAAGCAAGGGTAAGGGTAAGGGTAAGGATAAGGGTAAGGGTAAGGGTAAGGGTAAGGGTAAGGGTAAGGGTAAGCTTAAGGGTAAAAGCAAGGGTGAGGGTAAGGGTAAGTGTAAGCTTAAGGGTAAAAGCAAGGGTAAGGGTAAGGGTAAGGGTAAAGGTAAGGGTAAGCCTTAGGGTAAAAGCAAGGGTAAGGGTAAGGGTAAGGGTAAGGGTGAGGGTAAGGGTAAGGGTAAGGGTAAGGGTAAGCTTAAGGGTAAAAGCAAGGGTAAGGGTAAGGGTAAGGGTAAGGGTAAGGGTAAGGGTAAGGGTAAGCTTAAGGGTAAAAGCAAGGGTAAGGGTAAGGGTAAGGTTAAGGGTAAGGGTAAGGGTAAGGGTAAGGGTAAGGGTAAGGGTAAGCTTAAGGGTAAAAGCAAGGGTAAGGGTTAGGGTAAGGGTAAGGGTAAGGGTAAGGGTAAGCTTGAGGGTAAAAGCAAGGGTAAGGGTAAGGGTAAGGGTAAGGGTAAAGGTAAGGGTAAGCCTAAGGGTAAAAGCAAGGGTAAGGGTAAGGGTGAAGGTAAGGGTAAGGGTAAGGGTAAGGGTAAGGGTAAGGGTAAGGGTAAGGGTAAGGGTAAGCTTAAGGGTATAAGCAAGGGTAAGGGTAAGGGTAAGGGTGAGGGTAAGAGTAAGGGTAAGGGTAAGCTTAAGGGTAAAAGCAAGGGTAAGGGTAAGGGTAAGGGTAAGGGTAAGGGTAAGGGTAAGGGTAAGCATAAGGGTAAAAGCAAGGGTAAGGGTAAGGGTAAGGGTAAGGGTAAGGGTAAGGGTAAGGGTAAGGGTAAGGGTAAGGGTAAGGGTAAAGGTTAGGGTAAGCCTAAGGGTAAAAGCAAGGGTAAGGGTAAAGGTAAGGGTAAGGGTAAGGGTAAGGGTAAGGGTAAGGGTAAGGGTAAGGGTAAGGGTAAGGGTAAGCTTAAGGGTAAAAGCAAGGGTAAGGGTAAGGGTAAGGGTAAGGGTAAGCCTAAGGGTAAAACAAGGGTAAAGGTAAGGGTAAGGGTAAGGGTAAGCTTAAGGGTAAAAGCAAGGGTAAGGGTAAGCGTAAGGGTGAGGGTAAGGGTAAGCTTAAGGGTTAAAGCAAGGGTAAGGGTAAGGGTAAGGGTAAGGGTAAGGGTAAAGGTAAGGGTAAGCCTAAGGGTAAAAGCAAGGGTAAGGGTGAGGGTAAGGGTAAGGGTAAGGGTAAGGGTAAGGGTAAGGGTAAGGGTAAGGGTAAGGGTAAGGGTAAGGGTAAGGGTAAGTGTAAGGGTAAGGGTAAGGGTAAGGGTAAGGGTAAGCTTAAGGGTAAAAGCAAGGGTAAGGGTAAGGGTAAGGGTAAGGGTAAGGGTAAGGGTAAGGGTAAGGGTAAGGGTAAGGGTAAGGGTAAGGGTAAGGGTAAGCTTAAGGGTAAATGCAAGGGTAAGGGTAAGGGTAAGGGTGAGGGTAAGGGTAAGGGTAAGGGTAAGGGTAAGCTTAAGGGTAAAAGCAAGGGTAAGGGTAAGGGTAAGGGTAAGGGTAAGGGTAAGCTTAAGGGTAAAAGCAAGGGTAAGGGTAAGGGTAAGGGTAAGGGTAAGGGTAAGGGTAAGGGTAAGGGTAAAGGTAAGGGTAAGCCTAAGGGTAAAAGCAAGTGTAAGGGTAAGGGTTAGGGTAAGGGTAAGGGTAAGGGTAAGGGTAAGGGTAAGGGTAAGGGTAAGGGTAAGTGTAAGGGTAAGGGTAAGGGTAAGCTTAAGGGTAAAAGCAAGGGTAAGGGTAAGGGTAAGGGTAAGGGTAAGGGTAAGGGTAAGGGTAAGGGTAAGGGTAAGGGTAAGGGTAAGGGTAAGGGTAAGGGTAAGGGTAAGCTTAAGGGTAAGGGTAAGGGTAAGGGTAAAGGTAAGGGTAAGCCTAAGGGTAAGCCTAAGGGTAAAAGCAAGGGTAAGGGTAAGGGTTAGGGTAAGGGTAAGGGTAAGGGTAAGGGTAAGGGTAAGGGTAAGTGTAAGGGTAAGGGTAAGGGTAAGCTTAAGGGTAAAAGCAAGGGTAAGGGTAAGGGTAAGGGTAAGGGTAAGGGTAAGGGTAAGGGTAAGGGTAAGGGTAAGCTTAAGGGTAAGGGTAAGGGTAAGGGTAAGGGTAAGCCCAAGGGTAAAAGCAAGGGTAAGGGTAAGGGTAAGGGTAAGGGTAAGGGTAAGCTTAAGGGTAAAAGCAAGGGTAGGGGTAAGGGTAAGGGTAAGGGTAAGGGTGAGGGTAAGGGTAAGGGTAAGCTTAAGGGTAAAAGCAAGGGTAAGGGTAAGGGTAAGGGTAAGGGTAAGGGTAAGGGTAAAGGTAAGGGTAAGCCTAAGGGTAAAAGCAAGGGTAAGGGTAAGGGTAAGGGTAAGGGTAAGGGTAAGGGTAAGGGTACGGGTAAGGGTAAGGGTAAAGGTAAGGGTAAGCCTAAGGGTAAGAGCAAGGGTAAGGGTAAGGGTAAGGGTAAGGGTAAGGGTAAGAGTAAGGGTAAGGGTAAGGGTAAAGGTAAGGGTAAGCCTAAGGGTAAAAGCAAGGGTAAGGGTGAGGGTAAGGGTAAGGGTAAGGGTAAGGGTAAGGGTAAGGGTAAGGGTAAGGGTAAGGGTAAGGGTAAGGGTAAGGGTAAGGGTAAGGGTAAGGGTAAGGGTAAGGGTAAGGGTAAGGGTAAGGGTAAGCTTAAGGGTAAAAGCAAGGGTAAGGGTAAGGGTAAGGGTAAGGGTAAGGGTAAGGGTAAGTGTAAGGGTAAGGGTAAGGGTAAGGGTAAGGGTAAGGGTAAGCTTAAGGGTAAATGCAAGGGTAAGGGTAAGGGTAAGGGTGAGGGTAAGGGTAAGGGTAAGGGTAAGGGTAAGCTTAAGGGTAAAAGCAAGGGTAAGGGTAAGGGTAAGGGTAAGGGTAAGGGTAAGCTTAAGGGTAAAAGCAAGGGTAAGGGTAAGGGTAAGGGTAAGGGTAAGGGTAAGGGTAAGGGTAAGGGTAAGGGTAAAGGTAAGGGTAAGCCTAAGGGTAAAAGCAAGGGTAAGGGTAAGGGTTAGGGTAAGGGTAAGGGTAAGGGTAAGGGTAAGGGTAAGGGTAAGGGTAAGGGTAAGTGTAAGGGTAAGGGTAAGGGTAAGCTTAAGGGTAAAAGCAAGGGTAAGGGTAAGGGTAAGGGTAAGGGTAAGGGTAAGGGTAAGGGTAAGGGTAAGGGTAAGGGTAAGGGTAAGGGTAAGGGTAAGGGTAAGGGTAAGGGTAAGCTTAAGGGTAAGGGTAAGGGTAAGGGTAAAGGTAAGGGTAAGCCTAAGGGTAAGCTTGAGGGTAAAAGCAAGGGTAAGGGTAAGGGTTAGGGTAAGGGTAAGGGTAAGGGTAAGGGTAAGGGTAAGGGTAAGTGTAAGGGTAAGGGTAAGGGTAAGCTGAAGGGTAAAAGCAAGGGTAAGGGTAAGGGTAAGGGTAAGGGTAAGGGTAAGGGTAAGAGTAAGGGTAAGGGTAAGGGTAAGGGTAAGCTTAAGGGTAAGGGTAAGGGTAAGGGTAAGGGTAAGCCCAAGGGTAAAAGCAAGGGTAAGGGTAAGGGTAAGGGTAAGGGTAAGGGTAAGCTTAAGGGTAAAAGCAAGGGTAAGGGTAAGGGTAAGGGTAAGGGTAAGGGTGAGGGTAAGGGTAAGGGTAAGCATAAGGGTAAAAGCAAGGGTAAGGGTAAGGGTAAGGGTAAGGGTAAGGGTAAGGGTAAAGGTAAGGGTAAGCCTAAGGGTAAAAGCAAGGGTAAGGGTAAGGGTAAGGGTAAGGGTAAGGGTAAGGGTAAGGGTAAGGGTAAGGGTAAGGGTAAGGGTAAAGGTAAGGGTAAGCCTAAGGGTAAAAGCAAGGGTAAGGGTAAGGGTAAGGGTAAGGGTAAGGGTAAGAGTAAGGGTAAGGGTAAGGGTAAGGGTAAGCTTAAGGGTAAAAGCAAGGGTAAGGGTAAGGGTAAGGGTAAGGGTAAGGGTAAGCTTAAGGGTAAAAGCAAGGGTAAGGGTAAGGGTAAGGGTAAGGGTAAGGGTAAGGGTAAGCCTAAGGGTAAAAGCAAGGGTAAGGGTAAGGGTAAGGGTAAGGGTAAGCTTAAGGGTAAAAGCAAGGGTAAGGGTAAGGGTAAGGGTAAGAGTAAGGGTAAGGGTAAGGGTAAGCTTAAGGGTAAAAGCAAGGGTGAGGGTAAGGGTAAGGGTAAGGGTAAGGGTAAGGGTAAGGGTAAGGGTAAGGGTAAGGGTAAGGGTAAGGGTAAGGGTAAGGGTAAGCTTAAGGGTAAAAGCAAGGGTAAGGGTAAGGGTAAGGGTAAGGGTAAGGGTAAGGGTAAGGGTAAGGGTAAGGGTAAGGGTAAGGGTAAAGGTAAGGGTAAGGGTAAGGGTAAGGGTAAGGGTAAGGGTAAGGGTAAGGGTAAGGGTAAGGGTAAGGGTAAGGGTAAGGGTAAGGGTAAGGGTAAGGGTAAGCTTAAGGGTAAAAGCAAGGGTAAGGGTAAGGGTAAGGGTAAGGGTAAGCCTAAGGGTAAAAGCAAGGGTAAGGGTAAGGGTAAGGGTAAGGGTAAGGGTAAGCTTAAAGGTAAAAGCAAGGGTAAGGGTAAGGGTAAGGGAAAGGGTAAGGGTAAGGGTAAGCTTAAGGGTAAAAGCAAGGGTAAGGGTAAGTGTAAGGGTAAGGCTAAGGGTAAGGGTAAGGGTAAGGGTAAAGGTAAGGGTAAGCCTAAGGGTAAAAGCAAGGGTAAGGGTAAGGGTAAGGGTAAGGGTAAGGGTAAGGGTAAGGGTAAGGGTAAGGGTAAGGGTAAGGGTAAGGGTAAGCTTAAGGGTAAAAGCAAGGGTAAGGGTAAGGGTAAGGGTAAGGGTAAGGGTAAGGGTAAGGGTAAAGGTAAGGGTAAGCCTAAGGGTAAAAGCAAGGGTAAGGGTAAGGGTAAGGGTAAGGGTAAGGGTAAGGGTAAGGGTAAGGGTAAGGGTAAGGGTAAGGGTAAGGGTAAGGGTAAGGGTAAGCTTAAGGGTAAAAGCAAGGGTAAGGGTAAGGGTAAGGGTAAGGGTAAGGGTAAGGGTAAGGGTAAGGGTAAGCTTAAGGGTAAAAGCAAGGGTAAGGGTAAGGGTAAGGGTAAGGGTAAGGGTAAGGGTAAGGGTAAGGGTAAGCTTTAGGGTAAAAGCAAGGGTAAGGGTAAGGGTAAGGGTAAGGGTAAGGGTAAGGGTAAGGGTAAGGGTAAGGGTAAGGGTAAGGGTAAGGGTAAGGGTAAGCTTAAGGGTAAAAGCAAGGGTAAGGGTAAGGGTAAGGGTAAGGGTAAGGGTAAGGGTAAGGGTAAGGGTAAAGGTAAGGGTAAGCCTAAGGGTAAATGCAAGGGTAAGGGTAAGGGTAAGGGTAAGGGTAAGCTTAAGGGTAAAAGCAAGGGTAAGGGTAAGGGTAAGGGTAAGGGTAAGGGTAAGCTTAAGGGTAAAAGCAAGGGTAAGGGTAAGGGTAAGGGTAAGGGTAAGGGTAAGGGTAAGCTTAAGGGTGAAAGCAAGGGTAAGGGTAAGGGTAAGGGTAAGGGTAAAGGTAAGGGTAAGCCTAAGGGTAAAAGCAAGGGTAAGGGTAAGGGTAAGGGTAAAGGTAAGGGTAAGGGTAAGGGTAAGGGTAAGGGTAAGGGAAAGGGTAAGGGTAAGGGTAAGGGTAAGGGTAAGGGTGAGGGTAAGGGTAAGGGTAAGGGTAAGCTTAAGGGTAAAAGCAAGGGTAAGGGTATGGGTAAGGGTAAGCTTAAAGGTAAAAGCAAGGGTAAGGGTTAGGGTAAGGGAAAGGGTAAGGGTAAGGGTAAGCTTAAGGGTAAAAGCAAGGGTAAGGGTAAGTGTAAGGGTAAGGGTAAGGGTAAGGGTAAGGGTAAGGGTAAAGGTAAGGGTAAGCCTAAGGGTAAGAGCAAGGGTAAGGGTAAGGGTAAGGGTAAGGGTAAGGGTAAGGGTAAGGGTAAGGGTAAGGGTAAGCTTAAGGGTAAAAGCAAGGGTAAGGGTAAGGGTAAGGGTAAGGGTAAGGGTAAGGGTGAGGGTAAAGGTAAGGGTAAGCCTAAGGGTAAAAGCAAGGGTAAGGGTAAGGGTAAGGGTAAGGGTAAGGGTGAGGGTAAGGGTAAGGGTAAGGGTAAGGGTAAGGGTAAGGGTAAGGGTAAGGGTAAGCTTAAGGGTAAAAGCAAGGGTAAGGGTAAGGGTAAGGGTAAGGGTAAGGGTAAGGGTAAGGGTAAGGGTAAGGGTAAGGGTAAAGGTAAGGGTAAGCCTAAGGGTAAATGCAAGGGTAAGGGTAAGGGTAAGGGTAAGGGTAAGGGTAAGTGTAAGGGTAAGGGTAAGGGTAAGGGTAAGGGTAAGGGTAAGCTTAAGGGTAAAAGCAAGGGTAAGGGTAAGGGTAAGGGTAAGGGTAAGGGTAAGGGTAAGGGTAAGGTTAAGCTTAAGGGTAAGGAAAAGGGTAAGGGTAAGGGTAAGCTTAAGGGTAAAAGCAAGGGTAAGGGTAAGGGTAAGGGTAAGGGTAAGGGTAAGCTTAAGGGTAAAAGCAAGGGTAAGGGTAAGGGTAAGGGTAAGGGTAAGGGTAAGCTTAAGGGTAAAAGCAAGGGTAAGGGTAAGGGTAAGGGTAAGGGTAAAGGTAAGGGTAAGCCTAAGGGTAAAAGCAAGGGTAAGGGTAAGGGTAAGGGTAAAGGTAAGGGTAAGGGTAAGGGTAAGGGTAAGGGTAAGGGAAAGGGTAAGGGTAAGGGTAAGGGTAAGGGTAAGGGTGAGGGTAAGGATAAGGGTAAGGGTAAGCTTAAGGGTAAAAGCAAGGGTAAGGGTAAGGGTAAGGGTAAGCCTTACCCTTACCCTTACCCTTACCCTTGCTTTTACCCTTAAGCTTACCCTTACCCTTACCCTTACACTTAGCCTTACCCTAACCCTTACCCTTGCTTTTACCCTTAGGCTTACCCTTACCCTTACCCTTACCCTTACCCTTACCCTTGCTTTTACCCTTAAGCTTACCCTTACCCTTACCCTTACCCTTACCCTTACCCTTACCCTTACCCTTGCCCTTGCTTTTACCCTTAGGCTTACCCTTACCTTTACCCTTACCCTTACCCTTACCCTTACCCTTACCCTTACCCTTACCCTTGCTTTTACCCTTAAGCTTACCCTTACCCTTACCCTTACCCTTACCCTAACCCTTACCCTTACCCTTACCCTTACCCTTACTTTTACCCTTAAGCTTACCCTTACCCTTACCCTTACCCTTACCCTTACCCTTACCCTTACCCTTGCTTTTACCCTTAAGCTTACCCTTACCCTTACCCTTACCCTTACCCTTAAGCTTACCCTTACCCTTACCCTTACCCTTACCCTTACCCTTACCCTTACCCTTGCTTTTACCCATAAGCTTACCCTTACCCTTACCCTTACCCTTACCCTTACCCTTGCTTTTACCCTTAAGCTTACCCTTACCCTTACCCTTACCCTTACCCTTAAGCTTACCCTTACCCTTACCCTTACCCTTACCCTTACCCTTACCCTTACCCTTACCCTTACCCTTACCCTTACCCTTACCCTTACCCTTACCCTTACCCTTGCTTTTACCCTTAAGCTTACCCTTACCCTTACCCTTACCCTTACCCTTAAGCTTACCCTTACCCTTACCCTTACCCTTACCCTTACCCTTGCTTTTACCCTTAAGCTTACCTTTACCCTTACCCTTACCCTTACCCTTACCCTTAAGCTAACCCTTACCCTTACCCTTACCCTTACCCTTACCCTTACCCTTAACCTTACCCTTGCTTTTACCCTTAAGCTTACCCTTACCCTTACCCTTACCCTTACCCTTAAGCTTACCCTTACCCTTACCCTTACCCTTACCCTTACCCTTACCCTTACCCTTACCCTTACCCTTACCCTTACCCTTGCTTTTACCCTTAAGCTTACCCTTACCCTTACCCTTACCCTTACCCTTACCCTTGCTTTTACCCTTGAGCTTACCCTTACCCTTACCCTTCCCTTACCCTTAAGCTTACCCTTACCCTTACCCTTACCCTTACCCTTACCATTACCCTTACCCTTACCCTTACCCTTGCTTTTACCCTTAAGCTTACCCTTTCCCTTACCCTTACCCTTACCCTTACCCTTACCCTTACCCTTACCCTTACCCTTACCCTTACCCTTACCCTTACCCTTACCCTTACCCTTACCCTTACCCTTACCCTTACCCTTACCCTTGCTTTTACCCTAAGGCTTACCCTTACCTTTACCCTTACCCTTACCCTTACCCTTACCCTTACCCTTACCCTTACCCTTACCCTTACCCTTACCCTTACCCTTGCTTTTACCCTTAAGCTTACCCTTACCCTTACCCTTTCCCTTACCCTTACCCTTACCCTTGCTTTTACCTTTGAGCTTACCCTTACCCTTACCCTTACCCTTACCCTTACCCTTGCTTTTACCCTTAGGCTTACCCTTACCCTTACCCTTACCCTTACCCTTGCTTTTACCCTTAACTTACCCTTACCCTTACCCTTACCCTTACCCTTACCCTTACCCTTACCCTTACCCTTACCCTTACCCTTACCCTTACCCTTACCCTTACCTTTACCCTTACCCTTACCCTTACCCTTACCCTTACCCTTACCCTTACCCTTACCCTTACCCTTACCCTTACCCTTACCCTTGCTTTTACCCTTAAGCTTACCCTTACCCTCACCCTTACCCTTACCCTTACCCTTACCCTTACCCTTACCCTTACCCTCACCCTTGCTTTTACCCTTAAGCTTACCCTTACCCTTACCCTTACCCTTACCCTTACCCTTACCCTTACCCTTACCCTTACCCTTACCCTTGCTTTTACCCTTAAGCTTACCCTTACCCTTACCCTTACCCTTACCCTTACCCTTACTTTTACCCTTAGGCTTACCCTTACCCTTACCCTTACCCTTACCCTTGCTTTTACCCTTAAGCTTACCCTTACCCTTACCCTTACCCTTACTCTTACCCTTACCCTTACCCTTACCCTTACCCTTACCCTTGCTTTTACCCTTAGGCTTACCCTTACCTTTACCCTTACCCTTACCCTTACCCTTACCCTTACCCTTACCCTTACCCTTACCCTTACCCTTGCTTTTACCCTTAAGCTTACCCTTACCCTTACCCTTACAATTACCCTTACCCTTACCCTTACCCTTACCCTTACCCTTTCCCTTACCCTTGCTTTTACCCTTAAGCTTACCCTTACCCTTACCCTTACCCTTACCCTTACCCTTACCCTTACCCTTACCCTTACCCTTACCCTTACCCTTACCCTTACCCTTACCCTTACCCTTACCCTTACCCTTACCCTTACCCTTACCCTTACCCTTGCTTTTACTCTTAAGCTTACCCTTACCCTTACCCTTACCCTTACCCTTAAGCTTACCCTTACCCTTACCCTTACCCTTACCCTTACCCTTACCCTTACCCTTACCCTTGCTTTTACCCTTAAGCTTACCCTTACCCTTACCCTTACCCTTACCCTTACCCTTGCTTTTACCCTTACCCTTATCCTTACCCTTAAGCTTACCCTTACCCTTACCCTTACCCTTACCCTTACCCTTACCCTTACCCTTACCCTTACCCTTACCCTTACCCTTACCCTTACCCTTGCTTTTACCCTTAAGCTTACCCTTACCCTTACCCTTACCCTTACCCTTACCCTTACCCTTACCCTTACCCTTACCCTCACCCTTCCTTTTACCCTTAAGCTTACCCTTACCCTTACCCTTACCCTTACCCTTACCCTTACCCTTACCCTTACCCTTACCCTTACCCTTACCCTTACCCTTACCCTTACCCTTACCCTTACCCTTACCCTTACCCTTACCCTTACCCTTACCCTTACCCTTACCCTTACCCTTACCCTTACCCTTACCCTTACCCTTACCCTTACCCTTACCCTTACCCTTACCCTTACCCTTACCCTTACCCTTACCCTTGCTTTTACCCTTAAGCTTACCCTTACCCTTACCCTTACCCTTACCCTTACCCTTACCCTTACCCTTACCCTTACCCCCAAGTAACACAAACTTCCCGGCGAGATATCTGAGAAGTCCCAATCCGGCTTTCACGCGAACTCCTTAAGTGATTTCCTAAAGTGATCACAAACACTACATGATTTGGGAATTCGCAATGCGAGCCCCTAAAGTTATCGCATACGTAACCAGAATTAGATATTCACAATGCGAGTTCCTGAAGTCATCTCAGATGTAACCAGAATAGGAAATTCGCAATGCGAGTTCCTAAACTCATCGCAGACATAACAAGAAAGGGAAATTCGCAATGCGAGTTCCTGAAGTCATCTCAGATGGAACCAGAATAGGAAATTCGCAATGCGAGTTCCTACGGTCATCACAGACAGAACAAGAAAGGGAAATTCGCAATGCAAGTTCCTTAAGTCTTCCCAGACGTAACCAGAATAAGAAATTCTCAATGCGAGTTCCTAAAGTTATCACAGTCATAACCAGAATAGGAAATTCGCGATGCGAGCTCCAAAGATCATCCCGAGTGTAACAATGGAAAATTGTCTTAACGTTCCTGAAGTTATCCCGAACATGAGCCAGAATTTTTTACGTTATCCCTCGTGCGTAGTTCGAACAAGGAGAAATTACAGATAATTTCATTTCGTTGTCCACTATTTAAACATATAGGCAAAATATGTGTTTGATTCATACGAACGAAATAAATAACTTCGGAGAGGCTTCCTAGAAACCAATAGGATAATCGGCAAACATACCAAAAACAAATAAGTTAAACCATAATTCACATTTACTCTATCATATTTTGTTACTGGCTTTTATGGTGCCGGATTTTCCGGAAGGTTATGATGGAAAATTTTGTGGTACAAAATCACGGCGTTTTTATACATTCGGTGGAGGAGTAAATGCATTTCAGGTTGAAACCTGTATCAACAAGTAAGAGGTGTCTACAAAATTTATAGTTCTGTTATTGAATGAAGACCTTCCTTATACAATGGTTTTATACTAAAACTATAGTTATCGACTAGTTTACTAGTTGATAACGAAACGAACCTAACTGAGTAGCATTTATGACTTCATTCAGCGCAAAGAATGCTCTCTTTTTCACATTATCATATTTCTGTATTGAAACTCACCACCAGTATCGGTTGGACAACGGCAAACTTGTACAACATTATGCGAGTGGAAATTACGTTCTCAAATCTAAAGAATTTCGAGAATTCTCGGAAGAAAACAGAAAAGCCAAAATTTAATCGAAACTGCTTCATATTTTTCTCAGATTCGTCAGAATATCGACCAATCTGAGATCCGTTGTTTTTGCGCGCATGTTCTAGGGGAACAGCGTGCTATCGTTTTGATCAAATGTCTGTAATTTTGGATGATTGAGCCGAAAATGGTCTCAATCGACTAGGTTGGACTCACTGATGACGAATCCGGTGTCAAAATCGATTCTGTCCGGCCGGCCGGCCGGCCGGTTGGCCGGCCGTAGACACGATAACTGTCGAACGAAGTGAGCTAGCAACTTGAAACTTTCAGGGTAGGTCGCGCATTGGAATGCCGCGGTTAAGTTCGTTAATGGGCCAAATCGATCGAATAGTTTCGGAGTTATAGGCATTTGAAGTTTTGAAGTTATTTATTTTTTATTTCAGAAACTACCTGAGCGATTGGATTCAAACTTGGCGGTTAGGTGAAGTACAACGACGCGCAACTTTGAGATAAATTTCGTCAGGATTATATAGTTGGTTATTTTTAAAAAAAAATTTTTTCGAAATGTTTTTCCAAAAAAATTTTTTTTTCGGAAACCATTTATCATATCCAAGAAAAATTAAACTCACGCTTTGACCTTCTAATTTCACAGCAATGCACCAAATTTCAGTTCGATACGATCATAAGTTTTGGAGATATCGGGAAAAAATATGTCAAATTTCGAGGTTTTCTTCTCGATATCGTTGATTTTTTCGGTATAACTCGAGAAATACTGATTCAAGCCTGATTAAACTTCACAGCTAGTTTTAAGACGCTGAAAGACAACTTTATGCAAAATTTCGTAATAATCGGGTAATTAGAACAATTCGAAAAAAAAATTTATATGATTTTCTCATCATATCATCCTCATTAAATTCTGTATGAAACTTCGAACTGTTATTTTCGATGAAGTACTGGATTTCAATTCGATCTGATCTGTATTTTTGGAAATATTGGAAAAATAAAATTTTGATTGGGTATATCTACGGAATCATTGGGTGGATTTTACCCATTCACGAATTGGCCTTCGTAATTAAGGTCCAAACCTTCTCTACAAATATCGAGTTTCTAAGTTGTTTCTTTCGGAAGTTATTGTGTTTACGCAGTCGGCCGTTAGGCTGACCGTAAACACAATAACTTCCGGAAGAAACGACTTAGAAACTCGATATTTGTAGAGTAGGTTTGGGGCTTAATTACGAAGGTCGAATTCGTGAATGGGTAAAATCCGCCCAATGATTCCGTAGATATACCCATTCAAAATTTTATTTTTACAATATTTCCAAAAATAGAGATCAGATCGAATTGAAATCCAGTACTTCATCGAAAATAACAGTTCGAAGTTTCATACAGAATTTAATTAGGATGATATGATGAGAAAATCATATAAATTTTTTTTTTCAAATTGTTCTAATAACACGATTATCACGAAATTTTGCATAAAGTTGTCTTTCAGCATCTTAAAACTAGCTGTGAAGTTTAATCAGGACTGAATCAGTATTTCTCGAGTAATACCGAAAAAATCAACGATATCGAGAAGAAAACATCGAAATTTGACATATTTTTTCCCGATATCTCCAGAACTTATGACCGTATCGAACTGAAATTTGGTACGCGCGCACGTTCAAATTCGTTGCTGAAGCGGTCATCTACATTGAACATGCGCGCAAAAGTTGCTGCCTTCACGGCAGTGCTTTTTGAAATTTTTTCTCAAGAAATCATCAACACATTTCTCATTCAAATACTGACAGCGATTCCAAATAAATATTTTGTTTCCATATACCCATCATAGTATTATGGAATATGGATATATTTTTCTAATAACGGATAATTAATCTACATTCATTTCTGAAATACAAATGAATATTCATCAAAGTCATCTAACCTCCAGATGTAAGAACCGACAATCTAAGCGCTCATATTACGATTTCGTCTGGTATATCTTATTCACGGATCTCGCCATCTCGCGGATATCATTCATATCCGAAATACGAATGAAGAGTGAATATAAATTTCGACCGCGCTAAACAATACTCGAAGTCATCTAACCAACAGACGTAAGAACCGACAATCCAAGCGCTCTTATGTTACGATATCGCCTGGATGTTTTGATCAAGGAGCTCGCCATCTCGCGGATCCCTGATAAAGTAGACCTGTAAATCCTTGTCTTTGGTATATTACCTGAGGCGCACTACTCGTGAGGATTTTTGATCTGTGTAGGCAAAGTGCTATGTGTTAATGCTGCTATTTTCACAAAGCAAGTCGGCACAAAATCCATATAAT
Organism: Myrrha octodecimguttata; assembly: GCA_958510865.1. Classification (NCBI taxonomy): domain Eukaryota; kingdom Metazoa; phylum Arthropoda; class Insecta; order Coleoptera; family Coccinellidae; genus Myrrha; species Myrrha octodecimguttata. Next base: position 483,255 of record CAUEHS010000319.1, on the reverse strand, counting down.
TATCATCAAGGAATCTATACAGAAATATAATTCTCAAGTTAATATCTGTACTTCTGGATATTTTCGTTAGGGGCATTTCCTGAAAATATCGCATGTCGTACTCCCTGAAATCTCGCGATGGGAAGTATTTGAGAATTTCTTAAACTCTTCGCCATGAGACTGTGTGAGCGAATTTCCCATAGACCTCCCATTGTGGGAAGTTTGAGAATTTCCGCATGCGATATCTTCAGGATATCTTCGAGAATATCGCTGTGGCGGACATTTGGAGGAAATATAGCACACCCTGTGACTTCTTAGAGAAGTAGAAAAAGTACTCTCAATGTTCTGAGAAGATATCGCCGGGATATCTTTAAAACCTCTCTGTGTTGCCTGGGCCCTTACCCTTACCCTTGCTTTTACCCTTAGGCTTACCCTTACCTTTACCCTTACCCTTACCCTTACCCTTACCCTTACCCTTACCCTTACCCTTACCCTTGCTTTTACCCTTAAGCTTACCCTTACCCTTACCCTTACCCTTACCCTTGCTTTTACCCTTAAGCGTACCCTTACCCTTACCCTTACCCTTACCCTTGCTTTTACCCTTAGGCTTACCCTTACCCTTACCCTTACCCTTACCCTTACCCTTAAGCTTACCCTTACCCTTACCCTTACCCTTACCCTTACCCTTACCCTTACCCTTACCCTTACCCTTACCCTTGCTTTTACCCTTAAGCTTACCCTTACCCTAACCCTTACACTTACCCTCACCCTTACCCTTACCCTTACCCTTACCCTTACCCTAACCCTTACCCTTACCCTTGCTTTTACCCTTGAGCTTACCCTTACCCTTACCCTTCCCTTACCCTTAAGCTTACCCTTACCCTTACCCTTACCCTTACCCTTACCCTTACCCTTACCCTTACCCTTACCCTTGCTTTTACCCTTAAGCTTACCCTTTCCCTCACCCTTACCCTTACCCTTACCCTTACCCTTACCCTTACCCTTACCCTTACCCTTACCCTTACCCTTACCCTTACCCTTACCCTTACCCTTACCCTTACCCTTACCCTTACCCTTACCCTTGCTTTTACCCTAAGGCTTACCCTTACCTTTACCCTTACCCTTACCCTTACCCTTACCCTTACCCTTACCCTTACCCTTACCCTTACCCTTACCCTTGCTTTTACCCTTAAGCTTACCCTTACCCTTATCCTTTCCCTTACCCTTACCCTTACCCTTGCTTTTACCTTTGAGCTTACCCTTACCCTTACTTTTACCCTTACCCTTACCCTTGCTTTTACCCTTAGGCTTACCCTTACCCTTACCCTTACCCTTACCCTTGCTTTTACCCTTAAGCTTACCCTTACCCTTACCCTTACCCTTACCCTTACCCTTACCCTTACCCTTACCCTTACCCTTACCCTTACCCTTACCCTTACCCTTACCTTTACCCTTACCCTTACCCTTACCCTTACCCTTACCCTTACCCTTACCCTTACCCTTACCCTTACCCTTACCCTTACCCTTACCCTCACCCTTACCCTTGCTTTTACCCTTAAGCTTACCCTTACCCTCACCCTTACCCTTACCCTTACCCTTACCCTTACCCTTACCCTTACCCTCACCCTTGCTTTTACCCTTAAGCTTACCCTTACCCTTACCCTTACCCTTACCCTTACCCTTACCCTTACCCTTACCCTTACCCTTGCTTTTACCCTTAAGCTTACCCTTACCCTTACCCTTACCCTTACCCTTACCCTTACTTTTACCCTTAGGCTTACCCTTACCCTTACCCTTACCCTAACCCTTGCTTTTACCCTTAAGCTTACCCTTACCCTTACCCTTACCCTTACTCTTACCCTTACCCTTACCCTTACCCTTACCCTTACCCTTGCTTTTACCCTTAGGCTTACCCTTACCTTTACCCTTACCCTTACCCTTACCCTTACCCTTACCCTTACCCTTACCCTTACCCTTACCCTTGCTTTTACCCTTAAGCTTACCCTTACCCTTACCCTTACCCTTACCCTTACCCTTACCCTTACCCTTACCCTTACCCTTACCCTTTCCCTTACCCTTGCTTTTACCCTTAAGCTTACCCTTACCCTTACCCTTACCCTTACCCTTACCCTTACCCTTACCCTTACCCTTACCCTTACCCTTACCCTTACCCTTACCCTTACCCTTACCCTTACCCTTGCCCTTACCCTTGCTTTTACTCTTAAGCTTACCCTTACCCTTACCCTTACCCTTACCCTTAAGCTTACCCTTACCCTTACCCTTACCCTTACCCTTACCCTTACCCTTACCCTTACCCTTACCCTTGCTTTTACCCTTAAGCTTACCCTTACCCTTACCCTTACCCTTACCCTTACCCTTGCTTTTACCCTTACCCTTATCCTTACCCTTAAGCTTACCCTTACCCTTACCCTTACCCTTACCCTTACCCTTACCCTTACCCTTACCCTTACCCCTACCCTTGCTTTTACCCTTAAGCTTACCCTTACCCTTACCCTTACCCTTACCCTTACCCTTACCCTTACCCTTAGCCTTACCCTCACCCTTGCTTTTACCCTTAAGCTTACCCTTACCCTTACCCTTACCCTTACCCTTACCCTTACCCTTACCCTTACCCTTACCCTTACCCTTACCCTTACCCTTACCCTTACCCTTACCCTTACCCTTACCCTTACCCTTACCCTTACCCTTACCCTTACCCTTACCCTTACCCTTACCCTTACCCTTACCCTTACCCTTACCCTTACCCTTACCCTTACCCTTACCCTTACCCTTACCCTTACCCTTACCCTTACCCTTGCTTTTACCCTTAGGCTTACCCTTACCTTTACCCTTACCCTTACCCTTACCCTTACCCTTACCCTTACCCTTACCCTTGCTTTTACCCTTAGGCTTACCCTTACCTTTACCCTTACCCTTACCCTTACCCTTACCCTTACCCTTACCCTTACCCTTACCCTTACCCTTACCCTTACCCTTGCTTTTACCCTTAGGCTTACCCTTACCTTTACCCTTACCCTTACCCTTACCCTTACCCTTACCCTTACCCTTACCCTTACCCTTGCTTTTACCCTTAAGCTTACCCTTACCCTTACCCTTACCCTTACCCTTGCTTTTACCCTTAGGCTTACCCTTACCCTTACCCTTACCCTTACCCTTACCCTTAAGCTTACCCTTACCCTTACCCTTACCCTTACCCTTACCCTTACCCTTACCCTTACCCTTACCCTTACCCTTACCCTTGCTTTTACCCTTAAGCTTACCCTTACCCTAACCCTTACACTTACCCTCACCCTTACCCTTACCCTTACCCTTACCCTTACCCTTACCCTAACCCTTACCCTTACCCTTGCTTTTACCCTTAGGCTCACCCTTACCTTTACCCTTACACTTACCCTTACCCTTACCCTTACCCTTACCCTTACCCTTACCCTTACCCTTACCCTTACCCTTGCTTTTACCCTAAAGCTTACCCTTACCCTTACCCTTACACTTACCCTTACCCTTACCCTTACCCTTACCCTTACCCTTACCCTTACCCTTACCCTTACCCTTACCCTAACCCTTACCCTTACCCTTGCTTTTACACTTAGGCTTACCCTTACCTTTACCCTTACCCTTACCCTTACCCTTACCCTTACCCTTACCCTTACCCTTGCTTTTACCCTTAAGCTTACCCTTACCCTTACCCTTACCCTTACCCTTACCCTTACCCTTACCCTTACCCTTGCTTTTACCCTTAAGCTTACCCTTACCCTTACCCTTACCCTTACCCTCACCCTTACCCTTACCCTTACCCTTGCTTTTACCCTTAAGCTTACCCTTACCCTTACCCTTACCCTTACCCTTATCCTTACCCTTACCCTTACCCTTACCCTTACCCTTACCCTTACCCTTGCTTTTACCCTTAAGCTTACCCTTACCCTTACCCTTACCCTTACCCTTACCCTTACCCTTACCCTTACCCTTACCCTTACCCTTACCCTTACCCTTACCCTTACCCTTACCCTTACCCTTACCCTTACCCTTACCCTTACCCTTACCCTTGCTTTTACCCTTAGGCTTACCCTTACCTTTACCCTTACCCTTACCCTTACCCTTACCCTTACCCTTACCCTTGCTTTAACCCTTAAGCTTACCCTTACCCTCACCCTTACCCTTACCCTTACCCTTGCTTTTACCCTCAAGCTTACCCTTACCCTTACCCTTACCCTTACCCTTACCCTTGTTTTACCCTTAGGCTTACCCTTACCCTTACCCTTACTCTTACCCTTGCTTTTACCCTTAAGCTTACCCTTACCCTTACCCTTACCCTTACCCTTACCCTTACCCTTACCCTTACCCTTACCCTTACCTTTACCCCTACCCTTGCTTTTACCCTTAGGCTTACCCTAACCTTCACCCTTACCCTTACCCTTACCCTTACCCTTACCCTTACCCTTACCCTTACCCTTACCCTTACCCTTACCCTTACCCTTGCTTTTACCCTTAAGCTTACCCTTACCCTTACCCTTACCCTTACCCTTACCCTTACCCTTACCCTTACCCTTGCTTTTACCCTTAAGCTTACCCTTACCCTTACCCTTACCCTCACCCTTACCCTTACCCTTACCCTTGCTTATACCCTTAAGCTTACCCTTACCCTTACCCTTACCCTTACCCTTACCCTTACCCTTACCCTTACCCTTACCCTTACCCTTACCCTTACCCTTACCCTTACCCTTGCTTTTACCCTTAGGCTTACCCTTACCTTTACCCTTACCCTTGCTTTTACCCTTAAGCTTACCCTTACCCTTACCCTTACCCTTACCCTTACCCTTACCCTTACCCTTACCCTAACCCTTACCCTTACCCTTGCTTTTACCCTTACCCTTACCCTTGCTTTTACCCTTAGGCTTACCCTTACCCTTACCCTTACCCTTACCCTTACCCTTACCCTTACCCTTGCTTTTACCCTTAAGCTTACCCTTACCCTTACCCTTACCCTTACCCTTACCCTTACCCTTACCCTTACCCTTACCCTTACCCTTACCCTTGCTTTTACCCTTAGGCTTACCCTTACCTTTACCCTTACCCTTACCCTTACCCTTACCCTTGCTTTTACTCTCAAGCTTACCCTTACCCTTACCCTTACCCTTACCCTAACCCTTACCCTTGCTTTTACCCTTAAGCTTACCCTTACCCTTACCCTCACCCTTACCCTTACCCTTACCCTTACCCTTACCCTTACCCTTACCCTTACCCTTACCCTTACCCTTACCCTTGCTTTTACCCTTAAGCTTACCCTTACCCTTACCCTTACCCTTACCCTTACCCTTACCCTTACCCTTTCCCTTACCCTTGCTTTTACCCTTAAGCTTACCCTTACCCTTACCCTTACCCTTACCCTTAACCTTACCCTTGCTTTTACCCTAAGGCTTACGCTTACCTTTACCCTTACCCTTACCCTTACCCTTGCTTTTACCCTTAAGCTTACACTTACCCTTACCCTTACCCTTACCCTTACCCTTACCCTTACCCTTACCCTTGCTTTTACCCTTAAGGTTACCCTTACCCTTACCCTTACCCTTACCCTTACCCTTACCCTTACCCTTACCCTTACCCTAACCCTTACCCTTACCCTTGCTTTTACCCTTACCCTTACCCTTGCTTTTACCCTTAGGCTTACCCTTACCCTTACCCTTACCCTTACCCTTACCCTTACCCTTACCCTTGCTTTTACCCTTAAGCTTACCCTTACCCTCACCCTTACCCTTACCCTTACCCTTACCCTTACCCTTACCCTTACCCTTACCCTTACCCTTACCCTTACCCTTACCCTTACCCTTGCTTTTACCCTTAAGCTTACCCTTACCCTTACCCTTACCCTTACCCTTACCCTTACCCTTACCCTTACCCTTACCCTTACCCTTACCCTTACCCTTACCCTTGCTTTTACCCTTAAGCTTACCCTTACCCTTACCCTTACCCTTACCCTTACCCTTACCCTTACCCTTACCCTTACCCTTACCCTTACCCTTACCCTTACCCTTGCTTTTACCCTTAAGCTTACCCTTACCCTTACCCTTACCCTTACCCTTACCCTTACCCTTACCCTTACCCTTACCCATACCCTTGCTTTTACCCTTAGGCTTACCCTTACCTTTACCCTTACCCTTACCCTTACCCTTACCCTTACCCTTACCCTTACCCTTACCCTTACCCTTACCCTTACCCTTGCTTTTACCCTTAAGCTTACCCTTACCCTTACCCTTACCCTTACCCTTACCCTTGCTTTTACCCTTAAGCTTACCCTTACCCTTACCCTTACCCTTACCCTTACCCTTGCTTTTACCCTTAGGCTTACCCTTACCCTTACCCTTACCCTTACCCTTACCCTTACCCTTACCCTTACCCTTACCCTTACCCTTACCCTTACCCTTACCCTTACCCTTACCCTTACCCTTACCCTCACCCTTGCTTTTACCCTTAAGCTTACCCTTACCCTTACCCTTACCCTTACCCTTACCCTTACCCTTACCCTTACCCTTACCCTTACCCTTACCCTTACCCTTACCCTTACCCTTACCCTTACCCTTGCTTTTACCCTTAGGCTTACCCTTACCTTTACCCTTACCCTTACCCTTACCCTTACCCTTACCCTTACCCTTACCCTTACCCTTACCCTTGCTTTTACCCTTAAGCTTACCCTTACCCTTACCCTTACCCTTACCCTTGCTTTTACCCTTAAGCTTACCCTTACCCTTACCCTTACCCTTACCCTTACCCTTACCCTTACCCTTACCCTTGCTTTTACCCTTAAGCTTACCCTCACCCTTACCCTTACCCTTACCCTTACCCTTACCCTTACCCTTACCCTTACCCTTGCTTTTACCCTTGAGCTTACCCTTACCCTTACCCTTACCCTTACCCTTACCCTTACCCTTACCCTTACCCTTACCCTTACCCTTACCCTTACCCTTACCCTTACCCTTACCCTTACCCTTACCCTTGCTTTTACCCTTAGGCTTACCCTTACCTTTACCCTTACCATTACCCTTACCCATACCCTTACCCTTACCCTTGCTTTTACCCTTAAGCTTACCCTTACCCTTACCCTTACCCTTACCCTTACCCTTACCCTTGCTTTTACCCTTAAGCTTACCCTTACCCTTACCCTTACCCTTACCCTTGCTTTTACCCTTAGGCTTACCCTTACCCTTACCCTTACCCTTACCCTTGCTTTTACCCTTAAGCTTACCCTTACACTTACCCTTACCCTTACCCTTACCCTTACCCTTACCCTTACCCTTACCCTTACCCTTACCCTTACCCTTACCCTTACCCTTACCCTTACCCTTGCTTTTACCCTTAGGCTTACCCTTACCTTTACCCTTACCCTTACCCTTACCCTTACCCTTACCCTTACCCTTACCCTTACCCTTACCCTTACCCTTACCCTTACCCTTACCCTTACCCTTACCCTTACCCTTGCTTTTACCCTTAAGCTTACCCTTACCCTTACCCTTACCCTTACCCTTACCCTTACCCTTACCCTTGCTTTTACCCTTAAGCTTACCCTTACCCTTACCCTTACCCTTACTCTTACCCTTACCCTTACCCTTACCCTTACCCTCACCCTTACCCTTACCCATACCCTTACCCTTACTTATACCCTTAAGCTTACCCTTACCCTTACCCTTACCCTTACCCTTACCCTTACCCTTACCCTTACCCTTACCCTTACCCTTACCCTTGCTTTTACCCTTAGGCTTACCCTTACCTTTACCCTTACCCTTACCCTTACCCTTACCCTTACCCTTACCCTTACCCTTACCCTTACTCTTACCCTTACCCTTACCCTTGCTTTTACCCTTAAGCTTACCCTTACCCTTACCCTTACCCTTACCCTTACCCTTACCCTTACCCTTGCTTTTATCCTTTAGCTTACCCTTACCCTTACCCTTACCCTTACCCTTACCCTTACCCTTACTCTTACCCTTACCCTTACCCTTACCCTTACCCTTACCCTTACCCTTACCCTTACCCTTACCCTTACCCTTACCCTTACCCTTACCCTTACCCTTACCCTTACCCTTACCCTTGCTTTTACCCTTAGGCTTACCCTTACCTTTACCCTTACCCTTACCCTTACCCTTACCCTTACCCTTACCCTTACCCTTACCCTTGCTTTTACCCTTAAGCTTACCCTTACCCTTACCCTTACCCTTACCCTTACCTTTACCCTTGCTTTTACCCTTAAGCTTACCCTTACCCTTACCCTTACCCTTACCCTTAACCTTGCTTTTACCCTTAAGCTTACCCTTACCCTTACCCTTACCCTTACCCTTACCTTTACCCTTGCTTTTACCCTTAAGCTTACCCTTACCCTTACCCTTACCCTTACCCTTACCCTTGCTTTTACCCTTAGGCTTACCCTTACCCTTACCCTTACCCTTACCCTTGCTTTTACCCTTAAGCTTACCCTTACCCTTACCCTTACTCTTACCCTTACCCTTACCCTTACCCTTACCCTTACCCTTACCCTTACCCTTACCCTTACCCTTACCCTTACCCTTACCCTTACCCTTGCTTTTACCCTTAGGCTTACCCTTACCTTTACCCTTACCCTAACCCTTACCCTTACCCTTACCCTTACCCTTACATTGCTTTTACCCTTAAGCTTACCCTTACCCTTACCCTTACGCTTACCCTTACCCTTACCCTTACCCTTGCTTTTACCCTTAAGCTTACCCTTACCCTTACCCTTACCCTTACCCTTACCCTTACCCTTACCCTTACCCTTACCCTTACCCTTACCCTTACCCTTACCCTTACCCTTACCCTTGCTTTTACCCTTAAGCTTACCCTTACCCTTACCCTTACCCTTACCCTTACCCTAACCCTTACCCTTGCTTTTACCCTTAAGCTTACCCTTACCCTTACCCTTACCCTTACCTTTACCCTTACCCTTACCCTTACCCTTACCCTTACCCTTACCCTTACCCTTACCCTTACCCTTACCCTTGCTTTTACCCTTAAGCTTACCCTTACCCTTACCCTTACCCTTACCCTTACCCTTACTTTTACCCTTACCCTTACCCTTGCTTTTACCCTTAAGCTTACCCTTACCCTTACCCTTACCCTTACCCTTACCCTTACCCTTACCCTTGCTTTTACCCTTAGGCTTACCCTTACCTTTACCCTTACCCTTACCCTTACCCTTACCCTTACCCTTACCCTTACCCTTGCTTTTACCATTAAGCTTACCCTTACCCTTACCCTTACCCTTACCCTTACCCTTACCCTTACCCTTACCCTTATCCTTGCTTTTACCCTTAAGCTTACCCTTACCCTTACCCTTACCCTTACCCTTACCCTTGCTTTTACCCTTAGGCTTACCCTAACCCTTACCCTTACCCTTACCCTTGCTTTTACCCTTAAGCTTACCCTTACCCTTACCCTTACTCTTACCCTTACCCTTACCCTTACCCTTACCCTTACCCTTACCCTTACCCTTACCCTTACCCTTACCCTTACCCTTACCCTTGCTTTTACCCTTAGGCTTACCCTTACCTTTACCCTTACCCCAACCCTTACCCTTACCCTTACCCTTACCCTTACCCTTGCTTTTACCCTTAAGCTTACCATTACCCTTACCCTTACCCTTACCCTTACCCTTACCCTTACCCTTGCTTTTACCCTTAAGCTTACCCTTACCCTTACCCTTACCCTTACCCTTACCCTTACCCTTACCCTTACCCTTACCCTTACCCTTACCCTTGCTTTTACCCTTAAGCTTACCCTTACCCTTACCCTTACCCTTACCCTTACCCTTACCTTACCCTTACCCTTACCCTTATCCTTGCTTTTACCCTTAGGCTTACCCTTACCTTTACCCTTACCCTTACCCTTACCCTTACCCTTACCCTTGCTTTTACCCTTAAGCTTACCCTTACCCTTACCCTTACCCTTACCCTTAAGCTTACCCTTACCCTTACCCTTACCCTTACCCTTACCCTTACCCTTACCCTTACCCTTACCCTTACCCTTACCCTTACCCTTGCTTTTACCCTTAAGCTTACCCTTACCCTTACCCTTACCCTTACCCTTACCCTTGCTTTTACCCTCAAGCTTACCCTTACCCTTACCCTTACCCTTACCCGTAAGCTTTCCCTTACCCTTACCCTTACCCTTACCCTTACCCTTACCCTTACCCTTACCCTTACCCTTACCCTTACCCTTACCCTTACCCTTACCCTTACCCTTACCCTTACCCTTGCTTTTACCCTTAAGCTTACCCTTACCCTTACCCTTACCCTCAAGCTTACCCTGACCCTTACCCTTACCCTTACCCTCACCCTTACCCTTACCCTTGCTTTTACCCTTAAGCTTACCCTTACCCTTACCCTTACCCTTACCCTTAAGCTTACCCTTACCCTTACCCTTACCCTTACCCTTACCCTTACCCTTGCTTTTACCCTTAAGCTTACCCTTACCCTTACCCTTACCCTTACCCTTAAGCTTACCCTTACCCTTACCCTTACCCTTACCCTTACCCTTACCCTTACCCTTACCCTTGCTTTTACCCTTAAGCTTACCCTTACCCTTACCCTTACCCTTACCCTTGCTTTCACCCTTAAGCTTACCCTTACCCTTACCCTTACCCTTAAACTTACCCTTACCCTTACCCTTACCCTTACCCTTACCCTTACCCTTACCCTTACCCTTACCCTTACCCTTGCTTTTACCCTTAAGCTTACCCTTACCCTTACCCTTAACCTTACCCTTACCCTTACCCTTGCTTTTACCCTTAGGCTTACCCTTACCTTTACCCTTACCCTTACCCTTACCCTTACCCTTACCCTTACCCTTACCCTTACCCTTACCCTTACCCTTACCCTTACCCTTGCTTTTACCCTTAAGCTTACCCTTACCCTTACCCTTACCCTTACCCTTACCCTTACCCTTGCTTTTACCCTTAAGCTTACCCTTACCCTTACCCTTACCCTTACCCTTACCCTTACCCTTGCTTTTACCCTTAGGCTTACCCTTACCCTTACCCTTACCCTTACCCTTACCCTTACCCTTACCCTTACCCTTACCCTTACCCTTACCCTTACCCTTACCCTTACCCTTACCCTTACCCTTACCCTTACCCTCACCCTTGCTTTTACCCTTAAGCTTACCCTTACCCTTACCCTTACCCTTACCCTTACCCTTACCCTTACCCTTACCCTTACCCTTACCCTTACCCTTACCCTTACCCTTGCTTTTACCCTTAGGCTTACCCTTACCTTTACCCTTACCCTTACCCTTACCCTTACCCTTACCCTTACCCTTACCCTTACCCTTACCCTTGCTTTTACCCTTAAGCTTACCCTTACCCTTACCCTTACCCTTACCCTTGCTTTTACCCTTAAGCTTACCCTTACCCTTACCCTTACCCTTACCCTTACCCTTACCCTTACCCTTACCCTTACCCTTGCTTTTACCCTTAAGCTTACCCTTACCCTTACCCTTACCCTTACCCTTACCCTTACCCTTGCTTTTACCCTTAAGCTTACCCTTACCCTTACCCTTACCCTTACCCTTACCCTTACCCTTACCCTTACCCTTACCCTTACCCTTACCCTTACCCTTACCCTTACCCTTACCCTTACCCTTACCCTTGCTTTTACCCTTAGGCTTACCCTTACCTTTACCCTTACCATTACCCTTACCCATACCCTTACCCTTACCCTTGCTTTTACCCTTAAGCTTACCCTTACCCTTACCCTTACCCTTACCCTTACCCTTACCCTTGCTTTTACCCTTAAGCTTACCCTTACCCTTACCCTTACCCTTACCCTTGCTTTTACCCTTAGGCTTACCCTTACCCTTACCCTTACCCTTACCCTTGCTTTTACCCTTAAGCTTACCCTTACACTTACCCTTACCCTTACCCTTACCCTTACCCTTACCCTTACCCTTACCCTTACCCTTACCTTTACCCTTACCCTTGCTTTTACCCTTAGGCTTACCCTTACCTTTACCCTTACCCTTACCCTTACCCTTACCCTTACCCTTACCCTTACCCTTACCCTTACCCTTACCCTTACCCTTACCCTTACCCTTACCCTTACCCTTGCTTTTACCCTTAAGCTTACCCTTACCCTTACCCTTACCCTTACCCTTACCCTTACCCTTACCCTTGCTTTTACCCTCAAGCTTACCCTTACCCTTACCCTTACCCTTACCCTTACCCTTACCCTTACCCTTACCCTTACCCTTACCCTTACCCTTACCCTTACTTATACCCTTAAGCTTACCCTTACCCTTACCCTTACCCTTACCCTTACCCTTACCCTTACCCTTACCCTTACCCTTACCCTTACCCTTACCCTTACCCTTGCTTTTACCCTTAGGCTTACCCTTACCTTTACCCTTACCCTTACCCTTACCCTTACCCTTACCCTTACCCTTACCCTTACCCTTACCCTTACCCTTACCCTTACCCTTGCTTTTACCCTTAAGTTTACCCTTACCCTTACCCTTACCCTTACCCTTACCCTAACCCTTACCCTTGCTTTTACCCTTTAGCTTACCCTTACCCTTACCCTTACCCTTACCCTTACCCTTACCCTTACTCTTACCCTTACCCTTACCCTTACCCTTACCCTTACCCTTACCCTTACCCTTACCCTTACCCTTACCCTTACCCTTACCCTTACCCTTACCCTTACCCTTGCTTTTACCCTTAGGCTTACCCTTACCTTTACCCTTACCCTTACCCTTACCCTTACCCTTACCCTTACCCTTACCCTTACCCTTGCTTTTACCCTTAAGCTTACCCTTACCCTTACCCTTACCCTTACCCTTACCTTTACCCTTGCTTTTACCCTTAAGCTTACCCTTACCCTTACCCTTACCCTTACCCTTAACCTTGCTTTTACCCTTAAGCTTACCCTTACCCTTACCCTTACCCTTACCCTTACCCTTACCTTTACCCTTGCTTTTACCCTTAAGCTTACCCTTACCCTTACCCTTACCCTTACCCTTACCCTTGCTTTTACCCTTAGGCTTACCCTTACCCTTACCCTTACCCTTACCCTTGCTTTTACCCTTAAGCTTACCCTTACCCTTACCCTTACTCTTACCCTTACCCTTACCCTTACCCTTACCCTTACCCTTACCCTTACCCTTACCCTTACCCTTACCCTTACCCTTGCTTTTACCCTTAGGCTTACCCTTACCTTTACCCTTACCCTAACCCTTACCCTTACCCTTACCCTTACCCTTACCCTTGCTTTTACCCTTAAGCTTACCCTTACCCTTACCCTTACGCTTACCCTTACCCTTACCCTTACCCTTGCTTTTACCCTTAAGCTTACCCTTACCCTTACCCTTACCCTTACCCTTACCCTTACCCTTACCCTTACCCTTACCCTTACCCTTACCCTTACCCTTACCCTTGCTTTTACCCTTAAGCTTACCCTTACCCTTACCCTTACCCTTACACTTACCCTAACCCTTACCCTTGCTTTTACCCTTAAGCTTACCCTTACCCTTACCCTTACCCTTACCTTTACCCTTACCCTTACCCTTACCCTTACCCTTACCCTTACCCTTACCCTTACCCTTACCCTTGCTTTTACCCTTAAGCTTACCCTTACCCTTACCCTTACCCTTACCCTTACCCTTACTTTTACCCTTACCCTTACCCTTGCTTTTACCCTTAAGCTTACCCTTACCCTTACCCTTACCCTTACCCTTACCCTTACCCTTACCCTTACCCTTGCTTTTACCCTTAGGCTTACCCTCACCTTTACCCTTACCCTTACCCTTACCCTTACCCTTACCCTTACCCTTACCCTTACCCTTGCTTTTACCCTTAAGCTTACCCTTACCCTTACCCTTACCCTTACCCTTACCCTTACCCTTACCCTTACCCTTACCCTTGCTTTTACCCTTAAGCTTACCCTTACCCTTACCCTTACCCTTACCCTTACCCTTACCCTTACCCTTACCCTTACCCTTACCCTTACCCTTACCCTTACCCTTACCCTTACCCTTACCCTTACCCTTGCTTTTACCCTTAGGCTTACCCTTACCTTTACCCTTACCCCAACCCTTACCCTTACCCTTACCCTTACCCTTACCCTTACCCTTACTCTTACCCTTACCCTTACCCTTACCCTTACCCTTACCCTTACCCTTACCCTTACCCTTACCCTTGCTTTTACCCTTAGGCTTACCCTTACCTTTACCCTTACCCCAACCCTTACCCTTACCCTTACCCTTACCCTTACCCTTACCCTTACTCTTACCCTTACCCTTACCCTTACCCTTACCCTTACCCTTACCCTTACCCTTACCCTTACCCTTACCCTTACCCTTGCTTTTACCCTTAGGCTTACCCTTACCTTTACCCTTACCCCAACCCTTACCCTTACCCTTACCCTTACCCTTACCCTTGCTTTTACCCTTAAGCTTACCCTTACCCTTACCCTTACCCTTACCCTTACCCTTACCCTTACCCTTGCTTTTACCCTTAAGCTTACCCTTACCCTTACCCTTACCCTTACCCTTACCCTTACCCTTACCCTTACCCTTACCCTTGCTTTTACCCTTAAGCTTACCCTTACCCTTACCCTTACCCTTACCCTTACCCTTACCTTACCCTTACCCTTACCCTTATCCTTGCTTTTACCCTTAGGCTTACCCTTACCTTTACCCTTACCCTTACCCTTACCCTTACCCTTACCCTTGCTTTTACCCTTAAGCTTACCCTTACCCTTACCCTTACCCTTACCCTTAAGCTTACCCTTACCCTTACCCTTACCCTTACCCTTACCCTTACCCTTACCCTTACCCTTACCCTTACCCTTACCCTTACCCTTACCCTTGCTTTTACCCTTAAGCTTACCCTTACCCTTACCCTTACCCTTACCCTTACCCTTGCTTTTACCCTTAAGCTTACCCTTACCCTTACCCTTACCCTTACCCGTAAGCTTTCCCTTACCCTTACCCTTACCCTTACCCTTACCCTTACCCTTACCCTTACCCTTACCCTTACCCTTACCCTTACCCTTACCCTTACCCTTACCCTTGCTTTTACCCTTAAGCTTACCCTTACCCTTACCCTTACCCTCAAGCTTACCCTGACCCTTACCCTTACCCTTACCCTCACCCTTACCCTTACCCTTGCTTTTACCCTTAAGCTTACCCTTACCCTTACCCTTACCCTTACCCTTAAGCTTACCCTTACCCTTACCCTTACCCTTACCCTTACCCTTACCCTTACCCTTGCTTTTACCCTTAAGCTTACCCTTACCCTTACCCTTACCCTTACCCTTACCCTTACCCTTACCCTTACCCTTACCCTTACCCTTACGCTTGCTTTTACCCTTAAGCTTACCCTTACCCTTACCCTTACCCTTACCCTTGCTTTCACCCTTAAGCTTACCCTTACCCTTACCCTTACCCTTAAACTTACCCTTACCCTTACCCTTACCCTTACCCTTACCCTTACCCTTACCCTTACCCATACCCTTACCCTTACCCTTGCTTTTACCCTTAAGCTTACCCTTACCCTTACCCTTAACCTTACCCTTACCCTTACCCTTACCCTTACCCTTGCTTTTACCCTTAGGCTTACCCTTACCTTTACCCTTACCCTTACCCTTACCCTTACCCTTACCCTTACCCTTACCCTTACCCTTACCTTTACCCTTACCCTTGCTTTTACCCTTAAGCTTACCCTTACCCTTACCCTTACCCTTACCCTTACACTTACTCTTGCTTTTACCCTTAAGCTTACCCTTACCCTTACCCTTACCCTTACCCTCACCCTCGCTTTTACCCTTAGGCTTACCCTTACCCTTTCCCTTACCCTTGCTTTTACCCTTAAGCTTACCCTTACCCTTACCCTTACCCTTACCCTTACCCTTACCCTTACCCTTACCCTTACCCTTACCCTTACCCTAACCCGTACCCTTACCCTTACCCTTACCCTCATCCTTGCTTTTACCCTTAGGCTTACCCTTACCTTTACCCTTACCCTTACCCTTACCCTTACCCTTACCCTTGCTTTTACTCTTAAGCTTACCCTTACCCTTACCCTTACCCTTACCCTTACCCTTACCCTTACCCTTACCCTTACCCTTACCCTTACCCATACCCTTGCTTTTACCCTTAAGCTTACCCTTACCCTTACCCTTACCCTTACCCTTACCCTTACCCTTACCCTTACCCTTACCCTCACCCTTGCTTTTACCCTTAAGCTTACCCTTACCCTTACCCTTACCCTTACCCTTACCCTTACCCTTACCCTTGCTTTTACCCTTAAGCTTACCCTTACCCTTACCCTTACCCTTACCCTTACCCTTGCTTTTACCCTTAGGCTTACCCTTACCCTTACCCTTACCCTTACCCTTGCTTTTACCCTTAAGCTTACCCTTACCCTTACCCTTACCCTTACTCTTACCCTTACCCTTACCCTTACCCTTACCCTTGCTTTTACCCTTAGGCTTACCCTTACCTTTACCCTTACCCTTACCCTTACCCTTACCCTTACCCTTACCCTTACCCTTACCCTTACCCTTACCCTTACCCTTACCCTTACCCTTACCCTTACCCTTACCCTTGCTTTTACCCTTAGGCTTACCCTTACCTTTACCCTTACCCTAACCCTTACCCTTACCTTTACCCTTACCCTTGCTTTTACCCTTAAGCTTACCCTTACCCTTACCCTTACGCTTACCCTTACCCTTACCCTTACCCTTGCTTTTACCCTTAAGCTTACCCTTACCCTTACCCTTACCCTTACCCTTACCCTTACCCTTACCCTTACCCTTACCCTTACCCTTACCCTTACCCTTGCTTTTACCCTTAAGCTTACCCTTACCCTTACCCTTACCCTTACCCTTACCCTAACCCTTACCCTTGCTTTTACCCTTAAGCTTACCCTTACCCTTACCCTTACCCTTACCTTTACCCTTACCCTTACCCTTACCCTTACCCTTACCCTTACCCTTACCCTTACCCTTACCCTTACCCTTACCCTTACCCTTACCCTTGCTTTTACCCTTAAGCTTACCCTTACCCTTACCCTTACCCTTACCCTTACCCTTACTTTTACCCTTACCCTTACCCTTGCTTTTACCCTTAAGCTTACCCTTACCCTTACCCTTACCCTTACCCTCACCCTTGCTTTTACCCTTAGGCTTACCCTTACCTTTACCCTTACCCTTACCCTTACCCTTACCCTTACCCTTACCCTTACCCTTACCCTTGCTTTTACCCTTAAGCTTACCCTTACCCTTACCCTTACCCTTACCCTTACCCTTACCCTTACCCTTACCCTTACCCTTGCTTTTACCCTTAAGCTTACCCTTACCCTTACCCTTACCCTTACCCTTACCCTTACCCTTACCCTTACCCTTACCCTTACCCTTACCCTTACCCTTACCCTTACCCTTACCCTTGCTTTTACCCTTAGGCTTACCCTTACCTTTACCCTTACCCCAACCCTTACCCTTACCCTTACCCTTACCCTTACCCTTACCCTTACTCTTACCCTTACCCTTACCCTTACCCTTACCCTTACCCTTACCCTTACCCTTACCCTTACCCTTACCCTTACCCTTACCCTTACCCTTACCCTTACCCTTGCTTTTACCCTTAGGCTTACCCTTACCTTTACCCTTACCCCAACCCTTACCCTTACACTTACCCTTACCCTTACCCTTGCTTTTACCCTTAAGCTTACCCTTACCCTTACCCTTACCCTTACCCTTACCCTTACCCTTACCCTTGCTTTTACCCTTAAGCTTACCCTTACCCTTACCCTTACCCTTACCCTTACCCTTACCCTTACCCTTACCCTTACCCTTGCTTTTACCCTTAAGCTTACCCTTACCCTTACCCTTACCCTTACCCTTACCTTACCCTTACCCTTACCCTTATCCTTGCTTTTACCCTTAGGCTTACCCTTACCTTTACCCTTACCCTTACCCTTACCCTTACCCTTGCTTTTACCCTTAAGCTTACCCTTACCCTTACCCTTACCCTTACCCTTAAGCTTACCCTTACCCTTACCCTTACCCTTACCCTTACCCTTACCCTTACCCTTACCCTTACCCTTACCCTTACCCTTACCCTTGCTTTTACCCTTAAGCTTACCCTTACCCTTACCCTTACCCTTACCCTTACCCTTGCTTTTACCCTTAAGCTTACCCTTACCCTTACCCTTACCCTTACCCGTAAGCTTTCCCTTACCCTTACCCTTACCCTTACCCTTACCCTTACCCTTACCCTTACCCTTACCCTTACCCTTACCCTTACCCTTACCCTTACCCTTACCCTTACCCTTACCCTTACCCTTACCCTTACCCTTGCTTTTACCCTTAAGCTTACCCTTACCCTTACCCTTACCCTCAAGCTTACCCTGACCCTTACCCTTACCCTTACCCTCACCCTTACCCTTACCCTTGCTTTTACCCTTAAGCTTACCCTTACCCTTACCCTTACCCTTACCCTTAAGCTTACCCTTACCCTTACCCTTACCCTTACCCTTACCCTTACCCTTACCCTTGCTTTTACCCTTAAGCTTACCCTTACCCTTACCCTTACCCTTACCCTTAAGCTTACCCTTACCCTTACCCTTACCCTTACCCTTACCCTTACCCTTACCCTTACCCTTACCCTTACCCTTACCCTTGCTTTTACCCTTAAGCTTACCCTTACCCTTACCCTTACCCTTACCCTTGCTTTCACCCTTAAGCTTACCCTTACCCTTACCCTTACCCTTAAACTTACCCTTACCCTTACCCTTACCCTTACCCTTACCCTTACCCTTACCCTTACCCTTACCCTTACCCTTACCCTTACCCTTGCTTTTACCCTTAAGCTTACCCTTACCCTTACCCTTAACCTTACCCTTACCCTTACCCTTACCCTTACCCTTACCCTTGCTTTTACCCTTAGGCTTACCCTTACCTTTACCCTTACCCTTACCCTTACCCTTACCCTTACCCTTACCCTTACCCTTACCCTTACCTTTACCCTTACCCTTGCTTTTACCCTTAAGCTTACCCTTACCCTTACCCTTACCCTTACCCTTACCCTTACTCTTGCTTTTACCCTTAAGCTTACCCTTACCCTTACCCTTACCCTTACCCTTACCCTCGCTTTTACCCTTAGGCTTACCCTTACCCTTTCCCTTACCCTTGCTTTTACCCTTAAGCTTACCCTTACCCTTACCCTTACCCTTACCCTTACCCTTACCCTTACCCTTACCCTTACCCTTACCCTTACCCTAACCCTTACCCTTACCCTTACCCTTACCCTTACCCTTGCTTTTACCCTTAGGCTTACCCTTACCTTTACCCTTACCCTTACCCTTACCCTTACCCTTACCCTTGCTTTTACTCTTAAGCTTACCCTTACCCTTACCCTTACCCTTACCCTTACCCTTACCCTTACCCTTACCCTTACCCTTACCCTTACCCTTACCCATACCCTTGCTTTTACCCTTAAGCTTACCCTTACCCTTACCCTTACCCTTACCCTTACCCTTACCCTTACCCTTACCCTTACCCTCACCATTGCTTTTACCCTTAAGCTTACCCTTACCCTTACCCTTACCCTTACCCTTACCCTTACCCTTACCCTTGCTTTTACCCTTAAGCTTACCCTTACCCTTACCCTTACCCTTACCCTTACCCTTGCTTTTACCCTTAGGCTTACCCTTACCCTTACCCTTACCCTTACCCTTGCTTTTACCCTTAAGCTTACCCTTACCCTTACCCTTACCCTTACTCTTACCCTTACCCTTACCCTTACCCTTACCCTTGCTTTTACCCTTAGGCTTACCCTTACCTTTACCCTTACCCTTACCCTTACCCTTACCCTTACCCTTACCCTTACCCTTACCCTTACCCTTACCCTTACCCTTACCCTTACCCTTACCCTTACCCTTACCCTTACCCTTGCTTTTACCCTTAAGCTAACCCTTACCCTTACCCTTACCCTTACCCTTACCCTTAACCTTACCCCTACCCTTGCTTTTACCCTTAAGCTCACCCTTACCCTTACCCTTACCCTTACCCTTACACTTACCCTGACCCTTACCCTTGCTTTTACCCTTAAGCTTACCCTTACCCTTACCCTTACCCTTACCCTTACCCTTAAGCTTACCCTTACCCTTACCCTTACCCTTACCCTTACCCTTGCTTTTACCCTTAAGCTTACCCTTACCCTTACCCTTACCCTTACCTTTACCCTTACCCTTGCTTTTACCCTTAAGCTTACCCTTACCCTTACCCTTACCCTTACCCTTACCCTTGCTTTCACCCTTACCCTTACCCTTACCCTTACCCTTACCCTTACCCTTGCTTTTACCCTTAAGCTTACCCTTACCCTTACCCTTACCCTTACCCTAACCCTTACCCTCAACCTTACCCTTACCCTTACCCTTACCCTTACCCTTACCCTTGCTTTTACCCTTAGGCTAACCCTTACCTTTACCCTTACCATTACCCTTACCCTTACCCTTACCCTTACCCTTACCCTTACCCTTACCCTTGCTCTTACCCTTAAGCTTACCCTTACCCTTACCCTTACCCTTACCCTTACCCTTACCCTTACCCTTACCCTTACCCTTACCCTTACCCTTACCCTTGCTTTTACCCTTAAGCTTACCCTTACCCTTACCCTTACCCTTACCCTTACCCTTACCCTTACCCTTACCCTTACCCTTACCCTTACCCTTGCTTTTACCCTTAAGCTTACCCTTACCCTTACCCTTACTCTTACCCTTACCCTTACCCTTACCCTTACCCTTGCTTTTACCCTTAAGCTTACCCTTACCCTTACCTTTACCCTTACCCTTACCCTTACCCTTACCCTTACCCTTACCCTTACCCTTACCCTTACCCTTACCCTTACCCTTACCCTTACCCTTACCCTTGCTTTTACCCTTAGGCTTACCCTTACCTTTAGCCTTACCCTTACCCTTACCCTTACCCTTACCCTTACCCTTACCCTTACCCTTACCCTTGCTTTTACCCTTAAGCTTACCCTTACCCTTACCCTTACCCTTACCCTTACCCTTACCCTTACCCTTACCCTTGCTTTTACCCTTAAGCTTACCCTTACCCTTACCCTTACCCTTACCCTTACACTTACCCTTGCTTTTACCCTTAGGCTTACCCTTATCCTTACCCTTACCCTTATCCTTACCCTTACCCTTACTCTTAAGCTTACCCTTACCCTTACCCTTACCCTTACCCTTACCCTTACCCTTACCCTTACCCTTACCCTTACCCTTACCCTTACCCTTACCCTTACCCTTACCCTTGCTTTTACCCTTAAGCTTACCCTTACCCTTACCCTTACCCTTACCCTTACTCTTACCCTTACCCTTACCCTTGCTTTGACCCTTAGGCTTACCCTTACCTTTACCCTTACCCTTACCCTTACCCTTACCCTTACCCTTACCCTTACCCTTACCCTTACCCTTACCCTTACCCTTACCCTTACCCTTACCCTTGCTTTTACCCTTAAGCTTACCCTTACCCTTACCATTACCCTTACCCTTACCCTTGCTTTTACCCTTAAGCTTACCCTTACCCTTACCCTTATCCTAACCCTTACCCTTGCTTTTACCCTTAGGCTTACCCTTACCCTTACCCTTACCCTTACCCTTGCTTTTACACTTAAGCTTACCCTTACACTTACCCTTACCCTTACCCTTACCCTTACCCTTACCCTTACCCTTACCCTTACCCTTACCCTTACCCTTACCCTTACCCTTACCCTTACCCTTACCCTTACCCTTACCCTTGCTTTTACCCTTAGGCTTAACCTTACCTTTACCCTTACCCTTACCCTTACCCTTACCCTTACCCTTACCCTTACCCTTACCCTTACCCTTACCCTTACCCTTACCCTTACCCTTACCCTTACCCTTACCCTTACCCTTGCTTTTACCCTTAAGCTTACCCTTACCCTTTTCCTTACCCTTACCCTTACCCTTACCCTTACCCTTGCTTTTACCCTTAGGCTTACCCTTACCTTTACCCTTACCCTTACCCTTACCCTTACCCTTACCCTTGCTTTTACCCTTAAGCTTACCCTTACCCTTACCCTTACCCTTACCCTTACCCTTACCCTTACCCTTGCTTTTACCCTTAAGCTTACCCTTACCCTTACCCTTACCCTTACCCTTACCCTTGCTTTTACCCTTAGGCTTACCCTTACCCTTACCCTTACCCTTACCCTTGCTTTTACCCTTAAGCTTACCCTTACCCTTACCCTTACCCTTACCCTTACCCTTACCCTTACCCTTACCCTTACCCTTACCCTTACCCTTACCCTTACCCTTTCCCTTACCCTTACCCTTGCTTTTACCCTTAGGCTTACCCTTACCTTTACCCTTACCCTTACCCTTACCCTTACCCTTACCCTTACCCTTACCCTTACCCTTGCTTTTACCCTTAAGCTTACCCTTACCCTTACCCTTACCCTTACCCTTACCCTTACCCTTGCTTTTACCCTTAAGCTTACCCTTACCCTTACCCTTACCCTTACCCTTACCCTTACCCTTACCCTCACCCTTACCCTCACCTTTGCTTTTAACCTTAAGCTTACCCTTACCCTTACCCTTACCCTTACCCTTACCCTTACCCTTACCCTTGCTTTTACCCTTAAGCTTACCCTTACCCTTACCCTTACCCTTACCCTTACCCTTACCCTTACCCTTACCCTTGCTTTTACCCTTAGGCTTACCCTTACCCTTACCCTTACCCTTACCCTTGCTTTTACCCTTAAGCTTACCCTTACCCTTACCCTTACCCTTACCCTTACCCTTACCCTTACCCTTACCCTTACCCTTACCCTTACCCTTACCCTTACCCTTACCCTTACCCTTACCCTTACCCTTACCCTTGCTTTTACCCTTAGGCTTACCCTTACCTTTACCCTTACCCTTACCCTTACCCTTACCCTTACCCTCACCCTTACCCTTACCCTTACCCTTACCCTTACCCTTGCTTTTACCCTTAAGCTTACCCTTACCCTTACCCTTACCCTTACCCTTACCCTTACCCTTACCCTTACCCTTACCCTTACTTTTACCCTTAAGCTTACCCTTACCCTTACCCTTACCCTTACCCTTACCCTTACCCTTACCCTTACCCTTACCCTTGCTTTTACCCTTAAGCTTACCCTTACCCTTACCCTTAAGCTTACCCTTACCCTTACCCTTACCCTTACCCTTACCCTTACCCTTACCCTTACCCTTACCCTTACCCTTGCTTTTACCCTTAAGCTTACCCTTACCCTTACCCTTACCCTTACCCTTACCCTTACCCTTACCCTTACCCTTGCTTTTACCCTTAAGCTTACCCTTACCCTTACCCTTACCCTTACCCTTAAGCTTACCCTTACCCTTACCCTTACCTTTACCCTTACCCTTACCCTTACCCTTACCCTTACCCTTACCCTTGCTTTTACCCTTAAGCTTACCCTTACCCTTACCCTTACCCTTACCCTTAAGCTTACCCTTACCCTTACCCTTACCCTTACCCTTAACCTTGCTTTTACCCTTAAGCTTACCCTTACCCTTACCCTTACCCTTACCCTTAAGCTTACCCTTACCCTTACCCTTACCCTTACCCTTACCCTTACCCTTACCCTTACCCTTACCCTTACCCTTGCTTTTACCCTTAAGCTTACCCTTACCCTTACCCTTACCCTTACCCTTAAGCTTATCCTTACCCTTACCCTTACCCTTACCCTTACCCTTACCCTTACCCTTACCCTTACCCTTACCCTTACCCTTACCCTTACCCTTACCCTTACCCTTACCCTTGCTTTTACCCTTAAGCTTACCCTTACCCTTACCCTTACCCTTACCCTTACCCTTGCTTTTACCCTTGAGCTTACCCTTACCCTTACCCTTGCTTTTACCCTTAAGCTTACCCTTACCCTTACCCTTACCCTTACCCTTACCCTTGCTTTTACCCTTAAGCTTACCCTTACCCTTACCCTTACCCTTAAGCTTACCCTTACCCTTACCCTTACCCTTACCCTTACCCTTATCCTTACCCTTACCCTTACCCTTACCCTTACCCTTACCCTTACCCTTGCTTTTACCCTTAAGCTTACCCTTACCCTTACCCTTACCCATACCCTTAAGCTTACCCTTACCCTTACCCTTACCCTTACCCTTAACCTTACCCTTGCTTTTACCCTTAAGCTTACCCTTACCCTTACCCTTACCCTTACCCTTAAGCTTACCCTTACCCTTACCCGTACCCTTACCCTTACCCTTGCTTTTACCCTTAAGCTTACCCTTACCCTTACCCTTACCCTTACCCTTACCCTTACCCTTACCCTTACCCTTACCCTTACCCTTACCCTTACCCTTACCCTTACCCTTACCCTTACCCTTACCCTTACCCTTACCCTTACTCTTACCCTTGCTTTTACCCTTAAGCTTACCCTTACCCTTACCCTTACCCTTACCCTTACCCTTACCCTTACCCTTACCCTTGCTTTTACCCTTAAGCTTACCCTTACCCTTACCCTTACCCTTACCCTTAAGCTTACCCTTACCCTTACCCTTACCCTTACCCTTACCCTTACCCTTACCCTTACCCTTACCCTTGCTTTTACCCTTAAGCTTACCCTTACCCTTACCCTTACCCTTACCCTTACCCTTTCCCTTACCCTTACCCTTACCCTTGCTTTTACCCTTAGGCTTACCCTTACCTTTACCCTTACCCTTACCCTTACCCTTAACCTTACCTTTACCCTTGCTTTTACCCTTAGGCTTACCCTTACCTTTACCCTTACCCTAACCCTTACCCTTACCCTTACCCTTGCTTTTACCCTTAAGCTTACCCTTACCCTTACCCTTACCCTTACCCTTACCCTTACCCTTACCCTTGCTTTTACCCTTAAGCTTACCCTTACCCTTACCCTTACCCTTACCCTTACCCTTACCCTTACCCTTACCCTTACCCTTACCCTTACCCTTGCTTTTACCCTTAAGCTTACCCTTACCCTTACCCTTACCCTTACCCTTACCCTTACCCTTACCCTTACCCTTACCCTTATCCTTGCTTTTACCCTTAAGCTTACCCTTACCCTTACCCTTACCCTTACTCTTAAGCTTACCCTTACCCTTACCCTTACCCTTACCCTCACCCTTACCCTTACCCTTGCTTTTACCCTTAAGCTTACCCTTACCCTTACCCTTACCCTTACCCTTAAGCTTACCCTTACCCTTACCCTTACGCTTACCCTTACCCTTACCCTTGCTTTTACCCTTAAGCTTACCCTTACCCTTACCCTTACCCTTACCCTTACCCTTACCCTTGCTTTTACCCTTAAGCTTACCCTTACCCTTACCCTTACCCTTACCCTAACCCTTACCCTTAACCTTACCCTTACCCTTACCCTTACCCTTACCCTTACCCTTGCTTTTACCCTTAGGCTAACCCTTACCTTTACCCTTACCATTACCCTTACCCTTACCCTTACCCTTACCCTTACCCTTACCCTTACCCTTGCTCTTACCCTTAAGCTTACCCTTACCCTTACCCTTACCCTTACCCTTACCCTTACCCTTACCCTTACCCTTACCCTTACCCTTACGCTTACCCTTGCTTTTACCCTTAAGCTTACCCTTACCCTTACCCTTACCCTTACCCTTACCCTTACCCTTACCCTTACCCTTACCCTTACCCTTACCCTTGCTTTTACCCTTAAGCTTACCCTTACCCTTACCCTTACTCTTACCCTTACCCTTACCCTTACCCTTACCCTTGCTTTTACCCTTAAGCTTACCCTTACCCTTACCTTTACCCTTACCCTTACCCTTACCCTTACCCTTACCCTTACCCTTACCCTTACCCTTACCCTTACCCTTACCCTTACCCTTACCCTTACCCTTACCCTTACCCTTGCTTTTACCCTTAGGCTTACCCTTACCTTTAGCCTTACCCTTACCCTTACCCTTACCCTAACCCTTACCCTTACCCTTACCCTTACCCTTGCTTTTACCCTTAAGCTTACCCTTACCCTTACCCTTACCCTTACCCTTACCCTTACCCTTACCCTTACCCTTACCCTTGCTTTTACCCTTAAGCTTACCCTTACCCTTACCCTTACCCTTACCCTTACACTTACCCTTGCTTTTACCCTTAGGCTTACCCTTATCCTTACCCTTACCCTTATCCTTACCCTTACCCTTACTCTTAAGCTTACCCTTACCCTTACCCTTACCCTTACCCTTACCCTTACCCTTACCCTTACCCTTACCCTTACCCTTACCCTTACCCTTACCCTTACCCTTACCCTTACCCTTGCTTTTACCCTTAAGCTTACCCTTACCCTTACCCTTACCCTTACCCTTACTCTTACCCTTACCCTTACCCTTGCTTTGACCCTTAGGCTTACCCTTACCTTTACCCTTACCCTTACCCTTACCCTTACCCTTACCCTTACCCTTACCCTTACCCTTACCCTTACCCTTACCCTTACCCTTACCCTTACCCTTGCTTTTACCCTTAAGCTTACCCTTACCCTTACCATTACCCTTACCCTTACCCTTGCTTTTACCCTTAAGCTTACCCTTACCCTTACCCTTATCCTTACCCTTACCCTTGCTTTTACCCTTAGGCTTACCCTTACCCTTACCCTTACCCTTACCCTTGCTTTTACCCTTAAGCTTACCCTTACACTTACCCTTACCCTTACCCTTACCCTTACCCTTACCCTTACCCTTACCCTTACCCTTACCCTTACCCTTACCCTTACCCTTACCCTTACCCTTACCCTTACCCTTACCCTTGCTTTTACCCTTAGGCTTAACCTTACCTTTACCCTTACCCTTACCCTTACCCTTACCCTTACCCTTACCCTTACCCTTACCCTTACCCTTACCCTTACCCTTACCCTTACCCTTACCCTTACCCTTACCCTTACCCTTGCTTTTACCCTTAAGCTTACCCTTACCCTTTTCCTTACCCTTACCCTTACCCTTACCCTTACCCTTGCTTTTACCCTTAGGCTTACCCTTACCTTTACCCTTACCCTTACCCTTACCCTTACCCTTACCCTTGCTTTTACCCTTAAGCTTACCCTTACCCTTACCCTTACCCTTACCCTTACCCTTACCCTTACCCTTGCTTTTACCCTTAAGCTTACCCTTACCCTTACCCTTACCCTTACCCTTACCCTTGCTTTTACCCTTAGGCTTACCCTTACCCTTACCCTTACCCTTACCCTTGCTTTTACCCTTAAGCTTACCCTTACCCTTACCCTTACCCTTACCCTTACCCTTACCCTTACCCTTACCCTTACCCTTACCCTTACCCTTACCCTTACCCTTTCCCTTACCCTTACCCTTGCTTTTACCCTTAGGCTTACCCTTACCTTTACCCTTACCCTTACCCTTACCCTTACCCTTACCCTTACCCTTACCCTTACCCTTGCTTTTACCCTTAAGCTTACCCTTACCCTTACCCTTACCCTTACCCTTACCCTTACCCTTGCTTTTACCCTTAAGCTTACCCTTACCCTTACCCTTACCCTTACCCTTACCCTTACCCTTACCCTCACCCTTACCCTCACCTTTGCTTTTAACCTTAAGCTTACCCTTACCCTTACCCTTACCCTTACCCTTACCCTTACCCTTACCCTTGCTTTTACCCTTAAGCTTACCCTTACCCTTACCCTTACCCTTACCCTTACCCTTACCCTTACCCTTACCCTTGCTTTTACCCTTAGGCTTACCCTTACCCTTACCCTTACCCTTACCCTTGCTTTTACCCTTAAGCTTACCCTTACCCTTACCCTTACCCTTACCCTTACCCTTACCCTTACCCTTACCCTTACCCTTACCCTTACCCTTACCCTTACCCTTACCCTTACCCTTACCCTTACCCTTGCTTTTACCCTTAGGCTTACCCTTACCTTTACCCTTACCCTTACCCTTACCCTTACCCTTACCCTCACCCTTACCCTTACCCTTACCCTTACCCTTACCCTTGCTTTTACCCTTAAGCTTACCCTTACCCTTACCCTTACCCTTACCCTTACCCTTACCCTTACCCTTACCCTTACCCTTACCCTTACTTTTACCCTTAAGCTTACCCTTACCCTTACCCTTACCCTTACCCTTACCCTTACCCTTACCCTTACCCTTGCTTTTACCCTTAAGCTTACCCTTACCCTTACCCTTAAGCTTACCCTTACCCTTACCCTTACCCTTACCCTTACCCTTACCCTTACCCTTACCCTTACCCTTACCCTTGCTTTTACCCTTAAGCTTACCCTTACCCTTACCCTTACCCTTACCCTTACCCTTACCCTTACCCTTACCCTTGCTTTTACCCTTAAGCTTACCCTTACCCTTACCCTTACCCTTACCCTTAAGCTTACCCTTACCCTTACCCTTACCCTTACCCTTACCCTTACCCTTACCCTTACCCTTACCCTTACCCTTGCTTTTACCCTTAAGCTTACCCTTACCCTTACCCTTACCCTTACCCTTAAGCTTACCCTTACCCTTACCCTTACCCTTACCCTTAACCTTGCTTTTACCCTTAAGCTTACCCTTACCCTTACCCTTACCCTTACCCTTAAGCTTACCCTTACCCTTACCCTTACCCTTACCCTTACCCTTACCCTTACCCTTACCCTTACCCTTACCCTTGCTTTTACCCTTAAGCTTACCCTTACCCTTACCCTTACCCTTACCCTTAAGCTTACCCTTACCCTTACCCTTACCCTTACCCTTACCCTTACCCTTACCCTTACCCTTACCCTTACCCTTACCCTTACCCTTACCCTTACCCTTACCCTTACCCTTGCTTTTACCCTTAAGCTTACCCTTACCCTTACCCTTACCCTTACCCTTACCCTTGCTTTTACCCTTGAGCTTACCCTTACCCTTACCCTTGCTTTTACCCTTAAGCTTACCCTTACCCTTACCCTTACCCTTACCCTTACCCTTGCTTTTACCCTTAAGCTTACCCTTACCCTTACCCTTACCCTTAAGCTTACCCTTACCCTTACCCTTACCCTTACCCTTACCCTTATCCTTACCCTTACCCTTACCCTTACCCTTACCCTTACCCTTACCCTTGCTTTTACCCTTAAGCTTACCCTTACCCTTACCCTTACCCTTACCCTTAAGCTTACCCTTACCCTTACCCTTACCCTTACCCTTAACCTTACCCTTGCTTTTACCCTTAAGCTTACCCTTACCCTTACCCTTACCCTTACCCTTAAGCTTACCCTTACCCTTACCCGTACCCTTACCCTTACCCTTGCTTTTACCCTTAAGCTTACCCTTACCCTTACCCTTACCCTTACCCTTACCCTTACCCTTACCCTTACCCTTACCCTTACCCTTACCCTTACCCTTACCCTTACCCTTACCCTTACCCTTACCCTTACCCTTACCCTTACTCTTACCCTTGCTTTTACCCTTAAGCTTACCCTTACCCTTACCCTTACCCTTACCCTTACCCTTACCCTTACCCTTACCCTTGCTTTTACCCTTAAGCTTACCCTTACCCTTACCCTTACCCTTACCCTTAAGCTTACCCTTACCCTTACCCTTACCCTTACCCTTACCCTTACCCTTACCCTTACCCTTACCCTTGCTTTTACCCTTAAGCTTACCCTTACCCTTACCCTTACCCTTACCCTTACCCTTTCCCTTACCCTTACCCTTACCCTTGCTTTTACCCTTAGGCTTACCCTTACCTTTACCCTTACCCTTACCCTTACCCTTAACCTTACCTTTACCCTTGCTTTTACCCTTAGGCTTACCCTTACCTTTACCCTTACCCTAACCCTTACCCTTACCCTTACCCTTGCTTTTACCCTTAAGCTTACCCTTACCCTTACCCTTACCCTTACCCTTACCCTTACCCTTACCCTTGCTTTTACCCTTAAGCTTACCCTTACCCTTACCCTTACCCTCACCCTTACCCTTACCCTTACCCTTACCCTTACCCTTACCCTTACCCTTGCTTTTACCCTTAAGCTTACCCTTACCCTTACCCTTACCCTTACCCTTACCCTTACCCTTACCCTTACCCTTACCCTTACCCTTATCCTTGCTTTTACCCTTAGGCTTACCCTTACCTTTACCCTTACCCTAACCCTTACCCTTACCCTTACCCTTGCTTTTACCCTTAAGCTTACCCTTACCCTTACCCTTACCCTTACCCTTACCCTTACCCTTACCCTTGCTTTTACCCTTAAGCTTACCCTTACCCTTACCCTTACCCTCACCCTTACCCTTACCCTTACCCTTACCCTTACCCTTACCCTTACCCTTGCTTTTACCCTTAAGCTTACCCTTACCCTTACCCTTACCCTTACCCTTAAGCTTACCCTTACCCTTACCCTTACCCTTACCCTTACCCTAACCCTCACCCTTACCCTTACCCTTGCTTTTACCCTTAAGCTTACCCTTACCCTTACCCTTACCCTTACCCTTACCCTTGCTTTTACCCTTAAGCTTACCCTTACCCTTACCCTTACCCTTACCCTTAAGCTTTCCCTTACCCTTACCCTTACCCTTACCCTTACCCTTACCCTTACCCTTACCCTTACCCTTACCCTTGCTTTTACCCTTAAGCTTACCCTTACCCTTACCCTTACCCTTACTCTTAAGCTTACCCTTACCCTTACCCTTACCCTTACCCTCACCCTTACCCTTACCCTTGCTTTTACCCTTAAGCTTACCCTTACCCTTACCCTTACCCTTACCCTTAAGCTTACCCTTACCCTTACCCTTACGCTTACCCTTACCCTTACCCTTGCTTTTACCCTTAAGCTTACCCTTACCCTTACCCTTACCCTTACCCTTAAGCTTACCCTTACCCTTACCCTTACCCTTACCCTTACCCTTACCCTTACCCTTACCCTTACCCTTACCCTTACCCTTACCCTTACCCTTACCCTTACCCTTACCCTTGCTTTTACCCTTAAGCTTACCCTTACCCTTACCCTTACCCTTACCCTTGCTTTTACCCTTAAGCTTACCCTTACCCTTACCCTTACCCTTACCCTTAAGCTTACCCTTACCCTTACCCTTACCCTTACCCTTACCCTTACCCTTACCCTTACCCTTACCCTTACCCTTACCCTTGCTTTTACCCTTAAGCTTACCCTTACCCTTACCCTTAACCTTACCCTTACCCTTACCCTTACCCTTACCTTTACCCTTACCCTTGCTTTTACCCTTAGGCTTACCCTAACCTTTACCCTTACCCTTACCCCTACCCTTACCCTTACCCTTACCCTTACCCATACCCTTACCCTTACCCTTACCCTTACCCTTACCCTTACCCTTACCCTTCCTTTTACCCTTAAGCTTACCCTTACCCTTACCCTTACCCTTACCCTTACCCTTACCCTTGCTTTTACCCTTAAGCTTACCCTTACCCTTACCCTTACCCTCACCCTTACCCTTACCCTTAGGCTTACCCTTACCCTCACCCTTACCCTTGCTTTTACCCTTGAGCTTACCCTTACCCTTACCCTTACCCTTACCCTTACCCTTACCCTTACCCTTACCCTTACCCTTACCCTTACCCTTACCTTTACCCTTACCCTTGCTTTTACCCTTAGGCTTACCCTAACCTTTACCCTTACCCTTACCCCTACCCTTACCCTTACCCTTACCCTTACCCTTACCCTTACCCTTACCCTTACCCTTACCCTTACCCTTACCCTTCCTTTTACCCTTAAGCTTACCCTTACCCTTACCCTTACCCTTACCCTTACCCTTGCTTTTACCCTTAAGCTTACCCTTACCCTTACCCTTACCCTCACCCTTACCCTTACCCTTACCCTTGCTTATACCCTTAAGCTTACCCTTACCCTTACCCTTACCCTTACCCTTACCCTTACCCTTACCCTTACCCTTACCCTTACCCTTACCCTTACCCTTACCCTTACCCTTGCTTTTACCCTTAGGCTTACCCTTACCTTTACCCTTACCCTTACCCTTACCCTTACCCTTGCTTTTACCCTCAAGCTTACCCTTACCCTTACCCTTACCCTTACCCTAACCCTTACCCTTGCTTTTACCCTTAAGCTTACTCTTACCCTTAAAAAAAAGCAAGGGTAAGGGTAAGCTTAAGGGTAAAAGCAAGGGTAAGGGTATGGGTTAGGGTAAAAGCAAGGGTAAAAGCAAGGGTAAGGGTAAGGGTAAGGGTAATGGTAAGGGTAAGGGTAAGGGTAAGGGTAAGGGTAAGGGTAAGGGTAAGGGTAAAAGCAAGAGTAAGGGTAAGGGTAAGGGTAAGGGTAAGGGTAAGGGTAAGGGTAAAGGTAAGGGTAAGCCTAGGGGTAAAAGCAAGGGTAAGGGCAAGGGTAAGGGTAAGGGTAAGGGTAAGGGTAAGGGTAAGGGTAAGGGTAAGGGTAAAGGTAAGGGTAAGGGTAAGGGTAAGGGTAAGGGTAAGGGTAAGGGTAAGGGTAAGGGTAAGGGTAAGGGTAGGGGTAAGGGTAAGGGTAAGGGTAAGGGTAAGGGTAAGGGTAAGGGTATGGGTAAGGGTAAGGGTAAGGGTAAGGGTAAGGGTAAGGGTAAGGGTAAGGGTGAGGGTAAGGGTAAGCTTAAGGGTAAAAGCAAGGATAAGGGTAAGGGTAAGGGTAAGGGTAAGGGTAAGGGTAAGGGTAAGGGTAAGGGTAAGGGTAAGGGTAAGGGTGAGGGTAAGTGTAAGAATAAGGGTAAGGGTAAGGGTAAGGGTAAGGGTAAGAGTAAGGGTAAGGGAAAGGGTAAGGGTAAGGGTAAGCTTAAGGATAAAAGCATGGGTAAGGGTAAGGGTAAGGGTAAGGGTAAGGGTAAGGGTAAGGGTAAGGGTAAGGGTAAGGGTAAGGGTAAGGGTGAGGGTAAGTGTAAGAATAAGGGTAAGGGTAAGGGTAAGGGTAAGGGTAAGGGTAAGGGTAAGGGAAAGGGTAAGTGTAAGGGTAAGCTTAAGGGTAAAAGCAAGGGTAAGGGTAAGGGTAAGTGTAAGGGTAAGGGTAAGGGTAAGGGTAAGGGTAAGGGTAAGGGTAAGGGTAAGGGTAAGTGTAAGGGTAAGGGTAAGGGTAAGGGTAAGGGTAAGGGTAAGGGTAAGGGTAAGGGTAAGGGTAAGGGTAAGGGTAAGCTTAAGGGTAAAAGCAAGGGTAAGGGTAAGCTTAAGGGTAAAAGCAAGGGTAAGGGTAAGGGTAAGGGTAAGGGTAAGGGAAAGGGTAAGTGTAAGGGTAAGCTTAAGGGTAAAAGCAAGGGTAAGGGTAAGGGTAAGTGTAAGGGTAAGGGTAAGGGTAAGGGTAAGGGTAAGGGTAAGGGTAAGGGTAAGGGTAAGGGTAAGGGTAAGGGTAAGGGTAAGGGTAAGGGTAAGGGTAAGGGTAAGGGTAAGGGTAAGGGTAAGGGTAAGGGTAAGGGTAAGCTTAAGGGTAAAAGCAAGGGTAAGGGTAAGCTTAAGGGTAAAAGCAAGGGTAAGGGTAATGGTAAGGGTAAGGGTAAGGGTAATGGTAAGGGTAAGGGTAAGGGTAAGGGTAAGAGTAAGGGTAAGGGTAAAAGCAAGAGTAAGGGTAAAAGCAAGAGTAAGGGTAAGGGTAAGGGTAAGGGTAAGGGTAAGGGTAAAGGTAAGGGTAAGCCTAAGGGTAAAAGCAAGGGTAAGGGCAAGGGTAAGGGTAAGGGTAAGGGTAAGGGTAAGGGTAAGGGTAAGGGTAAAGGTAAGGGTAAGGGTAAGGGTAAGGGTAAGGGTAAGGGTAAGGGTAAGGGTAAGGGTAAGGGTAGGGGTAAGGGTAAGGGTAAGGGTAAGGGTAAGGGTAAGGGTATGGGTAAGGGTAAGGGTAAGGGTAAGGGTAAGGGTAAGGGTAAGGGTAAGGGTAAGGGTGAGGGTAAGGGTAAGCTTAAGGGTAAAAGCAAGGATAAGGGTAAGGGTAAGGGTAAGGGTAAGGGTAAGGGTAAGGGTAAGGGTAAGGGTAAGGGTAAGGGTAAGGGTGAGGGTAAGTGTAAGAATAAGGGTAAGGGTAAGGGTAAGGGTAAGGGTAAGGGTAAGGGTAAGGGTAAGGGAAAGGGTAAGGGTAAGGGTAAGCTTAAGGGTAAAAGCAAGGGTAAGGGTAAGGGTAAGGGTAAGGGTAAGGGTAAGGGTAAGGGTAAGGGTAAAGGTAAGGGTAAGCCTAAGGGTAAAAGCAAGGGTAAGGGTAAGGGTAAGGGTAAGGGTAAGGGTAAGGGTAAGGGTAAGGGTAAGGGTAAGGGTAAGGGTAAGGGTAAGGGTAAGGGTAAGGGTAAGGCTAAGGGTAAGGGTAAGGGTAAGGGTAAGGGTAAGGGTAAGGGTAAGGGTAAGGGTAAGGGTAAGGGTAAGGGTAAGGGTGAGGGTAAGGGTAAGGGTAAGGGTAAGGGTAAGGGTAAGCTTAAGGGTAAAAGCCTTACCCTTACCCTTACACTTACCCTTACCCTTACCCTTACCCTTACCCTTACCCTTACCCTTACCCTTACCCTTACCCTTACCCTTACCCTTACCCTTACCCTTACCCTTACCCTCACCCTTACCCTTACCCTTACCCTTACCCTTACTCTTACCCTTACCCTTACCCTTACCCTTACCCTTACCCTTACCCTTACCCTTACCCTTACCCTTACCCTTACCCTTACCCTTACCCTTACCCTTACCCTTACCCTTACCCTTACCCTTACCCTTACTCTTACCCTTACCCTTACCCTTACCCTTACCCTTACACTTACCCTTACCCTTGCCCTTACCCTTACCCTTACCCTTACCCTCACCCTTACCCTTACCCTTACCCTTACCCTTACCCTTACCCTTACCCTTACCCTTACCCTTACCCTTACCCTTGCTTTTACCCTTAAGCTTACCCTTACCCTTACCCTTACCCTTACCCTTACCCTTACCCTTACCCTTACCCTTACCCTTACCCTTACCCTTACCCTTACCCTTGCCCTTACCCTTACCCTTACCCTTACCCTTACCCCTACCCTTACCCTTACCCTTACCCTTACCCTTACCCTTACCCTTACCCTTACCCTTACCCTTACCCTTACCCTTACCCTTACCCTTACCCTTACCCTTACCCTTACCCTTACCCTTACCCTTACCCTTACCCTTACCCTTACCCTTACCCTTACCCTTACCCTTACCCTTACCCTTACCCTTACCCTTACCCTTACCCTTACCCTTACCCTTACCCTTACCCTTACCCTTACCCTTACCCTTACCTTTACCCTTACCCTTACCCTTACCCTTACCCTTACCCTTACCCTTACCCTTACCCTTACCCTTGCCCTTACCCTTGCTTTTACCCTTAGGCTTACCCTTACCTTTACCCTTACCCTTACCCTTACCCTTACCCTTACCCTTACCCTTGCTTTTACCCTTACCCTTACCCTTACCCTTACCCTTACCCTTACCCTTACCCTTACCCTTACCCTTACCCTTACCCTTACCCTTACCCTTACCCTTACACTTACCCTTACCCTTACCCTTATCCTTACCCTTACCCTTACCCTTACCCTTACCCTTACCCTTACCCTTACCCTTACCCTTACCCTTACCCTTACCCTTACCCTTGCTTTAACCCTTACCCTTACCCTTACCCTTACCCTTACCCTTACCCTTACCCTTACCGTTACCCTTACCCTTACCCTTACCCTTACCCTTACCCTTAACCTTACCTTTACCCTTACCCTCACCCTTACCCTTACCCTTACCCTTACCCTTACCCTAACCCTTGCTTTTACCCTTGCTTTTACCCTTACCCTTACCCCTACCCTTGCTTTTACCCTTAAGCTTACCCTTACCCTTACCCTTACCCTTGCTTTTACCCTTAAGCTTACCCTTACCCTTACCCTTACCCTTACCCTTACCCTTACCCTTACCCTTACCCTTACCCTTACCCTTACCCTTACCCTTACCCTTACCCTTACCCTTACCCTTACCCTTACCCTTACCCTTACCCTTACCCTTGCTTTTACCCTTAGGCTTACCCTTACCTTTACCCTTACACTTACCCTTACCCTTGCTTTTACCCTCAAGCTTACCCTTACCCTTACCCTTACCCTTACCCTTACCCTTACCCTTACCCTTACCCTTACCCTTACCCTTACCCTTACCCTTACCCTTACCCTTACCCTTACCCTTACCCTTACCCTTACCCTTACATTTACCCTTACCCTTACCCTTACCCTTACCCTTACCCTTACCCTTACCCTTACCCTTACCCTTACCCTTACCCTTACCCTTACCCTTACCCTTACCCTTACCCTTACCCTTACCCTTACCCTTACCCTTACCCTTACCCTTTTCCTTACCCTTACCCTTACCCTTACCCGTACCCTTACCTTTACCCTTGCTTTTACCCTTAAGCTTACCCTTACCCTTACCCTTACCCTTACCCTTTCCCTTACCCTTACCCTTACCCTCACCCTTACCCTTACCCTTACCCTTACCCTTACCCTTACCCTTACCCTTACCCTTACCCCTACCCTTACCCTTACCCTTACCCTTACCCTTACCCTTACCCTTACCCTTACCCTTACCCTTACCCTTACCCTTGCTTTTACCCTTAAGCTTACCCTTACCCTTACCCTTACCCTTACCCTTAAGCTTACCCTTACCCTTACCCTTACCCTTACCCTTACCCTTACCCTCACCCTTACCCTTACCCTTACCCTTACCCTTGCTTTTACCCTTAAGCTTACCCTTACCCTTACCCTCACCCTTACCCTTACCCTTACCCTTACCCTTACCCTTACCCTTACCCTTACCCTTACCCTTGCTTTTACCCTAAGGCTTACCCTTTACCTTTACCCTTACCCTTACCCTTACCCTTACCCTTACCCTTACCCTTACCCTTGCTTTTACCCTTAAGCTTACCCTTACCCTTACCCTTACCCTTACCCTTACCCTTACCCTGACCCTTGCTTTTACCCTTAGGCTTACCCTTACCCTTACCCTCACCCTTACCCTTGCTTTTACCCTTAAGCTTACCCTTACCCTTACCCTTAACCTTACCCTTACCCTTACCCTTACCCTTACCCTTACCCTTGCTTTTACCCTTAGGCTTACCCTTACCCTTACCCTTACCCTTACCCTTACCCTTGCTTTTACCCTTAAGCTTACCCTTACCCTTACCCTTACCCTTACCCTAACCCTTACCCTTACCCTTACCCTTTCCCTTACCCTTAACCTTACCCTTACCCTTACCCTTACCCTTACCCTTACCCTTGCTTTTACCCTTAAGCTTACCCTTACCCTTACCCTTACCCTCACCCTTACCCTTACCCTTACCCTTACCCTTACCCTTACCCTTACCCTTACCCTTACCCTTACCCTTACCCTTACCCTTACCCTTACCCTTGCTTTTACCCTTAAGCTTACCCTTACCCTTACCCTTACCCTTACCCTTGCTTTTACCCTTAAGCTTACCCTTACCCTTACCCTTACCCTTACCCTTACCCTTACCCTTGCTTTTACCCTCAGGCTTACCCTTACCCTTACCCTTACCCTTACCCTTGCTTTTACACTTAAGCTTACCCTTACCCTTACCCTTACCCTTACCCTTGCTTTTACCCTTAGGCTTACCCTTACCTTTACCATTACCCTTACCCTTACCCTTACCCTTACCCTTACCCTTACCCTTACCCTTACCCTTACCCTTACCCTTACCCTTGCTTTAACCCTTAAGCTTACCCTTACCCTTACCCTTACCCTTACCCTTACCCTTACCCTTACCCTTACCCTTACCCTTACCCTTACCCTTACCCTTACCCTTACACTTGCATTTACCCTTAAGCTTACCCTTACCCTTACCCTTACCCTTACCCTTACCCTTACCCTTACCCTTGCTTTTACCCTTAAGCTTACCCTTACCCTTACCCTTAGCCTTACCCTTAAGCTTACCCTTACCCTTACCCTTACCCTTACCCTTACCCTTACCCTTACCCTTACCCTTACCCTTACCCTTACCCTTACCCTTACCCTTACCCTTACCCTTACCCTTACCTTTGCTTTTACCCTTAAGCTTACCCTTACCCTTACCCTTACCCTTACCCTTACCCTTACCTTTACCCTTACCCTTACCCTTACCCTTACCCTTACCCTTACCCTTACCCTTACCCTTACCCTTACCCTTACCCTTACCCTTACCCTTACCCTTACCCTTACCCTTACCCTTACCCTTGCCTTTACCCTTAGGCTTACCCTTACCTTTACCCTTACCCTTACCCTTACCCTTACCCTTACCCTTACCCTTACCCTTACCCTTGCTTTTACCCTTAAGCTTACCCTTACCCTTACCCTTACCCTTACCCTTACCCTTACCCTTGCTTTTACCCTTAAGCTTACCCTTACCCTTACCCTTATCCTTACCCTTACCCTTACCCTTACCCTTACCCTTACCCTTACCCTTACCCTTACCCTTACCCTTACCCTTACCCTTACCCTTGCTTTTACCCTTAAGCTTACCCTTACCCTTACCCTTACCCTTAAGCTTACCCTTACCCTTACCCTTACCCTTACCCTTACCCTTACCCTTACCCTTACCCTTACCCTTACCCTTACCCTTACCCTTGCTTTTACCCTTAAGCTTACCCTTACCCTTACCCTTACCCTTACCCTTGCTTTTACCCTTAAGCTTACCCTTACCCTTACCCTTACCCTTACCCTTAAGCTTACCCTTACCCTTACCCTTACCCTTACCCTTACCCTTACCCTTACCCTTACCCTTGCTTTTACCCTTAGGCTTACCCTTACCTTTACCCTTACCCTTAAGCTTACCCTTACCCTTACCCTTACCCTTACCCTTACCCTTACCCTTACCCTTACCCTTACCCTTGCTTTTACCCTTAAGCTTACCCTTACCCTTACCCTTACCCTTACCCTTACCCTTACCCTTACCCTCACCCTTACCCTCACCCTTGCTTTTAACCTTAAGCTTACCCTTACCCTTACCCTTACCCTTACCCTTACCCTTACCCTTACCCTTACCCTTACCCTTACCCTTAAGCTTACCCTTACCCTTACCCTTACCCTTACCCTTACCCTTACCCTTACCCTTACCCTTGCTTTTACCCTTAGGCTTACCCTTACCCTTACCCTTACCCTTACCCTTGCTTTTACCCTTAAGCTTACCCTTACCCTTACCCTTACCCTTACCCTTACCCTTACCCTTACCCTTACCCTTACCCTTACCCTTACCCTTACCCTTACCCTTACCCTTGCTTTTACCCTTAGGCTTACCCTTACCTTTACCCTTACCCTTACCCTTACCCTTACCCTTACCCTCACCCTTACCCTTACCCTTACCCTTACCCTTACCCTTGCTTTTACCCTTAAGCTTACCCTTACCCTTACCCTTACCCTTACCCTTACCCTTACCCTTACCCTTACCCTTACCCTTACTTTTACCCTTAAGCTTACCCTTACCCTTACCCTTACCCTTACCCTTACCCTTACCCTTACCCTTACCCTTACCCTTACCCTTACCCTTACCCTTACCCTTACCCTTGCTTTTACCCTTAAGCTTACCCTTACCCTTACCCTTAAGCTTACCCTTACCCTTACCCTTACCCTTACCCTTACCCTTACCCTTACCCTTACCCTTACCCTTGCTTTTACCCTTAAGCTTACCCTTACCCTTACCCTAACCCTTACCCTTACCCTTACCCTTACCCTTGCTTTTACCCTTAAGCTTACCCTTACCCTTACCCTTACCCTTACCCTTAAGCTTACCCTTACCCTTACCCTTACCCTTACCCTTACCCTTACCCTTACCCTTACCCTTACCCTTACCCTTACCCTTACCCTTACCCTTACCCTTGCTTTAACCCTTAAGCTTACCCTTACCCTTACCCTTACCCTTACCCTTAAGCTTACCCTTACCCTTACCCTTACCCTTACCCTTAACCTTGCTTTTACCCTTAAGCTTACCCTTACCCTTACCCTTACCCTTACCCTTAAGCTTACCCTTACCCTTACCCTTACCCTTACCCTTACCCTTACCCTTACCCTTACCCTTACCCTTGCTTTTACCCTTAAACTTACCCTTACCCTTACCCTTACCCTTACCCTTGGGCTTACCCTTACCCTTACCCTTACCCTTACCCTTACCCTTACCCTTACCCTTACCCTTACCCTTACCCTTACCCTTACTCTTACCCTTACCCTTGCTTTTACCCTTAAGCTTACCCTTACCCTTACCCTTACCCTTACCCTTACCCTTACCCTTGCTTTTACCCTTGAGCTTACCCTTACCCTTACCCTTACCCTTACCCTTAAGCTTACCCTTACCCTTACCCTTACCCTCACCCTTAACCTTGCTTTTACCCTTAAGCTTACCCTTACCCTTACCCATACCCTTACCCTTAAGCTTACCCTTACCCTTACCCTTACCCTTACCCTTACCCTTACCCTTACCCTTACCCTTACCCTTACCCTTACCCTTACCCTTACCCTTACCCTTACCCTTGCTTTTACCCTTAAGCTTACCCTTACCCTTACCCTTACCCTTACCCTTACCCTTACCCTTACCCTTACCCTTACCCTTACCCTTACCCTTACCCTTACCCTTGCTTTTACCCTTAGGCTTACCCTTACCTTTACCCTTACCCTTACCCTTACCCTTACCCTTACCCTTACCCTTACCCTTACCCTTACCCTTGCTTTTACCCTTAAGCTTACCCTTACCCTTACCCTTTCCCTTACCCTTACCCTTACCCTTGCTTTTACCTTTAAGCTTACCCTTACCCTTACCCTTACCCTTACCCTTACCCTTACCCTTACCCTTACCCTTGCTTTTACCCTTAGGCTTACCCTTACCCTTACCCTTACCCTTGCTTTTACCCTTAAGCTTACCCTTACCCTTACTCTTACCCTTACCCTTACCCTTACCCTTACCCTCACCCTTGCTTTTACCCTTAAGCTTACCCTTACCCTTACCCTTACCCTTACCCTTACCCTTACCCTTACCCTTACCCTTACCCTTACCCTTACCCTTACCCTTACCCTTACCCTTACCCTTACCTTTACCCTTACCCTTACCCTTACCCTTACCCTTACCCTTACCCTTACCCTTACCCTTACCCTTGCTTTTACCCTTAAGCTTACCCTTACCCTTACCCTTACCCTTACCCTTACCCTTACCCTTACCCTCACCCTTGCTTTTACCCTTAAGCTTACCCTTACCCTTACCCTTACCCTTACCCTTACCCTTACCCTTACCCTTACCCTTACCCTTGCTTTTACCCTTAAGCTTACCCTTACCCTAACCCTTACCCTTACCCTTGCTTTTACCCTTAGGCTTACCCTTACCCTTACCCTTACCCTTACCCTTGCTTTTACCCTTAAGCTTACCCTTACCCTTACCCTTACCCTTACCCTTACTCTTACCCTTACCCTTACCCTTACCCTTACCCTTACCCTTGCTTTTACCCTTAGGCTTACCCTTACCTTTACCCTTACCCTTACCCTTACCCTTACCCTTACCCTTACCCTTACCCTTACCCTTGCTTTTACCCTTAAGCTTACCCTTACCCTTACCCTTACCCTTACCCTTACCCTTACCCTTACCCTTACCCTTACCCTTGCTTTTACCCTTAAGCTTACCCTTACCCTTACCCTTACCCTTACCCTTACCCTTACCCTTACCCTTACCCTTACCCTTGCTTTTACCCTTAAGCTTACCCTTACCCTTACCCTTACCCTTACCCTTAAGCTTACCCTTACCCTTACCCTTACCCTTACCCTTACCCTTACCCTTACCCTTGCTTTTACCCTTAAGCTTACCCTTACCCTTACCCTTACCCTTACCCTTACCCTTGCTTTTACCCTTACCCTTATCCTTACCCTTAAGCTTACCCTTACCCTTACCCTTACCCTTACCCTTACCCTTACCCTTACCCTTACCCTTACCCTTGCTTTTACCCTTAAGCTTACCCTTACCCTTACCCTTACCCTTACCCTTACCCTTACCCTTGCTTTTACCCTTAGGCTTACCCTTACCTTTACCCTTACCCTTACCCTTACCCTTACCCTTACCCTTACCCTTACCCTTACCCTTGCTTTTACCCTTAAGCTTACCCTTACCCTTACCCTTACCCTTACCCTTACCCTTACCCTTACCCTTACCCTTACCCTCACCCTTGCTTTTACCCTTAAGCTTACCCTTACCCTTACCCTTACCATTACCCTTACCCTTACCCTTACCCTTACCCTTACCCTTACCCTTACCCTTACCCTTACCCTTACCCTTACCCTTACCCTTACCCTTACCCTTGCTTTTACCCTAAAGCTTACCCTTACCCTTACCCTTACCCTTACCCTTACCCTTACCCTTACCCTTACCCTTACCCTTACCCTTACCTTTACCCTTACCCTTGCTTTTACCCTTAGGCTTACCCTTACCTTTACCCTTACCCTTACCCTTACCCTTACCCTTACCCTTGCTTTTACCCTTAAGCTTACCCTTACCCCTACCCTTACCCTTACCCTTACCCTTACCCTTGCTTTTACCCTTAAGCTTACCCTTACCCTTACCCTTACCCTTACCCTTGCTTTTACCCTTAGGCTTACCCTTACCCTTACCCTTACCCTTACCCTTAAGCTTACACTTACCCTTACCCTTACCCTTACCCTTACCCTTACCCTTACCCTTACCCTTACCCTTACCCTTACCCTTACCCTTGCTTTTACCCTTAAGCTTACCCTCACCCTTACCCTTACACTTACCCTTACCCTTACCCTTACCCTTACCCTTACCCTTACCCTTACCCTAACCCTTACCCTTACCCTTGCTTTTACCCTTAGGCTTACCCTTACCTTTACCCTTACCCTTACCCTTACCCTTAAGCTTACCCTTACCCTTACCCTTACCCTTACCCTTACCCTTACCCTTACCCTTACCCTTACCCTTACCCTTACCCTTACCCTTGCTTTTACCCTTAAGCTTACCCTTACCCTTACCCTTACACTTACCCTTACCCTTACCCTTACCCTTACCCTTACCCTTACCCTTACCCTTACCCTAACCCTTACCCTTACCCTTGCTTTTACCCTTAGGCTTACCCTTACCTTTACCCTTACCCTTACCCTTACCCTTACCCTTACCCTTACCCTTACCCTTACCCTTGCTTTTACCCTTAAGCTTACCCTTACCCTTACCCTTACCCTTACCCTTACCCTTACCCTTACCCTTACCCTTACCCTTACCCTTGCTTTTACCCTTAAGCTTACCCTTACCCTTACCCTTACCCTTACCCTTACCCTTACCCTCACCCTTACCCTTACCCTTACCCTTGCTTTTACCCTTAAGCTTACCCTTACCCTTACCCTTACCCTTACCCTTACCCTTACCCTTACCCTTACCCTTACCCTTAGCCTTACCTTACCCTTACCCTTACCCTTACC
Source organism: Myrrha octodecimguttata (assembly GCA_958510865.1). NCBI lineage: Eukaryota > Metazoa > Arthropoda > Insecta > Coleoptera > Coccinellidae > Myrrha > Myrrha octodecimguttata. Next base: position 439,852 of record CAUEHS010000319.1, on the reverse strand, counting down.
CTTACCCTTACCCTTACCCTTACCCTTACCCTTACCCTTACCCTTACCCTTACCCTTACCCTTACCCTTACCCTTGCTTTTACCCTTAGGCTTACCCTTACCTTTACCCTTACCCTTACCCTTACCCTTACCCTTACCCTTGCTTTAACCCTTAAGCTTACCCTTACCCTCACCCTTACCCTTACCCTTACCCTTGCTTTTACCCTTAAGCTTACTCTTACCCTTACCCTTACCCTTACCCTTACCCTTGTTTTACCCTTAGGCTTACCCTTACCCTTACCCTTACCCTTGCTTTTACCCTTAAGCTTACCCTTACACTTACCCTTACCCTTACCCTTACCCTTACCCTTACCCTTACCCTTACCCTTACCCTTACCTTTACCCTTACCCTTGCTTTTACCCTTAGGCTTACCCTAACCTTTACCCTTACCCTTACCCTTACCCTTACCCTTACCCTTACCCTTACCCTTACCCTTACCCTTACCCTTGCTTTTACCCTTAAGCTTACCCTTACCCTTACCCTTACCCTTACCCTTACCCTTACCCTTACCCTTGCTTTTACCCTTAAGCTTACCCTTACCCTTACCCTTACCCTCACCCTTACCCTTACCCTTACCCTTGCTTATACCCTTAAGCTTACCCTTACCCTTACCCTTACCCTTACCCTTACCCTTACCCTTACCCTTACCCTTACCCTTACCCTTACCCTTTCCCTTGCTTTTACCCTTAGGCTTACCCTTACCTTTACCCTTACCCTTACCCTTACCCTTACCCTTGCTTTTACCCTCAAGCTTACCCTTACCCTTACCCTTACCCTTACCCTAACCCTTACCCTTGCTTTTACCCTTAAGCTTACCCTTACCCTTACCCTTACCCTTACCCTTACCCTTACCCTTACCCTTACCCTTACCCTTACCCTTACCCTTACCCTTACCCTTACCCTTGCTTTTACCCTTAAGCTTACCCTTACCCTTACCCTTACCCTTACCCTTACCCTTACCCTTACCCTTACCCTTACCCTTACCCTTACCCTTACCCTTGCTTTTACCCTTAAGCTTACCCTTACCCTTACCCTTACCCTTACCCTTACCCTTACCCTTACCCTTACCCTTACCCTTACCCTTACCCTTGCTTTTACCCTAAGGCTTACCCTTACCTTTACCCTTACCCTTACCCTTACCCTTGCTTTTACCCTTAAGCTTACACTTACCCTTACCCTTACCCTTACCCTTACCCTTACCCTTGCTTTTACCCTTAAGCTTACCCTTACCCTTACCCTTACCCTTACCCTTACCCTTACCCTTACCCTTACCCTTACCCTTACCCTTACCCTTGCTTTTACCCTTACCCTTACCCTTGCTTTTACCCTTAGGCTTACCCTTACCCTTACCCTTACCCTTACCCTTACCCTTACCCTTACCCTTACCCTTACCCTTACCCTTAACCTTACCCTTGCTTTTACCCTTAAGCTCACCCTTACCCTTACCCTTACCCTTACCCTTACCCTTACCCTTACCCTTACCCTTACCCTTGCTTTTACCCTTAAGCTTACCCTTACCCTTACCCTTACCCTTACCCTTACCCTTACCCTTACCCTTACCCTTACCCTTACCCTTACCCTTACCCTTACCCTTACCCTTACCCTTACCCTTACCCTTACCCTTACCCTTACCCTTACCCTTACCCTTGCTTTTACCCTTAAGCTTACCCTTACCCTTACCCTTACCCTTACCCTTACCCTTACCCTTACCCTTACCCTTACCCTTACCCTTACCCTAACCCTTACCCTTACCCTTGCTTTTACCCTTAAGCTTACCCTTACCCTTACCCTTACCCTTACCCTTACCCTTACCCTTACCCTTACCCTTACCCTTACCCTTACCCTTACCCTTACCCTTACCCATACCCTTGCTTTTACCCTTAGGCTTACCCTTACCTTTACCCTTACCCTTACCCTTACCCTTACCCTTACCCTTACCCTTACCCTTACCCTTACCCTTGCTTTTACCCTTAAGCTTACCCTTACCCTTACCCTTACCCTTACCCTTACCCTTACCCTTGCTTTTACCCTTAAGCTTACCCTTACCCTTACCCTTACCCTTACCCTTACCCTTGCTTTTACCCTTAGGCTTACCCTTACCCTTACCCTTACCCTTACCCTTACCCTTACCCTTACCCTTACCCTTACCCTTACCCTTACCCTTACCCTTACCCTTACCCTTACCCTTACCCTTACCCTTACCCTTACCCTTACCCTCACCCTTGCTTTTACCCTTAAGCTTACCCTTACCCTTACCCTTACCCTTACCCTTACCCTTACCCTTACCCTTACCCTTACCCTTACCCTTACCCTTACCCTTGCTTTTACCCTTAGGCTTACCCTTACCTTTACCCTTACCCTTACCCTTACCCTTACCCTTACCCTTACCCTTACCCTTGCTTTTACCCTTAAGCTTACCCTTACCCTTACCCTTACCCTTACCCTTGCTTTTACCCTTAAGCTTACCCTTACCCTTACCCTTACCCTTACCCTTACCCTTACCCTTACCCTTACCCTTACCCTTGCTTTTACCCTTAAGCTTACCCTTACCCTTACCCTTACCCTTACCCTTACCCTTGCTTTTACCCTTAAGCTTACCCTTACCCTTACCCTTACCCTTACCCTTACCCTTACCCTTACCCTTACCCTTACCCTTACCCTTACCCTTACCCTTACCCTTACCCTTACCCTTACCCTTACCCTTGCTTTTACCCTTAGGCTTACCCTTACCCTTACCCTTACCCTTACCCTTACCCTTACCCTTACCCTTACCCTTGCTTTTACCCTTAAGCTTACCCTTACCCTTACCCTTACCCTTACCCTTACCCTCACCCTTGATTTTACCCTTAGGCTTACCCTTACCTTTACCCTTACCCTTACCCTTACCCTTACCCTTACCCTTACCCTTACCCTTACCCTTACCCTTACCCTTACCCTTGCTTTTACCCTTAAGCTTACCCTCACCCTTACCCTTACCCTTACCCTTACCCTTACCCTTACCCTTACCCTTACCCTTGCTTTTACCCTTAAGCTTACCCTTACCCTTACCCTTACCCTTACCCTTACCCTTACCCTCACCCTTACCCTTACCCTTACCCTTGCTTATACCCTTAAGCTTACCCTTACCCTCACCCTTACCCTTACCCTTACCCTTAACCTTACCCTTACCCTTACCCTTACCCTTACCCTTACCCTTACCCTTACCCTTACCCTTGCTTTTACCCTTAGGCTTACCCTTACCTTTACCCTTACCCTTACCCTTACCCTTACCCTTACCCTTACCCTTACCCTTACCCTTACCCTTGCTTTTACCCTTAAGCTTACCCTTACCCTTACCCTTACCCTTACCCTTACCCTAACCCTTACCCTTGCTTTTACCCTTTAGCTTACCATTACCCTTACCCTTACCCTTACCCTTACCCTTACCCTTACCCTTACCCTTACCCTTACCCTTACCCTTACCCTTACCCTTGCTTTTACCCTTAAGCTTACCCTTACCCTTACCCTTACCCTTACCCTTACCCTTACCCTTACCCTTACCCTTACCCTTACCCTTACCCTTACCCTTGCTTTTACCCTAAAGCTTACCCTTAAACTTACCCTTACCCTTACCCTTACCCTTACCCTTACCCTTGCTTTTACCCTTAGGCTTACCCTTACCTTTACCCTTACCCTTACCCTTACCCTTACCCTTACCCTTACCCTTACCCTTACCCTTACCCTTACCCTTGCTTTTACCCTTAAGCTTACCCTTACCCTTACCCTTACCCTTACCCTTACCCTTACCCTTGCTTTTACCCTTAAGCTTACCCTTACCCTTACCCTTACCCTTACCCTTACCCTTGCTTTTACCCTTAGGCTTACCCTTACCCTTACCCTTACCCTTACCCTTGCTTTTACCCTTAAGCTTACCCTTACCCTTACCCTTACTCTTACCCTTACCCTTACCCTTACCCTTACCCTTACCCTTACCCTTACCCTTACCCTTACCCTTACCCTTACCCCTACCCTTGCTTTTACCCTTAAGCTTACCCTTACCCTTACCCTTACCCTTACCCTTACACTTACCCTTACCCTTACCCTTACCCTTACCCTTACCCTTACCCTTACCCTTACCCTTGCTTTTACCCTTAAGCTTACCCTTACCCTTACCCTTACCCTTACCCTTACCCTAACCCTTACCCTTGCTTTTACCCTTAAGCTTACCCTTACCCTTACCCTTACCCTTACCCTTACCCTTACCCTTACCTTTACCCTTACCCTTACCCTTACCCTTACCCTTACCCTTACCCTTACCCTTACCCTTACCCTTACCCTTACCCTTACCCTTGCTTTTACCCTTAAGCTTACCCTTACCCTTACCCTTACCCTTACCCTTACCCTTACCCTTACCCTTACCCTTACCCTTACCCTTACCCTTACCCTTACCCTTGCTTTTACCCTTAAGCTTACCCTTACCCTTACCCTTACCCTTACCCTTACCCTTACCCTTACCCTTACCCTCGCTTTTACCCTTAGGCTTACCCTTACCTTTACCCTTACCCTTACCCTTACCCTTACCCTTACCCTTACCCTTACCCTTACCCTTACCCTTACCCTTGCTTTTACCCTTAAGCTTACCCTTACCCTTACCCTTACCCTTACCCTTACCCTTACCCTTACCCTTGCTTTTACCCTTAAGCTTACCCTTACCCTTACCCTTACCCTTACCCTTGCTTTTACCCTTAGGCTTACCCTTACCCTTACCCTTACCCTTACCCTTGCTTTTACCCTTAAGCTTACCCTTACCCTTACCCTTACTCTTACCCTTACCCTTACCCTTACTCTCACCCTTACCCTTACCCTTACCCTTACCCTTACCTTTGCCCTTTCCCTTACCCTTACCCTTACCCTTACCCTTGCTTTTACCCTTAGGCTTACCCTTACCTTTACCCTTACCCTAACCCTTACCCTTACCCTTACCCTAACCCTTACCCTTGCTTTTACCCTTAAGCTTACCCTTACCCTTACCCTTACCCTTACCCTTACCCTTACCCTTACCCTTGCTTTTACCCTTAAGCTTACCCTTACCCTTACCCTTACCCTTACCCTTACCCTTACCCTTATCCTTACCCTTACCCTTACCCTTACCCTTGCTTTTACCCTTAAGCTTACCCTTACCCTTACCCTTACCCTTACCATTACCCTTACCCTTACCCTTACCCTTACCCTTATCCTTGCTTTTACCCTTAGGCTTACCCTTACCTTTACCCTTACCCTTACCCTTACCCTTACCCTTACCCTTGCTTTTACCCTTAAGCTTACCCTTACCCTTACCCTTACCCTTAAGCTTACCCTTACCCTTACCCTTACCCTTACCCTTACCCTTACCCTTACCCTTACCCTTACCCTTACCCTTACCCTTACCCTTACCCTTACCCTTACCCTTACCCTTACCCTTACCCATGCTTTTACCCTTAAGCTTACCCTTACCCTTACCCTTACCCTTACCCTTACCCTTGCTTTTACCCTTAAGCTTACCCTTACCCTTACCCTCACCCTTACCCTTAAGCTTTCCCTTACCCTTACCCTTACCATTACCCTTACCCTTACCCTTACCCTTACCCTTACCCTTACCCTTACCCTTACCCTTACCCTTACCCTTACCCTTACCCTTACCCTTGCTTTTACCCTTAAGCTTACCCTTACCCTTACCCTTACCCTTACCCTTAAGCTTACCCTTACCCTTACCCTTACCCTTACCCTCACCCTTACCCTTACCCTTGCTTTTACCCTTAAGCTTACCCTTACCCTTACCCTTACCCTTACCCTTAAGCTTACCCTTACCCTTACCCTTACCCTTACCCTTACCCTTACCCTTACCCTTGCTTTTACCCTTAAGCTTACCCTTACCCTTACCCTTACCCTTACCCTTAAGCTTACCCTTACCCTTACCCTTACCCTTGCCCTTACCCTTACCCTTACCCTTACCCTTACCCTTACCCTTACCCTTGCTTTTACCCTTAAGCTAACCCTTACCCTTACCCTTACCCTTACCCTTGCTTTCACCATTAAGCTTACCCTTACCCTTACCCTTACCCTTACCCTTAAGCTTACCCTTACCCTTACCCTTACCCTTACCCTTACCCTTACCCTTACCCTTACCCTTACCCTTACCCTTACCCTTACCCTTGCTTTTACCCTTAAGCTTACCCTTACCCTTACCCTTAACCTTACCCTTACCCTTACCCTTACCCTTACCCTTACCCTTGCTTTTACCCTTAGGCTTACCCTTACCTTTACCCTTACCCTTACCCTTACCCTTACCCTTACCCTTACCCTTACCCTTACCTTTACCCTTACCCTTGCTTTTACCCTTAAGCTTACCCTTACCCTTACCCTTACCCTTACCCTTACCCTTACTCTTGCTTTTACCCTTAAGCTTACCCTTACCCTTACCCTTACCCTTACCCTTACCCTTGCTTTTACCCTTAGGCTTACCCTTACCCTTTCCCTTACCCTTACCCTTGCTTTTACCCTTAAGCTTACCCTTACCCTTACCCTTACCCTTACCCTTACCCTTACCCTTACCCTTACCCTTGCTTTTACCCTTAGGCTTACCCTTACCCTTTCCCTTACCCTTACCCTTGCTTTTACCCTTAAGCTTACCCTTACCCTTACCCTTACCCTTACCCTTACCCTTACCCTTACCCTTACCCTTACCCTTACCCTTACCCTTACCCTTACCCTTACCCTTATCCTTACCCTTACCCTTACCCTTACCCTTACTCTTACCCTTACCCTTGCTTTTACCCTTAAGCTTACCCTTACCCTTACCCTTACCCTTACCCTTACCCTTACCCTTACCCTTACCCTTGCTTTTACCCTTAAGCTTACCCTTACCCTTACCCTTACCCTTACCCTTACCCTTACCCTTACCCTTACCCTTACCCTTACCCTCACCCTTGCTTTTACCCTTAAGCTTACCCTTACCCTTACCCTTACCCTTACCCTTACCCTTACCCTTGCTTTTACCCTTAAGCTTACCCTTACCCTTACCCTTACCCTTACCCTTACCCTTGCTTTTACCCTTAGGCTTACCCTTACCCTTACCCTTACCCTTACCCTTGCTTTTACCCTTAAGCTTACCCTTACCCTTACCCTTACCCTTACTCTTACCCTTACCCTTACCCTTACCCTTACCCTTGCTTTTACCCTTAGGCTTACCCTTACCTTTACCCTTACCCTTACCCTTACCCTTACCCTTACCCTTACCCTTACCCTTACCCTTAGCCTTACCCTTACCCTTACCCTTGCTTTTACCCTTAAGCTTACCCTTACCCTTACCCTTACCCTTACCCTTACCCTTAACCTTACCCTTACCCTTGCTTTTACCCTTAAGCTCACCCTTACCCTTACCCTTACCCTCACCCTTACACTCACCCTTACCCTGACCCTTACCCTTGCTTGTACCCTTAAGCTTACCCTTACCCTTACCCTTACCCTTAAGCTTACCCTTACCCTTACCCTTACCCTTAACCTTACCCTTACCCTTACCCTTACCCTTGCTTTTACCCTTAAGCTTACCCTTACCCTTATCCTTACCCTTACCCTTACCCTTGCTTTTACCCTTAAGCTTACCCTTACCCTTACCCTTACCCTTACCCTTAAGCTTACCCTTACCCTTACCCTTACCCTTACCCTTACCCTTACCCTTACCCTTGCTTTTACCCTTAAGCATACCCTTACCCTTACCCTTACCCTTACCCTAACCCTTACCCTTAACCTTACCCTTACCCTTACCCTTACCCTTGCTTTTACCCTTAGGCTTACCCTTACCTTTACCCCTACCATTACCCTAACCCTTACCCTTACCGTTACCCTTACCCTTGCTTTTACACTTAAGCTTACCCTTACCCTTACCCTTACCCTTACCCTTACCCTTACCATTACCCTTACCCTTACCCTTGCTTTTACCCTTAAGCTTACCCTTACCCTTACCCTTACCCTTACCCTTACCCTTACCCTTACCCTTACCCTTACCCTTACCCTTACTTAGGGTAAGGGTAAGGGTAAGGGTAAGGGTAAGGGTAAGGGTAAGGGTAAGGGTAAGCTTAAGGGTAAGGGAAAGGGTAAGGGTAAGCTTAAGGGTATAAGCAAGGGTAAGGGTAAGGGTAAGGGTGAGGGTAAGGGTAAGGGTAAGGGTAAGGGTAAGGGATAGCTTAAGGGTAAAAGCAAGGGTAAGGGTAAGGGTAAGGGTAAGGGTAAGGGTAAGGGTAAGGGTAAGGGTAAGGGTAAGCTTAAGGGTAAAAGCAAGGGTAAGGGTAAGGGTAAGGGTAAGGGTAAGGGTAAGGGTAAGGGTAAGGGTAAGGGTAAGGGTAAGGGTAAGGGTAAGGGTAAGGGTAAAGGTAAGGTTAAGCCTAAGGGTAAAAGCAAGGGTAAGGGTAAGGGTAAGGGTAAGGGTAAGGGTAAGGGTAAGGGTAAGGGTAAGGGTAAGGGTAAGGGTAAGGGTAAGGGTAAGGGTAAGGGTAAGGGTAAGGGTAAGGGTAAGGGTAAGGGTAAGGGTAAGGGTAAGCTTAAGGGTAAAAGCAAGGGTAAGGGTAAGGGTAAGGGTAAGGGTAAGGGTAAGGGTAAGGGTAAACTTAAGGGTAAAAGCAAGGGTAAGGGTAAGGGTAAGGGTAAAGGTAAGGGTAAGGGTAAGGGTAAGGGTAAGGGTAAAGGTAAGGGTAAGCCTAAGGGTCAAAGCAAGGGTAAGGGTAAAGGTAAGGGTAAGGGTAAGGGTAAGGGTAAGGGTAAGGGTAAGGGTAAGGGTAAGCTTAAGGGTAAAAGCAAGGGTAAGGGTAAGGGTAAGGGTAAGGGTAAGGGTAAGGGTAAGGGTAAGGGTAAGGGTAAGGGTAAGGATAAGCTTAAGGGTAAGGGTAAGGGTAAGGGTATGGGTAAGCCTAAGGGTAAAAGCAAGGGTAAGGGTAAGGATAAGGGTAAGCTTACCCTTACCCTTACCCTTACCCTTACCCTTACCCTTGCTTTTACCCTTAAGCTTACCCTTACCCTTACCCTTACCCTTACCCTTACCCTTACCCTTACCCTTACCCTTATCCTTACCCTTGCTTTTACCCTTAAGCTTACCCTTACCCTAACCCTTACCCTTACCCTTACCCTTACCCTTACCCTTACCCTTACCCTTGCTTTTACTCTTAGGCTTACCCTTACCTTTACCCTTACCCTTACCCTTACCCTTACCCTCACCCTTACCCTTACCCTTGCTTTTACCCTTAAGCTTACCCTTACCCTTACCCTTACCCTTACCCTTACCCTTGCTTTTACCCTTAAGCTTACCCTTACCCTTACCCTTACCCTTACCCTCACCCTTGCTTTTACCCTTAAGCTTACCCTTACCCTTACCCTTACCCTTACCCTTACCCTTACCCTTGCTTTTACCCTTAAGCTTACCCTTACCCTTACCCTTACCCTTACCCTTACCCTTGCTTTTACCCTTAGGCTTACCCTTACCCTTACCCTTACCCTTACCCTTGCTTTTACCCTTAAGCTTACCCTTACCCTTACACTTACCCTTACTCTTACCCTTACCCTTACCCTTACCCTTACCCTTGCTTTTACCCTTAGGCTTACCCTTACCTTTACCCTTACCCTTACCCTTACCCTTACCCTTACCCTTACCCTTACCCTTACCCTTACCCTTAGCCTTACCCTTACCCTTACCCTTACCCTTGCTTTTACCCTTAAGCTTACCCTTACCCTTACCCTTACCCTTACCCTTACCCTTAACCTTACCCTTACCCTTGCTTTTACCCTTAAGCTCACCCTTACCCTTACCCTTACCCTCACCCTTACACTCACCCTTACCCTGACCCTTACCCTTGCTTGTACCCTTAAGCTTACCCTTACCCTTACCCTTACCCTTACCCTTAAGCTTACCCTTACCCTTACCCTTACCCTTACCCTTACCCTTACCCTTGCTTTTACCCTTAAGCTTACCCTTACCCTTATCCTTACCCTTACCCTTACCCTTGCTTTTACCCTTAAGCTTACCCTTACCCTTACCCTTACCCTTACCCTTAAGCTAACCCTTACCCTTACCCTTACCCTTACCCTTACCCTTACCCTTACCCTTGCTTTTACCCTTAAGCTTACCCTTACCCTTACCCTTACCCTTACCCTAACCCTTACCCTTAACCTTACCCTTACCCTTACCCTTACCCTTGCTTTTACCCTTAGGCTTACCCTTACCTTTACCCTTACCATTACCCTAACCCTTACCCTTACCCTTACCCTTACCCTTGCTTTTACACTTAAGCTTACCCTTACCCTTACCCTTACCCTTACCCTTACCCTTACCATTACCCTTACCCTTACCCTTGCTTTTACCCTTAAGCTTACCCTTACCCTTACCCTTACCCTTACCCTTACCCTTACCCTTACCCTTACCCTTACTTAGGGTAAGGGTAAGGGTAAGCTTAAGGGTAAAAGCAAGGGTAAGGGTAAGGGTAAGGGTAAGGGTAAGGGTAAGGGTAAGGGTAAGCTTAAGGGTAAGGGTAAGGGTAAGGGTAAGCTTAAGGGTATAAGCAAGGGTAAGGGTAAGGGTAAGGGTGAGGGTAAGGGTAAGGGTAAGGGTAAGGGTAAGGGTAAGCTTAAGGGTAAAAGCAAGGGTAAGGGTAAGGGTAAGGGTAAGGGTAAGGGTAAGGGTAAGGGTAAGCTTAAGGGTAAAAGCAAGGGTGAGGGTAAGGGTAAGGGTAAGGGTAAGGGTAAGGGTAAGGGTAAGGGTAAGGGTAAGGGTAAGGGTAAGGGTAAGGGTAAGGGTAAGGGTAAGGGTAAGGGTGAGGGTAAAGGTAAGGTTAAGCCTAAGGGTAAAAGCAAGGTAAGGGTAAGGGTAAGGGTAAGGGTAAGGGTAAGGGTAAGGGTAAGGGTAAGGGTAAGGGTAAGGGTAAGGGTAAGGGTAAGGGTAAGGGTAAGGGTAAGGGTAAGGGTAAGGGTAAGGGTAAGGGTAAGGGTAAGCTTAAGGGTAAAAGCAAGGGTAAGGGTAAGGGTAAGGGTAAGGGTAAGGGTAAGGGTAAGGGTAAGGGTAAACTTAAGGGTAAAAGCAAGGGTAAGGGTAAGGGTAAGGGTAAAGGTAAGGGTAAGGGTAAGGGTAAGGGTAAGGGTAAAGGTAAGGGTAAGCCTAAGGGTCAAAGCAAGGGTAAGGGTAAAGGTAAGGGTAAGGGTAAGGGTAAGGGTAAGGGTAAGGGTAAGGGTAAGCTTAAGGGTAAAAGCAAGGGTAAGGGTAAGGGTAAGGGTAAGGGTAAGGGTAAGGGTAAGGGTAAGGGTAAGGGTAAGGGTAAGGGTAAGCTTAAGGGTGAGGGTAAGGGTAAGGGTATGGGTAAGCCTAAGGGTAAAAGCAAGGGTAAGTGTAAGGGTAAGGGTAAGGGTAAGGGTAAGGGTAAGCTTACCCTTACCCTTACCCTTACCCTTACCCTTACCCTTGCTTTTACCCTTAAGCTTACCCTTACCCTTACCCTTACCCTTACCCTTACCCTTACCCTTACCCTTACCCTTATCCTTACCCTTGCTTTTACCCTTAAGCTTACCCTTACCCTAACCCTTACCCTTACCCTTACCCTTACCCTTACCCTTACCCTTACCCTTACCCTTGCTTTTACTCTTAGGCTTACCCTTACCTTTACCCTTACCCTTACCCTTACCCTTACCCTCACCCTTACCCTTACCCTTGCTTTTACCCTTAAGCTTACCCTTACCCTTACCCTTACCCTTACCCTTACCCTTGCTTTTACCCTTAAGCTTACCCTTACCCTTACCCTTAACCTTACCCTTACCCTTGCTTTTACCCTTAGGCTTACCCTTACCCTTACCCTTACCCTTACCCTTGCTTTTACCCTTAAGCTTACCCTTACCCTTACCCTTACTCTTACCCTTACCCTTACCCTTACCCTTACCCTTACCCTTACCCTTACCCTTACCCTTACCCTTACCCTTGCTTTTACCCTTAGGCTTACCCTTACCTTTACCCTTACCCTAACCCTTACCCTTACCCTTACCCTTACCCTTACCCTTACCCTTACCCTTGCTTTTACCCTTAAGCTTACCCTTACCCTTACCCTTACCCTTACCCTTACCCTTACCCTTACCCTTACCCTTACCCTTACCCTTACCCTTACCCTTACCCTTGCTTTTACCCTTAAGCTTACCCTTACCCTTACCCTTACCCTTACCCTTACCCTTACCCTTACCCTTACCCTTACCCTTACCCTTACCCTTGCTTTTACCCTTAAGCTTACCCTTACCCTTACCCTTACCCTTACCCTTACCCTTACCCTTACCCTTACCCTTACCCTTACCCTTACCCTTACCCTTGCTTTTACCCTTAGGCTTACCCTTACCTTTACCCTTACCCTTACCCTTACCCTTACCCTTACCCTTGCTTTTACCCTTAAGCTTACCCTTACCCTTACCCTTACTCTTAAGCTTACCCTTACCCTTACCCTTACCCTTACCCTTACCCTTACCCTTACCCTTACCCTTACCCTTACCCTTACCCTTACCCTTACCCTTGCTTTTACCCTTAAGCTTACCCTTACCCTTACCCTTACCCTTACCCTTACCCTTGCTTTTACCCTTAAGCTTACCCTTACCCTTACCCTTACCCTTAAGCTTACCCTTACCCTTACCCTTACCCTTACCCTTACCCTTACCCTTACCCTTACCCTTACCCTTACCCTTACCCTTACCCTTACCCTTACCCTTACCCTTACCCTTGCTTTTACCCTTAAGCTTACCCTTACCCTTACCCTTACCCTTACCCTTAAGCTTACCCTTACCCTTACCCTTACCCTTACCCCTACCCTTAACCTTACCCTTGCTTTTACCCTTAAGCTTACCCTTACCCTTACCCTTACCCTTACCCTTAAGCTTACCCTTACCCTTACCCTTACCCTTACCCTTACCCTTACCCTTGCTTTTACCCTTAAGCTTACCCTTACCCTTACCCTTACCCTTAAGCTTACCCTTACCCTTACCCTTACCCTTACCCTTACCCTTACCCTTACCCTTACCCTTACCCTTGCTTTTACCCTTAAGCTTACCCTTACCCTTACCCTAAGTAAGGGTAAGGGTAAGGGTAAGGGTAAGTGTAAGGGTAAGGGTAAGGGTAAGGGTAAGGGTAAGGGTAAGGGTAAGGGTAAGGGTAAGGGTAAGGGTAAGCTTAAGGGTAAAAGCAAGGGTAAGGGTAAGGGTAAGGGTAAGGGTAAGGGTAAGGGTAAGGGTAAGGGTAAGGGTAAGGGTAAGGGTAAGCTTAAGGGTAAGGGTAAGGGTAAGGGTAAGGGTAAGCCTAAGGGTAAAAGCAAGGGTAAGGGTAAGGGTAAGGGTAAGGGTAAGGGTAAGGGTAAGGGTAAGCTTAAGGGTAAAAGCAAGGGTAAGGGTAAGGGTAAGGGTAAGGGTAAGGGTAAGGGTAAGGGTAAGGGTAAAGGTGAGGGTAAGCCTAAGGGTAAAAGCAAGGGTAAGGGTAAGGGTAAGGGTAAGGGTAAGGGTAAGGGTAAGGGTAAGGGTAAGGGTAGGGGTAAGAGTAAGGGTAAGGGTAAGCTTAAGGGTAAAAGCAAGGGTAAGGGTAAGGGTAAGGGTAAGGGTAAGGGTAAGGGTAAGGGTAAACTTAAGGGTAAAAGCAAGGGTAAGGGTAAGGGTAAGGGTAAGGGTAAGGGTAAGGGTAAGGGTAAGGGTAAGGGTAAGGGTAAGGGTAAGGGTAAGGGTAAGGGTAAGGGTAAGGGTAAGCTTAAGGGTAAAAGCAAGGGTAAGGGTAAGGGTAAGGGTAAGGGTAAGCTTAAGGGTAAAAGCAAGGGTAAGGGTAAGGGTAAGGGTAAGGGTATGGGTAAGGGTAATGGTAAGGGTAAAGGTGAGGGTAAGCCTAAGGGTAAAAGCAAGGGTAAGGGTAAGGGTAAGGGTAAGGGTAAGGGTAAGGGTAAGGGTAAGGGTAAGGGTAAGGGTAAGGGTAAGGGTAAGGGTAAGGGTAAGGGTAAGGGTAAGGGTAAGGGTAAGGGTAAGCTTAAGGGTAAAAGCAAGGGTAAGGGTAAGGGTAAGGGTAAGGGTAAGGGTAAGGGTAAGGGTAAGCTTAAGGGTAAGGGTAAGGGTAAGGGTAAGGGTAAGGGTAAGGGTAAGCTTAAGGGTAAGGGTAAGGGTAAGGGTAAGGGTAAGGGTAAGCTTAAGGGTAAAAGCAAGGGTAAGGGTAAGGGTAAGGGTAAGGGTAAGGGTAAGCTTAAGGGTAAAAGCAAGGGTAAGGGTAAGGGTAAGGGTAAGGGTAAGGGTAAGGGTAAGGGTAAGGGTAAGCTTAAGGGTAAGGGTAAGGGTAAGGGTAAGGGTAAGGGTAAGCTTAAGGGTAAAAGCAAGGGTAAGGGTAAGAGTAAGGGTAAGGGTAAGGGTAAGGGTAAGGGTAAGGGTAAGGGTAAAGGTAAGGGTGAGCTTAAGGGTAAAAGCAAGGGTAAGGGTAAAAGCAAGGGTAAGGGTAAGGGTAAGGATAAGGGTAAGGGTAAGGGTAAGGGTGAGGGTAAGGGTAAGCTTAAGGGTAAAAGCAAGATTAAGGGTAAGGGTAAGGGTAAGGGTAAGGGTAAGGGTAAGGGTAAGGGTAAGGGTAAGGGTAAAGGTAAGGGTAAGCCTAAGGGTAAAAGCAAGGGTAAGGGTAAGGGTGAGGGTAAGGGTAAGAGTAAGGGTAAGGGTAAGGGTAAGGGTAAGCTTAAGGGTAAAAGCAAGGGTAAGGGTAAGGGTAAGGGTAAGGGTAAGCCTAAGGGTAAAAGCAAGGGTAAGGGTAAGGGTAAGGGTAAGCTTAAGGGTAAAAGCAAGGGTAAGGGTAAGGGTAATGGTAAGGGTAAGGGTAAGGGTAAGGGTAAGCTTAAGGGTAAAAGCAAGGGTGAGGGTAAGGGTAAGGGTAAGGGTAAGGGTAAGGGTAAGGGTAAGGGTAAGGGTAAGGGTAAGGGTAAGGGTAAGCTTAAGGGTAAAAGCAAGGGTAAGGGTAAGGGTAAGGGTAAGGGTAAGGGTAAGGGTAAGGGTAAGGGTAAGGGTAAGCTTAAGGGTAAAAGCAAGGGTAAGGGTAAGGGTAAGGGTAAGGGTAAGGGTAAAGGTAAGGGTAAGCCTAAGGGTAAAAGCAAGGGTAAGGGCAAGGGTAAGGGTAAGGGTAAGGGTAAGGGTAAGGGTAAGGGTAAGGGTAAGGGTAAGGGTAAGGGTAAGGGTAAGGGTAAGGGTAAGGGTAAGGGTAAGGGTAAGGGTAAGGGTAAGGGTAAGGGTAAGGGTAAGGGTAAGGGTAAGGGTAAGCTTAAGGGTAAAAGCAAGGGTAAGGGTAAGGGTAAGGGTAAGGGTAAGGGTAAGGGTAAGCCTAAGGGTAAAAGCAAGGGTAAGGGTAAGGGTAAGGGTAAGGGTAAGGGTAAGCTTAAGGGTAAAAGCAAGGGTAAGGGTAAGGGTAAGGGTAAGGGTAAGGGTAAGGGTAAGGGTAAGCTTAAGGGTAAAAGCAAGGGTAAGGGTAAGGGTAAGGGTAAGGGTAAGGGTAAGGGTAAGGGTAAGGGTAAAGGTAAGGGTAAGCCTAAGGGTAAAAGCAAGGGTAAGGGTAAGGGTTAGGGTAAGGGTAAGGGTAAGGGTAAGGGTAAGGGTACGGGTAAGGGTAAGCTTAAGGGTAAAAGCAAGGGTAAGGGTAAGGGTAAGGGTAAGGGTAAGGGTAAGGGTAAGTGTAAGGGTAAGGGTAAGGGTAAGCTTAAGGGTAAGGGTAAGGGTAAGGGTAAGGGTAAGCTTAAGGGTAAAAGCAAGGGTAAGGGTAAGGGTAAGAGTAAGCTTAAGGGTAAAAGCAAGGGTAAGGGTAAGGGTAAGGGTAAGGGTAAGGGTAAGGGTAAGGGTAAGGGTAAGGGTAAGCTTAAGGGTAAGGGTAAGGGTAAGGGTAAGGGTAAGCTTAAGGGTAAAAGCAAGGGTAAGGGTAAGGGTAAGGGTAAGGGTAAGGGTAAGCTTAAGGGTAAGGGTAAGGGTAAGGGTAAGGGTAAGGGTAAGCTTAAGGGTAAAAGCAAGGGTAAGGTTAAGGGTAAGGGTAAGGGTAAGGGTAAGGGTAAGGGTAAGCTTAAGGGTAAGGGTAAGGGTAAGGGTAAGCTTAAGGGTAAAAGCAAGGGTAAGGGTAAGGGCAAGGGTAAGGGTAAGGGTAAGGGTAAGGGTAAGGGTAAGGGTAAGGGTAAGGGTAAGGGTAAGGGTAAGGGTAAGGGTAAGGGTAAGCTTAAGGGTAAGGGTAAGGGTAAGCTTAAGGGTAAAAGCAAGGGTAAGGGTAAGGGTAAGGGTAAGGGTAAGGGTAAGCTTAAGGGTAAAAGCAAGGGTAAGGGTAAGGGTAAGGGTAAGGGTAAGGGTAAGGGTAAGGGTAAGGGTAATTGTAAGGGTAAGGGTAAGGGTAAGCTTAAGGGTAAGGGTAAGGGTAAGGGTAAGCTTAAGGGTAAAAGCAAGGGTAAGGGTAAGGGTAAGGGTAAGGGTAAGGGTAAAGGTAAGGGTAAGCCTAAGGGTAAAAGCAAGGGTAAGGGTAAGGGTAAGGGTAAGGGTAAGGGTAAGGGTAAGGGTAAGGGTAAGGGTAAGGGTAAGGGTAAGGGTAAGGGTAAGGGTAAGCTTAAGGGTAAAAGCAAGGGTAAGGGTAAGGGTAAGGGTAAGGGTAAGGGTAAGGGTAAGGGTAAGCTTAAGGGTAAAAGCAAGGGTAAGGGTAAGGGTAAGGGTAAGGGTAAGGGTAAGGGTAAGGGTAAGGGTTAGGGTAAGCTTAAGGGTAAAAGCAAGGGTAAGGGTAAGGGTAAGGGTAAGGGTAAGGGTTAGGGTAAGGGTAAAGGTAAGGGTAAGCCTAAGGGTAAAAGCAAGGGTAAGGGTAAGGGTAAGGGTAAGGGTAAGGTTAAGGGTAAGGGTAAGGGTAAGGGTAAGGGTAAGAGTAAGGGTAAGGGTAAGGGTAAGCTTAAGGGTTAAAGCAAGGGTAAGGGTAAGGGTAAGGGTAAGGGTAAGCCTAAGGGTAAAAGCAAGGGTAAGGGTAAGGTTAAGGGTAAGGGTAAGGGTAAGCTTAAGGGTAAAAGCAAGGGTAAGGGTAAGGGTAAGGGTAAGGGTAAGCTTAAGGGTAAAAGCAAGGGTAAGGGTAAGGGTGAGGGTAAGGGTAAGGGTAAGGGTAAGGGTAAAGGTAAGGGTAAGCCTAAGAGTAAAAGCAAGGGTAAGGGTAAGGGTAAGGGTAAGGGTATTGGTAAGGGTAAGGGTAAGCTTAAGGGTAAAAGCAAGGGTAAGGATAAGGGTAAGGGTAAGGGTAAGGGTAAGGGTAAGGGTAAGGGTAAGGGTAAGGGTAAGGGTAAGCTTAAGGGTAAAAGCAAGGGTAAGGGTAAGGGTAAGGGTAAGGGTAAGGGTAAGGGTAAGGGTAAGGGTAAGGGTAAGGGTAAGGGTAAGGGTAAGGGTAAGGGTAAGGGTAAGCTTAAGGGTAAAAGCAAGGGTAAGGGTTAGGGTAAGGGTAAGGGTAAGGGTAAGGGTAAGGGTAAGGGTAAGCTTAAGGGTAAAAGCAAGGGTAAGGGTAAGGGTAAGGGTAAGGGTAAGGGTAAGGGTAAAGGTAAGGGTAAGCCTAAGGGTAAAAGCAAGGGTAAGGGTAAGGGTAAGGGTAAGGGTAAGGGTAAGGGTAAGGGTAAGGGTAAGGGTAAGGGTAAGGGTAAGGGTAAGGGTAAGGGTAAGGGTAAGCTTAAGGGTAAAAGCAAGGGTAAGGGTAAGGGTAAGGGTAAGGGTAAGCTTAAGGGTAAAAGCAAGGGTAAGGGTAAGGGTAAGAGTAAGGGTAAGGGTAAGGGTAAGGGTAAGCTTAAGGGTAAAAGCAAGGGTAAGGGTAAGGGTAAGGGTAAGGGTAAGGGTAAGGGTAAGGGTAAGGGTAAGGGTAAGGGTAAGGGTAAGGGTAAGGGTAAGGGTAAGGGTAAGGGTAAGGGTAAGGGTAAGGGTAAGGGTAAGGGTAAGGGTAAGGGTAAGGGTAAGGGTAAGGGTAAGGGTAAGGGTAAGGGTAAGGGTAAAGGTAAGGTTAAGCCTAAGGGTAAAAGCAAGGGTAAGGGTAAGGGTAAGGGTAAGGGTAAGGGTGAGGGTAAGGGTAAGGGTAAGGGTAAGGGTAAGGGTAAGGGTAAGGGTAAGCTTAAGGGTAAAAGCAAGGGTAAGGGTAAGGGTAAGGGTAAGCCTAAGGGTAAAAGCAAGGGTAAGGGTAAGGGTAAGGGTAAGGGTAAGGGTAAGGGTAAGCTTAAGGGTAAAAGCAAGGGTAAGGGTAAGGGTAAGGGTAAGGGTAAGGGTAAGGGTAAGCTTAAGGGTAAAAGCAAGGGTAAGGGTAAGGGTAAGGGTAAGGGTTAGGGTAAGGGTAAGGGTAAGGGTAAAGGTAAGGGTAAGCCTAAGGGTCAAAGCAAGGGTAAGGGTAAGGGTAAGGGTAAGGGTAAGGGTAAGGGTAAGGGTAAGGGTAAGGGTAAGGGTAAGGGTAAGCTTAAGGGTAAAAGTATGGGTAAGGGTAAGGGTAAGGGTAAGGGTAAGGGTAAGGGTAAGGGTAAGCTTAAGGGTAAGGGTAAGGGTAAGGGTAAGGGTAAGCCTAAGGGTAAAAGCAAGGGTAAATGTAAGGGTAAGGGTAAGGGTAAGGGTAAGCTTAAGGGTAAAAGCAAGGGTAAGGGTAAGGGTAAGGGTAAGGGTAAGGGTAAGGGTAAGGGTAAGGGTAAGGGTAAGGGTAAGGGTAAGGGTAAGGGTAAGCTTAAGGGTAAAAGCAAGGGTAAGGGTAAGGGTAAGGGTAAGGGTTAGGGTAAGGGTAAGGCTAAAGGTAAGGGTAAGCCTAAGGGTAAAAGCAAGGGTAAGGGTAAGGGAAAGGGTAAGGGTAAGGGTAAGGGTAAGGGTAAGGGTAAGGGTAAGGGTAAGGGTAAGGGTAAGGGTAAGGGTAAAGGTAAGGGTAAGGGTAAGCTTAAGGGTAAAAGCAAGGGTAAGGGTAAGGGTAAGGGTAAGGGTAAGAGTAAGGGTAAGGGTAAGGGTAAGCTTAAGGGTAAAAGCAAGGGTAAGGGTAAGGGTAAGGGTAAGGGTAAGGGTAAGGGTAAGGGTAAGGGTAAGGGTAAGGGTAAGGGTAAGGGTAAGGGTAAGGGTAAGGGTAAGCTTAAGGGTAAAAGCAAGGGTAAGGGTAAGGGTAAGGGTAAGGGTAAGGGTAAGGGTAAGGGTAAGGGTAAGGGTAAGGGTAAGGGTAAGGGTAAGGGTAAGCTTAAGGGTAAAAGCAAGGGTAAGGGTAAGGGTAAGGGTAAGGGTAAGGGTAATGGTAAGGGTAAAGGTAAGGGTAAGCCTAAGGGTAAAAGCAAGGGTAAGGGTAAGGGTAAGGGTAAGGTTAAGGGTAAGGGTTAGGGTAAGGGTAAGGGTAAGGGTAAGGGTAAGCTTAAGGGTAAAAGCAAGGGTAAGGGTAAGGGTAAGGGTAAGGGTAAGGGTAAGGGTAAGGGTAAGCTTAAGGGTAAGGGTAAGGGTAAGGGTAAGCTTAAGGGTGAAAGCAAGGGTAAGGGTAAGGGTAAGGGTAAGGGTAAGGGTAAGCTTAAGGGTAAGGGTAAGGGTAAGCTTAAGGGTAAAAGCAAGGGTAAGGGTAAGGGTAAGGGTAAGGGTAAGGGTAAGGGTAAGGGTAAGCTTAAGGGTAAGGGTAAGGGTAAGGGTAAGGGTAAGCTTAAGGGTACAAGCAAGGGTAAGGGTCAGGGTAAGGGTAAGTGTAAGGGTAAGGGTAAGGGTAAGGGTAAGGGTGAGCTTAAGGGTAAAAGCAAGGGTAAGGGTAAGGTTAAGGGTAAGGGTAAGGGTAAGGGTAAGGGTAAGGGTAAGGGTTAGCTTAAGGGTAAAAGCAAGGGTAAGGGTAAGGGTAAGGGTAAGGGTAAGGGTAAGGGTAAGGATAAGGGTAAGGGTAAAGGTAAGGGTAAGCCTAAGGGTAAAAGCAAGGGTAAGGGTAAGGGTAAGGGTAAGGGTAAGAGTAAGGGTAAGGGTAAGGGTAAGGGTAAGCTTAAGGGTAAAAGCAAGGGTAAGGGTAAGGGTAAGGGTAAGGGTAAGCCTAAGGGTAAAAGCAAGGGTAAGGGTAAGGGTAAGGGTAAGGGTAAGGGTAAGCTTAAGGGTAAAAGCAAGGGTAAGGGTAAGGGTAAGGGTAAGGGTAAGGGTAAGGGTAAGCTTAAGGGTAAAAGCAAGGGTGAGGGTAAGGGTAAGGGTAAGGGTAAGGGTGAGGGTAAGGGTAAGGGTAAGGGTAAGCTTAAGGGTAAAAGCAAGGGTAAGGGTAAGGGTAAGGGTAAGGGTAAGGGTAAGGGTAAGGGTAAGGGTAAGGGTAAGGGTAAGGGTAAGCTTAAGGGTAAAAGCAAGGGTAAGGGTAATGGTAAGGGTAAGGGTAAGGGTAAAGGTAAGGGTAAGCCTAAGGGTAAAAGCAAGGGTAAGGGTAAGGGTAAGGGTAAGGGTAAGGGTTAGGGTAAGGGTAAGGATAAGGGTAAGGGTAAGGGTAAGGGTAAGGGTAAGGGTAAGGGTAAGGGTAAGGGTAAGGGTAAGGGTAAGCTTAAGGGTAAAAGCAAGGGTAAGGGTAAGGGAAAGGGTAAGGGTAAGCCTAAGGGTAAAAGCAAGGGTAAGGGTAAGGGTAAGGGTAAGGGTAAGGGTAAGCTTAAGTGTAAAAGCAAGAGTAAGGGTAAGGGTAAGGGTAAGGGTAAGGGTAAGGGTAAGGATAAGGGTAAGCTTAAGGGTAAAAGCAAGGGTAAGGGTAAAGGTAAGGGTAAGGGTAAGGGTAAGGGTAAGGGTAAGGGTAAGGGTAAGGGTAAGGGTAAGGGTAAGGGTAAAGGTAAGGGTAAGCCTAAGGGTAAAAGCAAGGGTAAGGGTAAGGGTAAGGGTAAGGGTAAGGTTAAGGGTAAGGGTAAGGGTAAGCTTAAGGGTAAAAGCAAGGGTAAGGGTAAGGGTAAGGGTAAGGGTAAGGGTAAGGGTAAGGGTAAGGGTAAGGGTAAGGGTAAGGGTAAGGGTAAGGGTAAGGGTAAGGGTAAGGGTAAGGGTAAGGGTAAGCTTAAGGGTAAGGGTAAGGGTAAGGGTAAGGGTAAGCTTAATGGTAAAAGCAAGGGTAAGGGTAAGGGTAAGGGTAAGGGTAAGCTTAGGGGTAAAAGCAAGGGTAAGGGTAAGGGTAAGGGTAAGGGTAAGGGTAAGGGTAAGGGTAAGGGTAAGGGTAAGCTTAAGGGTAAGGGTAAGGGTAAGGGTAAGGGTAAGCTTAAGGGTAAAAGCAAGGGTAAGGGTCAAGGGTAAGGGTAAGGGTAAGGGTAAGGGTAAGCTTAAGGGTAAGGGTAAGGGTAAGGGTAAGGGTAAGCTTAAGGGTAAAAGCAAGGGTAAGGGTAAGGGTGAGGGTAAGGGTAAGGGTAAGGGTAAGGGTAAGCTTAAGGGTAAGGGTAAGGGTAAGGGTAAGGGTAAGCTTAAGGGTAAAAGCAAGGGTACGGGTAAGGGTAAGGGTAAGGGTAAGGGTAAGGGTAAGGGTAAGGGTAAGGGTAATGGTAAGGGTAAGGGTAAGGGAAAGCTTAAGGGTAAGGGTAAGGGTAAGGGTAAGGGTAAGCTTAAGGGTAAAAGCAAGGGTAAGGGTAAGGGTAAGGGTAAGGGTAAGGGTAAGGGTAAGCTTAAGGGTAAAAGCATGGGTAAGGGTAAGGGTAAGGGTAAGGGTAAGGGTAAGGGTAAGGGTAAGGGTAAGGGTAAGGGTAAGGGTAAGGGTAAGGGTAAGCTTAAGGGTAAGGGTAAGGGTAAGGGTAAGCTTAAGGGTAAAAGCAAGGGTAAGGGTAAGGGTAAGGGTAAGGGTAAGGGTAAAGGTAAGGGTAAGCCTAAGGGTAAAAGCAAGGATAAGGGTAAGGGTAAGGGTAAGGGTAAGGGTAAGGGTAATGGTAAGGGTAAGGGTAAGGGTAAGGGTAAGCTTAAGGGTAAAAGCAAGGGTAAGGGTAAGGGTAAGGGTAAGGGTAAGGGTAAGGGTAAGGGTAAGGGTAAGGGTAAGGGTAAGGGTAAAGGTAAGGGTAAGGGTAAGCTTAAGGGTAAAAGCAAGGGTGAGGGTAAGGGTAAGGGTAAGGGTAAGGGTAAGGGTAAGGGTAAGGGTAAGCTTAAGGGTAAAAGCAAGGGTAAGGGTAAGGGTAAGGGTAAGGGTAAGGGTTAGGGTAAGGGTAAAGGTAAGGGTAAGCCTAAGGGTAAAAGCAAGGGTAAGGGTAAGGGTAAGGGTAAGGGTAAGGGTAAGGGTAAGGGTAAGGGTAAGGGTAAGGGTAAGGGTAAGGGTAAGGGTAAGGGTAAGGGTAAGGGTAAGAGTAAGGGTAAGGGTAAGGGTAAGAGTAAGGGTAAGGGTAAGGGTAAGCTTAAGGGTAAAAGCAAGGGTAAGGGAAAGGGTAAGGGTAAGGGTAAGCCTAAGGGTAAAAGCAAGGGTAAGGGTAAGGGTAAGGGTAAGGGTAAGGGTAAGCTTAAGGGTAAAAGCAAGGGTAAGGGTAAGGGTAAGGGTAAGGGTAAGGGTAAGGGTAAGCTTAAGGGTAAAAGCAAGGGTAAGGGTAAGGGTAAGGGTAAGGGTTAGGGTAAGGGTAAGGGTAAAGGTAAGGGTAAGCCTAAGGGTAAAAGCGAGGGTAAGGGTAAGGGTAAGGGTAAGGGTAAGGGTAAGGGTAAGGGTAAGCTTAAGGGTAAAAGCAAGGGTAAGGGTAAGGGTAAGGGTAAGGGTAAGGGTAAGGGTAAGGGTAAGGGTAAGGGTAAGGGTAAGGGTAAGGGTAAGGGTAAGGGTAAGCTTAAGGGTAAAAGCAAGGGTAAGGGTAAGGGTAAGGGTAAGGGTAAGGGTAAGGGTAAGGGTAAGGGTAAGGGTAAGGGTAAGGGTAAAGGTAAGGGTAAGGGTAAGGGTAAGGGTAAGGGTAAGGGTAAGGGTAAGCTTAAGGGTAAAAGCAAGGGTAGGGGTTAGGGTAAGGGTAAGGGTAAGGGTAAGGGTAAGGGTAAGGGTAAGAGTAAGGGTAAGGGTAAGGGTAAGAGTAAGGGTAAGGGTAAGGGTAAGCTTAAGGGTTAAAGCAAGGGTAAGGGAAAGGGTAAGGGTAAGGGTAAGCCTAAGGGTAAAAGCAAGGGTAAGGGTAAGGGTAAGGGTAAGGGTAAGGGTAAGCTTAAGGGTAAAAGCAAGGGTAAGGGTAAGGGTAAGGGTAAGGGTAAGGGTAAGGGTAAGCTTAAGGGTAAAAGCAAGGGTAAGGGTAAGGGTAAGGGTAAGGGTAAGGGTAAGGGTAAGGGTAAAGGTAAGGGTAAGCCTAAGGGTAAAAGCGAGGGTAAGGGTAAGGGTAAGGGTAAGGGTAAGGGTAAGGGTAAGGGTAAGGGTAAGCTTAAGGGTAAAAGCAAGGGTAAGGGTAAGGGTAAGGGTAAGGGTAAGGGTAAGGGTAAGGGTAAGGGTAAGGGTAAGGGTAAGGGTAAGGGTAAGCTTAAGGGTAAAAGCAAGGGTAAGGGTAAGGGTAAGGGTAAGGGTAAGGGTAAGGGTAAGGGTAAGGGTAAGGGTAAGGGTAAGGGTAAGGGTAAAGGTAAGGGTAAGGGTAAGGGTAAGGGTAAGGGTAAGGGTAAGGGTAAGGGTAAGCTTAAGGGTAAAAGCAAGGGTAGGGGTTAGGGTAAGGGTAAGGGTAAGGGTAAGGGTAAGGGTAAGGGTAAGCTTAAGGGTAAAAGCAAGGGTAAGGGTAAGGGTAAGGGTAAGGGTAAGGGTAAGGGTAAGGGTAAGGGTAAGGGTAAGGGTAAGGGTAAGGGTAAGGGTAAGTGTAAGGGTAAGCTTAAGGGTAAAAGCAAGGGTAGGGGTAAGGGTAAGGGTAAGGGTAAGGGTAAGGGTAAGCTTAAGGGTAAAAGCAAGGGTAAGGGTAAGGGTAAGGGTAAGGGTAAGGGTAAGGGTAAGGGTAAGGGTAAGGGTAAGGGTAAGGGTAAGGGTAAGGGTAAAGGTAAGGGTAAGGGTAAGGGTAAGAGTAAGGGTAAGGGTAAGGGTAAGCTTAAGGGTAAAAGCAAGGGTAGGGGTTAGGGTAAGGGTAAGGGTAAGGGTAAGGGTAAGGGTAAGGGTAAGGGTAAGGGTAAGCTTAAGGGTAAAAGCAAGGGTAAGGGTGAGGGTAAGGGTAAGGGTAAGGGTTAGGGTAAGGGTAAAGGTAAGGGTAAGCCTAAGGGTAAAAGCAAGGGTAAGGGTAAGGGTAAGGGTAAGGGTAAGGGTAAGGGTAAGGGTAAGGGTAAGGGTAAGGGTAAGGGTAAGGGTAAGGGTAAGAGTAAGGGTAAGGGTAAGGGTAAGCTTAAGGGTAAAAGCAAGGGTAAGGGTAAGGGTAAGGGTAAGGGTAAGCCTAAGGGTAAAAGCAAGGGTAAGGGTAAGGGTAAGGGTAAGGGTAAGGGTAAGCTTAAGGGTAAAAGCAAGGGTAAGGGTAAGGGTAAGGGTAAGGGTAAGGGTAAGGGTAAGGGTAAGGGTAAGCTTAAGGGTAAAAGCAAGGGTAAGGGTAAGGGTAAGGGTAAGGGTAAGGGTAAGGGTAAGGGTAAGGGTAAGGGTAAGGGTAAGGGTAAAGGTAAGGGTAAGCCTAAGGGTAAAAGCAAGGGTAAGGGTAAGGGTAAGGGTAAGTTTAAGGGTAAGCTTAAGGGTAAAAGCAAGGGTAAGGGTAAGGGTAAGGGTAAGGGTAAGGGTAAGGGTAAGGGTAAGGGTAAGGGTAAGGGTAAGGGTAAGGGTAAGCTTAAGGGTAAAAGCAAGGGTCAGGGTAAGGGTAAGGGTAAGGGTAAGGGTAAGGGTAAGGGTAAGGGTAATGGTAAGCTAAAGGGTAAAAGCAAGGGTAAGGGTTAGGGTAAAGGTAAGGGTAAGGGTAAGGGTAAGGGTAAGCTTAAGGGTAAAAGCAAGGGTAAGGGTAAGGGTAAGGGTAAGGGTAAGGGTAAGGGTAAGGGTAAGGGTAAAGGTAAGGGTAAGGGTAAGGGTAAGGGTAAGGGTAAGGGTAAGGGTAAGCTTAAGGGTAAAAGCAAGGGTAGGGGTTAGGGTAAGGGTAAGGGTAAGGGTAAGGGTAAGGGTAAGGGTAAGCTTAAGGGTAAAAGCAAGGGTAAGGGTAAGGGTAAGGGTAAGGGTAAGGGTAAGGGTAAGGGTAAGGGTAAGGGTAAGGGTAAGTGTAAGGGTAAGCTTAAGGGTAAAAGCAAGGGTAGGGGTAAGGGTAAGGGTAAGGGTAAGGGTAAGGGTAAGCTTAAGGGTAAAAGCAAGGGTAAGGGTAAGGGTAAGGGTAAGGGTAAGGGTAAGGGTAAGGGTAAGGGTAAGGGTAAGGGTAAGGGTAAGGGTAAGGGTAAAGGGTAAGGGTAAAGGTAAGGGTAAGCCTAAGGGTAAAAGCAAGGGTAAGGGTAAGGGTAAGGGTAAGTTTAAGGGTAAGCTTAAGGGTAAAAGCAAGGGTAAGGGTAAGGGTAAGGGTAAGGGTAAGGGTAAGGGTAAGGGTAAGGGTAAGGGTAAGGGTAAGTGTAAGGGTAAGCTTAAGGGTAAAAGCAAGGGTAGGGGTAAGGGTAAGGGTAAGGGTAAGGGTAAGGGTAAGCTTAAGGGTAAAAGCAAGGGTAAGGGTAAGGGTAAGGGTAAGGGTAAGGGTAAGGGTAAGGGTAAGGGTAAGGGTAAGGGTAAGGGTAAGGGTAAGGGTGAAGGTAAGGGTAAGGGTAAGGGTAAGAGTAAGGGTAAGGGTAAGGGTAAGCTTAAGGGTAAAAGCAAGGGTAGAGGTTAGGGTAAGGGTAAGGGTAAGGGTAAGGGTAAGGGTAAGGGTAAGGGTAAGGGTAAGGGTAAGCTTAAGGGTAAAAGCAAGGGTAAGGGTGAGGGTAAGGGTAAGGGTAAGGGTTAGGGTAAGGGTAAAGGTAAGGGTAAGCCTAAGGGTAAAAGCAAGGGTAAGGGTAAGGGTAAGGGTAAGGGTAAGGGTAAGGGTAAGGGTAAGGGTAAGGGTAAGGGTAAGGGTAAGGGTAAGAGTAAGGGTAAGGGTAAGGGTAAGCTTAAGGGTAAAAGCAAGGGTAAGGGTAAGGGTAAGGGTAAGGGTAAGCCTAAGGGTAAAAGCAAGGGTAAGGGTAAGGGTAAGGGTAAGGGTAAGGGTAAGCTTAAGGGTAAAAGCAAGGGTAAGGGTAAGGGTAAGGGTAAGGGTAAGGGTAAGGGTAAGGGTAAGGGTAAGGGTAAGCTTAAGGGTAAAAGCAAGGGTAAGGGTAAGGGTAAGGGTAAGGGTAAGGGTAAGGGTAAGGGTAAGGGTAAGGGTAAGGGTAAGGGTAAGGGTAAAGGTAAGGGTAAGCCTAAGGGTGAAAGCAAGGGTAAGGGTAAGGGTAAGGGTAAGTTTAAGGGTAAGCTTAAGGGTAAAAGCAAGGGTAAGGGTAAGGGTAAGGGTAAGGGTAAGGGTAAGGGTAAGGGTAAGGGTAAGGGTAAGGGTAAGGGTAAGGGTAAGGGTAAGGGTAAGCTTAAGGGTAAAAGCAAGGGTCAGGGTAAGGGTAAGGGTAAGGGTAAGGGTAAGGGTAAGGGTAAGGGTAATGGTAAGCTAAAGGGTAAAAGCAAGGGTAAGGGTTAGGGTAAAGGTAAGGGTAAGGGTAAGGGTAAGGGTAAGCTTAAGGGTAAAAGCAAGGGTAAGGGTAAGGGTAAGGGTAAGGGTAAGGGTAAGGGTAAGGGTAAAGGTAAGGGTAAGCCTAAGGGTAAAAGCAAGGGTAAGGGTAAGGGTAAGGGTAAGGGTAAGGGTAAGGGTAAGGGTAAGGGTAAGGGTAAGGGTAAGGGTAAGGGTAAGGGTAAGGGTAAGGGTAAGGGTAAGGGAAAGCTTAAGGGTATAAGCAAGGGTAAGGGTAAGGGTAAGGGTGAGGGTAAGGGTAAGGGTAAGGGTAAGGGTAAGGGTAAGCTTAAGGGTAAAAGCAAGGGTAAGGGTAAGGGTAAGGGTAAGGGTAAGGGTAAGGGTAAGGGTAAGCTTAAGGGTAAAAGCAAGGGTAAGGGTAAGGGTAAGGGTAAGGGTAAGGGTAAGGGTAAGGGTAAGGGTAAGGGTAAGGGAAAGGGTAAGGGTAAGGGTAAGGGTAAAGGTAAGGGTTAGCCTAAGGGTAAAATCAAGGGTAAGGGTAAGGGTAAGGGTAAGGGTAAGGGTAAGGGTAAGGGTAAGCTTAAGGGTAAAAGCAAGGGTAAGGGTAAGGGTAAGGGTAAGGGTAAGGGTAAGGGTAAAGGTAAGGGTAAGCCTAAGGGTAAAAGCAAGGGTAAGGGTAAGGGTAAGGGTAAGGGTAAGGGTAAGGGTAAGGGTAAGGGTAAGGGTAAGGGTAAGGGTAAGGGTAAGGGTAAGGGTAAGGGTAAGGGTAAGGGTAAGGGTAAGGGTAAGGGTAAGGGTAAGGGTAAGGGTAAGCTTAAGGGTAAAAGCAAGGGTAAGGGTAAGGGTAAGGGTAAGGGTAAGGGTAAGGGTAAGCTTAAGGGTAAAAGCAAGGGTAAGGGTAAGGGTAAGGGTAAGGGTAAGGGTAAGGGTAAGGGTAAGGGTAAGCTTAAGGGTAAAAGCAAGGGTAAGGGTAAGGGTAAGGGTAAGGGTAAGCTTAAGGGTAAAAGCAAGGGTAAGGGTAAGGGTAAGGGTAAGGGTAAGGGTAAGGGTAAGGGTAAAGGTAAGGGTAAGCCTAAGGGTAAAAGCAAGGGTAAGGGTAAGGGTAAGGGTAAGGGTAAGGGTAAGGGTAAGGGTAAGGGTAAGGGTAAGGGTAAGCTTAAGGGTAAAAGCAAGGGTGAGGGTAAGGGTAAGGGTAAGGGTAAGGGTAAGGGTAAGGGTAAGGGTAAGGGTAAGGGTAAGGGTAAGGGTAAGGGTAAGGGTAAGCCTAAGGGTAAAAGCAAGGGTAAGGGTAAGGGTAAGGGTAAGGGTAAGGGTAAGCTTAAGGGTAAAAGCAAGGGTAAGGGTAAGGGTAAGGGTAAGGGTAAGGGTAAGGGTAAGCTTAAGTGTAAAAGCAAGGGTAAGGGTAAGGGTAAGGGTAAGGGTAAGGGTAAGGGTAAGGGTAAGGGTAAAGGTAAGGGTAAGCCTAAGGGTAAAAGCAAGGGTATGGGTAAGGGTAAGGGTAAGGGTAAGGGTAAGGGTAAGGGTAAGGGTAAGGGTAAGGGTAAGGGTAAGGGTAAGCTTAAGGGTAAAAGCAAGGGTAAGGGTAAGGGTAAGGGTAAGGGTAAGGGTAAGGGTAAGGGTAAGGGTAAGGGTAAGGGTAAGGGTAAGGGTAAGGGTAAGGGTAAGGGTAAGGGTAAGGGTAAGCTTAAGGGTAAAAGCAAGGGTAAGGGTAAGGGTAAGGGTAAGGGTAAGGGTAAGGGTAAGGGTAAGGGTAAGGGTAAGGGTAAGGGTAAGGGTAAGGGTAAGGGTAAGGGTAAGGGTAAGGGTAAGGGTAAGGGTAAGGGTAAGGGTAAGCTTAAGGGTAAAAGCAAGGGTAAGGGTAAGGGTAAGGGTAAGGGTAAGGGTAAGGGTAAGGGTAAGGGTAAGGGTAAGGGTAAGCTTAAGGGTAAAAGCAAGGGTAAGGGTAAGGGTAAGGGTAAGGGTAAGGGTAAGGGTAAGGGTAAGGGTAAGGGTAAGCCTAAGGGTAAAAGCAAGGGTAAGGGTAAGGGTAAAAGCAAGGGTAAGGGTAAGGGTAAGGGTAAGGGTAAGGGTAAGGGTAAGGGTAAGGGTAAGGGTAAGGGTAAGGGTAAGGGTAAGGGTAAGCTTAAGGGTAAAAGCAAGGGTAAGGGTAAGGGTAAGGGTAAGGGTAAGTGTAAGCTTAAGGGTAAAAGCAAGGGTAAGGGTAAGGGTAAGGGTAAAGGTAAGGGTAAGCCTTAGGGTAAAAGCAAGGGTAAGGGTAAGGGTAAGGGTAAGGGTAAGGGTAAGGGTAAGGGTAAGGGTAAGGGTAAGGGTAAGGGTAAGGGTAAGCTTAAGGGTAAAAGCAAGGGTAAGGGTAAGGGTAAGGGTAAGGGTAAGGGTAAGGGTGAGGGTAAGGGTAAGGGTAAGGGTAAGGGTAAGGGTAAGGGTAAGGGTAAGGGTAAGGGTAAGCTTAAGGGTAAAAGCAAGGGTAAGGGTAAGGGTAAGGGTAAGGGTAAGGGTAAGGGTAAGGGTAAGGGTAAGGGTAAGGGTAAGGGTAAGGGAAAGGGTAAGGGTAAGGGTAAGGGTAAGGGTAAGGGTAAGCTTAAGGGTAAAAGCAAGGGTAAGGGTTAGGGTAAGGGTAAGGGTAAGGGTAAGGGTAAGCTTGAGGGTAAAAGCAAGGGTAAGGGTAAGGGTAAGGGTAAGGGTAAAGGTAAGGGTAAGCCTAAGGGTAAAAGCAAGGGTAAGGGTAAGGGTAAGGGTAAGGGTAAGGGTAAGGGTAAGGGTAAGGGTAAGCTTAAGGGTATAAGCAAGGGTAAGGGTAAGGGTAAGGGTGAGGGTAAGGGTAAGGGTAAGGGTAAGCTTAAGGGTAAAAGCAAGGGTAAGGGTAAGGGTAAGGGTAAGGGTAAGGGTAAGGGTAAGCTTAAGGGTAAAAGCAAGGGTAAGGGTAAGGGTAAGGGTAAGGGTAAGGGTAAGGGTAAGGGTAAGGGTAAGGGTAAGGGTAAGGGTAAGGGTAAAGGTTAGGGTAAGCCTAAGGGTAAAAGCAAGGGTAAGGGAAAAGGTAAGGGTAAGGGTAAGGGTAAGGGTAAGGGTAAGGGTAAGGGTAAGGGTAAGGGTAAGCTTAAGGGTAAAAGCAAGGGTAAGGGTAAGGGTAAGGGTAAGGGTAAGCCTAAGGGTAAAACAAGGGTAAGGGTAAGGGTAAGGGTAAGGGTAAGTGTAAGCTTAAGGGTAAAAGCAAGGGTAAGGGTAAGGGTAAGGGTGAGGGTAAGGGTAAGCTTAAGGGTTAAAGCAAGGGTAAGGGTAAGGGTAAGGGTAAGGGAAAGGGTAAAGGTAAGGGTAAGCCTAAGGGTAAAAGCAAGGGTAAGGGTAAGGGTAAGGGTAAGGGTAAGGGTAAGGGTAAGGGTAAGGGTAAGGGTAAGGGTAAGGGTAAGGGTAAGGGTAAGGGTAAGGGTAAGCTTAAGGGTAAAAGCAAGGGTAAGGGTAAGGGTAAGGGTAAGGGTAAGGGTAAGGGTAAGGGTAAGGGTAAGGGTAAGGGTAAGGGTAAGGGTAAGGGTAAGGGTAAGCTTAAGGGTAAAAGCAAGGGTAAGGGTAAGGGTAAGGGTGAGGGTAAGGGTAAGGGTAAGGGTAAGGGTAAGGGTAAGCTTAAGGGTAAAAGCAAGGGTAAGGGTAAGGGTAAGGGTAAGGGTAAGGGTAAGGGTAAGGGTAAGGGTAAGGGTAAGCTTAAGGGTAAAAGCAAGGGTAAGGGTAAGGGTAAGGGTAAGGGTAAGGGTAAGGGTAAGGGTAAGGGTAAGGGTAAAGGTAAGGGTAAGCCTAAGGGTAAAAGCAAGGGTAAGGGTGAGGGTTAGGGTAAGGGTAAGGGTAAGGGTAAGGGTAAGGGTAAGGGTAAGGGTAAGGGTAAGGGTAAGGGTAAGGGTAAGTGTAAGGGTAAGGGTAAGGGTAAGCTTAAGGGTAAAAGCAAGGGTAAGGGTAAGGGTAAGGGTAAGGGTAAGGGTAAGGGTAAGGGTAAGGGTAAGGGTAAGGGTAAGGGTAAGGGTAAGGGTAAGGGTGAGGGTAAGGGTAAGGGTAAGGGTAAGCTTAAGGGTAAGGGTAAGGGTAAGGGTAAAGGTAAGGGTAAGCCTAAGGGTAAGAGCAAGGGTAAGGGTAAGGGTTAGGGTAAGGGTAAGGGTAAGGGTAAGGGTAAGGGTAAGGGTAAGTGTAAGGGTAAGGGTAAGGGTAAGCTTAAGGGTAAAAGCAAGGGTAAGGGTAAGGGTAAGGGTAAGGGTAAGGGTGAGGGTAAGGGTAAGGGTAAGGGTAAGCTTAAGGGTAAGGGTAAGGGTAAGGGTAAGGGTAAGCCTAAGGGTAAAAGCAAAGGTAAGGGTAAGGGTAAGGGTAAGGGTAAGGGTAAGCTTAAGGGTAAAAGCAAGGGTAAGGGTAAGGGTAAGGGTAAGGGTAAGGGTAAGGGTAAGCTTAAGGGTAAAGGCAAGGGTAAGGGTAAGGGTAAGGGTAAGGGTAAGAGTAAAGGTAAGGGTAAGCCTAAGGGTAAAAGCAAGGGTAAGGGTAAAGGTAAGGGTAAGGGTAAGGGTAAGGGTAAGGGTAAGGGTAAGGGTAAGGGTAAGGGTAAGGGTAAGGGTAAGGGTAAGGGTAAGGGTAAGGGTAAGCTTAAGGGTAAAAGCAAGGGTAAGGGTAAGGGTAAGGGTAAGGGTAAGGGTAAGGGTAAGGGTAAGGGTAAGGGTAAGGGTAAGGGTAAGGGTAAGGGTAAGGGTAAGGGTAAGGGTAAGGGTAAGGGTAAGGGTAAGCTTAAGGGTAAAAGCAAGGGTGAGGGTAAGGGTAAGGGTAAGGGTAAGGGTAAGGGTAAGGGTAAGGGTAAGGGTAAGGGTAAGCTTAAGGGTAAAAGCAAGGGTAAGGGTAAGGGTAAGGGTAAGGGTAAGGGTAAGGGTAAGGGTAAGGGTAAGGGTAAGGGTAAAGGTAAGGTTAAGCCTAAGGGTAAAAGCAAGGGTAAGGGTAAGGGTAAGGGTGAGGGTAAGGGTAAGGGTAAGCTTACCCTTGCTTTTACCCTTAAGCTTACCCTTACCCTTACCCTTACCCTTACCCTAACCCTCACCCTTAACCTTACCCTTACCCTTACCCTTACCCTTACCCTTAACCTTACCCTTGCTTTTACCCTTAGGCTTACCCTTACCTTTACCCTTACCATTACCCTTACCCTTACCCTTACCCTTTCCCTTACCCTTACCCTTGCTTTTACCCTTAAGCTTACCCTTACCCTTACCCTTACCCTTACCCTTACCCTTACCCTTACCCTTACCCTTACCCTTACCCTTACCCTTACCCTTACCCTTACCCTTGCTTTTACCCTTAAGCTTACCCTTACCCTTACCCTTACCCTTACCCTTACCCTTACCCTTGCTTTTACCCTTAAGCTTACCCTTACCCTTACCCTTACTCTTACCCTTACCCTTACCCTTACCCTTACCCTTGCTTTTACCCTTAAGCTTACCCTTACCCTTACCTTTACCCTTACCCTTACCCTTAAACTTACCCTTACCCTTACCCTTACCCTTACCCTTACCCTTACCCTTACCCTTACCCTTGCTTTTACCCTTAGGCTTACCCTTACCTTTAGCCTTACCCTTACCCTTACCCTTACCCTTACCCTTACCCTTACCCTTACCCTTACCCTTGCTTTTACCCTTAAGCTTACCCTTACCCTTACCCTTACCCTTACCCTTACCCTTACCCTTACCCTTGCTTTTACCCTTAAGCTTACCCTTACTCTTACCCTTACCCTTACACTCACCCTTGCTTTTACCCTTAGGCTTACCCTTACCCTTACCCTTACCCTTAAGCTTACCCTTACCCTTACCCTTACCCTTACCCTTACCCTTACCCTTACCCTTACCCTTACCCTTACCCTTACCCTTGCTTTTTCCCTTAAGCTTACCCTTACCCTTACCCTTACCCTTACCCTTACCCTTACCCTTACCCTTACCCTTACCCTTACCCTTACCCTTGCTTTGACCCTTAGGCTTACCCTTACCTTTACCCTTACCCTTACCCTTACCCTTACCCTTACCCTTACCCTTACCCTTACCCTTACCCTTACCCTTACCCTTACCCTTGCTTTTACCCTTAAGCTTACCCTTACCCTTACCCTTACCCTTACCCTTACCCTTACCCTTACCCTTACCCTTGCTTTTACCCTTAAGCTTACCCTTATCCTTACCCTTACCCTTACCCTTACCCTTGCTTTTACCCTTAGGCTTACCCTTACCCTTACCCTTAAACTTACCCTTGCTTTTACCCTTAAGCTTACCCTTACCCTTACCCTTACCCTTACCCTTACCCTTACCCTTATCCTTACCCTTACCCTTACCCTTACCCTTACCCTTACCCTTACCCTTACCGTTGCTTTTACCCTTAGGCTTAACCTTACCTTTACCCTTACCCTTACCCTTACCCTTACCCTTACCCTTACCCTTACCCTTTCCCTTACCCTTACCCTTACCCTTACCCTTACCCTAACCCTTACCCTTGCTTTTACCCTTGAGCTTACCCTTACCCTTACCCTTACCCTTACCCTTACCCTTACCCTTACCCTTGCTTTTACCCTTAAGCTTACCCTTACCCTTACCCTTACCCTTACCCTCACCCTTACCCTTACCCTTACCCTTGCTTATACCCTTAAGCTTACCCTTACCCTTACTCTTACCCTTACCCTTACCCTTACCCTTACCCTTACCCTTACCCTTACCCTTACCCTTACCCTTACCCTTACCCTTACCCTTACCCTTACCCTTGCTTTTACCCTTAAGCTTACCCTTACCCTTACCCTTACCCTTTCCCTTACCCTTGCTTTTACCCTTAGGCTTACCCTTACCCTTACCCTTACCCTTGCTTTTACCCTTAAGCTTAACCTTACCCGTACCCTTACCCTTACTCTTACCCTTACCCTTACCCTTACCCTTACCCTTGCTTTTACCCTTAGGCTTACCCTTACCTTTACCTTTACCCTTACCCTTACCCTTACCCTTACCCTTACCCTTACCCTTACCCTTACCCTTACCCTTACCCTTACCCTTACCCTTGCTTTTACCCTTAAGCTAACCCTTACCCTTACCCTTACCCTTACCCTTACCCTTAACCTTACCCTTACCCTTGCTTTTACCCTTAAGCTCACCCTTACCCTTACCCTTACCCTTACCCTTACACTTACCCTTACCCTGACCCTTACCCTTGCTTTTACCCTTAAGCTTACCCTCACCCTTACCCTTACCCTTAAGCTTACCCTTACCCTTACCCTTACCCTTACCCTTACCCTTACCCTTACCCTTGCTTTTGTCCTTAAGCTTACCCTTACCCTTACCCTTACCCTTACCCTTACCCTTAAGCTTACCCTTACCCTTACCCTTACCCTTACCCTTACCCTTAAGCTTACCCTTACCCTTACCCTTACCCTTACCCTTACCCTTACCCTTACCCTTACCCTTGCTTCTACCCTTAAGCTTACCCTTACCCTTACCCTTACCCTTACCCTAACCCTTACCCTTAACCTTACCCTTACCCTTACCCTTACCCTTACCCTTACCCTTACCCTTGCTTTTACCCTTAGGCTTACCCTTACCTTTACCCTTACCATTACCCTTACCCTTACCCTTACCCTTACCCTTACCCTTACCCTTACCCTTGCTTTTACCCTTAAGCTTACCCTTACCCTTACCCTTACCCTTACCCTTACCCTTACCCTTACCCTTACCCTTACCCTTACCCTTACCCTTACCCTTACCCTTACCCTTGCTTTTACCCTTAAGCTTACCCTTACCCTTACCCTTACCCTTACCCTTACCCTTACCCTTACCCTTACCCTTACCCTTACCCTTACCCTTACCCTTGCTTTTACCCTTAAGCTTACCCTTACCCTTACCCTTACTCTTACCCTTACCCTTACCCTTACCCTTGCTTTTACCCTTAAGCTTACCCTTACCCTTACCTTTACCCTTACCCTTACCCTTACCCTTACCCTTACCCTTACCCTTACCCTTACCCTTACCCTTACCCTTACCCTTACCCTTACCCTTACCCTTGCTTTCACCCTTAAGCTTACCCTTACCCTTACCCTTACCCTTACCCTTACCCTTACCCCTACCCTTGCTTTTACCCTTAAGCTTACCCTTACCCTTACCCTTACCCTTACCCTTACCCTTACCCTTACCCTTACCCTTACCCTTACCCTTACCCTTACCCTTACCCTTACCCTTACCCTTGCTTTTACCCTTAAGCTTACCCTTACCCTTACCCTTACCCTTACCCTTACCCTTACCCTAACCCCTACCCTTGCTTTTACCCTTAAGCTTACCCTTACCCTTACCCTTACCCTTACCCTTACCCTTACCCTTACCTTTACCCTTACCCTTACCCTTACCCTTACCCTTACCCTTACCCTTACCCTTACCCTTACCCTTACCCTTACCCTTACCCTTACCCTTACCCTTACCCTTGCTTTTACCCTTAAGCTTACCCTTACCCTTACCCTTACCCTTACCCTTACCCTTACCCTTACCCTTACCCTTACCCTTACCCTTACCCTTACCCTTACCCTTACCCTTGCTTTTACCCTTAAGCTTACCCTTACCCTTACCCTTACCCTTACCCTTACCCTTACCCTTACCCTCGCTTTTACCCTTAGGCTTACCCTTACCTTTACCCTTACCCTTACCCTTACCCTTACCCTTACCCTTACCCTTACCCTTGCTTTTACCCTTAAGCTTACCCTTACCCTTACCCTTACCCTTGCTTTTACCCTTAAGCTTACCCTTACCCTTACCCTTACCCTTACCCTTACCCTTGCTTTTACCCTTAGGCTTACCCTTACCCTTACCCTTTCCCTTACCCTTACTTTTACCCTTAAGCTTACCCTTACCCTTACCCTTACTCTTACCCTTACCCTTACCCTTACTCTTACCCTTACCCTTACCCTTACCCTTACCCTTACCCTTACCCTTACCCTTACCCTTACCCTTACCCTTACCCTTACCCTTACCCTTACCCTTACCCTTACCCTTACCCTTGCTTTTACCCTTAGGCTTACCCTTACCTTTACCCTTACCCTAACCCTTACCCTTACCCTTACCCTTACCCTTACCCTTGCTTTTACCCTTAAGCTTACCCTTACCCTTACCCTTACCCTTACCCTTACCCTTACCCTTACCCTTACCCTTGCTTTTACCCTTAAGCTTACCCTTACCCTTACCCTTACCCTTACCCTTACCCTTACCCTTACCCTTACCCTTACCCTTACCCTTACCCTTACCCTTACCCTTACCCTTACCCTTACCCTTGCTTTTACCCTTAAGCTTACCCTTACCCTTACCCTTACCCTTACCATTACCCTTACCCTTACCCTTACCCTTACCCTTACCCTTATCCTTGCTTTTACCCTTAGGCTTACCCTTACCTTTACCCTTACCCTTACCCTTACCCTTACCCTTACCCTTGCTTTTACCCTTAAGCTTACCCTTACCCTTACCCTTACCCTTAAGCTTACCCTTACCCTTACCCTTACCCTTACCCTTACCCTTACCCTTACCCTTACCCTTACCCTTACCCTTACCCTTACCCATGCTTTTACCCTTAAGCTTACCCTTACCCTTACCCTTACCCTTACCCTTACCCTTGCTTTTACCCTTAAGCTTACCCTTACCCTTACCCTTACCCTTACCCTTAAGCTTTCCCTTACCCTTACCCTTACCATTACCCTTACCCTTACCCTTACCCTTACCCTTACCCTTACCCTTACCCTTACCCTTACCCTTACCCTTACCCTTACCCTTGCTTTTACCCTTAAGCTTACCCTTACCCTTACCCTTACCCTTACCCTTAAGCTTACCCTTACCCTTACCCTTACCCTCACCCTTACCCTTACCCTTGCTTTTACCCTTAAGCTTACCCTTACCCTTACCCTTACCCTTACCCTTAAGCTTACCCTTACCCTTACCCTTACCCTTACCCTTACCCTTACCCTTACCCTTGCTTTTACCCTTAAGCTTACCCTTACCCTTACCCTTACCCTTACCCTTAAGCTTACCCTTAACCTTACCCTTACCCTTACCCTTACCCTTACCCTTACCCTTACCCTTACCCTTACCCTTGCTTTTACCCTTAAGCTTACCCTTACCCTTACCCTTACCCTTACCCTTGCTTTTACCATTAAGCTTACCCTTACCCTTACCCTTACCCTTACCCTTAAGCTTACCCTTACCCTTACCCTTACCCTTACCCTTACCCTTACCCTTACCCTTACCCTTACCCTTACCCTTACCCTTACCCTTACCCTTGCTTTTACCCTTAAGCTTACCCTTACCCTTACCCTTAACCTTACCCTTACCCTTACCCTTACCCTTACCCTTGCTTTTACCCTTAGGCTTACCCTTACCTTTACCCTTACCCTTACCCTTACCCTTACCCTTACCCTTACCCTTACCCTTACCTTTACCCTTACCCTTGCTTTTACCCTTAAGCTTACCCTTACCCTTACCCTTACCCTTACCCTTACCCTTACTCTTGCTTTTACCCTTAAGCTTACCCTTACCCTTACCCTTACCCTTACCCTTGCTTTTACCCTTAGGCTTACCCTTACCCTTTCCCTTACCCTTACCCTTGCTTTTACCCTTAAGCTTACCCTTACCCTTACCCTTACCCTTACCCTTACCCTTACCCTTACCCTTACCCTTACCCTTACCCTTACCCTTACCCTTACCCTTACCCTTACCCTTACCCTTACCCTTACCCTTACCCTTACCCTTACCCTTACCCTTACCCTTATCCTTACCCTTACCCTAACCCTTACCCTTACCCTTACCCTTACCCTTACCCTTACCCTTACCCTTGCTTTTACCCTTAAGCTTACCCTTACCCTTACCCTTACCCTTACCATTACCCTTACCCTTACCCTTACCCTTACCCTTACCCTTATCCTTGCTTTTACCCTTAGGCTTACCCTTACCTTTACCCTTACCCTTACCCTTACCCTTACCCTTACCCTTGCTTTTACCCTTAAGCTTACCCTTACCCTTACCCTTACCCTTAAGCTTACCCTTACCCTTACCCTTACCCTTACCCTTACCCTTACCCTTACCCTTACCCTTACCCTTACCCTTAACCTTACCCTTACCCTTACCCATGCTTTTACCCTTAAGCTTACCCTTACCCTTACCCTTACCCTTACCCTTACCCTTGCTTTTACCCTTAAGCTTACCCTTACCCTTACCCTTACCCTTACCCTTAAGCTTTCCCTTACCCTTACCCTTACCATTACCCTTACCCTTACCCTTACCCTTACCCTTACCTTTACCCTTACCCTTACCCTTACCCTTACCCTTACCCTTACCCTTGCTTTTACCCTTAAGCTTACCCTTACCCTTACCCTTACCCTTACCCTTAAGCTTACCCTTACCCTTACCCTTACCCTCACCCTTACCCTTACCCTTGCTTTTACCCTTAAGCTTACCCTTACCCTTACCCTTACCCTTACCCTTAAGCTTACCCTTACCCTTACCCTTACCCTTACCCTTACCCTTACCCTTACCCTTGCTTTTACCCTTAAGCTTACCCTTACCCTTACCCTTACCCTTACCCTTAAGCTTACCCTTACCCTTACCCTTACCCTTACCCTTACCCTTACCCTTACCCTTACCCTTACCCTTACCCTTACCCTTGCTTTTACCCTTAAGCTTACCCTTACCCTTACCCTTACCCTTACCCTTGCTTTTACCATTAAGCTTACCCTTACCCTTACCCTTACCCTTACCCTTAAGCTTACCCTTACCCTTACCCTTACCCTTACCCTTACCCTTACCCTTACCCTTACCCTTACCCTTACCCTTACCCTTACCCTTACCCTTGCTTTTACCCTTAAGCTTACCCTTACCCTTACCCTTAACCTTACCCTTACCCTTACCCTTACCCTTACCCTTGCTTTTACCCTTAGGCTTACCCTTACCTTTACCCTTACCCTTACCCTTACCCTTACCCTTACCCTTACCCTTACCCTTACCTTTACCCTTACCCTTGCTTTTACCCTTAAGCTTACCCTTACCCTTACCCTTACCCTTACCCTTACCCTTACTCTTGCTTTTACCCTTAAGCTTACCCTTACCCTTACCCTTACCCTTACCCTTGCTTTTACCCTTAGGCTTACCCTTACCCTTTCCCTTACCCTTACCCTTGCTTTTACCCTTAAGCTTACCCTTACCCTTACCCTTACCCTTACCCTTACCCTTACTCTTACCCTTACCCTTAACCTTACCCTTACCCTTACCCTTACCCTTACCCTTATCCTTACCCTTACCCTAACCCTTACCCTTACCCTTACCCTTACCCTTACCCTTGCTTTTACCCTTAGGCTTACCCTTACCTTTACCCTTACCCTTACCCTTACCCTAAGTGTAAGCTTAAGGGTAAAAGCAAGGGTAAGGGTAAGGGTAAGGGTAAAGGTAAGGGTAAGCCTTAGGGTAAAAGCAAGGGTAAGGGTAAGGGTAAGGGTAAGGGTAAGGGTAAGGGTAAGGGTAAGGGTAAGGGTAAGGGTAAGGGTAAGGGTAAGGGTAAGGGTAAGGGTAAGCTTAAGGGTAAAAGCAAGGGTAAGGGTAAGGGTAAGGGTAAGGGTAAGGGTAAGGGTAAGGGTAAGGGTAAGGGTAAGGGTAAGGGTAAGGGTAAGGGTAAGGGTAAGGGTAAGGGTAAGCTTAAGGGTAAAAGCAAGGGTAAGGGTAAGGGTAAGGGTAAGGGTAAGGGTAAGGGTAAGGGTAAGGGTAAGGGTAAGGGTAAGGGTAAGGGTAAGGGTAAGGGTAAGGGTAAGGGTAAGCTTAAGGGTAAAAGCAAGGGTAAGGGTTAGGGTAATGGTAAGGGTAAGGGTAAGGGTAAGCTTGAGGGTAAAAGCAAGGGTAAGGGTAAGGGTAAGGGTAAGGGTAAAGGTAAGGGTAAGCCTAAGGGTAAAAGCAAGGGTAAGGGTAAGGGTAAGGGTAAGGGTAAGGGTAAGGGTAAGGGTAAGGGTAAGGGTAAGGGTAAGGGTAAGGGTAAGCTTAAGGGTATAAGCAAGGGTAAGGGTAAGGGTAAGGGTGAGGGTAAGGGTAAGGGTAAGGG
Source organism: Myrrha octodecimguttata (assembly GCA_958510865.1). Classification (NCBI taxonomy): domain Eukaryota; kingdom Metazoa; phylum Arthropoda; class Insecta; order Coleoptera; family Coccinellidae; genus Myrrha; species Myrrha octodecimguttata. The sequence goes on along the minus strand of CAUEHS010000319.1, from coordinate 400,267 downwards.
TAAGCTTAAGGGTAAAAGCAAGGGAAAGGGTAAGGGTAAGGGTAAGGGTAAGGGTAAGGGTAAGCTTAAGGGTAAAAGCAAGGGTAAGGGTAAGGGTAAGGGTAAGGGTAAGGGTAAGGGTAAGGGTAAGGGTAAGGGTAAGGGTAAGGGTAAGGGTAAAGGTTAGGGTAAGCCTAAGGGTAAAAGCAAGGGTAAGGGTAAAGGTAAGGGTAAGGGTAAGGGTAAGGGTAAGGGTAAGGGTAAGGGTAAGGGTAAGGGTAAGCTTAAGGGTAAAAGCAAGGGTAAGGGTAAGGGTAAGGGTAAGGGTAAGCCTAAGGGTAAAACAAGGGTAAGGGTAAGGGTAAGGGTAAGGGTAAGAGTAAGCTTAAGGGTAAAAGCAAGGGTAAGGGTAAGGGTAAGGGTGAGGGTAAGGGTAAGCTTAAGGGTTAAAGCAAGGGTAAGGGTAAGGGTAAGGGTAAGGGAAAGGGTAAAGGTAAGGGTAAGCCTAAGGGTAAAAGCAAGGGTAAGGGTAAGGGTAAGGGTAAGGGTAAGGGTAAGGGTAAGGGTAAGGGTAAGGGTAAGGGTAAGGGTAAGGGTAAGGGTAAGGGTAAGGGTAAGGGTAAGGGTAAGCTTAAGGGTAAAAGCAAGGGTAAGGGTTAGGGTAAGGGTAAGGGTAAGGGTAAGGGTAAGGGTAAGGGTAAGGGTAAGGGTAAGGGTAAGGGTAAGGGTAAGGGTAAGGGTAAGGGTAAGGGTAAGGGTAAGCTTAAGGGTAAAAGCAAGGGTAAGGGTAAGGGTAAGGGTGAGGGTAAGGGTAAGGGTAAGGGTAAGGGTAAGCTTAAGGGTAAAAGCAAGGGTAAGGGTAAGGGTAAGGGTAAGGGTAAGGGTAAGGGTAAGGGTAAGGGTAAGGGTAAGGGTAAGCTTAAGGGTAAAAGCAAGGGTAAGGGTAAGGGTAAGGGTAAGGGTAAGGGTAAGGGTAAGGGTAAGGGTAAGGGTAAGGGTAAAGGTAAGGGTAAGCCTAAGGGTAAAAGCAAGGGTAAGGGTAAGGGTTAGGGTTAGGGTAAGGGTAAGGGTAAGGGTAAGGGTAAGGGTAAGGGTAAGGGTAAGGGTAAGGGTAAGTGTAAGGGTAAGGGTAAGGGTAAGCTTAAGGGTAAAAGCAAGGGTAAGGGTAAGGGTAAGGGTAAGGGTAAGAGTAAGGGTAAGGGTAAGGGTAAGGGTAAGGGTAAGGGTAAGGGTAAGGGTAAGGGTAAGGGTAAGGGTAAGGGTAAGCTTAAGGGTAAGGGTAAGGGTAAGGGTAAAGGTAAGGGTAAGCCTAAGGGTAAAAGCAAGGGTAAGGGTAAGGGTTAGGGTAAGGGTAAGGGTAAGGGTAAGGGTAAGGGTAAGGGTAAGTGTAAGGGTAAGGGTAAGGGTAAGCTTAAGGGTAAAAGCAAGGGTAAGGGTGAGGGTAAGGGTAAGGGTAAGGGTAAGGGTAAGGGTAAGGGTAAGGGTAAACTTAAGGGTAAGGGTAAGGGTAAGGGTAAGGGTAAGGGTAAGCTTAAGGGTAAAAGCAAGGGTAAGGGTAAGGGTAAGGGTAAGGGTAAGGGTAAGGGTAAGGGTAAGGGTAAGGGTAAGGGTAAGGGTAAGGGTAAGGGTAAGGGTAAGGGTAAGGGTAAGCTTAAGGGTAAAAGCAAGGGTAAGGGTTAGGGTAATGGTAAGGGTAAGGGTAAGGGTAAGCTTGAGGGTAAAAGCAAGGGTAAGGGTAAGGGTAAGGGTAAGGGTAAAGGTAAGGGTAAGCCTAAGGGTAAAAGCAAGGGTAAGGGTAAGGGTAAGGGTAAGGGTAAGGGTAAGGGTAAGGGTAAGGGTAAGGGTAAGGGTAAGGGTAAGGGTAAGCTTAAGGGTATAAGCAAGGGTAAGGGTAAGGGTAAGGGTGAGGGTAAGGGTAAGGGTAAGGGTAAGCTTAAGGGTAAAAGCAAGGGAAAGGGTAAGGGTAAGGGTAAGGGTAAGGGTAAGGGTAAGCTTAAGGGTAAAAGCAAGGGTAAGGGTAAGGGTAAGGGTAAGGGTAAGGGTAAGGGTAAGGGTAAGGGTAAGGGTAAGGGTAAGGGTAAGGGTAAAGGTTAGGGTAAGCCTAAGGGTAAAAGCAAGGGTAAGGGTAAAGGTAAGGGTAAGGGTAAGGGTAAGGGTAAGGGTAAGGGTAAGGGTAAGGGTAAGGGTAAGCTTAAGGGTAAAAGCAAGGGTAAGGGTAAGGGTAAGGGTAAGGGTAAGCCTAAGGGTAAAACAAGGGTAAGGGTAAGGGTAAGGGTAAGGGTAAGAGTAAGCTTAAGGGTAAAAGCAAGGGTAAGGGTAAGGGTAAGGGTGAGGGTAAGGGTAAGCTTAAGGGTTAAAGCAAGGGTAAGGGTAAGGGTAAGGGTAAGGGAAAGGGTAAAGGTAAGGGTAAGCCTAAGGGTAAAAGCAAGGGTAAGGGTAAGGGTAAGGGTAAGGGTAAGGGTAAGGGTAAGGGTAAGGGTAAGGGTAAGGGTAAGGGTAAGGGTAAGGGTAAGGGTAAGGGTAAGGGTAAGCTTAAGGGTAAAAGCAAGGGTAAGGGTTAGGGTAAGGGTAAGGGTAAGGGTAAGGGTAAGGGTAAGGGTAAGGGTAAGGGTAAGGGTAAGGGTAAGGGTAAGGGTAAGGGTAAGGGTAAGGGTAAGGGTAAGCTTAAGGGTAAAAGCAAGGGTAAGGGTAAGGGTAAGGGTGAGGGTAAGGGTAAGGGTAAGGGTAAGGGTAAGCTTAAGGGTAAAAGCAAGGGTAAGGGTAAGGGTAAGGGTAAGGGTAAGGGTAAGGGTAAGGGTAAGGGTAAGGGTAAGGGTAAGCTTAAGGGTAAAAGCAAGGGTAAGGGTAAGGGTAAGGGTAAGGGTAAGGGTAAGGGTAAGGGTAAGGGTAAGGGTAAGGGTAAAGGTAAGGGTAAGCCTAAGGGTAAAAGCAAGGGTAAGGGTAAGGGTTAGGGTTAGGGTAAGGGTAAGGGTAAGGGTAAGGGTAAGGGTAAGGGTAAGGGTAAGGGTAAGGGTAAGTGTAAGGGTAAGGGTAAGGGTAAGCTTAAGGGTAAAAGCAAGGGTAAGGGTAAGGGTAAGGGTAAGGGTAAGAGTAAGGGTAAGGGTAAGGGTAAGGGTAAGGGTAAGGGTAAGGGTAAGGGTAAGGGTAAGGGTAAGGGTAAGGGTAAGCTTAAGGGTAAGGGTAAGGGTAAGGGTAAAGGTAAGGGTAAGCCTAAGGGTAAAAGCAAGGGTAAGGGTAAGGGTTAGGGTAAGGGTAAGGGTAAGGGTAAGGGTAAGGGTAAGGGTAAGTGTAAGGGTAAGGGTAAGGGTAAGCTTAAGGGTAAAAGCAAGGGTAAGGGTGAGGGTAAGGGTAAGGGTAAGGGTAAGGGTAAGGGTAAGGGTAAGGGTAAACTTAAGGGTAAGGGTAAGGGTAAGGGTAAGGGTAAGCCTAAGGGTAAAAGCAAGGGTAAGGGTAAGGGTAAGGGTAAGGGTAAGGGTAAGCTTAAGGGTAAAAGCAAGGGTAAGGGTAAGGGTAAGGGTAAGGGTAAGGGTAAGGGTAAGCTTAAGGGTAAAGGCAAGGGTAAGGGTAAGGGTAAGGGTTAGGGTAAGGGTAAAGGTAAGGGTAAGCCTAAGGGTAAAAGCAAGGGTAAGGGTAAAGGTAAGGGTAAGGGTAAGGGTAAGGGTAAGGGTAAGGGTAAGGGTAAGGGTAAGGGTAAGGGTAAGGGTAAGGGTAAGGGTAAGGGTAAGGGTAAGCTTAAGGGTAAAAGCAAGGGTAAGGGTAAGGGTAAGGGTAAGGGTAAGGGTAAGGGTAAGGGTAAGGGTAAGGGTAAGGGTAAGGGTAAGGGTAAGGGTAAGGGTAAGGGTAAGGGTAAGCTTAAGGGTAAAAGCAAGGGTGAGGGTAAGGGTAAGGGTAAGGGTAAGGGTAAGGGTAAGGGTAAGGGTAAGGGTAAGGGTAAGCTTAAGGGTAAAAGCAAGGGTAAGGGTAAGGGTAAGGGTAAGGGTAAGGGTAAGGGTAAGGGTAAGGGTAAGGGTAAAGGTAAGGTTAAGCCTAAGGGTAAAAGCAAGGGTAAGGGTAAGGGTAAGGGTGAGGGTAAGGGTAACGGTAAGCTTACCCTTGCTTTTACCCTTAAGCTTACCCTTACCCTTACTCTTACCCTTACCCTAACCCTCACCCTTAACCTTACCCTTACCCTTACCCTTACCCTTACCCTTACCCTTAACCTTACCCTTGCTTTTACCCTTAGGCTTACCCTTACCTTAACCCTTACCATTACCCTTACCCTTACCCTTACCCTTACCCTTACCCTTACCCTTGCTTTTACCCTTAAGCTTACCCTTACCCTTACCCTTACCCTTACCCTTACCCTTACCCTTACCCTCACCCTTACCCTTACCCTTACCCTTACCCTTACCCTTACCCTTACCCTTGCTTTTACCCTTAAGCTTACCCTTACCCTTACCCTTACCCTTACCCTTACCCTTACCCTTACCCTTACCCTTGCTTTTACCCTTAAGCTTACCCTTACCCTTACCCTTACTCTTACCCTTACCCTTACCCTTACCCTTACCCTTGCTTTTACCCTTAAGCTTACCCTTACCCTTACCATTACCCTTACCCTTACCCTTAAACTTACCCTTACCCTTACCCTTACCCTTACCCTTACCCTTACCCTTACCCTTTCCCTTGCTTTTACCCTTAGGCTTACCCTTACCTTTAGCCTTACCCTTACCCTTACCCTTACCCTTACCCTTACCCTTACCCTTACCCTTGCTTTTACCCTTAAGCTTACCCTTACCCTTACCCTTACCCTTACCCTTACCCTTACCCTTGCTTTTACCCTTAAGCTTACCCTTACCCTTACCCTTACCCTTACCCTTACCCTTACCCTTACACTCACCCTTGCTTTTACCCTTAGGCTTACCCTTACCCTTACCCTTACCCTTAAGCTTACCCTTACCCTTACCCTTACCCTTACCCTTACCCTTACCCTTACCCTTACCCTTACCCTTACCCTTACCCTTGCTTTTTCCGTTAAGCTTACCCTTACCCTTACCCTTACCCTTACCCTTACCCTTACCCTTACCCTTACCCTTACCCTTGCTTTGACCCTTAGGCTTACCCTTACCTTTACCCTTACCCTTACCCTTACCCTTACCCTTACCCTTACCCTTACCCTTACCCTTACCCTTACCCTTACCCTTGCTTTTACCCTTAAGCTTACCCTTACCCTTACCCTTACCCTTACCCTTACCCTTACCCTTACCCTTGCTTTTACCCTTAAGCTTACCCTTATCCTTACCCTTACCCTTACCCTTACCCTTGCTTTTACCCTTAGGCTTACCCTTACCCTTACCCTTAAACTTACCCTTGCTTTTACCCTTAAGCTTACCCTTACCCTTACCCTTACCCTTACCCTTACCCTTACCCTTACCCTTACCCTTACCCTTACCCTTACCCTTACCCTTACCCTTACCCTTACCCTTACCCTTACCCTTACCCTTACCCTTACCCTTACCGTTGCTTTTACCCTTAGGCTTAACCTTACCTTTACCCTTACCCTTACCCTTACCCTTACCCTTACCCTTACCCTTACCCTTACCCTTTCCCTTACCCTTACCCTTACCCTTACCCTTACCCTTACCCTTACCCTTGCTTTTACCCTTGAGCTTACCCTTACCCTTACCCTTACCCTTACCCTTACCCTTACCCTTACCCTTGCTTTTACCCTTAAGCTTACCCTTACCCTTACCCTTACCCTTACCCTCACCCTTACCCTTACCCTTACCCTTGCTTATACCCTTAAGCTTACCCTTACCCTTACTCTTACCCTTACCCTTACCCTTACCCTTACCCTTACCCTTACCCTTACCCTTACCCTTACCCTTACCCTTACCCTTACCCTTGCTTTTACCCTTAAGCTTACCCTTACCCTTACCCTTACCCTTTCCCTTACCCTTGCTTTTACCCTTAGGCTTACCCTTACCCTTACCCTTACCCTTGCTTTTACCCTTAAGCTTAACCTTACCCTTACCCTTACCCTTACTCTTACCCTTACCCTTACCCTTACCCTTACCCTTGCTTTTACCCTTAGGCTTACCCTTACCTTTACCCTTACCCTTACCCTTACCCTTACCCTTACCCTTACCCTTACCCTTACCCTTACCCTTACCCTTACCCTTACCCTTACCCTTGCTTTTACCCTTAAGCTAACCCTTACCCTTACCCTTACCCTTACCCTTACCCTTAACCTTACCCTTACCCTTGCTTTTACCCTTAAGCTCACCCTTACCCTTACCCTTACCCTTACCCTTACACTTACCCTTACCCTGACCCTTACCCTTGCTTTTACCCTTAAGCTTACCCTCACCCTTACCCTTACCCTTAAGCTTACCCTTACCCTTACCCTTACCCTTACCCTTACCCTTACCCTTACCCTTGCTTTTGTCCTTAAGCTTACCCTTACCCTTACCCTTACCCTTACCCTTGCTTTTACCCTTAAGCTTACCCTTACCCTTACCCTTACCCTTACCCTTACCCTTAAGCTTACCCTTACCCTTACCCTTACCCTTACCCTTACCCTTACCCTTACCCTTACCCTTACCCTTACCCTTGCTTTTACCCTTAAGCTTACCCTTACCCTTACCCTTACCCTTACCCTAACCCTTACCCTTAACCTTACCCTTACCCTTACCCTTACCCTTACCCTTACCCTTGCTTTTACCCTTAGGCTTACCCTTACCTTTACCCTTACCATTACCCTTACCCTTACCCTTACCCTTACCCTTACCCTTACCCTTACCCTTACCCTTGCTTTTACCCTTAAGCTTACCCTTACCCTTACCCTTACCCTTACCCTTACCCTCACCCTTACCCTTACCCTTACCCTTACCCTTACCCTTACCCTTACCCTTGCTTTTACCCTTAAGCTTACCCTTACCCTTACCCTTACCCTTACCCTTACCCTCACCCTTACCCTTACCCTTACCCTTACCCTTACCCTTGCTTTTACCCTTAAGCTTACCCTTACCCTTACCCTTACTCTTACCCTTACCCTTACCCTTACCCTTGCTTTTACCCTTAAGCTTACCCTTACCCTTACCTTTACCCTTACCCTTACCCTTACCCTTACCCTTACCCTTACCCTTACCCTTACCCTTACCCTTACCCTTACCCTTACCCTTACCCTTACCCTTGCTTTTACCCTTAAGCTTACCCTTACCCTTACCCTTACCCTTACCCCTACCCTTGCTTTTACCCTTAAGCTTACCCTTACCCTTACCCTTACCCTTACCCTTACCCTTACCCTTACCCTTACCCTTACCCTTACCCTTACCCTTACCCTTACCCTCACCCTTACCCTTACCCTTGCTTTTACCCTTAAGCTTACCCTTACCCTTACCCTTACCCTTACCCTTACCCTTACCCTAACCCCTACCCTTGCTTTTACCCTTAAGCTTACCCTTACCCTTACCCTTACCCTTACCCTTACCCTTACCCTTACCTTTACCCTTACCCTTACCCTTACCCTTACCCTTACCCTTACCCTTACCCTTACCCTTACCCTTACCCTTACCCTTACCCTTACCCTTACCCTTACCCTTACCCTTGCTTTTACCCTTAAGCTTACCCTTACCCTTACCCTTACCCTTACCCTTACCCTTACCCTTACCCTTACCCTTACCCTTACCCTTACCCTTACCCTTACCCTTACCCTTACCCTTGCTTTTACCCTTAAGCTTACCCTTACCCTTACCCTTACCCTTACCCTTACCCTTACCCTTACCCTCGCTTTTACCCTTAGGCTTACCCTTACCTTTACCCTTACCCTTACCCTTACCCTTACCCTTACCCTTACCCTTACCCTTGCTTTTACCCTTAAGCTTACCCTTACCCTTACCCTTACCCTTACCCTTACCCTTACCCTTGCTTTTACCCTTAAGCTTACCCTTACCCTTACCCTTACCCTTACCCTTACCCTTACCCTTGCTTTTACCCTTAGGCTTACCCTTACCCTTACCCTTTCCCTTACCCTTGCTTTTACCCTTAAGCTTACCCTTACCCTTACCCTTACTCTTACCCTTACCCTTACCCTTACTCTTACCCTTACCCTTACCCTTACCCTTACCCTTACCCTTACCCTTACCCTTACCCTTACCCTTACCCTTACCCTTACCCTTACCCTTACCCTTACCCTTACCCTTACCCTTACCCTTACCCTTGCTTTTACCCTTAGGCTTACCCTTACCTTTACCCTTACCCTAACCCTTACCCTTACCCTTACCCTTACCCTTACCCTTGCTTTTACCCTTAAGCTTACCCTTACCCTTACCCTTACCCTTACCCTTACCCTTACCCTTACCCTTGCTTTTACCCTTAAGCTTACCCTTACCCTTACCCTTACCCTTACCCTTACCCTTACCCTTACCCTTACCCTTACCCTTACCCTTACCCTTACCCTTGCTTTTACCCTTAAGCTTACCCTTACCCTTACCCTTACCCTTACCATTACCCTTACCCTTACCCTTACCCTTACCCTTACCCTTACCCTTATCCTTGCTTTTACCCTTAGGCTTACCCTTACCTTTACCCTTACCCTTACCCTTACCCTTACCCTTACCCTTGCTTTTACCCTTAAGCTTACCCTTACCCTTACCCTTACCCTTAAGCTTACCCTTACCCTTACCCTTACCCTTACCCTTACCCTTACCCTTACCCTTACCCTTACCCTTACCCTTACCCTTACCCTTACCCTTACCCATGCTTTTACCCTTAAGCTTACCCTTACCCTTACCCTTACCCTTACCCTTACCCTTGCTTTTACCCTTAAGCTTACCCTTACCCTTACCCTTACCCTTACCCTTAAGCTTTCCCTTACCCTTACCCTTACCATTACCCTTACCCTTACCCTTACCCTTACCCTTACCCTTACCCTTACCCTTACCCTTACCCTTACCCTTACCCTTACCCTTACCCTTACCCTTGCTTTTACCCTTAAGCTTACCCTTACCCTTACCCTTACCCTTACCCTTAAGCTTACCCTTACCCTTACCCTTACCCTCACCCTTACCCTTACCCTTGCTTTTACCCTTAAGCTTACCCTTACCCTTACCCTTACCCTTACCCTTAAGCTTACCCTTACCCTTACCCTTACCCTTACCCTTACCCTTACCCTTGCTTTTACCCTTAAGCTTACCCTTACCCTTACCCTTACCCTTACCCTTAAGCTTACCCTTACCCTTACCCTTACCCTTACCCTTACCCTTACCCTTACCCTTACCCTTACCCTTACCCTTACCCTTGCTTTTACCCTTAAGCTTACCCTTACCCTTACCCTTACCCTTACCCTTGCTTTTACCATTAAGCTTACCCTCACCCTTACCCTTACCCTTACCCTTAAGCTTACCCTTACCCTTACCCTTACCCTTACCCTTACCCTTACCCTTACCCTTACCCTTACCCTTACCCTTACCCTTACCCTTGCTTTTACCCTTAAGCTTACCCTTACCCTTACCCTTAACCTTACCCTTACCCTTACCCTTACCCTTACCCTTGCTTTTACCCTTAGGCTTACCCTTACCTTTACCCTTACCCTTACCCTTACCCTTACCCTTACCCTTACCCTTACCCTTACCTTTACCCTTACCCTTGCTTTTACCCTTAAGCTTACCCTTACCCTTACCCTTACCCTTACCCTTACCCTTACTCTTGCTTTTACCCTTAAGCTTACCCTTACCCTTACCCTTACCCTTACCCTTGCTTTTACCCTTAGGCTTACCCTTACCCTTTCCCTTACCCTTACCCTTGCTTTTACCCTTAAGCTTACCCTTACCCTTACCCTTACCCTTACCCTTACCCTTACCCTTACCCTTACCCTTACCCTTACCCTTACCCTTACCCTTACCCTTACCCTTATCCTTACCCTTACCCTAACCCTTACCCTTACCCTTACCCTTACCCTTACCCTTGCTTTTACCCTTAGGCTTACCCTTACCTTTACCCTTACCCTTACCCTTACCATTACCCTTACCCTTGCTTTTACCCTTAAGCTTACCCTTACCCTTACCCTTACCCTTACCCTTACCCTTACCCTTACCCTTACCCTTACCCTTACCCTTGCTTTTACCCTTAAGCTTACCCTTACCCTTACCCTTACCCTTACCCTTACCCTTACCCTTACCCTTACCCTTACCCTTACCCTTACCCTCACCCTTGCTTTTACCCTTAAGCTTACCCTTACCCTTACCCTTACCCTTACCCTTACCCTTACCCTTGCTTTTACCCTTAAGCTTACCCTTACCCTTACCCTTACCCTTACCCTTACCCTTGCTTTTACCCTTAGGCTTACCCTTACCCTTACCCTTACCCTTACCCTTGCTTTTACCCTTAAGCTTACCCTTACCCTTACCCTTACCCTTACTCTTACCCTTACCCTTACCCTTACCCTTACCCTTGCTTTTACCCTTAGGCTTACCCTTACCTTTACCCTTACCCTTATCCTTACCCTTACCCTTACCCTTACCCTTACCCTTACCCTTACCCTTGCTTTTACCCTTAAGCTAACCCTTACCCTTACCCTTACCCTTACCCTTACCCTTAACCTTACCCTTACCTTTGCTTTTACCCTTAAGCTCACCCTTACCCTTACCCTTACCCTTACCCTTACACTTACCCTTACCCTGACCCTTACCCTTGCTTGTACCCTTAAGCTTACCCTTACCCTTACCCTTACCCTTACCCTTAAGCTTACCCTTACCCTTACCCTTACCCTTACCCTTACCCTTGCTTTTACCCTTAAGCTTACCCTTACCCTTACCCTTACCCTTACCCTTACCCTTGCTTTTACCCTTAAGCTTACCCTTACCCTTACCCTTACCCTTAAGCTTACCCTTACCCTTACCCTTACCCTTACCCTTACCCTTACCCTTACCCTTGCTTTTACCCTTAAGCTTACCCTTACCCTTACCCTTACCCTTACCCTAACCCTTACCCTTAACCTTACCCTTACCCTTACCCTTCACTTGCTTTTACCCTTAGGCTTACCCTTACCTTTACCCTTACCATTACCCTTACCCTTACCCTTACCCTTACCCTTACCCTTGCTTTTACCCTTAAGCTTACCCTTACCCTTACCCTTACCTTACCCTTACCCTTACCCTTACCCTTACCCTTACCCTTACCCTTACCCTTACCCTTACCCTTACCCTTGCTTTTACCCTTAAGCTTACCCTTACCCTTACCCTTACCCTTACCCTTACCCTTACCCTTACCCTTACCCTTACCCTTACCCTTGCTTTTACCCTTAAGCTTACCCTTACCCTTACCCTTACTCTTACCCTTACCCTTACCCTTACCCTTACCCTTGCTTTTACCCTTAAGCTTACCCTTACCCTTACCTTTACCCTTACCCTTACCCTTACCCTTACCCTTACCCTTACCCTTACCCTTACCCTTACCCTTTCCCTTACCCTTACCCTTGCTTTTACCCTTAGGCTTACCCTTACCTTTAGCCTTACCCTTACCCTAACCCTCACCCTTACCCTTACCCTTACCCTTGCTTTTACCCTTAAGCTTACCCTTACCCTTACCCTTACCCTTACCCTTACCCTTACCCTTACCCTTACCCTTACCCTTACCCTTACCCTTACCCTTGCTTTTACCCTTAAGCTTACCCTTACCCTTACCCTTACCCTTACATTTACCCTTGCTTTTACCCTTAGGCTTACCCTTACCCTTACCCTTACCCTTAAGCTTACCCTTACCCTTACCCTTACCCTTACCCTTACCCTTACCCTTACCCTTACCCATACTTTTACCCTTAAGCTTACCCTTACCCTTACCCTTACCCTTACCCTTACCCTTACCCTTACCCTTACCCTTACCCTTACCCTTACCCTTACCCTTACCCTTACTTTGACCCTTAGGCTTACCCTTACCTTTACCCTTACCCTTACCCTTACCCTAACCCTTACCCTTACCCTTACCCTTACCCTTGCTTTTACCCTTAAGCTTACCCTTACCCTTACCCTTACCCTTACCCTTACCCTTGCTTTTACCCTTAAGCTTACCCTTACCCTTACCCTTACCCTTACCCTTACCCTTACCCTTACCCTTGCTTTTACCCTTAGGCTTACCCTTACCCTTACCCTTACCCTTGCTTTTACCCTTTAGCTTACCCTTACCCTTACCCTTACCCTTACCCTTACCCTTACCCTTACCCTCACCCTTACCCTTACCCTTACCCTTACCCTTACCCTTGCTTTTACCCTTAGGCTTAACCTTACCTTTACCCTTACCCTTACCCTTACCCTTACCATTACCCTTACCCTTACCCTTACCCTTACCCTTACCCTTACCCTTACCCTTACCCTTACCCTTACCCTTACCCTTACCCTTACCCTCACCCTTACCCTTACCCTTACCCTTACCCTTACCCTTGCTTTTACCCTTAAGCTTACCCTTACCCTTACCCTTACCCTTACTCTTACCCTTACCCTTACCCTTGCTTTTACCCTTAAGCTTACCCTTACCCTTACCCTTACCCTTACCCTTACCCTCACCCTTACCCTTACCCTTACCCTTGCTTATACCCTTAAGCTTACCCTTACCCTTACCCTTACCCTTACCCTTACCCTTACCCTTACCCTTACCCTTACCCTTACCCTTACCCTTACCCTTACCCTTACCCTTACCCTTGCTTTTACCCTTAGGCTTACCCTTACCTTTACCCTTACCCTTACCCTTACCCTTACCCTTACCCTTACCCTTACCCTTGCTTTTACCCTTAAGCTTACCCTTACCCTTACCCTTACCCTTACCCTTACCCTTACCCTAACCCTTACCCTTGCTTTTACCCTTAAGCTTACCCTTACCCTTACCCTTACCCTTACCCTTACCCTTACCCTTACCCTTACCCTTACCCTTACCCTTACCCTTACCCTTACCCTTACCCTTACCCTTGCTTTTACCCTTAAGCTTACCCTTACCCTTACCCTTACCCTTACCCTTACCCTTACCCTTACCCTTACCCTTACCCTTACCCTTACCCTTATCCTTACCCTTGCTTTTACCCTTAAGCTTACCCTTACCCTTACCCTTACCCTTACCCTTACCCTTACCCTTACCCTTACCCTTGCTTTTACTCTTAGGCTTACCCTTACCTTTACCCTTACCCTTACCCTTACCCTTACCCTCACCCTTACCCTTACCCTTGCTTTTACCCTTAAGCTTACCCTTACCCTTACCCTTACCCTTACCCTTGCTTTTACCCTTAAGCTTACCCTTACCCTTACCCTTAACCTTACCCTTACCCTTGCTTTTACCCTTAGGCTTACCCTTACCCTTACCCTTACCCTTACCCTTGCTTTAACCCTTGAGCTTACCCTTACCCTTACCCTTACTCTTACCCTTACCCTTACCCTTACCCTTACCCTTACCCTTACCCTTACCCTTACCCTTACCCTTACCCTTGCTTTTACCCTTAGGCTTACCCTTACCTTTACCCTTACCCTAACCCTTACCCTTACCCTTACCCTTACCCTTACCCTTGCTTTTACCCTTAAGCTTACCCTTACCCTTACCCTTACCCTTACCCTTACCCTTACCCTTACCCTTACCCTTACCCTTACCCTTACCCTTACCCTTGCTTTTACCCTTAAGCTTACCCTTACCCTTACCCTTACCCTTACCCTTACCCTTACCCTTACCCTTGCTTTTACCCTTAAGCTTACCCTTACCCTTACCCTTACCCTTACCCTTACCCTTACCCTTACCCTTACCCTTACCCTTACCCTTACCTTTACCCTTGCTTTTACCCTTAGGCTTACCCTTACCTTTACCCTTACCCTTACCCTTACCCTTACCCTTACCCTTGCTTTTACCCTTAAGCTTACCCTTACCCTTAAGCTTACCCTTACCCTTACCCTTACACTTACCCTTACCCTTACCCTTACCCTTAACCTTACCCTTACCCTTACCCTTACCCTTGCTTTTACCCTTAAGCTTACCCTTACCCTTACCCTTACCCTTACCCTTACCCTTGCTTTTACCCTTAAGCTTACCCTTACCCTTACCCTTAAGCTTACCCTTACCCTTACCCTTACCCTTACCCTTACCCTTACCCTTACCCTTACCCTTACCCTTGCCCTTACCCTTACCCTTGCTTTTACCCTTAAGCTTACCCTTACCCTTACCCTTACCCTTAAGCTTACCCTTACCCTTACCCTTACCCTTACCCTTACCCTTAACCTTACCCTTGCTTTTACCCTTAAGCTTACCCCTACCCTTACCCTTACCCTTACCCTTAAGCTTACCCTTACCCTTACCCTTACCCTTACCCTTACCCTTGCTTTTACCCTTAAGCTTACCCTTACCCTTACCCTTACCCTTACCCTTAAGCTTACCCTTACCCTTACCCTTACCCTTACCCTTACCCTTACCCTTACCCTTACCCTTACCCTTGCTTTTACCCTTAAGCTTACTCTTACCCTTACCCTTACCCTTACCCTTGATTTTACCCTTAAGCTTACCCTTACCCTTACCCTTACCCTTACCCTTAAGCTTACCCTTACCCTTACCCTTACACTTACCCTTACCCTTACCCTTACCCTTACCCTTACCCTTACCCTTGCTTTTACCCTTAAGCTTACCCTTACCCGTACCCTTACCCTTACCCTTACCCTTACCCTTACCCTTACCCTTACCCTTACCCTTGCTTTTACCCTTAGGCTTACCCTTACCTTTACCCTTACCCTTACCCTTACCCTTACCCTTACCCTTACCCTTACCCTTGCTTTTACCCTTAAGCTTACCCTTACCCTTACCCTTACCCTTACCCTTACCCTTACCCTTACCCTTGCTTTTACCCTTAAGCTTACCCTTACCCTTACCCTTACCCTTACCCTTACCCTTGCTTTTACCCTTAGGCTTACCCTTACCCTTACCCTTACCCTTACCCTTACCCTTGCTTTTACCCTTAAGCTTACCCTTACCCTTACCCTTACCCTTACCCTTACCCTTACCCTTACCCTTACCCTTACCCTTACCCTTACCCTTACCCTTACCCTTACCCTTACCCTTACCCTTACCCTTACCCTTACCCTTACCCTTACCCTTACCCTTACCCTTACCCTTACCCTTACCCTTACCCTTACCCTTGCTTTTACCCTTAGGCTTACCCTTACCTTTACCCTTACCCTTACCCTTACCCTTACCCTTACCCTTGCTTTTACCCTTAAGCTTACCCTTACCCTTACCCTTACCCTTACCCTTACCCTTACCCTTACCCTTACCCTTACCCTTACCCTTGCTTTTACCCTTAAGCTTACCCTTACCCTTACCCTTACCCTTACCCTTACCCTTACCCTTACCCTTACCCTTACCCTTACCCTCACCCTTGCTTTTACCCTTAAGCTTACCCTTACCCTTACCCTTACCATTACCCTTACCCTTACCCTTGCTTTTACCCTTAAGCTTACCCTTACCCTTACCCTTACCCTTGCTTTTACCCTTAGGCTTACCCTTACCCTTACCCTTACCCTTACCCTTGCTTTTACCCTTAAGCTTACCCTTACCCTTACCCTTACCCTTACTCTTACCCTTACCCTCACCCTTACCCTTACCCTTGCTTTTACCCTTAGGCTTACCCTTACCTTTACCCTTACCCTTACCCTTACCCTTACCCTTACCCTTACCCTTACCCTTACCCTTACCCTTAATCTTGCTTTTACCCTTAAGCTTACCCTTACCCTTACCCTTACCCTTACCCTTACCCTTATCCTTACCCTTACCCTTACCCTTGCTTTTACCCTTAAGCTCACCCTTACCCTTACCCTTACCCTTACCCTTACCCTTACCCTTACTCTTACCCTTACCCTTGCTTTTCCCCTTAAGCTTACCCTTACCCTTACCCTTACCCTTACCCTTACCCTTACCCTTAAGCTTACCCTTACCCTTACCCTTACCCTTACCCTTACCCTTACCCTTACCCTTACCCTTGCTTTTACCCTTAAGCTTACCCTTACCCTTACCCTTACCCTTACCCTTGCTTTTACCCTTAAGCTTACCCTTACCCTTACCCTTACCCTTACCCTTACCCTTAAGCTTACCCTTACCCTTACCCTTACCCTTACCCTTACCCTTACCCTTGCTTTTACCCTTAAGCTTACCCTTACCCTTACCCTTACCCTTACCCTTACCCTTACCCTTACCCTTACCCTTACCCTTACCCTTACCCTTACCCTTACCCTTACCCTTACCCTTACCCTTACCCTCACCCTTACCCTTACCCTTACCCTTACCCTTACCCTTACCCTTGCTTTTACCCTTAGGCTTACCCTTACCTTTACCCTTACCATTACCCTTACCCATACCCTTACCCTTACCCTTACCCTTACCCTTGCTTTTACCCTTAAGCTTACCCTTACCCTTACCCTTACCCTTTCCCTTACCCTTACCCTTACCCTTACCCTTACCCTTACCCTTACCCTTACCCTTACCCTTACCCTTACCCTTACCCTTACCCTTGCTTTTACCCTTAAGTTTACCCTTACCCTTACCCTTACCCTTACCCTTACCCTTACCCTTACCCTTGCTTTTACCCTTAAGCTTACCCTTACCCTTACTCTTACCCCTACCCTTACCCTTACCCTTACCCTTACCCTTACCCTTACCCTTACCCTTACCCTTACCCTTACCCTTGCTTTTACCCTTAGGCTTACCCTCACCTTTACCCTTACCCTTACCCTTACCCTTACCCTTACCCTTACCCTTACCCTTGCTTTTACCCTTAAGCTTACCCTTATTCTTACCCTTACCCTTACCCTTAGCCTTACCCTTACCCTTGCTTTTACCCTTAAGCTTACCCTTACCCTTACCCTTACCCTTACCTTTACCCTTGCTTTTACCCTTAGGCTTACCCTTACCCTTACCCTTACCCTTACCCTTAAGCTTACCCTTACCCTTACCCTTACCCTTACCCTTACCCTTACCCTTACCCTTACCCTTACCCTTACCCTTACCCTTACCCTTGCTTTTACCCTTAAGCTTACCCTTACCCTTACCCTTGCCCTTACCCTTACCCTTACCCTTACCCTTACCCTTACCCTTACCCTTACCCTTACCCTTACTTAGGGTAAGGGTAAGGGTAAGCTTAAGGGTAAAAGCAAGGGTAAGGGTAAGGGTAAGGGTAAGGGTAAGGGTAAGGGTAAGGGTAAGGGTAAGCTTAAGGGTAAGGGTAAGGGTAAGGGTAAGCTTAAGGGTAAAAGCAAGGGTAAGGGTAAGGGTAAGGGTAAGGGTAAGGGTAAGCTTAAGGGTAAGGGTAAGGGTAAGGGTAAGGGTAAGCTTAAGGGTAAAAGCAAGGGTAAGGGTAAGGGTAAGGGTAAGGGTAAGGGTAAGGGTAAGGGTAAGGGTAAGGGTAAGGGTAAGGGTAAGGGTAAGGATAAGGGTAAGGGTAAGGGTAAGGGTAAGGGTAAGGGTAAGCTTAAGGGTAAGGGTAAGGGTAAGGGTAAGCTTAAGGGTAAAAGCAAGGGTAAGGGTAAGGGTAAGGGTAAGGGTAAGGGTAAGCTTAAGGGTAAAAGCAAGGGTAAGGGTAAGAGTAAGGGTAAGGGTAAGGGTAAGGGTAAGGGTAAGCTTAAGAGTAAGGGTAAGGGTAAGGGTAAGCTTAAGGGTAAAAGCAAGGGTAAGGGTAAGGGTAAGGGTAAGGGTAAGGGTAAAGGTAAGGGTAAGCCTAAGGGTAAAAGCAAGGGTAAGGGTAAGGGTAAGGGTAAGGGTAAGGGTAAGGGTAAGGGTAAGGGTAAGGGTAAGGGTAAGGGTAAGCTTAAGGGTAAAAGCAAGGGTAAGGGTAAGGGTAAGGGTAAGGGTAAGGGTAAGGGTAAGGGTAAGGGTAAGGGTAAGCTTAAGGGTAAAAGCAAGGGTAAGGGTAAGGGTAAGGGTAAGGGTAAGGGTAAGGGTAAGGGTAAGGGTAAGGGTAAGGGTAAGGGTAAGGGTAAGCTTAAGGGTAAAAGCAAGGGTAAGGGTAAGGGTAAGGGTAAGGGTAAGGGTAAGGGTAAGGGTTAGGGTAAGGGTAAAGGTAAGGGTAAGCCTAAGGGTAAAAGCAAGGGTAAGGGTAAGGGTAAGGGTAAGGGTAAGGGTAAGGGTAAGGGTAAGGGTAAGAGTAAGGGTAAGGGTAAGGGTAAGGGTAAGCTTAAGGGTAAAAGCAAGGGTAAGGGTAAGGGTAAGGGTAAGGGTAAGCCTAAGGGTAAAAGCAAGGGTAAGGGTAAGGTTAAGGGTAAGGGTAAGGGTAAGCTTAAGGGTAAAAGCAAGGGTAAGGGTAAGGGTAAGGGTAAGGGTAAGGGTAAGGGTAAGGGTAAGCTTACCCTTACCCTTACCCTTACCCTTACCCTTACCCTTGCTTTTACCCTTAGGCTTACCCTTACCCTTACCCTTACCCTTACCCTTACCCTTACCCTTACCCTTACCCTTACCCTTACCCTTACCCTTACCCTTACCCTTACCCTTACACTTACCCTTGCTTTTACCCTTAGGCTTACCCATACCCTTACCCTTACCCTTACCCTTAAGCTTACCCTTACCCTTACCCTTACCCTTACCCTTACCCTTACCCTTACCCTTACCCTTACCCTTACCCTTACCCTTACCCTTGCCTTTACCCTTAAGCTTACCCTTACCCTTACCCTTACCCTTACCCTTACCCTTACCCTTACCCTTACCTTTACCCTTACCCTTGCTTTGACCCTTAGGCTTACCCTTACCTTTACCCTTACCCTTACCCTTACCCTTACCCTTACCTTTACCCTTACCCTTACCCTTACCCTTGCTTTTACCCTTAAGTTTACCCTTACCCTTACCCTTACCCTAACCCTTACCCTTACCCTTGCTTTTACCCTTAAGCTTACCCTTACCCTTACCCTTACCCTTACCCTTACCCTTACCCTTACCCTTACCCTTACCCTTACCCTTACCCTTACCCTTACCCTTACCCTTACCCTTACCCTTACCCTTGCTTTTACCCTTAGGCTTAACCTTACCTTTACCCTTACCCTTACCCTTACCCTTACCCTTACCCTTACCCTTACCCTTACCCTTACCCTTACCCTTACCCTTACCCTTACCCTTACCCTTACCCTTGCTTTTACCCTTAAGCTTACCCTTACCCTTACCCTTACCCTTACCCTTACCCTTACCCTTACCCTTACCCTTACCCTTGCTTTTACCCTTAAGCTTACCCTTACCCTTACCCTTACCCTTACCCTTACCCTCACCCTTACCCTTACCCTTACCCTTGCTTATACCCTTAAGCTTACCCTTACCCTTACCCTTACCCTTAAGCTTACCCTTACCCTTACCCTTACCCTTACCCTTACCCTTACCCTTACCCTTACCCTTACCCTTACCCTTGCTTTTACCCTTAAGCTTACCCTTACCCTTACCCTAAGTAAGGGTAAGGGTAAGGGTAAGGGTAAGGGTAAGGGTAAGGGTAAGCTTAAGTGTAAAAGCAAGGGTAAGGGTAAGGGTAAGGGTAAGGGTTAGGGTAATGGTAAGGGTAAAGGTAAGGGTAAGCCTAAGGGTAAAAGCAAGGGTAAGGGTAAGGGTAAGGGTAAGGTTAAGGGTAAGGGTTAGGGTAAGGGTAAGGGTAAGGGTAAGGGTAAGCTTAAGGGTAAAAGCAAGGGTAAGGGTAAGGGTAAGGGTAAGGGTAAGGGTCAGGGTAAGGGTAAGCTTAAGGGTAAGGGTAAGGGTAAGGGTAAGGGTAAGCTTAAGGGTAAAAGCAAGGGTAAGGGTAAGGGTAAGGATAAGGGTAAGGGTAAGCTTAAGGGTAAAAGCAAGGGTAAGGGTAAGGGTAAGGGTAAGGGTAAGGGTAAGGGTAAGGGTAAGCTTAAGGGTAAGGGTAAGGGTAAGGGTAAGGGTAAGCTTAAGGGTACAAGCAAGGGTAAGGGTCAGGGTAAGGGTGAGTGTAAGGGTGAGGGTAAGGGTAAGGGTAAGGGTGAGCTTAAGGGTAAAAGCAAGGGTAAGGGTAAGGTTAAGGGTAAGGGTAAGGGTAAGGGTAAGGGTAAGGGTAAGCTTAAGGGTAAAAGCAAGGGTAAGGGTAAGGTTAAGGGTAAGGCTAAGGGTAAGGGTAAGGGTAAGGGTAAGGGTAAGGGTAAGGGTAAGGGTAAGGGTAAAGGTAAGGGTAAGCCTAAGGGTAAAAGCAAGGGTAAGGGTAAGGGTAAGGGTAAGGGTAAGAGTAAGGGTAAGGGTAAGGGTAAGGGTAAGCTTAAGGGTAAAAGCAAGGGTAAGGGTAAGGGTAAGGGTAAGGGTAAGCCTAAGGGTAAAAGCAAGGGTAAGGGTAAGGGTAAGGGTAAGGGTAAGGGTAAGCTTAAGGGTAAAAGCAAGGGTAAGGGTAAGGGTAAGGGTAAGGGTAAGGGTAAGGGTAAGCTTAAGGGTAAAAGCAAGGGTGAGGGTAAGGGTAAGGGTAAGGGTAAGGGTAAGGGTAAGGGTAAGGGTAAGGGTAAGGGTAAGGGTAAGCTTAAGGGTAAAAGCAAGGGTAAGGGTAAGGGTAAGGGTAAGGGTAAGGGTAAGGGTAAGGGTAAGGGTAAGGGTAAGGGTAAGCTTAAGGGTAAAAGCAAGGGTAAGGGTAAGGGTAAGGGTAAGGGTAAGGGTAAAGGTAAGGGTAAGCCTAAGGGTAAAAGCAAGGGTAAGGGTAAGGGTAAGGGTAAGGGTAAGGGTTAGGGTAAGGGTAAGGATAAGGGTAAGGGTAAGGGTAAGGGTAAGGGTAAGGGTAAGGGTAAGGGTAAGGGTAAGGGTAAGGGTAAGGGTAAGCTTAAGGGTAAAAGCAAGGGTAAGGGTAAGTGAAAGGGTAAGGGTAAGCCTAAGGGTAAAAGCAAGGGTAAGGGTAAGGGTAAGGGTAAGGGTAAGGGTAAGCTTAAGGGTAAAAGCAAGAGTAAGGGTAAGGGTAAGGGTAAGGGTAAGGGTAAGGGTAAGCTTAAGGGTAAAAGCAAGGGTAAGGGTAAAGGTAAGGGTAAGGGTAAGGGTAAGGGTAAGGGTAAGGGTAAGGGTAAGGGTAAAGGTAAGGGTAAGCCTAAGGGTAAAAGCAAGGGTAAGGGTAAGGGTAAGGGTAAGGGTAAGGGTAAGGTTAAGGGTAAGGGTAAGGGTAAGCTTAAGGGTAAAAGCAAGGGTAAGGGTAAGGGTAAGGGTAAGGGTAAGGGTAAGGGTAAGGGTAAGGGTAAGGGTAAGGGTAAGGGTAAGGGTAAGGGTAAGCTTAAGGGTAAGGGTAAGGGTAAGCTTAATGGTAAAAGCAAGGGTAAGGGTAAGGGTAAGGGTAAGGGTAAGCTTAAGGGTAAAAGCAAGGGTAAGGGTAAGGGTAAGGGTAAGGGTAAGGGTAAGGGTAAGGGTAAGGGTAAGGGTAAGGGTAAGGGTAAGGGTAAGGGTAAGCTTAAGGGTAAGGGTAAGGGTAAGGGTAAGGGTAAGCTTAAGGGTAAAAGCAAGGGTAAGGGTAAGGGTAAGGGTAAGGGTAAGGGTAAGGGTAAGGGTAAGGGTAAGCTTAAGGGTAAGGGTAAGGGTAAGGGTAAGGGTAAGCTTAAGGGTAAAAGCAAGGGTAAGGGTAAGGGTGAGGGTAAGGGTAAGGGTAAGGGTAAGGGTAAGCTTAAGGGTAAGGGTAAGGGTAAGGGTAAGGGTAAGCTTAAGGGTAAAAGCAAGGGTAAGGGTAAGGGTAAGGGTAAGGGTAAGGGTAAGGGTAATGGTAAGGGTAAGGGTAAGGGAAAGCTTAAGGGTAAGGGTGAGGGTAAGGGTAAGGGTAAGCTTAAGGGTAAAAGCAAGGGTAAGGGTAAGGGTAAGGGTAAGGGTAAGGGTAAGCTTAAGGGTAAAAGCATGGGTAAGGGTAAGGGTAAGGGTAAGGGTAAGGGTAAGGGTAAGGGTAAGGGTAAGGGTAAGGGTAAGGGTAAGGGTAAGGGTAAGGGTAAGGGTAAGGGTAAGGGTAAGGGTAAGCTTAAGGGTAAGGGTAAGGGTAAGGGTAAGCTTAAGGGTAAAAGCAAGGGTAAGGGTAAGGGTAAGGGTAAGGGTAAGGGTAAGCTTAAGGGTAAAAGCAAGGGTAAGGGTAAGGGTAAGGGTAAGGGTAAGGGTAAGGGTAAGGTTAAGGGTAAGGGTAAGGGTAAGGGTAAGCTTAAGAGTAAGGGTAAGGGTAAGGGTAAGCTTAAGGGTAAAAGCAAGGGTAAGGGTAAGGGTAAGGGTAAGGGTAAGGGTAAAGGTAAGGGTAAGCCTAAGGGTAAAAGCAAGGGTAAGGGTAAGGGTAAGGGTAAGGGTAAGGGTAAGGGTAAGGGTAAGGGTAAGGGTAAGGGTAAGGGTAAGCTTAAGGGTAAAAGCAAGGGTAAGGGTAAGGGTAAGGGTAAGGGTAAGGGTAAGGGTAAGGGTAAGCTTAAGGGTAAAAGCAAGGGTAAGGGTAAGGGTAAGGGTAAGGGTAAGGGTAAGGGTAAGGGTAAGGGTAAGGGTAAGGGTAAGGGTAAGGGTAAGGGTAAGCTTAAGGGTAAAAGCAAGGGTAAGGGTAAGGGTAAGGGTAAGGGTAAGGGTAAGGGTAAGGGTTAGGGTAAGGGTAAAGGTAAGGGTAAGCCTAAGGGTAAAAGCAAGGGTAAGGGTAAGGGTAAGGGTAAGGGTAAGGGTAAGGGTAAGGGTAAGGGTAAGGGTAAGAGTAAGGGTAAGGGTAAGGGTAAGGGTAAGCTTAAGGGTAAAAGCAAGGGTAAGGGTAAGGGTAAGGGTAAGGGTAATCCTAAGGGTAAAAGCAAGGGTAAGGGTAAGGTTAAGGGTAAGGGTAAGGGTAAGCTTAAGGGTAAAAGCAAGGGTAAGGGTAAGGGTAAGGGTAAGGGTAAGGGTAAGGGTAAGGGTAAGCTTACCCTTACCCTTACCCTTACCCTTACCCTTACCCTTGCTTTTACCCTTAGGCTTACCCTTACCCTTACCCTTACCCTTACCCTTACCCTTACCCTTACCCTTACCCTTACCCTTACCCTTACCCTTACCCTTACCCTTACACTTACCCTTGCTTTTACCCTTAGGCTTACCCATACCCTTACCCTTACCCTTACCCTTAAGCTTACCCTTACCCTTACCCTTACCCTTACCCTTACCCTTACCCTTACCCTTACCCTTACCCTTACCCTTACCCTTACCCTTGCCTTTACCCTTAAGCTTACCCTTACCCTTACCCTTACCCTTACCCTTACCCTTACCCTTACCCTTACCTTTACCCTTACCCTTGCTTTGACCCTTAGGCTTACCCTTACCTTTACCCTTACCCTTACCCTTACCCTTACCCTTACCTTTACCCTTACCCTTACCCTTACCCTTGCTTTTACCCTTAAGTTTACCCTTACCCTTACCCTTACCCTTACCCTTACCCTTACCCTTACCCTTGCTTTTACCCTTAAGCTTACCCTTACCCTTACCCTTACCCTTACCCTTACCCTTACCCTTACCCTTACCCTTACCCTTACCCTTACCCTTACCCTTACCCTTACCCTTACCCTTACCCTTACCCTTGCTTTTACCCTTAGGCTTAACCTTACCTTTACCCTTACCCTTACCCTTACCCTTACCCTTACCCTTACCCTTACCCTTACCCTTACCCTTACCCTTACCCTTACCCTTACCCTTGCTTTTACCCTTAAGCTTACCCTTACCCTTACCCTTACCCTTACCCTTACCCTTACCCTTACCCTTACCCTTACCCTTACCCTTACCCTTGCTTTTACCCTTAAGCTTACCCTTACCCTTACCCTTACCCTTACCCTTACCCTCACCCTTACCCTTACCCTTACCCTTGCTTTTACCCTTAAGCTTACCCTTACCCTTACCCTTACCCTTAAGCTTACCCTTACCCTTACCCTTACCCTTACCCTTACCCTTACCCTTACCCTTACCCTTACCCTTACCCTTGCTTTTACCCTTAAGCTTACCCTTACCCTTACCCTAAGTAAGGGTAAGGGTAAGGGTAAGGGTAAGGGTAAGGGTAAGGGTAAGGGTAAGGGTAAGGGTAAGGGTAAGCTTAAGGGTAAAAGCAAGGGTAAGGGTAAGGGTAATGGTAAGGGTAAGGGTAAGGGTAAGGGTAAGGGTAAGGGTAAGCTTAAGTGTAAAAGCAAGGGTAAGGGTAAGGGTAAGGGTAAGGGTTAGGGTAATGGTAAGGGTAAAGGTAAGGGTAAGCCTAAGGGTAAAAGCAAGGGTAAGGGTAAGGGTAAGGGTAAGGTTAAGGGTAAGGGTTAGGGTAAGGGTAAGGGTAAGGGTAAGGGTAAGCTTAAGGGTAAAAGCAAGGGTAAGGGTAAGGGTAAGGGTAAGGGTAAGGGTCAGGGTAAGGGTAAGCTTAAGGGTAAGGGTAAGGGTAAGGGTAAGGGTAAGCTTAAGGGTAAAAGCAAGGGTAAGGGTAAGGGTAAGGATAAGGGTAAGGGTAAGCTTAAGGGTAAAAGCAAGGGTAAGGGTAAGGGTAAGGGTAAGGGTAAGGGTAAGGGTAAGCTTAAGGGTAAGGGTAAGGGTAAGGGTAAGGGTAAGCTTAAGGGTACAAGCAAGGGTAAGGGTCAGGGTAAGGGTGAGTGTAAGGGTGAGGGTAAGGGTAAGGGTAAGGGTGAGCTTAAGGGTAAAAGCAAGGGTAAGGGTAAGGTTAAGGGTAAGGGTAAGGGTAAGGGTAAGGGTAAGGGTAAGCTTAAGGGTAAAAGCAAGGGTAAGGGTAAGGTTAAGGGTAAGGCTAAGGGTAAGGGTAAGGGTAAGGGTAAGGGTAAGGGTAAGGGTAAGGGTAAGGGTAAGGGTAAGGGTAAAGGTAAGGGTAAGCCTAAGGGTAAAAGCAAGGGTAAGGGTAAGGGTAAGGGTAAGGGTAAGAGTAAGGGTAAGGGTAAGGGTAAGGGTAAGCTTAAGGGTAAAAGCAAGGGTAAGGGTAAGGGTAAGGGTAAGGGTAAGCCTAAGGGTAAAAGCAAGGGTAAGGGTAAGGGTAAGGGTAAGGGTAAGGGTAAGCTTAAGGGTAAAAGCAAGGGTAAGGGTAAGGGTAAGGGTAAGGGTAAGGGTAAGGGTAAGCTTAAGGGTAAAAGCAAGGGTGAGGGTAAGGGTAAGGGTAAGGGTAAGGGTAAGGGTAAGGGTAAGGGTAAGGGTAAGGGTAAGGGTAAGGGTAAGCTTAAGGGTAAAAGCAAGGGTAAGGGTAAGGGTAAG
This sequence comes from Myrrha octodecimguttata, assembly GCA_958510865.1. NCBI lineage: Eukaryota > Metazoa > Arthropoda > Insecta > Coleoptera > Coccinellidae > Myrrha > Myrrha octodecimguttata. Next base: position 375,160 of record CAUEHS010000319.1, on the reverse strand, counting down.
GGTAAGGGTAAGGGTAAGGGTAAGGGTAAGGGTAAGCTTAAGGGTAAAAGCAAGGGTAAGGGTAAGGGTAAGGGTAAGGGTAAGGGTAAAGGTAAGGGTAAGCCTAAGGGTAAAAGCAAGGGTAAGGGTAAGGGTAAGGGTAAGGGTTAGGGTAAGGGTAAGGATAAGGGTAAGGGTAAGGGTAAGGGTAAGGGTAAGGGTAAGGGTAAGGGTAAGGGTAAGGGTAAGGGTAAGGGTAAGGGTAAGGGTAAGCTTAAGGGTAAAAGCAAGGGTAAGGGTAAGTGAAAGGGTAAGGGTAAGCCTAAGGGTAAAAGCAAGGGTAAGGGTAAGGGTAAGGGTAAGGGTAAGGGTAAGCTTAAGGGTAAAAGCAAGAGTAAGGGTAAGGGTAAGGGTAAGGGTAAGGGTAAGGGTAAGCTTAAGGGTAAAAGCAAGGGTAAGGGTAAAGGTAAGGGTAAGGGTAAGGGTAAGGGTAAGGGTAAGGGTAAGGGTAAGGGTAAAGGTAAGGGTAAGCCTAAGGGTAAAAGCAAGGGTAAGGGTAAGGGTAAGGGTAAGGGTAAGGGTAAGGTTAAGGGTAAGGGTAAGGGTAAGCTTAAGGGTAAAAGCAAGGGTAAGGGTAAGGGTAAGGGTAAGGGTAAGGGTAAGGGTAAGGGTAAGGGTAAGGGTAAGGGTAAGGGTAAGGGTAAGCTTAAGGGTAAGGGTAAGGGTAAGGGTAAGGGTAAGCTTAATGGTAAAAGCAAGGGTAAGGGTAAGGGTAAGGGTAAGGGTAAGCTTAAGGGTAAAAGCAAGGGTAAGGGTAAGGGTAAGGGTAAGGGTAAGGGTAAGGGTAAGGGTAAGGGTAAGGGTAAGGGTAAGGGTAAGGGTAAGGGTAAGGGTAAGCTTAAGGGTAAGGGTAAGGGTAAGGGTAAGGGTAAGCTTAAGGGTAAAAGCAAGGGTAAGGGTAAGGGTAAGGGTAAGGGTAAGGGTAAGGGTAAGGGTAAGCTTAAGGGTAAGGGTAAGGGTAAGGGTAAGGGTAAGCTTAAGGGTAAAAGCAAGGGTAAGGGTAAGGGTGAGGGTAAGGGTAAGGGTAAGGGTAAGGGTAAGCTTAAGGGTAAGGGTAAGGGTAAGGGTAAGGGTAAGCTTAAGGGTAAAAGCAAGGGTAAGGGTAAGGGTAAGGGTAAGGGTAAGGGTAAGGGTAAGGGTAAGGGTAAGGGTAATGGTAAGGGTAAGGGTAAGGGAAAGCTTAAGGGTAAGGGTGAGGGTAAGGGTAAGGGTAAGCTTAAGGGTAAAAGCAAGGGTAAGGGTAAGGGTAAGGGTAAGGGTAAGGGTAAGCTTAAGGGTAAAAGCATGGGTAAGGGTAAGGGTAAGGGTAAGGGTAAGGGTAAGGGTAAGGGTAAGGGTAAGGGTAAGGGTAAGGGTAAGGGTAAGGGTAAGGGTAAGGGTAAGGGTAAGGGTAAGCTTAAGGGTAAGGGTAAGGGTAAGGGTAAGCTTAAGGGTAAAAGCAAGGGTAAGGGTAAGGGTAAGGGTAAGGGTAAGGGTAAAGGTAAGGGTAAGCCTAAGGGTAAAAGCAAGGATAAGGGTAAGGGTAAGGGTAAGGGTAAGGGTAATGGTAAGGGTAAGGGTAAGGGTAAGGGTAAGCTTAAGGGTAAAAGCAAGGGTAAGCGTAAGGGTAAGGGTAAGGATAAGGGTAAGGGTAAGGGTAAGGGTAAGGGTAAGGGTAAGCTTAAGGGTAAAAGCAAGGGTAAGGGTAAGGGTAAGGGTAAGGGTAAGGGTAAGCTTAAGGGTAAAAGCAAGGGTAAGGGTTAGGGTAAGGGTAAGGGTAAGGGTTAGGGTAAGGGTAAAGGTAAGGGTAAGCCTAAGGGTAAAAGCAAGGGTAAGGGTAAGGGTAAGGGTAAGGGAAAGGGCAAGGGTAAGGGTAAGGGTAAGGGTAAGGGTAAGGGTAAGAGTAAGGGTAAGGGTAAGGGTAAGAGTAAGGGTAAGGGTAAGGGTAAGCTTAAGGGTAAAAGCAAGGGTAAGGGTAAGGGTAAGGGTAAGGGTAAGCCTAAGGGTAAAAGCAAGGGTAAGGGTGAGGGTAAGGGTAAGGGTAAGCTTAAGGGTAAAAGCAAGGGTAAGGGTAAGGGTAAGGGTAAGGGTAAGGGTAAGGGTAAGGGTAAGCTTAAGGGTAAAAGCAAGGGTAAGGGTAAGGGTAAGGGTAAGGGTAAGGGTAAGGGTAAGGGTAAGGGTAAGGGTAAAGGTAAGGGTAAGCCTAAGGGTAAAAGCGAGGGTAAGGGTAAGGGTAAGGGTAAGGGTAAGGGTAAGGGTAAGGGTAAGCTTAAGGGTAAAAGCAAGGGTAAGGGTAAGGGTAAGGGTAAGGGTAAGGGTAAAAGCAAGGGTAAGGGTAAGGGTAAGGGTAAGGGTAAGGGTAAGGGTAAGGGTAAGGGTAAAGGTAAGGGTAAGGGTAAGGGTAAGGGTAAGGGTAAGGGTAAGGGTAAGCTTAAGGGTAAAAGCAAGGGTAAGGGTTAGGGTAAGGGTAAGGGTAAGGGTAAGGGTAAGGGTAAGCTTAAGGGTAAAAGCAAGGGTAAGGGTAAGGGTAAGGGTAAGGGTAAGGGTAAGGGTTAGGGTAAGGGTAAGGGTAAGGGTAAGGGTAAGGGTAAGGGTAAGGGTAAGCTTAAGGGTAAAAGCAAGGGTAGGGTTAAGGGTAAGGGTAAGGGTAAGGGTAAAGGTAAGGGTAAGCCTAAGGGTAAAAGCAAGGGTAAGGGTAAGGGTAAGGGTAAGGGTAAGCTTAAGGGTAAAAGCAAGAGTAAGTGTAAGGGTAAGGGTAAGGGTAAGGGTAAGGGTAAGCTTAAGGGTAAAAGCAAGGGTAAGGGTAAAGGTAAGGGTAAGGGTAAGGGTAAGGGTAAGGGTAAGGGTAAGGGTAAGGGTAAGGGTAAAGGTAAGGGTAAGCCTAAGGGTAAAAGCAAAGGTAAGGGTAAGGGTAAGGGTAAGGGTAAGGGTAAGGTTAAGGGTAAGGGTAAGGGTAAGCTTAAGGGTAAAAGCAAGGGTAAGGGTAAGGGTAAGGGTAAGGGTAAGGGTAAGGGTAAGGGTAAGGGTAAGGGTAAGGGTAAGGGTAAGGGTAAGCTTAAGGGTAAGGGTAAGGGTAAGGGTAAGGGTAAGCTTAATGGTAAAAGCAAGGGTAAGGGTAAGGGTAAGGGTAAGGGTAAGCTTAAGGGTAAAAGCAAGGGTAAGGGTAAGGGTAAGGGTAAGGGTAAGGGTAAGGGTAAGGGTAAGGGTAAGGGTAAGGGTAAGGGTAAGGGTAAGGGTAAGGGTAAGGGTAAGCTTAAGGGTAAGGGTAAGGGTAAGGGTAAGGGTAAGCTTAAGGGTAAAAGCAAGGGTAAGGGTAAGGGTAAGGGTAAGGGTAAGGGTAAGGGTAAGGGTAAGCTTAAGGGTAAGGGTAAGGGTAAGGGTAAGGGTAAGCTTAAGGGTAAAAGCAAGGGTAAGGGTAAGGGTGAGGGTAAGGGTAAGGGTAAGGGTAAGGGTAAGCTTAAGGGTAAGGGTAAGGGTAAGGGTAAGGGTAAGCTTAAGGGTAAAAGCAAGGGTAAGGGTAAGGGTAAGGGTAAGGGTAAGGGTAAGGGTAAGGGTAAGGGTAAGGGTAATGGTAAGGGTAAGGGTAAGGGAAAGCTTAAGGGTAAGGGTGAGGGTAAGGGTAAGGGTAAGCTTAAGGGTAAAAGCAAGGGTAAGGGTAAGGGTAAGGGTAAGGGTAAGGGTAAGCTTAAGGGTAAAAGCATGGGTAAGGGTAAGGGTAAGGGTAAGGGTAAGGGTAAGGGTAAGGGTAAGGGTAAGGGTAAGGGTAAGGGTAAGGGTAAGGGTAAGGGTAAGCTTAAGGGTAAGGGTAAGGGTAAGGGTAAGCTTAAGGGTAAAAGCAAGGGTAAGGGTAAGGGTAAGGGTAAGGGTAAGGGTAAAGGTAAGGGTAAGCCTAAGGGTAAAAGCAAGGATAAGGGTAAGGGTAAGGGTAAGGGTAAGGGTAATGGTAAGGGTAAGGGTAAGGGTAAGGGTAAGCTTAAGGGTAAAAGCAAGGGTAAGGGTAAGGGTAAGGGTAAGGATAAGGGTAAGGGTAAGGGTAAGGGTAAGGGTAAGGGTAAGCTTAAGGGTAAAAGCAAGGGTAAGGGTAAGGGTAAGGGTAAGGGTAAGCTTAAGGGTAAAAGCAAGGGTAAGGGTTAGGGTAAGGGTAAGGGTAAGGGTTAGGGTAAGGGTAAAGGTAAGGGTAAGCCTAAGGGTAAAAGCAAGGGTAAGGGTAAGGGTAAGGGTAAGGGAAAGGGCAAGGGTAAGGGTAAGGGTAAGGGTAAGGGTAAGGGTAAGAGTAAGGGTAAGGGTAAGGGTAAGAGTAAGGGTAAGGGTGAGGGTAAGCTTAAGGGTAAAAGCAAGGGTAAGGGTAAGGGTAAGGGTAAGGGTAAGCCTAAGGGTAAAAGCAAGGGTAAGGGTAAGGGTAAGGGTAAGGGTAAGCTTAAGGGTAAAAGCAAGGGTAAGGGTAAGGGTAAGGGTAAGGGTAAGGGTAAGGGTAAGGGTAAGCTTAAGGGTAAAAGCAAGGGTAAGGGTAAGGGTAAGGGTAAGGGTAAGGGTAAGGGTAAGGGTAAGGGTAAGGGTAAAGGTAAGGGTAAGCCTAAGGGTAAAAGCGAGGGTAAGGGTAAGGGTAAGGGTAAGGGTGAGGGTAAGGGTAAGGGTAAGCTTAAGGGTAAAAGCAAGGGTAAGGGTAAGGGTAAGGGTAAGGGTAAGGGTAAGGGTAAGGGTAAGGGTAAGCTTAAGGGTAAAAGCAAGGGTAAGGGTAAGGGTAAGGGTAAGGGTAAGGGTAAGGGTAAGGGTAAGGGTAAGGGTAAGGGTAAAGGTAAGGGTAAGGGTAAGGGTAAGGGTAAGGGTAAGGGTAAGGGTAAGCTTAAGGGTAAAAGCAAGGGTAAGGGTTAGGGTAAGGGTAAGGGTAAGGGTAAGGGTAAGGGTAAGGGTAAGCTTAAGGGTAAAAGCAAGGGTAAGGGTAAGGGTAAGGGTAAGGGTAAGGGTAAGGGTAAGGGTAAGGGTAAGGGTAAGGGTAAGGGTAAGGGTAAGGGTAAGCTTAAGGGAAAAAGCAAGGGTAGGGGTAAGGGTAAGGGTAAGGGTAAGGGTAAAGGTAAGGGTAAGCCTAAGGGTAAAAGCAAGGGTAAGGGTAAGGGTAAGGGTAAGTTTAAGGGTAAGCTTGAGGGTAAAAGCAAGGGTAAGGGTAAGGTTAAGGGTAAGGGTAAGGGTAAGGGTAAGGGTAAGGGTAAGGGTAAGGGTAAGGGTAAGGGTAAGGGTAAGCTTAAGGGTAAAAGCAAGGGTAAGGGTAAGGGTAAGGGTAAGGGTAAGGGTAAGGGTAAGGGTTAGGGTAAGGGTAAAGGTAAGGGTAAGCCTAAGGGTAAAAGCAAGGGTAAGGGTAAGGGTAAGGGTAAGGGAAAGGGCAAGGGTAAGGGTAAGGGTAAGGGTAAGGGTAAGGGTAAGAGTAAGGGTAAGGGTAAGGGTAAGAGTAAGGGTAAGGGTAAGGGTAAGCTTAAGGGTAAAAGCAAGGGTAAGGGTAAGGGTAAGGGTAAGGGTAAGCCTAAGGGTAAAAGCAAGGGTAAGGGTAAGGGTAAGGGTAAGGGTAAGCTTAAGGGTAAAAGCAAGGGTAAGGGTAAGGGTAAGGGTAAGGGTAAGGGTAAGGGTAAGGGTAAGCTTAAGGGTAAAAGCAAGGGTAAGGGTAAGGGTAAGGGTAAGGGTAAGGGTAAGGGTTAGGGTAAGGTTAAGGGTAAAGGTAAGGGTAAGCCTAAGGGTAAAAGCGAGGGTAAGGGTAAGGGTAAGGGTAAGGGTAAGGGTAAGGGTAAGGGTAAGCTTAAGGGTAAAAGCAAGGGTAAGGGTAAGGGTAAGGGTAAGGGTAAGGGTAAGGGTAAGCTTAAGGGTAAAAGCAAGGGTAAGGGTAAGGGTAAGGGTAAGGGTAAGGGTAAGGGTAAGGGTAAGGGTAAGGGTAAGGGTAAAGGTAAGGGTAAGGGTAAGGGTAAGGGTAAGGGTAAGGGTAAGGGTAAGGGTAAGCTTAAGGGTAAAAGCAAGGGTAAGGGTTAGGGTAAGGGTAAGGGTAAGGGTAAGGGTAAGGGTAAGGGTAAGGGTAAGCTTAAGGGTAAAAGCAAGGGTAGGGGTAAGGGTAAGGGTAAGGGTAAGGGTAAGGGTAAGGGTAAGGGTAAGGGTAAGGGTAAGGGTAAGGGTAAGAGTAAGGGTAAGGGTAAGGGTAAGCTTAAGGGTAAAAGCAAGGGTAAGGGTAAGGGTAAGGGTAAGGGTAAGCCTAAGGGTAAAAGCAAGGGTAAGGGTAAGGGTAAGGGTAAGGGTAAGGGTAAGGGTAAGCTTAAGGGTAAAAGCAAGGGTAAGGGTAAGGGTAAGGGTAAGGGTAAGGGTAAGGGTAAGCTTAAGGGTAAAAGCAAGGGTAAGGGTAAGGGTAAGGGTAAGGGTAAGGGTAAGGGTAAGGGTAAGGGTAAGGGTAAGGGTAAAGGTAAGGGTAAGCCTAAGGGTAAAAGCAAGGGTAAGGGTAAGGGTAAGGGTAAGTTTAAGGGTAAGCTTGAGGGTAAAAGCAAGGGTAAGGGTAAGGGTATGGGTAAGGGTAAGGGTAAGGGTAAGGGTAAGGGTAAGGGTAAGGGTAAGGGTAAGGGTAAGCTTAAGGGTAAAAGCAAGGGTAAGGGTAAGGGTAAGGGTAAGGGTAAGGGTAAGGGTAAGGGTAAGGGTAAGGGTAAGGGTAAGGGTAAGGGTAATGGTAAGCTAAAGGGTAAAAGCAAGGGTAAGGGTTAGGGTAAGGGTAAGGGTAAGGGTAAGGGTAAGGGTAAGCTTAAGGGTAAAAGCAAGGGTAGGGGTAAGGGTAAGGGTAAGGGTAAGGGTAAGGGTAAGGGTAAGGGTAAGGGTAAGGGTAAGGGTAAGAGTAAGGGTAAGGGTAAGGGTAAGCTTAAGGGTAAAAGCAAGGGTAAGGGTAAGGGTAAGGGTAAGGGTAAGCCTAAGGGTAAAAGCAAGGGTAAGGGTAAGGGTAAGGGTAAGGGTAAGGGTAAGGGTAAGCTTAAGGGTAAAAGCAAGGGTAAGGGTAAGGGTAAGGGTAAGGGTAAGGGTAAGGGTAAGCTTAAGGGTAAAAGCAAGGGTAAGGGTAAGGGTAAGGGTAAGGGTAAGGGTAAGGGTAAGGGTAAGGGTAAGGGTAAGGGTAAGGGTAAGGGTAAGGGTAAAGGTAAGGGTAAGCCTAAGGGTAAAAGCAAGGGTAAGGGTAAGGGTAAGGGTAAGTTTAAGGGTAAGCTTGAGGGTAAAAGCAAGGGTAAGGGTAAGGGTAAGGGTAAGGGTAAGGGTAAGGGTAAGGGTAAGGGTAAGGGTAATGGTAAGGGTAAGGGTAAGCTTAAGGGTAAAAGCAAGGGTAAGGGTAAGGGTAAGGGTAAGGGTAAGGGTAAGGGTAAGGGTAAGGGTAAGGGTAAGGGTAAGGGTAATGGTAAGCTAAAGGGTAAAAGCAAGGGTAAGGGTTAGGGTAAGGGTAAGGGTAAGGGTAAGGGTAAGGGTAAGCTTAAGGGTAAAAGCAAGGGTAAGGGTAAGGGTAAGGGTAAGGGTAAGGGTAAGGGTAAGGGTAAGGGTAAGGGTAAAGGTAAGGGTAAGCCTAAGGGTAAAAGCAAGGGTAAGGGTAAGGGTAAGGGTAAGGGTAAGGGTAAGGGTAAGGGTAAGGGTAAGGTTAAGGGTAAGGGTAAGGGTAAGTGTAAGGGTAAGGGTAAGCTTAAGGGTATAAGCAAGGGTAAGGGTAAGGGTAAGGGTGAGGGTAAGGGTAAGGGTAAGGGTAAGGGTAAGGGTAAGCTTAAGGGTAAAAGCAAGGGTAAGGGTAAGGGTAAGGGTAAGGGTAAGGGTAAGGGTAAGGGTAAGGGTAAGGGTAAGCTTAAGGGTAAAAGCAAGGGTAAGGGTAAGGGTAAGGGTAAGGGTAAGGGTAAGGGTAAGGGTAAGGGTAAGGGTAAGGGTAAGGGTAAGGGTAAGGGTAAGGGTAAGGGTAAGGGTAAAGGTAAGGGTAAGCCTAAGGGTAAAATCAAGGGTAAGGGTAAGGGTAAGGGTAAGGGTAAGGGTAAGGGTAAGCTTAAGGGTAAAAGCAAGGGTAAGGGTAAGGGTAAGGGTAAGGGTAAGGGTAAGGGTAAGGGTAAAGGTAAGGGTAAGCCTAAGGGTAAAAGCAAGGGTAAGGGTAAGGGTAAGGGTAAGGGTAAGGGTAAGGGTAAGGGTAAGGGTAAGGGTAAGGGTAAGGGTAAGGGTAAGGGTAAGGGTAAGGGTAAGGGTAAGGGTAAGCTTAAGGGTAAAAGCAAGGGTAAGGGTAAGGGTAAGGGTAAGGGTAAGGGTAAGGGTAAGCTTAAGGGTAAAAGCAAGGGTAAGGGTAAGGGTAAGGGTAAGGGTAAGGGTAAGGGTAAGGGTAAGGGTAAGGGTAAGCTTAAGGGTAAAAGCAAGGGTAAGGGTAAGGGTAAGGGTAAGGGTAAGCTTAAGGGTAAAAGCAAGGGTAAGGGTAAGGGTAAGGGTAAGGGTAAGGGTAAGGGTAAGGGTAAAGGTAAGGGTAAGCCTAAGGGTAAAAGCAAGGGTAAGGGTAAGGGTAAGGGTAAGGGTAAGGGTAAGGGTAAGGGTAAGGGTAAGGGTAAGGGTAAGGGTAAGCTTAAGGGTAAAAGCAAGGGTGAGGGTAAGGGTAAGGGTAAGGGTAAGGGTAAGGGTAAGGGTAAGGGTAAGGGTAAGGGTAAGGGTAAGGGTAAGGGTAAGGGTAAGGGTAAGGGTAAGGGTAAGGGTAAGGGTAAGGGTAAGCCTAAGGGTAAAAGCAAGGGTAAGGGTAAGGGTAAGGGTAAGGGTAAGGGTAAGGGTAAGCTTAAGGGTAAAAGCAAGGGTAAGGGTAAGGGTAAGGGTAAGGGTAAGGGTAAGGATAAGCTTAAGGGTAAAAGCAAGGGTAAGGGTAAGGGTAAGGGTAAGGGTAAGGGTAAGGGTAAGGGTAAGGGTAAAGGTAAGGGTAAGCCTAAGGGTAAAAGCAAGGGTATGGGTAAGGGTAAGGGTAAGGGTAAGGGTAAGGGTAAGGGTAAGGGTAAGGGTAAGGGTAAGGGTAAGGGTAAGGGTAAGGGTAAGCTTAAGGGTAAAAGCAAGGGTAAGGGTAAGGGTAAGGGTAAGGGTAAGGGTAAGGGTAAGGGTAAGGGTAAGGGTAAGGGTAAGGGTAAGGGTAAGCTTAAGGGTAAAAGCAAGGGTAAGGGTAAGGGTAAGGGTAAGGGTAAGGGTAAGGGTAAGGGTAAGGGTAAGGGTAAGGGTAAGGGTAAGGGTAAGGGTAAGCTTAAGGGTAAAAGCAAGGGTAAGGGTAAGGGTAAGGGTAAGGGTAAGGGTAAGGGTAAGGGTAAGGGTAAGGGTAAGCTTAAGGGTAAAAGCAAGGGTTAGGTTAAGGGTAAGGGTAAGGGTAAGGGTAAGGGTAAGGGTAAGGGTAAGGGTAAGGGTAAGCCTAAGGGTAAAAGCAAGGGTAAGGGTAAGGGTAAAAGCAAGGGTAAGGGTAAGGGTAAGGGTAAGGGTAAGGGTAAGGGTAAGGGTAAGGGTAAGGGTAAGGGTAAGGGTAAGCTTAAGGGTAAAAGCAAGGGTAAGGGTAAGGGTAAGGGTAAGGGTAAGGGTAAGTGTAAGCTTAAGGGTAAAAGCAAGGGTAAGGGTAAGGGTAAGGGTAAAGGTAAGGGTAAGCCTTAGGGTAAAAGCAAGGGTAAGGGTAAGGGTAAGGGTAAGGGTAAGGGTAAGGGTAAGGGTAAGGGTAAGGGTAAGGGTAAGGGTAAGGGTAAGCTTAAGGGTAAAAGCAAGGGTAAGGGTAAGGGTAAGGGTAAGGGTAAGGGTAAGGGTAAGGGTAAGGGTAAGGGTAAGGGTAAGGGTAAGGGTAAGGGTAAGGGTAAGGGTAAGCTTAAGGGTAAAAGCAAGGGTAAGGGTAAGGGTAAGGGTAAGGGTAAGGGTAAGGGTAAGGGTAAGGGTAAGGGTAAGGGTAAGGGTAAGGGTAAGGGTAAGGGTAAGGGTAAGGGTAAGCTTAAGGGTAAAAGCAAGGGTAAGGGTTAGGGTAAGGGTAAGGGTAAGGGTAAGGGTAAGCTTGAGGGTAAAAGCAAGGGTAAGGGTAAGGGTAAGGGTAAGGGTAAAGGTAAGGGTAAGCCTAAGGGTAAAAGCAAGGGTAAGGGTAAGGGTAAGGGTAAGGGTAAGGGTAAGGGTAAGGGTAAGGGTAAGGGTAAGGGTAAGGGTAAGGGTAAGGGTAAGGGTAAGGGTAAGGGTAAGCTTGAGGGTATAAGCAAGGGTAAGGGTAAGGGTAAGGGTGAGGGTAAGGGTAAGGGTAAGGGTAAGCTAAAGGGTAAAAGCAAGGGTAAGGGTAAGGGTAAGGGTAAGGGTAAGGGTAAGGGTAAGGGTAAGGGTAAGCTTAAGGGTAAAAGCAAGGGTAAGGGTAAGGGTAAGGGTAAGGGTAAGGGTAAGGGTAAGGGTAAGGGTAAGGGTAAGGGTAAAGGTTAGGGTAAGCCTAAGGGTAAAAGCAAGGGTAAGGGTAAAGGTAAGGGTAAGGGTAAGGGTAAGGGTAAGGGTAAGGGTAAGGGTAAGGGTAAGGGTAAGGGTAAGCTTAAGGGTAAAAGCAAGGGTAAGGGTAAGGGTAAGGGTAAGCCTAAGGGTAAAACAAGGGTAAGGGTAAGGGTAAGGGTAAGGGTGAGAGTAAGCTTAAGGGTAAAAGCAAGGGTAAGGGTAAGGGTAAGGGTGAGGGTAAGGGTAAGCTTAAGGGTTAAAGCAAGGGTAAGGGTAAGGGTAAGGGTAAGGGTAAGGGTAAAGGTAAGGGTAAGCCTAAGGGTAAAAGCAAGGGTAAGGGTAAGGGTAAGGGTAAGGGTAAGGGTAAGGGTAAGGGTAAGGGTAAGGGTAAGGGTAAGGGTAAGGGTAAGCTTAAGGGTAAAAGCAAGGGTAAGGGTAAGGGTAAGGGTAAGGGTAAGGGTAAGGGTAAGGGTAAGGGTAAGCTTAAGGGTAAAAGCAAGGGTAAGGGTAAGGGTAAGGGTGAGGGTAAGGGTAAGGGTAAGGGTAAGGGTAAGCTTAAGGGTAAAAGCAAGGGTAAGGGTAAGGGTAAGGGTAAGGGTAAGGGTAAGGGTAAGGGTAAGGGTAAGGGTAAGGGTAAGCTTAAGGGTAAAAGCAAGGGTAAGGGTAAGGGTAAGGGTAAGGGTAAGGGTAAGGGTAAAGGTAAGGGTAAGCCTAAGGGTAAAAGCAAGGGTAAGGGTAAGGGTTAGGGTAAGGGTAAGGGTAAGGGTAAGGGTAAGGGTAAGGGTAAGGGTAAGGGTAAGGGTAAGTGTAAGGGTAAGGGTAAGGGTAAGCTTAAGGGTAAAAGCAAGGGTAAGGGTAAGGGTAAGGGTAAGGGTAAGGGTAAGGGTAAGGGTAAGGGTAAGGGTAAGGGTAAGGGTAAGGGTAAGGGTAAGGGTAAGGGTAAGGGTAAGCTTAAGGGTAAGGGTAAGGGTAAGGGTAAAGGTAAGGGTAAGCCTAAGGGTAAAAGCAAGGGTAAGGGTAAGGGTTAGGGTAAGGGTAAGGGTAAGGGTAAGGGTAAGGGTAAGGGTAAGGGTAAGTGTAAGGGTAAGGGTAAGGGTAAGCTTAAGGGTAAAAGCAAGGGTAAGGGTAAGGGTAAGGGTAAGGGTAAGGGTAAGGGTAAGGGTAAGGGTAAGGGTAAGTGTAAGCTTAAGGGTAAGGGTAAGGGTAAGGGTAAGGGTAAGCCTAAGGGTAAAAGCAAGGGTAAGGGTAAGGGTAAGGGTAAGGGTAAGCTTAAGGGTAAAAGCAAGGGTAAGGGTAAGGGTAAGGGTAAGGGTAGGGGTAAGGGTAAGCTTAAGGGTAAAAGCAAGGGTAAGGGTAAGGGTAAGGGTAAGGGTAAGGGTAAGGGTAAAGGTAAGGGTAAGCCTAAGGGTAAAAGCAAGGGTAAGGGTAAAGGTAAGGGTAAGGGTAAGGGTAAGGGTAAGGGTAAGGGTAAGGGTAAGGGTAAGGGTAAGGGTAAGGGTAAGGGTAAGGGTAAGGGTAAGCTTAAGGGTAAAAGCAAGGGTAAGGGTAAGGGTAAGGGTAAGGGTGAGGGTAAGGGTAAAGGTAAGGGTAAGCCTAAGGGTAAAAGCAAGGGTAAGGGTAAGGGTAAGGGTAAGGGTAAGGGTAAGGGTAAGCTTAAGGGTAAAAGCAAGGGTAAGGGTAAGGGTAAGGGTAAGGGTAAGGGTAAGGGTAAGGGTAAGGGTAAGGGTAAGCTTAAGGGTAAGGATAAGGGTAAGGGTAAAAGCAAGGGTAAGGGTAAGGGTAAGGGTAAGGGTAAGGGTAAGCTTAAGGGTAAAAGCAAGGGTAAGGGTAAGGGTAAGGGTAAGGGTAAGGGTAAGGGTAAGGGTAAGCTTAAGGGTAAGGGTAAGGGTAAGGGTAAGGGTAAGCTTAAGGGTAAAAGCAAGGGTAAGGGTAAGGGTAAGGGTAAGGGTAAGGGTAAGGGTAAGGGTAAGGGTAAGGGTAAGGGTAAGGGTAAGCTTAAGGGTAAAAGCAAGGGTAAGGGTAAGGGTAAGGGTAAGGGTAAGGGTAAGGGTAAGGGTAAGGGTAAGCTTAAGGGTAAAAGCAAGGGTAAGGGTAAGGGTAAGTGTAAGGGTAAGGGTAAGGGTAAGGGTAAGGGTAAGGGTAAGGGTAAAGGTAAGGGTAAGCCTAAGGGTAAAAGCAAGGGTAAGGGTAAGGGTAAGGGTAAGGGTAAGGGTAAGAGTAAGGGTAAGGGTAAGGGTAAGGGTAAGGGTAAGCTTAAGGGTAAAAGCAAGGGTAAGGGTAAGGGTAAGGGTAAGGGTAAGCCTAAGGGTAAAAGCAAGGGTAAGGGTAAGGGTAAGGGTAAGGGTAAGCTTAAGGGTAAAAGCAAGGGTAAGGGTAAGGGTAAGGGTAAGGGTAAGGGTAAGGGTAAGGGTAAGGGTAAGCTTAAGGGTAAAAGCAAGGGTGAGGGGTAAGGGTAAGGGTAAGGGTAAGGGTAAGGGTAAGGGTAAGGGTAAGGGTAAGGGTAAGGGTAAGGGTAAGCTTAAGGGTAAAAGCAAGGGTAAGGGTAAGGGTAAGGGTAAGGGTAAGGGTAAGGGTAAGGGTAAGGGTAAAGGTAAGGGTAAGGGTAAGGGTAAGGGTAAGGGTAAGGGTAAGGGTTAGGGTAAGGGTAGGGGTTAGGGTAAGGGTAAGGGTAAGGGTAAGGGTAAGCTTAAGGGTAAAAGCAAGGGTAAGGGTAAGGGTAAGGGTAAGCCTAAGGGTAAAAGCAAGGGTAAGGGTAAGGGTAAGGGTAAGGGTAAGGGTAAGCTTAAAGGTAAAAGCAAGGGTAAGGGTAAGGGTAAGGGAAAGGGTAAGGGTAAGGGTAAGCTTAAGGGTAAAAGCAAGGGTAAGGGTAAGGGTAAGGGTAAGGGTAAGGGTAAGGGTAAGGGTAAGGGTAAGGGTAAAGGTAAGGGTAAGCCTAAGGGTAAAAGCAAGGGTAAAGGTAAGGGTAAGGGTAAGGGTAAGGGTGAGGGTAAGGGTAAGGGTAAGGGTAAGGGTAAGGGTAAGGGTAAGTGTAAGGGTAAGCTTAAGGGTAAAAGCAAGGGTAAGGGTAAGGGTAAGGGTAAGGGTAAGGGTAAGGGTAAGGGTAAGGGTAAGCTTAAGGGTAAGGGTATGGGTAAGGGTAAGGGTAAGCTTAAGGGTAAAAGCAAGGTTAAGGGTAAGGGTAAGGGTAAGGGTAAGGGTAAGCTTAAGGGTAAGGGTAAGGGTAAGGGTAAGGGTAAGCTCAAGGGTAAAAGCAAGGGTAAGGGTAAGGGTAAGGGTAAGGGTAAGGGTAAGCTTAAGGGTAAAAGCAAGGGTAAGGGTAAGGGTAAGGGTAAGGGTAAGGGTAAGGGTAAGGGTAAGGGTAAGGGTAAGGGTAAGGGTAAGCTTAAGGGTAAGGGTAAGGGTAAGGGTAAGGGTAAGTTTAAGGGTAAAAGCAAGGGTAAGGGTAAGGGTAAGGGTAAGGGTGAGGGTAAGGGTAAGGGTAAGGGTAAGGGTAAGCTTAAGGGTAAGGGTAAGGGTAAGGGTAAGGGTAAGCTTAAGGGTAAAAGCAAGGTTAAGGGTAAGGGTAAAGGTAAGGGTAAGGGTAAGCTTAAGGGTAAGGGTAAGGGTAAGGGTAAGGGTAAGCTTAAGGGTAAAAGCAAGGGTAAGGGTAAGGGTAAGGGTAAGGGTAAGGGTAAGGGTAAGGGTAAGGGTAAGGGTAAGGGTAAGGGTAAGGGTAAGGGTAAGCTTAAGGGTAAGGGTAAGGGTAAGGGTAAGGGTAAGGGTAAGCTTAAGGGTAAAAGCAAGGGTAAGGGTAAGGGTAAGGGTAAGGGTTAGGGTAAGGGTAAGGGTAAGCTTAAGGGTAAAAGCAAGGGTAAGGGTAAGGGTAAGGGTAAGGGTAAGGGTAAGGGTAAGGGTAAGGGTAAGGGTAAGCTTAAGGGTAAGGGTAAGGGTAAGCTTAAGGGTAAAAGCAAGGGTAAGGGTAAGGGTAAGGGTAAGGGTAAGGGTAAGGGTAAGGGTAAGGGTAAGGGTAAGGGTAAGGGTAAGCTTAAGGGTAAAAGTAAGGGTAAGGGTAAGGGTAAGGGTAAGGGTAAGGGTAAGGGTAAGGGTAAGGGTAAGGGTAAGGGTAAGCTTAAGGGTAAAAGCAAGGGTAAGGGTAAGGGTAAGGGTAAGGGTAAGGGTGAGGGTAAGGGTAAGGGTAAGGGTAGGGGTAAGGGTAAAGGTAAGGGTAAGCCTAAGGGTAAAAGCAAGGGTAAGGGTAAGGGTAAGGGTAAGGGTAAGGGTAAGGGTAAGGGTAAGGGTAAGGGTAAGGGTAAGGGTAAGGGTAAGGGTAAGGGTAAGGGTAAGGGTAAGGGTAAGCTTAAGGGTAAAAGCAAGGGTAAGGGTAAGGGTAAGGGTAAGGGTAAGCCTAAGGGTAAAAGCAAGGGTAAGGGTAAGGGTAAGGGTAAGGGTAAGGGTAAGGGTAAGGGTAAGGGTAAGCTTAAGGGTAAAAGCAAGGGTAAGGGTAAGGGTAAGGGTAAGGGTAAGGGTAAGGGTAAGCTTAAGGTTAAAAGCAAGGGTGAGGGTAAGGGTGAGGGTAAGGGTAAGGGTAAGGGTAAGGGTAAGGGTAAGGGTAAGGGTAAGGGTAAGGGTAAGCTTAAGGGTAAAAGCAAGGGTAAGTGTAAGGGTAAGGGTAAGGGTAAGGGTAAGGGTAAGGGTAAGGGTAAGGGTAAGGGTAAGGGTAAGCTTAAGGGTAAAAGCAAGGGTAAGGGTAAGGGTAAGGGTAAGGGTAAGGGTAAGGGTAAGGGTAAAGGTAAGGGTAAGCCTAAGGGTAAAAGCAAGGGTAAGGGTAAGGGTAAGGGTAAGGGTAAGGGTAAGGGTAAGGGTAAGGGTAAGGGTAAGGGTAAGGGTAAGGGTAAGGGTAAGGGTAAGGGTAAGGGTAAGGGTAAGGGTAAGGGTAAGGGTAAGGGTAAGGGTAAGGGTAAGCTTAAGGGTAAAAGCAAGGGTAAGGGTAAGGGTAAGGGTAAGGGTAAGCCTAAGGGTAAAAGCAAGGGTAAGGGTAAGGGTAAGGGTAAGGGTAAGGGTAAGCTTAAGGGTAAAAGCAAGGGTAAGGGTAAGGGTAAGGGTAAGGGTAAGGGTAAGGGTAAGGGTAAGCTTAAGAATAAAAGCAAGGGTAAGGGTAAGGGTAAGGGTAAGGGTAAGGGTAAGGGTAAAGGTAAGGGTAAGCCTAAGGGTAAAAGCAAGGGTAAGGGTAAGGGTAAGGGTAAGGGTAAGGGTAAGGGTAAGGGTAAGGGTAAGGGTAAGGGTAAGGGTAAGGGTAAGGGTAAGGGTAAGGGTAAGGGTAAGGGTAAGGGTAAGGGTAAGCTTAAGGGTAAAAGCAAGGGTAAGGGTAAGGGTAAGGGTAAGGGTAAGGGTAAGGGTAAGGGTAAGGGTAAGGGTAAAGGTAAGGGTAAGCTTAAGGGTAAAAGCAAGGGTAAGGGTAAGGGTAAGGGTAAGGGTAAGGGTATGGGTAAGGGTAAGGGTAAGGGTAAGGGTAAGGGTAAGCTTTAGGGTAAAAGCAAGGGTAAGGGTAAGGGTAAGGGTAAGGGTAAGGGTAAGGGTAAGGGTAAGGGTAAGCTTTAGGGTAAAAGCAAGGGTAAGGGTAAGGGTAAGGGTAAGGGTAAGGGTAAGGGTAAGGGTAAGGGTAAGCTTAAGGGTAAAAGCAAGGGAAAGGGTAAGGGTAAAGGTAAGGGAAAGGGTAAGGGTAAGGGTAAGGGTAAGGGTAAGGGTAAGCTTAAGGGTAAAAGCAAGGGTAAGGGTAAGGGTAAGGGTAAGGGTAAGGGTAAGGGTAAGGGTAAGGGTGAGGGTAAAGGTAAGGGTAAGCCTAAGGGTAAAAGCAAGGGTAAGGGTAAGGGTAAGGGTAAGGGTAAGGGTAAGGGTAAGGGTAAGGGTAAGGGTAACGGTAAGGGTAAGCTCAAGGGTAAAAGCAAGGGTAAGGGTGAGGGTAAGGGTAAGGGTAAGGGCACCCTTACCCTTACCCTTACCCTTGATTTTACCCTTAGGCTTACCCTTACCCTTACCCTTACCCTTAACCTTGCTTTTACCCTTAAGCTTACCCTTACCCTTACTCTTACCCTTACCCTTACCCTTACCCTTACCCTTACCCTTACCCTTGCTTTTACCCTTAGGCTTAACCTTACCTTTACCCTTACCCTTACCCTTACCCTTACCCTTACCCTTACCCTTACCCTTACCCTTACCCTTACCCTTACCCTTACCCTTTCCCTTACCCTTACCCTTACCCTTGCTTATACTCTTGAGCTTACCCTTACCCTTACCCTTACCCTTACCCTTACCCTTACCCTTACCCTTACCCTTGCTTTTACCCTTAAGCTTACCCTTACCCTTACCCTTACCCTTACCCTCACCCTTACCCTTACCCTTACCCTTGCTTATACCCTTAAGCTTACCCTTACCCTTACCCTTACCCTTACCCTTACCGTTACCCTTACCCTTACCCTTACCCTTACCCTTACCCTTACCCTTACCCTTACCCTTACCCTTACCCTTACCCTTGCTTTTACCCTTAGGCTTACCCTTACCTTTACCCTTACCCTTACCCTTACCCTTACCCTTACCCTTACCCTTACCCTTGCTTTTACCCTTAAGCTTACACTTACCCTTACCCTTACCCTTACCCTTACCCTTACCCTTACCCTAACCCTTACCCTTGCTTTTACCCTTAAGCTTACCCTTACCCTTACCCTTACCCTTACCCTTACCCTTACCCTTACCCTTACCCTTACCCTTACCCTTACCCTTGCTTTTACCCTTAAGCTTACCCTTACCCTTACCTTTACCCTTACCCTTACCCTTACCCTTACCCTTACCCTTATCCTTACCCTTGCTTTTACCCTTAAGCTTACCCTTACCCTTACCCTTACCCTTACCCTTACCCTTAGTCTTACCCTTGCTTTTACTCTTAGGCTTACCCTTACCTTTACCCTTACCCTTACCCTTACCCTTACCGTCACCCTTACCCTTACCCTTGCTTTTACCCTTAAGCTTACCCTTACCCTTACCCTTACCCTTACCCTTACCCTTGCTTTTACCCTTAAGCTTACCCTTACCCTTACCCTTAACCTTACCCTTACCCTTGCTTTTACCCTTAGGCTTACCCTTTCCCTTACCCTTACCCTTACCCTTGCTTTTACCCTTAAGCTTACCCTTACCCTTACCCTTACCCTTACCCTTACCCTTACCCTTGCTTTTACCCTTAGGCTTACCCTTACCTTTACCCTTACCCTAACCCTTACCCTTACCCTTACCCTTACCCTTACCCTTGCTTTTACCCTTAAGCTTACCCTTACCCTTACCCTTACCCTTACCCTTACCCTTACCCTTACCCTTACCCTTACCCTTACCCTTACCCTTACCCTTGCTTTTACCCTTAAGCTTACCCTTACCCTTACCCTAACCCTTACCCTTACCCTAACCCTTACCCTTACCCTTGCTTTTACCCTTAAGCTTACCCTTACCCTTACCCTTACCCTTACCCTTACCCTTACCCTTACCCTTACCCTTACCCTTACCCTTACCCTTACCCTTGCTTTTACCCTTAGGCTTACCCTTACCTCTACCCTTACCCTCACCCTTACCCTTACCCTTACCCTTGCTTTTACCCTTAAGCTTACCCTTACCCTTACCCTTACCCTTAAGCTTACCCTTACCCTTACCCTTACCCTTACCCTTACCCTTACCCTTACCCTTACCCTTGCTTTTACCCTTAAGCTTAACCTTACCCTTACCCTTACCCTTACCCTTACCCTTACCCTTACCCTTACCCTTGCTTTTATCCTTAAGCTTACCCTTAAGCTTACCCTTACCTTTACCCTTACCCTTACCCTTACCCTTACCCTTACCCTTACCCTTACCCTTACCCTTACCCTTACCCTTACCCTTACCCTTACCCTTACCCTTACCCTTACCCTTACCCTTGCTTTTACCCTTAAGCTTACCCTTACCCTTACCCTTACCCTTACCCTTAAGCTTACCCTTACCCTTACCCTTACCCTTACCCTTACCCTCAACCTTACCCTTGCTTTTACCCTTAAGCTTACCCTTACCCTTACCCTTACCCTTAAGCTTACCCTTACCCTTACCCTTACCCTTACCCTTACCCTTGCTTTTACCCTTAAGCTTACCCTTACCCTTACCCTTACCCTTACCCTTAAGCTTACCCTTACCCTTACCCTTACCCTTACCCTTACCCTTACTCTTACCCTTACCCTTGCTTTTACCCTTAAGCTTACCCTTACCCTTACCCTTACCCTTACCCTTGCTTTTACCCTTAAGCTTACCCTTACCCTTACCCTTACCCTTACCCTTAAGCTTACCCTTACCCTTACCCTTACCCTTACCCTTACCCTTACCCTTACCCTTACCCTTACCCTTACCCTTACCCTTACCCTTACCCTTACCCTTACCCTTACCCTTGCTTTAACCCTTAAGCTTACCCTTACCCTTACCCTTACCCTTACCCTTACCCTTACCCTTACCCTTACCCTTACCCTTACCCTTGCTTTTACCCTTAGGCTTACCCTTACCTTTACCCTTACCCTTACCCTTACCCTTACCCTTACCCTTACCCTTACCCTTGCTTTTACCCTTAAGCTTACCCTTACCCTTACCCTTACCCTTACCCTTACCCTTACCCTTGCTTTTACCCTTAAGCTTACCCTTACCCTTACCCTTACCCTTACCCTTACCCTTGCTTTTACCCTTAGGCTTTCCCTTACCCTTACCCTTACCCTTACCCTTACCCTTACCCTTACCCTTACCCTTACCCTTACCCTTACCCTTACCCTTACCCTTACCCTTACCCTTACCCTTACCCTTACCCTTACCCTTACCCTTACCCTTACCCTTACCCTTACCCTTACCCTTACCCTTACCCTTACCCTTGCTTTTACCCTTAGGCTTACCCTTACCTTTACCCTTACCCTTACCCTTACCCTTACCCTTACCCTTGCTTTTACCCTTAAGCTTACCCTTACCCTTACCCTTACCCTTACCCTTACCCTTACCCTTACCCTTACCCTTACCCTTACCCTTACCCTTACCCTTACCCTTGCTTTTACCCTTAAGCTTACCCTTACCCTTACCCTTACCCTTACCCTTACCCTTACCCTTACCCTTACCCTCACCCTTGCTTTTACCCTTAAGCTTACCCTTACCCTTACCCTTACCCTTACCCTTACCCTTACCCTTGCTTTTACCCTTAAGCTTACCCTTACCCTTACCCTTACCCTTACCCTTGCTTTTACCCTTAGGCTTACCCTTACCCTTACCCTTACCCTTACCCTTGCTTTTACCCTTAAGCTTACCCTTACCCTTACCCTTACCCTTACTCTTACCCTTACCCTTACCCTTACCCTTACCCTTGCTTTTACCCTTAGGCTTACCCTTACCTTTACCTTTACCCTTACCCTTACCCTTACCCTTACCCTTACCCTTACCCTTACCCTTACCCTTGCTTTTACCCTTAAGCTTACCCTTACCCTTACCCTTACCCTTACCCTTACCCTTACCCTTACCCTTACCCTTACCCTTACCCTTACCCTTGCTTTTACCCTTAAGCTCACCCTTACCCTTACCCTTACCCTTACCCTTACCCTTACCCTTACTCTTACCCTTACCCTAGCTTTTACCCTTAAGCTTACCCTCACCCTTACCCTTACCCTTACCCTTAAGCTTACCCTTACCCTTACCCTTACCCTTACCCTTACCCTTACCCTTACCCTTGCTTTTACCCTTAAGCTTACCCTTACCCTTACCCTTACCCTTACCCTTGCTTTTACCCTTAAGCTTACCCTTACCCTTACCCTTACCCTTAAGCTTACCCTTACCCTTACCCTTACCCTTACCCTTACCTTTGCTTTTACCCTTAAGCTTACCCTTACCCTTACCCTTACCCTTACCCTTACCCTTACCCTTACCCTTACCCTTACCCTTACCCTTACCCTTACCCTTACCCTTACCCTTACCCTTGCTTTTACCCTTAGGCTTACCCTTACCTTTACCCTTACCATTACCCTTACCCTTACCCTTACCCTTACCCTTACCCTTGCTTTTACCCTTAAGCTTACCCTTACCCTTACCCTTACCCTTACCCTTACCCTTACCCTTACCCTTACCCTTACCCTTACCCTTACCCTTACCCTTACCCTTACCCTTACCCTTACCCTTACCCTTACCCTTACCCTTACCCTTGCTTTTACCCTTAAGCTTACCCTTACCCTTACCCTTACCCTTACCCTTACCCTTACCCTTACCCTTGCTTTTACCCTTAAGCTTACCCTTACCCTTACTCTTACCCCTACCCTTACCCTTACCCTTACCCTTACCCTTACCCTTACCCTTACCCTTGCTTTTACCCTTAGGCTTACCCTCACCTTTACCCTTACCCTTACCCTTACCCTTACCCTTACCCTCACCCTTACCCTTACCCTTGCTTTAACCCTTAAGCTTACCCTTACCCTTACCCTTACCCTTACCCTTAGCTTTACCCTTACCCTTGCTTTTACCCTTAAGCTTACCCTTACCCTTACCCTTACCCTTACCCTTTCCCTTGCTTTTACCCTTAGGCTTACCCTTACCCTTACCCTTACTCTTACCCTTAAGCTTACCCTTACCCTTACCCTTACCCTTACCCTTACCCTTACCCTTACCCTTACCCTTACCCTTACCCTTACCCTTACCCTTACCCTTGCTTTTACCCTTAAGCTTACCCTTACCCTTACCCTTACCCTTACCCTTACCCTTACCCTTACCCTCACCCTTACCCTTACCCTTACCCTTACCCTTACCCTTACCCTTACCCTTACTTAGGGTAAGGGTAAGGGTAAGCTTAAGGGTAAAAGCAAGGGTAAGGGTAAGGGTAAGGGTAAGGGTAAGGGTAATGGTAAGGGTAAGGGTAAGCTTAAGGGTAAGGGTAAGGGTAAGGGTAAGGGTAAGCTTAAGGGTAAAAGCAAGGGTAAGGGTCAGGGTAAGGGTAAGGGTAAGGGTAAGCTTAAGGGTAAGGGTAAGGGTAAGGGTAAGGGTAAGCTTAAGGGTAAAAGCAAGGGTAAGGTTAAGGGTAAGGGTAAGGGTAAGGGTAAGGGTAAGGGTAAGCTTAAGGGTAAGGGTAAGGGTAAGGGTAAGGGTAAGCTTAAGGGTAAAAGCAAGGGTAAGGGTAAGGGTAAGGGTAAGGGTAAGGGTAAGGATAAGGGTAAGGGTAAGGGTAAGGGTAAGGGTAAGGGTAAGCTTAAGGGTAAGGGTAAGGGTAAGGGTAAGCTTAAGGGTAAAAGCAAGGGTAAGGGTAAGGGTAAGGGTAAGGGTAAGGGTAAGCTTAAGGGTAAAAGCAAGGGTAAGGGTAAGGGTAAGCTCAAGGGTAAAAGCAAGGGTAAGGGTAAGGGTAAGGGTAAGGGTAAGGGTAAGCTTAAGGGTAAAAGCAAGGGTAAGGGTAAGGGTAAGGGTAAGGGTAAGGGTAAGGGTAAGGGTAAGGGTAAGGGTAAGGGTAAGGGTAAGGGTAAGGGTAAGGGTAAGGGTAAGCTTAAGGGTAAGGGTAAGGGTAAGGGTAAGGGTAAGGGTAAGCTTAAGGGTAAAAGCAAGGGTAAGGGTAAGGGTAAGGGTAAGGGTAAGGGTAAGGGTAAGGGTAAGGGTAAGGGTAAGGGTAAGGGTAAGCTTAAGGGTAAGGGTAAGGGTAAGGGTAAGGGTAAGCTTAAGGGTAAAAGCAAGGTTAAGGGTAAGGGTAAGGGTAAGGGTAAGGGTAAGCTTAAGGGTAAGGGTAAGGGTAAGGGTTAGGGTAAGCTTAAGGGTAAAAGCAAGGGTAAGGGTAAGGGTAAGGGTAAGGGTAAGGGTAAGGGTAAGGGTAAGGGTAAGGGTAAGGGTAAGGGTAAGGGTAAGGGTAAGGGTAAGGGTAAGCTTAAGGGTAAGGGTAAGGGTAAGGGTAAGGGTAAGCTTAAGGGTAAAAGCAAGGGTAAGGGTAAGGGTAAGGGTAAGGGTAAGGGTAAGCTTAAGGGTAAAAGCAAGGGTAAGGGTAGGGGTAAGGGTAAGGGTAAGGGTAAGGGTAAGGGTAAGGGTAAGGGTAAGCTTAAGGGTAAGGGTAAGGGTAAGCTTAAGGGTAAAAGCAAGGGTAAGGGTAAGGGTAAGGGTAATGGTAAGGGTAAGGGTAAGGGTAAGGGTAAGGGTAAGCTTAAGGGTAAAAGTAAGGGTAAGGGTAAGGGTAAGGGTAAGGGTAAGGGTAAGGGTAAGGGTAAGGGTAAGCTTAAGGGTAAAAGCAAGGGTAAGGGTAAGGGTAAGGGTAAGGGTAAGGGTGAGGGTAAGGGTAAGGGTGAGGGTAAGGGTAAGGGTAAGGGTAAAGGTAAGGGTAAGCCTAAGGGTAAAAGCAAGGGTAAGGGTAAGGGTAAGGGTAAGGGTAAGGGTAAGGGTAAGGGTAAGGGTAAGGGTAAGGGTAAGGGTAAGGGTAAGGGTAAGGGTAAGGGTAAGCTTAAGGGTAAAAGCAAGGGTAAGGGTAAGGGTAAGGGTAAGGGTAAGCCTAAGGGTAAAAGCAAGGGTAAGGGTAAGGGTAAGGGTAAGGGTAAGGGTAAGGGTAAGGGTAAGCTTAAGGGTAAAAGCAAGGGTAAGGGTAAGGGTAAGGGTAAGGGTAAGGGTAAGCTTAAGGTTAAAAGCAAGGGTGAGGGTAAGGGTGAGGGTAAGGGTAAGGGTAAGGGTAAGGGTAAGGGTAAGGGTAAGGGTAAGCTTAAGGGTAAAAGCAAGGGTAAGGGTAAGGGTAAGGGTAAGGGTAAGGGTAAGGGTAAGCTTAAGGGTAAAAGCAAGGGTAAGGGTAAGGGTAAGGGTAAGGGTAAGGGTAAGGGTAAGGGTAAAGGTAAGGGTAAGCCTAAGGGTAAAAGCAAGGGTAAGGGTAAGGGAAAGGGTAAGGGTAAGGGTAAGGGTAAGGGTAAGGGTAAGGGTAAGGGTAAGGGTAAGGGTAAGGGTAAGGCTAAGGGTAAGGGTAAGCTTAAGGGTAAAAGCAAGGGTAAGGGTAAGGGTAAGGGTAAGGGTAAGCCTAAGGGTAAAAGCAAGGGTAAGGTTAAGGGTAAGGGTAAGGGTAAGGGTAAGCTTAAGGGTAAAAGCAAGGGTAAGGGTAAGGGTAAGGGTAAGGGTAAGGGTAAGGGTAAGGGTAAGCTTAAGGGTAAAAGCAAGGGTAAGGGTAAGGGTAAGGGTAAGGGTAAGGGTAAGGGTAAAGGTAAGGGTAAGCCTAAGGGTAAAAGCAAGGGTAAGGGTAAGGGTAAGGGTAAGGGTAAGGAAAAGGGTAAGGGTAAGCTTAAGGGTAAAAGCAAGGGTAAGGGTAAGGGTAAGGGTAAGGGTAAGGGTAAGGGTAAGGGTAAGGGTAAGGGTAAGGGTAAGGGTAAGGGTAAGGGTGAGTGTAAGGGTAAGCTTAAGGGTAAAAGCAAGGGTAAGGGTAAGGGTAAGGGTAAGGGTAAGCCTAAGGGTAAAAGCAAGGGTAAGGGTAAGGATAAGGGTAAGGGTAAGGGTAAGCTTAAGGGTAAAAGCAAGGGTAAGGGTAAGGGTAATGGTAAGGGTAAGGGTAAGCTTAAGGGTAAAAGCAAGGGTAAGGGTAAGGGTAAGGGTAAGGGTAAGGGTAAGGGTAAGGGTAAGGGTAAGGGTAAGGGTAAGGGTAAGGGTAAGGGTAAGGGTAAAGGTAAGGGTAAGCCTAAGGGTCAAAGCAAGGGTAAGGGTAAGGGTAAGAGTAAGGGTAAGGGTAAGGGTAAGGGTAAGGGTAAGCTTAAGGGTAAAAGCAAGGGTAAGGGTAAGGGTAAGGGTAAGGGTAAGGGTAAGGGTAAGGGTAAGGGTAAGGGTAAGGGTAAGGGTAAGGGTAAGGGTAAGGGTAAGGGTAAGGGTAAGCTTAAGGGTAAGGGTAAGGGTAAGGGTAAGGGTAAGCCTAAGGGTAAAAGCAAGGGTAAGTGTAAGGGTAAGGGTAAGGGTAAGGGTAAGGGTAAGCTTAAGGGTAAAAGCAAGGGTAAGGGTAAAGGTAAGGGTAAGGGTAAGGGTAAGGGTAAGGGTAAGGGTAAGCTTAAGGGTAAAAGCAAGGGTAAGGGTAAGGGTAAGGGTAAGGGTAAGGGTAAGGGTAAGGCTAAAGGTAAGGGTAAGCCTAAGGGTAAAAGCAAGGGTAAGGGTAAGGGTAAGGGTAAGGGTAAGGGTAAGGGTAAGGGTAAGGGTAAGGGTAAGGGTAAGAGTAAAGGTAAGGGTAAGGGTAAGCTTAAGGGTAAAAGCAAGGGTAAGGGTAAGGGTAAGGGTAAGGGTAAGAGTAAGGGTAAGGGTAAGGGTAAGCTTAAGGGTAAAAGCAAGGGTAAGGGTAAGGGTAAGGGTAAGGGTAAGGGTAAGGGTAAGGGTAAGGGTAAGGGTAAGGGTAAGGGTGAGCTTAAGGGTAAAAGCAAGGGTAAGGGTAAGGGTAAGGGTAAGGGTAAGGGTAAGGGTAAGGGTAAGGGTAAGGGTAAGGGTAAGGGTAAGGGTA
This sequence comes from Myrrha octodecimguttata, assembly GCA_958510865.1. Classification (NCBI taxonomy): domain Eukaryota; kingdom Metazoa; phylum Arthropoda; class Insecta; order Coleoptera; family Coccinellidae; genus Myrrha; species Myrrha octodecimguttata. The sequence goes on along the minus strand of CAUEHS010000319.1, from coordinate 350,247 downwards.
AGGGTAAGCTTAAGGGTAAAAGCAAGGGTAAGGGTAAGGGTAAGGGTAAGGGTAAGGGTAAGGGTAATGGTAAGGGTAAAGGTAAGGGTAAGCCTAAGGGTAAAAGCAAGGGTAAGGGTAAGGGTAAGGGTAAGGGTAAGGGTAAGGTTAAGGGTAAGGGTTAGGGTAAGGGTAAGGGTAAGGGTAAGGGTAAGCTTAAGGGTAAAAGCAAGGGTAAGGGTAAGGGTAAGGGTAAGGGTAAGGGTAAGGGTGAAAGCAAGGGTAAGGGTAAGGGTAAGGGTAAGGGTAAGGGTAAGGGTAAGGGTAAGCTTAAGGGTAAAAGCAAGGGTAAGGGTAAGGGTAAGGGTAAGGGTAAGGGTAAGGGTAAGCTTAAGGGTAAAAGCAAGGGTAAGGGTAAGGGTAAGGGTAAGGGTAAGGGTAAGGGTAAGGGTAAGCTTAAGGGTAAGGGTAAGGGTAAGGGTAAGGGTAAGGGTAAGCTTAAGGGTAAAAGCAAGGGTAAGGGTCAGGGTAAGGGTAAGTGTAAGGGTAAGGGTAAGGGTAAGGGTAAGGGTGAGCTTAAGGGTAAAAGCAAGGGTAGGGGTAAGGTTAAGGGTAAGGGTAAGGGTAAGGGTAAGGGTAAGGGTTAGCTTAAGGGTAAAAGCAAGGGTAAGGGTAAGGGTAAGGGTAAGGGTAAGGGTAAGGGTAAGGGTAAGGGTAAGGGTAAGGGTAAGGGTAAAGGTAAGGGTAAGCCTAAGGGTAAAAGCAAGGGTAAGGGTAAGGGTAAGGGTAAGGGTAAGAGTAAGGGTAAGGGTAAGGGTAAGGGTAAGCTTAAGGGTAAAAGCAAGGGTAAGGGTAAGGGTAAGGGTAAGGGTAAGCCTAAGGGTAAAAGCAAGGGTAAGGGTAAGGGTAAGGGTAAGGGTAAGGGTAAGGGTAAGGGTAAGCTTAAGGATAAAAGCAAGGGTGAGGGTAAGGGTAAGGGTAAGGGTAAGGGTAAGGGTAAGGGTAAGGGTAAGGGTAAGGGTAAGGGTAAGCTTAAGGATAAAAGCAAGGGTGAGGGTAAGGGTAAGGGTAAGGGTAAGGGTAAGGGTAAGGGTAAGGGTAAGGGTAAGGGTAAGGGTAAGCTTAAGGGTAAAAGCAAGGGTATGGGTAAGGGTAAGGGTAAGGGTAAGGGTAAGGGTAAGGGTAAGGGTAAGGGTAAGGGTAAGGGTAAGGGTAAGCTTAAGAGTAAAAGCAAGGGTAAGGGTAAGGGTAAGGGTAAGGGTAAGGGTAAAGGTAAGGGTAAGCCTAAGGGTAAAAGCAAGGGTAAGGGTAAGGGTAAGGGTAAGGGTAAGGGTAAGGGTAAGGGTAAGGGTAAAGGTAAGGGTAAGGGTAAGCTTAAGGGTAAAAGCAAGGGTAAGGGTAAGGGTAAGGGTAAGGGTAAGAGTAAGGGTAAGGGTAAGGGTAAGCTTAAGGGTAAAAGCAAGGGTAAGGGTAAGGGTAAGGGTAAGGGTAAGGGTAAGGGTAAGGGTAAGGGTAAGGGTAAGGGTAAGGGTAAGGGTAAGCTTAAGGGTAAAAGCAAGGGTAAGGGTAAGGGTAAGGGTAAGTGTAAGGGTAAGGGTAAGGGTAAGGGTAAGGGTAAGGGTAAGGGTAAGGGTAAGCTTAAGGGTAAAAGCAAGGGTAAGGGTAAGGGTAAGGGTAAGGGTAAGAGTAAGGGTAATGGTAAGGGTAAAGGTAAGGGTAAGCCTAAGGGTAAAAGCAAGGGTAAGGGTAAGGGTAAGGGTAAGGGTAAGGGTAAGGTTAAGGGTAAGGGTTAGGGTAAGGGTAAGGGTAAGGGTAAGGGTAAGCTTAAGGGTAAAAGCAAGGGTAAGGGTAAGGGTAAGGGTAAGGGTAAGGGTAAGGGTGAAAGCAAGGGTAAGGGTAAGGGTAAGGGTAAGGGTAAGGGTAAGCTTAAGGGTAAAAGCAAGGGTAAGGGTAAGGGTAAGGGTAAGGGTAAGGGTAAGGGTAAGCTTAAGGGTAAAAGCAAGGGTAAGGGTAAGGGTAAGGGTAAGGGTAAGGGTAAGGGTAAGCTTAAGGGTAAGGGTAAGGGTAAGGGTAAGGGTAAGGGTAAGCTTAAGGGTAAAAGCAAGGGTAAGGGTCAGGGTAAGGGTAAGTGTAAGGGTAAGGGTAAGGGTAAGGGTAAGGGTGAGCTTAAGGGTAAAAGCAAGGGTAGGGGTAAGGTTAAGGGTAAGGGTAAGGGTAAGGGTAAGGGTAAGGGTTAGCTTAAGGGTAAAAGCAAGGGTAAGGGTAAGGGTAAGGGTAAGGGTAAGGGTAAGGGTAAGGGTAAGGGTAAGGGTAAGGGTAAGGGTAAAGGTAAGGGTAAGCCTAAGGGTAAAAGCAAGGGTAAGGGTAAGGGTAAGGGTAAGGGTAAGAGTAAGGGTAAGGGTAAGGGTAAGGGTAAGCTTAAGGGTAAAAGCAAGGGTAAGGGTAAGGGTAAGGGTAAGGGTAAGCCTAAGGGTAAAAGCAAGGGTAAGGGTAAGGGTAAGGGTAAGGGTAAGGGTAAGCTTAAGGGTAAAAGCAAGGGTAAGGGTAAGGGTAAGGGTAAGGGTAAGGGTAAGGGTAAGGGTAAGCTTAAGGATAAAAGCAAGGGTGAGGGTAAGGGTAAGGGTAAGGGTAAGGGTAAGGGTAAGGGTAAGGGTAAGGGTAAGGGTAAGGGTAAGGGTAAGCTTAAGGGTAAAAGCAAGGGTATGGGTAAGGGTAAGGGTAAGGGTAAGGGTAAGGGTAAGGGTAAGGGTAAGGGTAAGGGTAAGGGTAAGGGTAAGGGTAAGGGTAAGGGTAAGCTTAAGAGTAAAAGCAAGGGTAAGGGTAAGGGTAAGGGTAAGGGTAAGGGTAAAGGTAAGGGTAAGCCTAAGGGTAAAAGCAAGGGTAAGGGTAAGGGTAAGGGTAAGGGTAAGGGTTAGGGTAAGGGTAAGGGTAAGGGTAAGGGTAAGGGTAAGGGTAAGGGTAAGGGTAAGGGTAAGGGTAAGCTTAAGGGTAAAAGCAAGGGTAAGGGAAAGGGTAAGGGTAAGCCTAAGGGTAAAAGCGAGGGTAAGGGTAAGGGTAAGGGTAAGGGTAAGGGTAAGCTTAAGGGTAAAAGCAAGAGTAAGTGTAAGGGTAAGGGTAAGGGTAAGGGTAAGGGTAAGCTTAAGGGTAAAAGCAAGGGTAAGGGTAAAGGTAAGGGTAAGGGTAAGGGTAAGGGTAAGGGTAAGGGTAAGGGTAAGGGTAAGGGTAAGGGTAAAGGTAAGGGTAAGCCTAAGGGTAAAAGCAAGGGTAAGGGTAAGGGTAAGGGTAAGGGTAAGGGTAAGGTTAAGGGTAAGGGTAAGGGTAAGCTTAAGGGTAAAAGCAAGGGTAAGGGTAAGGGTAAGGGTAAGGGTAAGGGTAAGGGTAAGGGTAAGGGTAAGGGTAAGTTTAAGGGTAAGGGTAAGGGTAAGGGTAAGCTTAAGGGTGAAAGCAAGGGTAAGGGTAAGGGTAAGGCTAAGGGTAAGCTTAAGGGTAAAAGCAAGGGTAAGGGTAAGGGTAAGGGTAAGGGTAAGGGTAAGGGTAAGGGTAAGGGTAAGCTTAAGGGTAAGGGTAAGGGTAAGGGTAAGGGTAAGCTTAAGGGTAAAAGCAAGGGTAAGGGTAAGGGTAAGGGTAAGGGTAAGGGTAAGGGTAAGCTTAAGGGTAAGGGTAAGGGTAAGGGTAAGGGTAAGCTTAAGGGTAAAAGCAAGGGTAAGGGTAAGGGTGAGGGTAAGGGTAAGGGTAAGGGTAAGGGTCAGGGTAAGCTTGAGGGTAAGGGTAAGGGTAAGGGTAAGCTTAAGGGTAAAAGCAAGGGTAAGGGTAAGGGTAAGGGTAAGGGTAAGGGTAAGGGTAAGGGTAAGGGTAAGGGTAAGGGTAAGGGTAAGGGTAAGGGTAAGGGTAAGGGTAAGGGTAAGGGAAAGCTTACGGGTAAGGGTAAGGGTAAGGGTAAGGGTAAGCTTAAGGGTAAAAGCAAGGGTAAGGGTAAGGGTAAGGGTAAGGGTAAGGGTAAGCTTAAGGGTAAAAGCAAGGGTAAGGGTAAGGGTAATGGTAAGGGTAAGGGTAAGGGTAAGGGTAAGGGTAAGGGTAAGGGTAAGGGTAAGGGTAAGGGTAAGGGTAAGCTTAAGGGTAAGGGTAAGGGTAAGGGTAAGGGTAAGCTTAAGGGTAAAAGCAAGGGTAAGGGTAAGGGTAAGGGTAAGGGTAAGGGTAAAGGTAAGGGTAAGCCTAAGGGTAAAAGCAAGGATAAGGGTAAGGGTAAGGGTAAGGTAAGGGTAAGGGTAAGGGTAAGGGTAAGGGTAAGGGTAAGGGTAAGCTTAAGGGTAAAAGCAAGGGTAAGGGTAAGGGTAAGGGTAAGGGTAAGGGTAAGGGTAAGGGTAAGGGTAAGGGTAAGGGTAAGGGTAAGCTTAAGGGTAAAAGCAAGGGTAAGGGTAAGGGTAAGGGTAAGGGTAAGGGTAAGGGTAAGGGTAAGGGTAAGCTTAAGGGTAAAAGCAAGGGTAAGGGTAAGGGTAAGGGTAAGGGTAAGGGTTGGGGTAAGGGTAAAGGTAAGGGTAAGCCTAAGGGTAAAAGCAAGGGTAAGGGTAAGGGTAAGGGTAAGGGTAAGGGTAAGGGTAAGGGTAAGGGTAAGGGTAAGGGTAAGGGTAAGGGTAAGGGTAAGGGTAAGAGTAAGGGTAAGGGTAAGGGTAAGCTTAAGGGTAAAAGCAAGGGTAAGGGTAAGGGTAAGGGTTAGGGTAAGCCTAAGGGTAAAAGCAAGGGTAAGGGTAAGGGTAAGGGTAAGGGTAAGGGTAAGCTTAAGGGTAAAAGCAAGGGTAAGGGTAAGGGTAAGGGTAAGGGTAAGGGTAAGGGTAAGGGTAAGCTTAAGGGTAAAAGCAAGGGTGAGGGTAAGGGTAAGGGTAAGGGTAAGGGTAAGGGTAAGGGTAAAGGTGAGGGTAAGCCTAAGGGTAAAAGCAAGGGTAAGGGTAAGGGTAAGGGTCCCTTACCCTTACCCTTACCCTTAAGGGTAAGGGTAAGGGTAAGGGTAAGCTTAAGGGTAAAAGCAAGGGTAAGGGTAAGGGTAAAAGTAAGGGTAAGGGTAAGGGTAAGGGTAAGGGTAAGGGTAAGGGTAAGGGTAAGGGTAAGCTTAAGGGTAAAAGCAAGGGTAAGGGTAAGGGTAAGGGTAAGGGTAAGGGTAAGGGTAAGGGTAAGGGTAAAGGTAAGGGTAAGGGTAAGGGTAAGGGTAAGCTTAAGGGTAAAAGCAAGGGTAAGGGTTAGGGTAAGGGTAAGGGTAAGGGTAAGGGTAAGGGTAAGCTTAAGGGTAAAAGCAAGGGTAAGGGTAAGGGTAAGGGTAAGGGTAAGGGTAAGGGTAAGGGTAAGGGTAAGGGTAAGGGTAAGGGTAAGGGTAAGGGTAAGGGTAAGGGTAAGGGTAAGGGTAAGCTTAAGGGTAAAAGCAAGGGTAAGGGTAAGGGTAAGGGTAAGCGTAAGGGTAAGGGTAAGGGTAAGCTTAAGGGTAAAAGCAAGGGTAAGGGTAAGGGTAAGGGTAAGGGTAAGGGTAAGGGTTAGGGTAAGGGTAAGGGTAAGGGTAAGGGAAAGCTTACGGGTAAGGGTAAGGGTAAGGGTAAGGGTAAGCTTAAGGGTAAAAGCAAGGGTAAGGGTAAGGGTAAGGGTAAGGGTAAGGGTAAGCTTAAGGGTAAAAGCAAGGGTAAGGGTAAGGGTAAGGGTAAGGGTAAGGGTAAGGGTAAGGGTAAGGGTAAGGGTAAGGGTAAGGGTAAGGGTAAGGGTAAGGGTAAGCTTAAGGGTAAAAGCAAGGGTAAGGGTAAGGGTAAGGGTAAGGGTAAGGGTAAAGGTAAGGGTAAGCCTAAGGGTAAAAGCAAGGATAAGGGTAAGGGTAAGGGTAAGGTAAGGGTAAGGGTAAGGGTAAGGGTAAGGGTAAGGCTAAGGGTAAGCTTAAGGGTAAAAGCAAGGGTAAGGGTAAGGGTAAGGGTAAGGGTAAGGGTAAGGGTAAGGGTAAGGGTAAGGGTAAGGGTAAGGGTAAGCTTAAGGGTAAAAGCAAGGGTAAGGGTAAGGGTAAGGGTAAGGGTAAGGGTAAGGGTAAGGGTAAGCTTAAGGGTAAAAGCAAGGGTAAGGGTAAGGGTAAGGGTAAGGGTAAGGGTTGGGGTAAGGGTAAAGGTAAGGGTAAGCCTAAGGGTAAAAGCAAGGGTAAGGGTAAGGGTAAGGGTAAGGGTAAGGGTAAGGGTAAGGGTAAGGGTAAGGGTAAGGGTAAGGGTAAGGGTAAGGGTAAGGGTAAGGGTAATGGTAAGAGTAAGGGTAAGGGTAAGGGTAAGCTTAAGGGTAAAAGCAAGGGTAAGGGTAAGGGTAAGGGTTAGGGTAAGCCTAAGGGTAAAAGCAAGGGTAAGGGTAAGGGTAAGGGTAAGGGTAAGGGTAAGCTTAAGGGTAAAAGCAAGGGTAAGGGTAAGGGTAAGGGTAAGGGTAAGGGTAAGGGTAAGGGTAAGCTTAAGGGTAAAAGCAAGGGTGAGGGTAAGGGTAAGGGTAAGGGTAAGGGTAAGGGTAAGGGTAAAGGTAAGGGTAAGCCTAAGGGTAAAAGCAAGGGTAAGGGTAAGGGTAAGGGTAAGGGTAAGGGTAAGGGTAAGGGTAAGGGTAAGGGTAAGGGTAAGCTTAAGGGTAAAAGCAAGGGTAAGGGTAAGGGTAAAAGTAAGGGTAAGGGTAAGGGTAAGGGTAAGGGTAAGGGTAAGGGTAAGCTTAAGGGTAAAAGCAAGGGTAAGGGTAAGGGTAAGGGTAAGGGTAAGGGTAAGGGTAAGGGTAAGGGTAAAGGTAAGGGTAAGGGTAAGGGTAAGGGTAAGGGTAAGCTTAAGGGTAAAAGCAAGGGTAAGGGTTAGGGTAAGGGTAAGGGTAAGGGTAAGGGTAAGGGTAAGCTTAAGGGTAAAAGCAAGGGTAAGGGTAAGGGTAAGGGTAAGGGTAAGGGTAAGGGTAAGGGTAAGGGTAAGGGTAAGGGTAAGGGTAAGGGTAAGGGTAAGGATAAGGGTAAGCTTAAGGGTAAAAGCAAGGGTAAGGGTAAGGGTAAGGGTAAGCGTAAGGGTAAGGGTAAGGGTAAGCTTAAGGGTAAAAGCAAGGGTAAGGGTAAGGGTAAGGGTAAGGGTAAGGGTAAGGGTTAGGGTAAGGGTAAAGGTAAGGGTAAGCCTAAGGGTAAAAGCAAGGGTAAGGGTAAGGGTAAGGGTAAGGGTAAGGGTAAGGGTAAGGGTAAGGGTAAGGGTAAGGGTAAGGGTAAGAGTAAGGGTAAGGGTAAGGGTAAGCTTAAGGGTAAAAGCAAGGGTAAGGGTAAGGGTAAGGGTAAGGGTAAGCCTAAGGGTAAAAGCAAGGGTAAGGGTAAGGGTAAGGGTAAGGGTAAGGGTAAGCTTAAGGGTAAAAGCAAGGGTAAAGGTAAGGGTAAGGGTAAGGGTAAGGGTAAGGGTAAGCTTAAGGGTAAAAGCAAGGTTAAGGGTAAGGGTAAGGGTAAGGGTAAGGGTAAGCTTAAGGGTAAAAGCAAGGGTAAAGGTAAGGGTAAGGGTAAGGGTAAGGGTAAGGGTAAGCTTAAGGGTAAAAGCAAGGGTAAGGGTAAGGGTAAGGGTAAGGGTAAGGGTAAGGGTAAGGGTAAGGGTAAGGGTAAGGGTAAGGGTAAAGGTAAGGGTAAGCCTAAGGGTAAAAGCAAGGGTAAGGGTAAGGGTAAGGGTAAGGGTAAGGGTAAGGGTAAGGGTAAGGGTAAGGGTAAGGGTAAGGGTAAGGGTAAGGGTAAGGGTAAGAGTAAGGGTAAGGGTAAGGGTAAGGGTAAGGGTAAAGGTAAGGGTAAGCTAAAGGGTAAAAGCAAGGGTAAGGGTTAGGGTAAGGGTAAGGGTAAGGGTAAGGGTAAGGGTAAGCTTAAGGGTAAAAGCAAGGGTAAGGGTAAGGGTAAGGGTAAGGGTAAGGGTAAGGGAAGGGTAAGGGTAAGGGTAAGGGTAAGGGTAAGGGTAAAGGTAAGGGTAAGCCTAAGGGTAAAAGCAAGGGTAAGGGTAAGGGTAAGGGTAAGGGTAAGGGTAAGGGTAAGGGTAAGGGTAAGGGTAAGGGTAAGGGTAAGGGTAAGGGTAAGGGTAAGGGTAAGGGTAAGCTTAAGGGTATAAGCAAGGGTAAGGGTAAGGGTAAGGGTAAGGGTGAGGGTAAGGGTAAGGGTAAGGGTAAGGGTAAGGGTAAGGGTAAGGGTAAGCTTAAGGGTAAAAGCAAGGGTAAGGGTAAGGGTAAGGGTAAGGGTAAGGGTAAGGGTAAGCTTAAGGGTAAAAGCAAGGGTAAGGGTAAGGGTAAGGGTAAGGGTAAGGGTAAGGGTAAGGGTAAGGGTAAGGGTAAGGGTAAGGGTAAGGGTAAGGGTAAGGGTAAGGGTAAGGGTAAAGGTAAGGGTAAGCCTAAGGGTAAAAGCAAGGGTAAGGGTAAGGGTAAGAGTAAGGGTAAGGGTAAGGGTAAGGGTAAGGGTAAGGGTAAGGGTAAGGGTAAGTGTAAGGGTAAGCTTAAGGGTAAAAGCAAGGGTAAGGGTAAGGGTAAGGGTAAGGGTAAGCCTAAGGGTAAAAGCAAGGGTAAGGGTAAAGGTAAGGGTAAGGGTAAGCTTAAGGGTAAAAGCAAGGGTAAGGGTAAGGGTAAGGGTAAGGGTAAGGGTAAGGGTAAGCTTAAGGGTAAAAGCAAGGGTAAGGGTAAGGGTATGGGTAAGGGTAAGGGTAAGGGTAAAGGTAAGGGTAAGCCTAAGGGTAAAAGCAAGGGTAAGGGTAAGGGTAAGGGTAAGGGTAAGGGTAAGGGTAAGGGTAAGGGTAAGGGTAAGGGTAAGGGTAAGGGTAAGCTTAAGGGTAAAAGCAAGGGTAAGGGTAAGGGTAAGGGTAAGGGTAAGGGTAAGGGTAAGGGTAAGGGTAAGGGTAAGCTTAAGGGTAAAAGCAAGGGTAAGGGTAAGGGTAAGGGTAAGGGTAAGGGTAAGGGTAAGGGTAAGGGTAAGGGTAAGCTTAAGGGTAAAAGCAAGGGTAAGGGTAAGGGTAAGGGTAAGGGTAAGCTTAAGGGTAAAAGCAAGGGTAAGGGTAAGGGTAAGGGTAAGCGTAAGGGTAAGGGTAAGGGTAAGGGTAAGGGTAAAGGTAAGGGTAAGCCTAAGGGTAAAAGCAAGGGTAAGGGTAAGGGTAAGGGTAAGGGTAAGGGTAAGGGTAAGGGTAAGGGTAAGGGTAAGGGTAAGGGTAAGGGTAAGGGTAAGGGTAAGGGTAAGCTTAAGGGTAAAAGCAAGGGTGAGGGTAAGGGTAAGGGTAAGGGTAAGGGTAAGGGTAAGGGTAAGGGTAAGGGTAAGGGTAAGGGTAAGGGTAAGGGTAAGGGTAAGGGTAAGGGTAAGGGTAAGGGTAAGGGTAAGGGTAAGGGTAAGGGTAAGCCTAAGGGTAAAAGCAAGGGTAAGGGTAAGGGTAAGGGTAAGGGTAAGGGTAAGCTTAAGGGTAAAAGCAAGGGTAAGGGTAAGGGTAAGGGTAAGGGTAAGGGTAAGGGTAAGGGTAAGCTTAAGGGTAAAAGCAAGGGTAAGGGTAAGGGTAAGGGTAAGGGTAAGGGTAAGGGTAAGGGAAAGGGTAAAGGTAAGGGTAAGCCTAAGGGTAAAAGCAAGGGTATGGGTAAGGGTAAGGGTAAGGGTAAGGGTAAGGGTAAGGGTAAGGGTAAGGGTAAGGGTAAGGGTAAGCTTAAGGGTAAAAGCAAGGGTAAGGGTAAGGGTAAGGGTAAGGGTAAGGGTAAGGGTAAGGGTAAGGGTAAGGGTAAGGGTAAGGGTAAGGGTAAGGGTAAGCTTAAGGGTAAAAGCAAGGGTAAGGGTAAGGGTAAGGGTAAGGGTAAGGGTAAGGGTAAGGGTAAGGGTAAGGGTAAGGGTAAGGGTAAGGGTAAGGGTAAGGGTAAGGGTAAGGGTAAGGGTAAGGGTAAGGGTAAGCTTTAGGGTAAAAGCAAGGGTAAGGGTAAGGGTTAGGGTAAGGGTAAGGGTAAGGGTAAGGGTAAGGGTAAGGGTAAGGGTAAGGGTGAGGGTAAGGGTAAGCTTAAGGGTAAAAGCAAGGGTAAGGGTAAGGGTAAGGGTAAGGGTAAGGGTAAGGGTAAGCCTAAGGGTAAAAGCAAGGGTAAGGGTAAGGGTAAAAGCAAGGGTAAGGGTAAGGGTTAGGGTAAGGGTAAGGGTAAGGGTAAGGGTAAGGGTAAGGGTAAGGGTAAGGGTAAGGGTAACCTTAAGGGTAAAAGCAAGGGTAAGGGTAAGGGTAAGGGTAAGTGTAAGCTTAAGGGTAAAAGCAAGGGTAAGGGTAAGGGTAAGGGTAAAGGTAAGCGTAAGCCTTAGGGTAAAAGCAAGGGTAAGGGTAAGGGTAAGGGTAAGGGTAAGGGTAAGGGTAAGGGTAAGGGTAAGGGTAAGGGTAAGCTTAAGGGTAAAAGCAACGGTAAGGGTAAGGGTAAGGGTAGGGGTAAGGGTAAGGGTAAGGGTAAGGGTAAGGGTAAGCTTAAGGGTAAAAGCAAGGGTAAGGGTAAGGGTAAGGGTAAGGGTAAGGGTAAGGGAAAGGGTAAGGGTAAGGGTAAGGGTAAGGGTAAGGGTAAGGGTAAGGGTAAGGGTAAGCTTAAGGGTAAAAGCAAGGGTAAGGATTAGGGTAAGGGTAAGGGTAAGGGTAAGGGTAAGCTCGAGGGTAAAAGCAAGGGTAAGGGTAAGGGTAAGGGTAAGGGTAAGGGTAAAGGTAAGGGTAAGCCTAAGGGTAAAAGCAAGGGTAAGGGTAAGGGTAAGGGTAAGGGTAAGGGTAAGGGTAAGGGTAAGGGTAAGGGTAAGGGTAAGGGTAAGGGTAAGCTTAAGGGTAAAAGCAAGGGTAAGGGTAAGGGTAAGGGTAAGGGTAAGGGTAAGGGTAAGCCTAAGGGTAAAAGCAAGGGTAAGGGTAAGGGTAAAAGCAAGGGTAAGGGTAAGGGTTAGGGTAAGGGTAAGGGTAAGGGTAAGGGTAAGGGTAAGGGTAAGGGTAAGGGTAAGGGTAAGCTTAAGGGTAAAAGCAAGGGTAAGGGTAAGGGTAAGGGTAAGGGTAAGGGTAAGGGTAAGTGTAAGCTTAAGGGTAAAAGCAAGGGTAAGGGTAAGGGTAAGGGTAAAGGTAAGCGTAAGCCTTAGGGTAAAAGCAAGGGTAAGGGAAAGGGTAAGGGTAAGGGTAAGGGTAAGGGTAAGGGTAAGGGTAAGGGTAAGGGTAAGGGTAAGGGTAAGCGTAAGGGTAAGCTTAAGGGTAAAAGCAAGGGTAAGGGTAAGGGTAAGGGTAAGGGCAAGGGTAAGGGTAAGGGTAAGGGTAAGGGTAAGCTTAAGGTTAAAAGCAAGGGTAAGGGTAAGGGTAAGGGTAAGGGTAAGGGTAAGGGTAAGGGTAAGGGTAAGGGTAAGGGTAAGGGTAAGGGTAAGGGTAAGGGTAAGGGTAAGGGTAAGGGTAAGGGTAAGGGTAAGGGTAAGCTTAAGGGTAAAAGCAAGGGTAAGGGTTAGGGTAAGGGTAAGGGTAAGGGTAAGGGTAAGCTTGAGGGTAAAAGCAAGGGTAAGGGTAAGGGTAAGGGTAAGGGTAAAGGTAAGGGTAAGCCTAAGGGTAAAAGCAAGGGTAAGGGTAAGGGTAAGGGTAAGGGTAAGGGTAAGGGTAAGGGTAAGGGTAAGGGTAAGGGTAAGGGTAAGGGTAAGGGTAAGGGTAAGGGTAAGGGTAAGCTTAAGGGTATAAGCAAGGGTAAGGGTAAGGGTAAGGGTGAGGGTAAGGGTAAGGGTAAGGGTAAGCTTAAGGGTAAAAGCAAGGGTAAGGGTAAGGGTAAGGGTAAGGGTAAGGGTAAGGGTAAGGGTAGGGGTAAGGGTAAGGGTAAGGGTAAGGGTGAAGGTTAGGGTAAGCCTAAGGGTAAAAGCAAGGGTAGGGGTAAAGGTAAGGGTAAGGGTAAGGGTAAGGGTAAGGGTAAGGGTAAGGGTAAGGGTAAGGGTAAGGGTAAGCTTAAGGGTAAAAGCAAGGGTAAGAGTAAGGGTAAGGGTAAGGGTAAGCCTAAGGGTAAAACAAGGGTAAGGGTAAGGGTAAGGGTAAGGGTAAGGGTAAGCTTAAGGGTAAAAGCAAGGGTAAGGGTAAGGGTAAGGGTGAGGGTAAGGGTAAGCTTAAGGGTTAAAGCAAGGGTAAGGGTAAGGGTAAGGGTAAGGGTAAGGGTAAGGGTAAAGGTAAGGGTAAGCCTAAGGGTAAAAGCAAGGGTAAGGGTAAGGGTAAGGGTAAGGGTAAGGGTAAGGGTAAGGGTAAGGGTAAGGGTAAGGGTAAGGGTAAGGGTAAGGGTAAGGGTAAGGGTAAGGGTAAGCTTAAGGGTAAAAGCAAGGGTAAGGGTAAGGGTAAGGGTAAGGGTAAGGGTAAGGGTAAGGGTAAGGGTAAGGGTAAGGGTAAGGGTAAGGGTAAGGGTAAGGGTAAGGGTAAGGGTAAGGGTAAGCTTAAGGGTAAAAGCAAGGGTAAGGGTAAGGGTAAGGGTGAGGGTAAGGGTAAGGGTAAGGGTAAGGGTAAGCTTAAGGGTAAAAGCAAGGGTAAGGGTAAGGGTAAGGGTAAGGGTAAGGGTAAGGGTAAGGGTAAGGGTAAGCTTAAGGGTAAAAGCAAGGGTGAGGGTAAGGGTAAGGGTAAGGGTAAGGGTAAGGGTAAGGGTAAAGGTAAGGGTAAGCCTAAGTGTAAAAGCAAGGGTAAGGGTAAGGGTTAGGGTAAGGGTAAGGGTAAGGGTAAGGGTAAGGGTAAGGGTAAGGGTAAGGGTAAGGGTAAGGGTAAGGGTAAGGGTAAGTGTAAGGGTAAGGGTAAGGGTAAGCTTAAGGGTAAAAGCAAGGGTAAGGGTAAGGGTAAGGGTAAGGGTAAGGGTAAGGGTAAGGGTAAGGGTAAGGGTAAGGGTAAGGGTAAGTGTAAGGGTAAAGGTAAGGGTAAGCCTAAGGGTAAAAGCAAGGGTAAGGGTAAGGGTTAGGGTAAGGGTAAGGGTAAGGGTAAGGGTAAGGGTAAGGGTAAGGGTAAGTGTAAGGGTTAGTGTAAGGGTAAGCTTAAGGGTAAAAGCAAGGGTAAGGGTTAGGGTAAGGGTAAGGGTAAGGGTAAGGGTAAGGGTAAGGGTAAGGGTAAGGGTAAGCTTAAGGGTAAGGGTAAGGGTAAGGGTAAGGGTAAGGGTAAGCCTAAGGGTAAAAGCAAGGGTAAGGGTAAGGGTAAGGGTAAGGGTACGCTTAAGGGTAAAAGCAAGGGTAAGGGTAAGGGTAAGGGTAAGGGTAAGCTTAAGGGTAAAAGCAAGGGTAAGGGTAAGGGTAAGGGTAAGGGTAAGGGTAAGGGTAAGGGTAAGGGTAAGGGTAAAGGTAAGGGTAAGCCTAAGGGTAAAAGCAAGGGTGAGGGTAAGGGTAAGGGTAAGGGTAAGGGTAAGGGTAAGGGTAAGGGTAAGGGTAAGGGTAAGGGTAAGCTTAAGGGTAAAAGCAAGGGTAAGGGTAAGGGTAAGGGTAAGGGTAAGGGTAAGGGTAAGGGTAAGGGTAAGGGTAAGGGTAAGGGTAAGGGTAAGGGTAAGGGTAAGGGTAAGGGTAAGGGTAAGGGTAAGGGTAAGGGTAAGGGTAAGGGTAAGGGTAAGGGTAAGGGTAAGGGTAAGGGTAAGGGTAAGGGTAAGGGTAAGCTTAAGGGTAAAAGCAAGGGTGAGGGTAAGGGTAAGGGTAAGGGTAAGGGTAAGGGTAAGGGTAAGGGTAAGGGTAAGCTTAAGGGTAAAAGCAAGGGTAAGGGTAAGGGTAAGGGTAAGGGTAAGGGTAAGGGTAAGGGTAAGGGTAAGGGTAAGGGTAAGGGTAAGGGTAAGGGTAAGGGTAAGCTTAAGGGTAAGGATAAGGGTAAGGGTAAAAGCAAGGGTAAGGGTAAGGGTAAGGGTAAGGGTAAGGGTAAGCTTAAGGGTAAAAGCAAGGGTAAGGGTAAGGGTAAGGGTAAGGGTAAGGGTAAGGGTAAGGGTAAGGGTAAGGGTAAGGGTAAGCTTAAGGGTAAGGGTAAGGGTAAGGGTAAGGGTAAGCTTAAGAGTAAAAGCAAGGGTAAGGGTAAGGGTAAGGGTAAGGGTAAGGGTAAGGGTAAGGGTAAGGGTAAGGGTAAGGGTAAGGGTAAGGGTAAGGGTAAGGGTAAGGGTAAGGGTAAGGGTAAGCTTAAGGGTAAAAGCAAGGGTAAGGGAAAGGGTAAGGGTAAGGGTAAGGGTAAGGGTAAGGGTAAGGGTAAGGGTAAGGGTAAGGGTAAGGGTAAGCTTAAGGGTAAAAGCAAGGGTAAGGGTAAGGGTAAGGGTAAGGGTAAGGGTAAGGGTAAGGGTAAGGGTAAGGGTAAAGGTAAGGGTAAGCCTAAGGGTAAAAGCAAGGGTAAGGGTAAGGGTAAGGGTAAGGGTAAGGGTAAGAGTAAGGGTAAGGGTAAGGGTAAGGGTAAGCTTAAGGGTAAAAGCAAGGGTAAGGGTAAGGGTAAGGGTAAGGGTAAGCCTAAGGGTAAAAGCAAGGGTAAGGGTAAGGGTAAGGGTAAGGGTAAGGGTAAGCTTAAGGGTAAAAGCAAGGGTAAGGGTAAGGGTAAGGGTAAGGGTAAGGGTAAGGGTATGGGTAAGCTTAAGGGTAAAAGCAAGGGTGAGGGTAAGGGTAAGGGTAAGGGTAAGGGTAAGGGTAAGGGTGAGGGTAAGGGTAAGCTTAAGGGTAAAAGCAAGGGTAAGGGTAAGGGTAAGGGTAAGGGTAAGCCTAAGGGTAAAAGCAAGGGTAAGGGTAAGGGTAAAAGCAAGGGTAAGGGTAAGGGTTAGGGTAAGGGTAAGGGTAAGGGTAAGGGTAAGGGTAAGGGTAGGGGTAAGGGTAACCTTAAGGGTAAAAGCAAGGGTAAGGGTAAGGGTAAGGGTAAGGGTAAGGGTAAGTGTAAGCTTAAGGGTAAAAGCAAGGGTAAGGGTAAGGGTAAGGGTAAAGGTAAGCGTAAGCCTTAGGGTAAAAGCAAGGGTAAGGGTAAGGGTAAGGGTAAGGGTAAGGGTAAGGGTAAGGGTAAGGGTAAGGGTAAGGGTAAGGGTAAGGGTAAGCTTAAGGGTAAAAGCAAGGGTAAGGGTAAGGGTAAGGGTAGGGGTAAGGGTAAGGGTAAGGGTAAGGGTAAGGGTAAGCTTAAGGGTAAAAGCAAGGGTAAGGGTAAGGGTAAGGGTAAGGGTAAGGGTAAGGGTAAGGGTAAGGGTAAGGGTAAGGGTAAGCTTAAGGGTAAAAGCAAGGGTAAGGGTTAGGGTAAGGGTAAGGGTAAGGGTAAGCTTGAGGGTAAAAGCAAGGGTAAGGGTAAGGGTAAGGGTAAGGGTAAAGGTAAGGGTAAGCCTAATGGTAAAAGCAAGGGTAAGGGTAAGGGTAAGGGTAAGGGTAAGGGTAAGGGTAAGGGTAAGGGTAAGGGTAAGGGTAAGGGTAAGGGTAAGGGTAAGCTTAAGGGTAAAAGCAAGGGTAAGGGTAAGGGTAAGGGTAAGGGTAAGGGTAAGGGTAAGGGTAAGCCTAAGGGTAAAAGCAAGGGTAAGGGTAAGGGTAAAAGCAAGGGTAAGGGTAAGGGTTAGGGTAAGGGTAAGGGTAAGGGTAAGGGTAAGGGTAAGGGTAAGGGTAAGGGTAAGCTTAAGGGTAAAAGCAAGGGTAAGGGTAAGGGTAAGGGTAAGGGTAAGGGTAAGGGTAAGTGTAAGCTTAAGGGTAAAAGCAAGGGTAAGGGTAAGGGTAAGGGTAAAGGTAAGCGTAAGCCTTAGGGTAAAAGCAAGGGTAAGGGTAAGGGTAAGGGTAAGGGTAAGGGTAAGGGTAAGGGTAAGGGTAAGGGTAAGGGTAAGGGTAAGGGTAAGGGTAAGCGTAAGGGTAAGCTTAAGGGTAAAAGCAAGGGTAAGGGTAAGGGTAAGGGTAAGGGCAAGGGTAAGGGTAAGGGTAAGGGTAAGGGTAAGCTTAAGGGTAAAAGCAAGGGTAAGGGTAAGGGTAAGGGTAAGGGTAAGGGTAAGGGTAAGGGTAAGGGTAAGGGTAAGGGTAAGGGTAAGGGTAAGGGTAAGGGTAAGGGTAAGGGTAAGGGTAAGGGTAAGGGTAAGGGTAAGGGTAAGGGTAAGGGTAAGGGTAAGGGTAAGCTTAAGGGTAAAAGCAAGGGTAAGGGTTAGGGTAAGGGTAAGGGTAAGGGTAAGGGTAAGGGTAAGCTTGAGGGTAAAAGCAAGGGTAAGGGTAAGGGTAAGGGTAAGGGTAAAGGTAAGGGTAAGCCTAAGGGTAAAAGCAAGGGTAAGGGTAAGGGTAAGGGTAAGGGTAAGGGTAAGGGTAAGGGTAAGGGTAAGGGTAAGGGTAAGGGTAAGGGTAAGGGTAAGGGTAAGGGTAAGGGTAAGCTTAAGGGTATAAGCAAGGGTAAGGGTAAGGGTAAGGGTGAGGGTAAGGGTAAGGGTAAGGGTAAGCTTAAGGGTAAAAGCAAGGGTAAGGGTAAGGGTAAGGGTAAGGGTAAAGGTAAGGGTAAGGGTAGGGGTAAGGGTAAGGGTAAGGGTAAGGGTGAAGGTTAGGGTAAGCCTAAGGGTAAAAGCAAGGGTAGGGGTAAAGGTAAGGGTAAGGGTAAGGGTAAGGGTAAGGGTAAGGGTAAGGGTAAGGGTAAGGGTAAGGGTAAGCTTAAGGGTAAAAGCAAGGGTAAGAGTAAGGGTAAGGGTTAGGGTAAGCCTAAGGGTAAAACAAGGGTAAGGGTAAGGGTAAGGGTAAGGGTAAGGGTAAGCTTAAGGGTAAAAGCAAGGGTAAGGGTAAGGGTAAGGGTGAGGGTAAGGGTAAGCTTAAGGGTTAAAGCAAGGGTAAGGGTAAGGGTAAGGGTAAGGGTAAGGGTAAGGGTAAAGGTAAGGGTAAGCCTAAGGGTAAAAGCAAGGGTAAGGGTAAGGGTAAGGGTAAGGGTAAGGGTAAGGGTAAGGGTAAGGGTAAGGGTAAGGGTAAGGGTAAGGGTAAGGGTAAGGGTAAGGGTAAGGGTAAGGGTAAGGGTAAGGGTAAGCTTAAGGGTAAAAGCAAGGGTAAGGGTAAGGGTAAGGGTAAGGGTAAGGGTAAGGGTAAGGGTAAGGGTAAGGGTAAGGGTAAGGGTAGGGGTAAGGGTAAGGGTAAGGGTAAGCTTAAGGGTAAAAGCAAGGGTAAGGGTAAGGGTAAGGGTGAGGGTAAGGGTAAGGGTAAGGGTAAGGGTAAGCTTAAGGGTAAAAGCAAGGGTAAGGGTAAGGGTAAGGGTAAGGGTAAGGGTAAGGGTAAGGGTAAGCTTAAGGGTAAAAGCAAGGGTAAGGGTAAGGGTAAGGGTAAGGGTAAGGGTAAGGGTAAAGGTAAGGGTAAGCCTAAGTGTAAAAGCAAGGGTAAGGGTAAGGGTTAGGGTAAGGGTAAGGGTAAGGGTAAGGGTAAGGGTAAGGGTAAGGGTAAGGGTAAGGGTAAGGGTAAGGGTAAGGGTAAGTGTAAGGGTAAGGGTAAGGGTAAGCTTAAGGGTAAAAGCAAGGGTAAGGGTAAGGGTAAGGGTAAGGGTAAGGGTAAGGGTAAGGGTAAGGGTAAGGGTAAGGGTAAGGGTAAGTGTAAGGGTAAAGGTAAGGGTAAGCCTAAGGGTAAAAGCAAGGGTAAGGGTAAGGGTTAGGGTAAGGGTAAGGGTAAGGGTAAGGGTAAGGGTAAGGGTAAGTGTAAGGGTTAGGGTAAGGGTAAGCTTAAGGGTAAAAGCAAGGGTAAGGGTTAGGGTAAGGGTAAGGGTAAGGGTAAGGGTAAGGGTAAGGGTAAGGGTAAGGGTAAGCTTAAGGGTAAGGGTAAGGGTAAGGGTAAGGGTAAGGGTAAGCCTAAGGGTAAAAGCAAGGGTAAGGGTAAGGGTAAGGGTAAGGGTACGCTTAAGGGTAAAAGCAAGGGTAAGGGTAAGGGTAAGGGTAAGGGTAAGCTTAAGGGTAAAAGCAAGGGTAAGGGTAAGGGTAAGGGTAAGGGTAAGGGTAAGGGTAAGGGTAAGGGTAAGGGTAAAGGTAAGGGTAAGCCTAAGGGTAAAAGCAAGGGTAAGGGTAAGGGTAAGGGTAAGGGTAAGGGTAAGGGTAAGGGTAAGGGTAAGGGTAAGGGTAAGGGTAAGGGTAAGGGTAAGGGTAAGGGTAAGGGTAAGGGTAAGGGTAAGGGTAAGGGTAAGGGTAAGGGTAAGGGTAAGGGTAAGGGTAAGGGTAAGCTTAAGGGTAAAAGCAAGGGTGAGGGTAAGGGTAAGGGTAAGGGTAAGGGTAAGGGTAAGGGTAAGGGTAAGGGTAAGGGTAAGGGTAAGCTTAAGGGTAAAAGCAAGGGTAAGGGTAAGGGTAAGGGTAAGGGTAAGGGTAAGGGTAAGGGTAAGGGTAAGGGTAAGGGTAAGGGTAAGCTTAAGGGTAAGGATAAGGGTAAGGGTAAAAGCAAGGGTAAGGGTAAGGGTAAGGGTAAGGGTAAGGGTAAGCTTAAGGGTAAAAGCAAGGGTAAGGGTAAGGGTAAGGGTAAGGGTAAGGGTAAGGGTAAGGGTAAGGGTAAGGGTAAGGGTAAGGGTAAGCTTAAGGGTAAGGGTAAGGGTAAGGGTAAGGGTAAGCTTAAGAGTAAAAGCAAGGGTAAGGGTAAGGGTAAGGGTAAGGGTAAGGGTAAGGGTAAGGGTAAGGGTAAGGGTAAGGGTAAGGGTAAGGGTAAGGGTAAGGGTAAGGGTAAGGGTAAGGGTAAGCTTAAGGGTAAAAGCAAGGGTAAGGGAAAGGGTAAGGGTAAGGGTAAGGGTAAGGGTAAGGGTAAGGGTAAGGGTAAGGGTAAGGGTAAGGGTAAGCTTAAGGGTAAAAGCAAGGGTAAGGGTAAGGGTAAGGGTAAGGGTAAGGGTAAGGGTAAGGGTAAGGGTAAAGGTAAGGGTAAGCCTAAGGGTAAAAGCAAGGGTAAGGGTAAAAGCAAGGGTAAGGGTAAGGGTAAGGGTAAGGGTAAGGGTAAGAGTAAGGGTAAGGGTAAGGGTAAGGGTAAGCTTAAGGGTAAAAGCAAGGGTAAGGGTAAGGGTAAGGGTAAGGGTAAGCCTAAGGGTAAAAGCAAGGGTAAGGGTAAGGGTAAGGGTAAGGGTAAGGGTAAGCTTAAGGGTAAAAGCAAGGGTAAGGGTAAGGGTAAGGGTAAGGGTAAGGGTAAGGGTATGGGTAAGCTTAAGGGTAAAAGCAAGGGTGAGGGTAAGGGTAAGGGTAAGGGTAAGGGTAAGGGTAAGGGTGAGGGTAAGGGTAAGCTTAAGGGTAAAAGCAAGGGTAAGGGTAAGGGTAAGGGTAAGGGTAAGGGTAAGGGTAAGGGTAAGGGTAAGGGTAAGGGTAAGGGTAAAGGTAAGGGTAAGGGTAAGGGAAGGGTAAGGGTAAGGGTAAGGGTAAGGGTAAGGGTAAGGGTAAGGGTAAGGGTAAGGGTAAGGGTAAGGGTAAGCTTAAGGGTAAAAGCAAGGGCAAGGGTAAGGGTAAGGGTAAGGGTAAGCCTAAGGGTAAAAGCAAGGGTAAGGGTAAGGGTAAGGGTAAGGGTAAGGGTAAGCTCAAAGGTAAAAGCAAGGGTAAGGGTAAGGGTAAGGGAAAGGGTAAAGGTTAGGGTAAGCTTAAGGGTAAAAGCAAGGGTAAGGGTAAGGGTAAGGGTAAGGGTAAGGGTAAGGGTAAGGGTAAGGGTAAGGGTAAGGGTAAGGGTAAGGGTAAAGGTGAGGGTAAGCCTTAGGGTAAAAGCAAGGGTAAGGGTAAGGGTAAGGGTAAGGGTAAGCTTAAGGGTAAAAGCAAGGGTAAGGGTGAGGGTAAGGGTAAGGGTAAGGGTAAGGGTAAGCTTAAGGGTAAAAGCAAGGGTAAGGGTAAGGGTAAGGGTAAGGGTAAAAGTAAGGGTAAGCCTAAGGGTAAAAGCAAGGGTAAGGGTAAGGGTAAGGGTAAAGGTAAGGGTAAGGGTAAGGGTAAGGGTAAGGGTAAGGGAAAGGGTAAGGGTAAGGGTAAGGGTAAGGGTAAGGGTAAGGGTGAGGGTAAGGATAAGGGTAAGGGTAAGCTTAAGGGTAAAAGCAAGGGTAAGGGTAAGGGTAAGGGTAAGCCTTACCCTTACCCTTACCCTTACCCTTGCTTTTACCCTTAAGCTTACCCTTACCCTTACCCTTACACTTAGCCTTACCCTAACCCTTACCCTTGCTTTTACCCTTAGGCTTACCCTTACCCTTACCCTTACCCTTACCCTTACCCTTGCTTTTACCCTTAAGCTTACCCTTACCCTTACCCTTACCCTTACCCTTACCCTTACCCTTACCCTTACCCTTACCTTTACCCTTACCCTTGCTTTTACCCTCAGGCTTACCCTTACCTTTACCCTTACCCTTACCCTTACCCTCACCCTTACCCTTACCCTTACCCTTGCTTTTACCCTTAAGCTTACCCTTACCCTTACCCTTACCCTTACCCTAACCCTTACCCTAACCCTTACCCTTACCCTTACCCTTACCCTTACTTTTACCCTTAAGCTTACCCTTACCCTTACCCTTACCCTTACCCTTACCCTTACCCTTACCCTTACCCTTACCCTTGCTTTTACCCTTAAGCTTACCCTTACCCTTACCCTTACCCTTACCGTTAAGCTTACCCTTACCCTTACCCTTACCCTTACCCTTACCCTTACCCTTACCCTTACCCTTACCCTTACCCTTGCTTTTACCCTTAAGCTTACCCTTACCCTTACCCTTACCCTTACCCTTACCCTTGCTTTTACCCTTAAGCTTACCCTTACCCTTACCCTTACCCTTACCCTTAAGCTTACCCTTACCCTTACCCTTACCCTTACCCTTACCCTTACCCTTACCCTTACCCTTACCCTTACCCTTACCCTTACCCTTACCCTTACCCTTACCCTTACCCTTACCCTTGCTTTTACCCTTAAGCTTACCCTTACCCTTACCCTTACCCTTACCCTTACCCTTGCTTTTACCCTTAAGCTTACCCTTACCCTTACCCTTTTCCTTACACTTAAGCTTAACCTTACCCTTACCCTTACCCTTACCCTTACCCTTACCCTTACCCTTACCCTTGCTTTTACCCTTAAGCTTACCCTTACCCTTACCCTTACCCTTACCCTTACCCTTACACTTACCCTTACCCTTACCCTTACCCTTACCCTTACCCTTGCATTTACCCTTAGGCTTACCCTTACCTTTACCCTTACCCTTACCCTTACCCTTACCCTTACCCTTACCCTTACCCTTACCCTTGCTTTTACCCTTAAGCTTACCCTTACCCTTACCCTTACCCTTACCCTTACCCTTACCCTTACCCTTACCCTTACCCTTACCCTTACCCTTACCCTTGCTTTTACCCTAAAGCTTACCCTTACCCTTACCCTTACCCTTACCCTTACCCTTACCCTTACCCTTACCCTTACCCTTACACTTACCCTTACCCTTACCCTTACCCTTGCTTTTACCCTTAAGCTTACCCTTACCCTTACCCTTACCCTTACCCTTACCCTTACCCTTACCCTTGCTTTTACCCTTAAGCTTACCCTTACCCTTACCCTTACCCTTACCCTTACCCTTACCCTTACCCTTACCCTTACCCTTACCCTTACCCTTACCCTTACCCTTACCCTTACCCTTACCCTTACCCTTGCTTTTACCCTTAGGCTTACCCTTACCTTTACCCTTACCCTTACCCTTACCCTTACCCTTACCCTTACCCTTACCCTTACCCTTGCTTTTACCCTTAAGCTTACCCTTACCCTTACCCTTACCCTTACCCTTACCCTTACCCTTACCCTTACCCTTACCCTTACCCTTACCCTTGCTTTTACCCTTAGGCTTACCCTTACCTTTACCCTTACCCTTACCCTTACCCTTACCCTTACCCTTACACTTACCCTTACCCTTGCTTTTACCCTTAAGCTTACCCTTACCCTTACCCTTTCCCTTACCCTTACCCTTACCCTTGCTTTTACCTTTAAGCTTACCCTTACCCTTACCCTTACCCTTACCCTTACCCTTGCTTTTACCCTTAGGCTTACCCTTACCCTTACCCTTACCCTTACCCTTGCTTTTACCCTTAAGCTTACCCTTACCCTTACCCTTACCCTTACCCTTACCCTTACCCTTACCCTTACCCTTACCCTTACCCTTACCCTTACCCTTACCCTTACCCTTACCTTTACCCTTACCCTTACCCTTACCCTTACCCTTACCCTTACCCTTACCCTTACCCTTACCCTTGCTTTTACCCTTAAGCTTACCCTTACCCTTACCCTTACCCTTACCCTTACCCTTACCCTTACCCTCACCCTTGCTTTTACCCTTAAGCTTACCCTTACCCTTACCCTTACTCTTACCCTTACCCTTACCCTTACCCTTGCTTTTACCCTTAAGCTTACCCTTACCCTTACCCTTACCCTTACCCTTGCTTTTACCCTTAGGCTTACCCTTACCCTTACCCTTACCCTTACCCTTACCCTTGCTTTTACCCTTAAGCTTACCCTTACCCTTACCCTTACCCTTACCCTTACCCTTGCTTTTACCCTTAAGCTTACCCTTACCCTTACCCTTACCCTTACTCTTACCCTTACCCTTACCCTTACCCTTACCCTTACCCTTGCTTTTACCCTTAGGCTTACCCTTACCTTTACCCTTACCCTTACCCTTACCCTTTCCCTTACCCTTACCCTTACCCTTACCCTTACCCTTGCTTTTACCCTTAGGCTTACCCTTACCTTTACCCTTACCCTTACCCTTACCCTTACCCTTGCTTTTACCCTTAAGCTTAACCTTACCCTTACCCTCACCCTTACCCTTACCCTTACCCTTACCCTTACCCTTGCTTTTACCCTTAAGCTTACCCTTACCCTTACCCTTACCCTTACCCTTACCCTTGCTTTTACCCTTGGGCTTACCCT
The DNA here is from genome assembly GCA_958510865.1 of Myrrha octodecimguttata. Lineage (NCBI taxonomy): Eukaryota > Metazoa > Arthropoda > Insecta > Coleoptera > Coccinellidae > Myrrha > Myrrha octodecimguttata. The sequence goes on along the minus strand of CAUEHS010000319.1, from coordinate 327,533 downwards.
TACCCTTACCCTTACCCTTACCCTTACCCTTAAGCTTACCCTTACCCTTACCCTTACCCTTACCCTTACCCTTACCCTTACCCTTACCCTTGCTTTTACCCTTAAGCTTACCCTTACCCTTACCCTTACACTTACCCTTACCCTTACCCTTACCCTTACCCTTACCCTTACCCTAACCCTTACCCTTACCCTTGCTTTTACCCTTAGGCTTACCCTTAGGCTTACCCTTACCTTTACCCTTACCCTTACCCTTACCCTTAAGCTTACCCTTACCCTTACCCTTACCCTTACCCTTACCCTTACCCTTACCCTTACCCTTACCCTTACCCTTACCCTTACCCTTACCCTTGCTTTTACCCTTAAGCTTACCCTTACCCTTACCCTTACACTTACCCTTACCCTTACCCTTACCCTTACCCTTACCCTTACCCTTACCCTAACCCTTACCCTTACCCTTGCTTTTACCCTTAGGCTTACCCTTACCTTTACCCTTACCCTTACCCTTACCCTTACCCTTACCCTTACCCTTACCCTTACCCTTGCTTTTACCCTTAAGCTTACCCTTACCCTTACCCTTACCCTTACCCTTACCCTTGCTTTTACCCTTAAGCTTACCCTTACCCTTACCCTTACCCTTACCCTCACCCTTACCCTTACCCTTACCCTTGCATTTACCCTTAAGCTTACCCTTACCCTTACCCTTACCCTTACCCTTACCCTTACCCTTACCCTTACCCTTACCCTTACCCTTACCCTTACCCTTGCTTTTACCCTTAAGCTTACCCTTACCCTTACCCTTACCCTTACCCTTACCCTTACCCTTACCCTTACCCTTACCCTTACCCTTACCCTTACCCTTACCCTTACCCTTACCCTTACCCTTACCCTTACCCTTACCCTTACCCTTACCCTTACACTTACCCTTACCCTTACCCTCACCCTTACCCTTGCTTTTACCCTTAGGCTTACCCTTACCTTTACCCTTACCCTTACCCTTACCCTTACCCTTACCCTTGCTTTAACCCTTAAGCTTACCCTTACCCTCACCCTTACCCTTACCCTTACCCTTGCTTTTACCCTTAAGCTTACCCTTACCCTTACCCTTACCTTTACCCTAGGGTAAGGGTAAGGGTAAGCTTAAGGGTAAAAGCAAGGGTAAGGGTAAGGGTAAGGGTAAGGGTAAGGGTAATGGTAAGGGTAAAGGTAAGGCTAAGCCTAAGGGTAAAAGCAAGGGTAAGGGTAAGGGTAAGGGTAAGGGTAAGGGTAAGGGTAAGGGTAAGGGTAAGGGTAAGGGTAAGGGTAAGGGTAAGGGTAAGGGTAAGGGTAAGGGTAAGCTTAAGGGTAAAAGCAAAGGTAAGGGTAAGGGTAAGGGTAAGGGTAAGGGTAAGCTTAAGGGTAAGGGTAAGGGTAAGGGTAAGCTTAAGGGTAAAAGCAAGGGTAAGGGTAAGGGTAAGGGTAAGGGTAAGCTTAAGGGTAAAAGCGAGGGTAAGGGTAAGGGTAAGGGTAAGGGTAAGGGTAAGGGTAAGGGTAAGCTTAAGGGTAAGGGTAAGGGTAAGGGTGAGGGTAAGCTTAAGGGTAAAAGCAAGGGTAAGGGTAAGAGTAAGGGTAAGGGTAAGGGTAAGGGTAAGGGTAAGGGTAAGGGTGAGCTTAAGGGTAAAAGCAAGGGTAAGGGTAAGGGTAAGGGTAAGGGTAAGGGTAAGGGTAAGGGTAAGGGTAAGGGTAAGGGTAAGGGTAAGCTTAAGGGTAAAAGCAAGGGTAAGGGTAAGGGTAAGGGTAAGGGTAAGGGTAAGGGTAAGGGTAAGGGTAAGGGTCAGGGTAAGGGTAAGGGTAAGGGTAAGAGTAAGGGTAAGGGTAAGGGTAAGGGTAAGCTTAAGGGTAAAAGCAAGGGTAAGGGTAAGGGTAAGGGTAAGGGTAAGCCTAAGGGTAAAAGCAAGGGTAAGGGTAAGGGTAAGGGTAAGGGTAAGCTTAAGGGTAAAAGCAAGGGTAAGGGTAAGGGTAAGGGTAAGGGTAAGGGTAAGGGTAAGCTTAAGGGTAAAAGCAAGGGTGAGGGTAAGGGTAAGGGTAAGGGTAAGGGTAAGGGTAAGGGTAAGGGTAAGCTTAAGGGTAAAAGCAAGGGTAAGGGTAAGGGTAAGTGTAAGGGTAAGGGTAAGGGTAAGGGTAAGGGTAAGCTTAAGGGTAAAAGCAAGGGTAAGGGTAAGGGTAAGGGTAAGGGTAAGGGTAAGGGTAAAGGTAAGGGTAAGCCTAAGGGTAAAAGCAAGGGTAAGGGTAAGGGTAAGGGTAAGGGTAAGGGTAAGGGTAAGGGTAAGGGTAAGGGTAAGGGTAAGGGTAAGGGTAAGGGTAAGGGTAAGGGTAAGGGTAAGGGTAAGGGTAAGGGTAAGGGTAAGGGTAAGGGTAAGGGTAAGGGTAAGGGTAAGGGTAAGGGTAAGGGTAAGGGTAAGTGTAAGGGTAAGGGTAAGCTTAAGGGTAAAAGCAAGGGTAAGGGTAAGGGTAAGGGTAAGGGAAAGCCTAAGGGAAAAAGCAAGGGTAAGGGTAAGGGTAAGGGTAAGGGTAAGGGTAAGCTTAAGGGTAAAAGCAAGGGTAAGGGTAAGGGTAAGGGTAAGGGTAAGGGTAAGCTTAAGGGTGAAAGCAAGGGTAAGGGTAAGGGTAAGGGTAAGGGTAAGGGTAAGGGTAAGGGTAAAGGTAAGGGTAAGCCTAAGGGTAAAAGCAAGGGTAAGGGTAAGGGTAAGGGTAAGGGTAAGGGTAAGGGTAAGGGTAAGGGTAAGGGTAAGGGTAAGGGTAAGGGTAAGGGTAAGGGTAAGCTTAAGGGTAAAAGCAAGGGTAAGGGTAAGGGTAAGGGTAAGGGTAAGGGTAAGGGTAAGGGTAAGGGTAAGGGTAAGAGTAAGGGTAAGGGTAAGGGTAAGCTTAAGGGTAAGGGTAAGGGTAAGGGTAAGGGTAAGCTTAAGGGTAAAAGCAAGGGTAAGGGTAAGGGTAAGGGTAAGGGTAAGCTTAAGGGTAAAAGCAAGGGTAAGGGTAAGAGTAAGGGTAAGGGTAAGGGTAAGGGTAAGGGTAAGGGTAAGCTTAAGGGTAAGGGTAAGGGTAAGGGTAAGGGTAAGCTTAAGGGTAAAAGCAAGGGTAAGGGTAAGGGTAAGGGTAAGGGTAAGGGTAAGCTTAAGGGTAAGGGTAAGGGTAAGGGTAAGCTTAAGGGTAAAAGCAAGGGTAAGGTTAAGGGTAAGGGTAAGGGTAAGGGTAAGGGTAAGGGTAAGCTTAAGGGTAAGGGTAAGGGTAAGGGTAAGGGTAAGCTTAAGGGTAAAAGCAAGGGTAAGGGTAAGGGTAAGGGTAAGGGTAAGGGTAAGGGTAAGGGTAAGGGTAAGGGTAAGGGTAAGGGTAAGGGTAAGGGTAAGGGTAAGGGTAAGGGTAAGGGTAAGCTTAAGGGTAAGCTTAAGGATAAAAGCAAGGGTAAGGGTAAGGGTAAGGGTAAGGGTAAGGGTAAGGGTAAGGGTAAGCTTAAGGGTAAAAGCAAGGGTAAGGGTAAGGGTAAGGGTAAGGGTAAGGGTAAGGGTAAGGGTAAGGGTAAGCTTAAGGGTAAGGGTAAGGGTAAGGGTAAGCTTAAGGGTAAAAGCAAGGGTAAGGGTAAGGGTAAGGGTAAGGGTAAGGGTAAAGGTAAGGGTAAGCCTAAGGGTAAAAGCAAGGGTAAGGGTAAGGGTAAGGGTAAGGGTAAGGGTAAGGGTAAGGGTAAGGGTAAGGGTAAGGGTAAGGGTAAGGGTAAGGGTAAGCTTAAGGGTAAAAGCAAGGGTAAGGGTAAGGGTTAGGGTAAGGGTAAGGGTAAGGGTAAGGGTAAGGGTAAGCTTAAGGGTAAAAGCAAGGGTAAGGGTAAGGGTAAGGGTAAGGGTAAGGGTAAGGGTAAGGGTAAGGGTAAGAGTAAGGGTAAGGGTAAGGGTAAGCTTAAGGGTTAAAGCAAGGGTAAGGGTAAGGGTAAGGGTAAGGGTAAGGGTAAGGGTAAGGGTTAGGGTAAGGGTAAAGGTAAGGGTAAGCCTAAGGGTAAAAGCAAGGGTAAGGGTAAGGGTAAGGGTAAGGGTAAGGGTAAGGGTAAGGGTAAGGGTAAGGGTAAGGGTAAGGGTAAGGGTAAGGGTAAGGGTAAGAGTAAGGGTAAGGGTAAGGGTAAGCTTAAGGGTAAAAGCAAGGGTAAGGGTAAGGGTAAGGGTAAGGGTAAGCCTAAGGGTAAAAGCAAGGGTAAGGGTAAGGTTAAGGGTAAGGGTAAGGGTAAGCTTAAGGGTAAAAGCAAGGGTAAGGGTAAGGGTAAGGGTAAGGGTAAGGGTAAGCTTAAGGGTAAAAGCAAGGGTAAGGGTAAGGGTGAGGGTAAGGGTAAGGGTAAGGGTAAGGGTAAAGGTAAGGGTAAGCCTAAGAGTAAAAGCAAGGGTAAGGGTAAGGGTAAGGGTAAGGGTAAGGGTAAGGGTAAGGGTAAGGGTAAGGGTAAGCTTAAGGGTAAAAGCAAGGGTAAGGATAAGGGTAAGGGTAAGGGTAAGGGTAAGGGTAAGGGTAAGTGTAAGGGTAAGGGTAAGCTTAAGGGTAAAAGCAAGGGTAAGGGTAAGGGTAAGGGTAAGGGTAAGGGTAAGGGTAAGGGTAAGGGTAAGGGTAAGGGTAAGGGTAAGCTTAAGGGTAAAAGCAAGGGTAAGGGTTAGGGTAAGGATAAGGGTAAGGGTAAGGGTAAGTGTAAGCTTAAGGGTAAAAGCAAGGGTAAGGGTAAGGGTAAGGGTAAGGGTAAGGGTAAGGGTAAGGGTAAGGGTAAGGGTAAAGGTAAGGGTAAGCCTAAGGGTAAAAGCAAGGGTAAGGGTAAGGGTAAGGGTAAGGGTAAGGGTAAGGGTAAGGGTAAGGGTAAGGGTAACGGTAAGGGTAAGGGTAAGGGTAAGGGTAAGGGTAAACTTAAGGGTATAAGCAAGGGTAAAGGTAAGGGTAAGGGTGAGGGTAAGGGTAAGGGTAAGGGTAAGGGTAAGCTTAAGGGTAAAAGCAAGGGTAAGGGTAAGGGTAAGGGTGAGGGTAAGGGTAAGGGTAAGGGTAAGCTTAAGAGTAAAAGCAAGGGTAAGGGTAAGGGTAAGGGTAAGGGTAAGGGTAAGGGTAAGGGTAAGGGTAAGGGTAAGGGTAAGGGTAAGGGTAAGGGTAAAGGTAAGGTTAAGCCTAAGGGTAAAAGCAAGGGTAAGGGTAAGGGTAAGGGTAAGGGTAAGGGTAAGGGTAAGGGTAAGGGTAAGCTTAAGGGTAAAAGCAAGGTTAAGGGTAAGGGTAAGGGTAAGGGTAAGCCTAAGGGTAAAAGCAAGGGTAAGGGTAAGGGTAAGGGTAAGGGTAAGGGTGCCCTTACCCTTACCCTTACCCTCACCCTTACCCTTGCTTTTACCCTTGAGCTTACCCTTACCGTTACCCTTACCCTTACCCTTACCCTTACCCTTACCCTTACCCTTACCCTTACCCTTACCCTTACCCTTAACCTTGCTTTTACCCTAAGGCTTACCCTTACCTTTACCCTCACCCTTACCCTTACCCTTACCCTTACCCTTACCCTTACCCTTACCCTTACCCTTGCCTTTACCCTTAAGCTTACCCTTACCCTTACCCTTACCCTTACCCTTACCCTTTCCCTTACCTTTACCCTTACCCTTTCCCTTGCTTTTACCCTTAAGCTTACCCTTACCCTTACCCTTACCCTTACCCTTACCCTTACCCTTACCCTTACCCTTGCTTTTACCCTAAAGCTTACCCTTACCCTTACCCTTACCCTTACCCTTACCCTTACCCTTAACCTTACCCTTACCCTTACCCTTACCCTTACCCTTACCCTTGCTTTTACCCTAAAGCTTACCCTTACCCTTACCCTTACCCTTACCCTTACCCATACCCTTACCCTTACCCTTACCCTTACCCTTACCCTTACCCTTGCTTTTACCCTTAAGCTTACCCTTACCCTTACCCTTACCCTTACCCTTACCCTTACCCTTACCCTTACCCTTGCTTTTACCCTTAAGCTTACCCTTACCCTTACCCTTACCCTTACCCTTACCCTTACCCTTACCCTTACCCTTACCCTTACCCTTACCCTTACCCTTACCCTTACCCTTACCCTTACCCTTACCCTTACCCTTACCCTTACCCTTGCTTTTACCCTTAGGCTTACCCTTACCTTTACCCTTACCCTTACCCTTACCCTCACCCTTACCCTTACCCTTACCCTTACCCTTGCTTTTACCCTTAAGCTTACCCTTACCCTTACCCTTACCCTTACCCTTACCCTTACCCTTACCCTTGCTTTTACCCTTAAGCTTACCCTTACCCTTACCCTTACCCTTACCCTTACCCTTGCTTTTACCCTTAGGCTTACCCTTACCCTTACCCTTACCCTTACCCTTGCTTTTACCCTTAAGCTTACCCTTACCCTTACCCTTACCCTTACCCTTACCCTTACCCTTACCCTTACCCTTACCCTTACCCTTACCCTTACCCTTACCCTTTCCCTTACCCTTACCCTTGCTTTTACCCTTAGGCTTACCCTTACCTTTACCCTTACCCTTACCCTTACCCTTACCCTTACCCTTACCCTTACCCTTGCTTTTACCCTTAAGCTTACCCTTACCCTTACCCTTACCCTTACCCTTACCCTTACCCTTACCCTTGCTTTTACCCTTAAGCTTACCCTTACCCTTACCCTTACCCTTACCCTTACCCTTACCCTTACCCTTACCCTTACCCTCACCCTTACCCTCACCCTTGCTTTTAACCTTAAGCTTACCCTTACCCTTACCCTTACCCTTACCCTTACCCTTACCCTTGCTTTTACCCTTAAGCTTACCCTTACCCTTACCCTTACCCTTACCCTTACCCTTACCCTTACCCTTACCCTTGCTTTTACCCTTAGGCTTACCCTTACCCTTACCCTTACCCTTACCCTTGCTTTTACCCTTAAGCTTACCCTTTCCCTTACCCTTACCCTTACCCTTACCCTTACCCTTACCCTTACCCTTACCCTTACCCTTACCCTTACCCTTACCCTTACCCTTACCCTTACCCTTACCCTTGCTTTTACCCTTAGGCTTACCCTTACCTTTACCCTTACCCTTACCCTTACCCTTACCCTTACCCTCACCCTTACCCTTACCCTTACCCTTACCCTTACCCTTGCTTTTACCCTTAAGCTTACCCTTACCCTTACCCTTACCCTTACCCTTACCCTTACCCTTACCCTTACCCTTACCCTTACCCTTACTTTTACCCTTAAGCTTACCCTTACCCTTACCCTTACCCTTACCCTTACCCTTACCCTTACCCTTACCCTTACCCTTACCCTTGCTTTTACCCTTAAGCTTACCCTTACCCTTACCCTTAAGCTTACCCTTACCCTTACCCTTACCCTTACCCTTACCCTTACCCTTACCCTTACCCTTGCTTTTACCCTTAAGCTTACCCTTACCCTTACCCTTACCCTTACCCTTACCCTTACCCTTACCCTTGCTTTTACCCTTAAGCTTACCCTTACCCTTACCCTTACCCTTACCCTTAAGCTTACCCTTACCCTTACCCTTACCCTTACCCTTACCCTTACCCTTACCCTTACCCTTACCCTTACCCTTACCCTTACCCTTACCCTTACCCTTGCTTTTACCCTTAAGCTTACCCTTACCCTTACCCTTACCCTTACCCTTAAGCTTACCCTTACCCTTACCCTTACCCTTACCCTTAACCTTGCTTTTACCCTTAAGCTTACCCTTACCCTTACCCTTACCCTTACCCTTACCCTTACCCTTACCCTTACCCTTACCCTTACCCTTGCTTTTACCCTTAAGCTTACCCTTACCCTTACCCTTACCCTTACCCTTAAGCTTACGCTTACCCTTACCCTTACCCTTACCCTTACCCTTACCCTTACCCTTACCCTTACCCTTACCCTTACCCTTACCCTTACCCTTACCCTTGCTTTTACCCTTAAGCTTACCCTTACCCTTACCCTTACCCTTACCCTTACCCTTGCTTTTACCCTTGAGCTTACCCTTACCCTTACCCTTGCTTTTACCCTTAAGCTTACCCTTACCCTTACCCTTACCCTTACCCTTACCCTTACCCTTACCCTTGCTTTTACCCTTAAGCTTACCCTTACCCTTACCCTTACCCTTAAGCTTACCCTTACCCTTACCCTTACCCTTACCCTTACCCTTACCCTTACCCTTATCCTTACCCTTACCCTTACCCTTACCCTTACCCTTACCCTTGCTTTTACCCTTAAGCTTACCCTTACCCTTACCCTTACCCTTACCCTTAAGCTTACCCTTACCCTTACCCTTACCCTTACCCTTAACCTTACCCTTGCTTTTACCCTTAAGCTTACCCTTACCCTTACCCTTACCCTTACCCTTACCCTTAAGCTTACCCTTACCCTTACCCTTACCCTGACCCTTACCCTTGCTTTTACCCTTAAGCTTACCCTTACCCTTACCCTTACCCTTACCCTTAAGCTTACCCTTACCCTTACCCTTACCCTTACCCTTACCCTTACCCTTACCCTTACCCTTACCCTTGCTTTTACCCTTAAGCTTACCCTTACCCTTACCCTAAGTAAGGGTAAGGGTAAGGGTAAGGGTAAGGGTAAGGGTAAGGGTAAGGGTAAGGGTAAGGGTAAGGGTAAGGGTAAGGGTAAGGGTAAGGGTAAGGGTAAGGGTAAGGGTAAGCTTAAGGGTAAAAGCAAGGGTAAGGGTAAGGGTAAGGGTAAGGGTAAGGGTAAGGGTAAGGGTAAGGGTAAGGGTAAGCTTAAGGGTGAGAGTAAGGGTAAGGGTAAGGGTAAGCCTAAGGGTAAAAGCAAGGGAAAGGGTAAGGGTAAGGGTAAGGGTAAGGGTAAGCTTAAGGGTAAAAGCAAGGGTAAGGATAAGGGTAAGGGTAAGGGTAAGGGTAAGGGTAAGGGTAAGGGTAAGGGTAAGCTTAAGGGTAAAAGCAAGGGTAAGGGTAAGGGTAAGGGTAAGGGTAAGGGTAAGGGTAAGGGTAAGGGTAAGGGTAAGGGTAAGGGTAAGCTTAAGGGTAAAAGCAAGGGTAAGGGTTAGGGTAAGGGTAAGGGTAAGGGTAAGGGTAAGGGTAAGGGTAAGCTTAAGGGTAAAATCAAGGGTAAGGGTAAGGGTAAGGGTAAGGGTAAGGGTAAGCGTAAGGGTAAGGGTAAGGGTAAGGGTAAGGGTAAAGGTAAGGGTAAGCCTAAGGGTAAAAGCAAGGGTAAGGGTGAGGGTAAGGGTAAGGGTAAGGGTAAGGGTAAGGGTAAGGGTAAGGGTAAGGGTAAGGGTAAGGGTAAGCTTAAGGGTATAAGCAAGGGTAAGGGTAAGGGTAAGGGTGAGGGTAAGGGTAAGGATAAGGGTGAGGGTAAGCTTAAGGGTAAAAGCAAGGGTAAGGGTAAGGGTAAGGGTAAGGGTAAGGGTAAGGGTAAGGGTAAGGGTAAGGGTAAGCTTAAGGGTAAAAGCAAGGGTAAGGGTGAGGGTAAGGGTAAGGGTAAGGGTAAGGGTAAGGGTAAGGGTAAGGGTAAGGGTAAGGGTAAGGGTAAGGGTAAAGGTAAGGTTAAGCCTAAGGGTAAAAGCAAGGGTAAGGGTAAGGGTAAGGGTAAGGGTAAGGGTAAGGGTAAGGGTAAGGGTAAGGGTAAGGGTAAGGGTAAGGGTAAGGGTAAGCTTAAGGGTAAAAGCAAGGGTAAGGGTAAGGGTAAGGGTAAGGGTAAGCCTAAGGGTAAAAGCAAGGGTAAGGGTAAGGGTAAGGGTAAGGGTAAGGGTAAGCTTAAGGGTAAAAGCAAGGGTAAGGGTAAGGGTAAGGGTAAGGGTAAGGGTAAGGGTAAGGGTAAGCTTAAGGGTAAAAGCAAGGGTAAGGGTAAGGGTAAGGGTAAGGGTAAGGGTAAGGGTAAGGGTAAGGGTAAGGGAAAAGGTAAGGGTAAGCCTAAGGGTCAAAGCAAGGGTAAGGGTAAGGGTAAGGGTAAGGGTAAGGGTAAGGGTAAGGGTAAGGGTAAGGGTAAGGGTAAGGGTAAGGGTAAGGGTAAGCTTAAGGGTAAAAGCAAGGGTAAGGGTAAGGGTAAGGGTAAGGGTAAGGGTAAGGGTAAGGGTAAGGGTAAGGGTAAGGGTAAGGGTAAGGGTAAGGGTAAGGGTAAGCCTAAGGGTAAAAGCAAGGGTAAGTGTAAGTGTAAGGGTAAGGGTAAGGGTAAGGGTAAGGGTAAGCTTAAGGGTAAAAGCAAGGGTAAGGGTAAGGGTAAGGGTAAGGGTAAGCTTAAGGGTAAAAGCAAGGGTAAGGGTGAGGATAAGGGTAAGGGTAAGGGTAAGGGTAAGGGTAAGGCTAAAGGTAAGGGTAAGCCTAAGGGTAAAAGCAAGGGTAAGGGTAAGGGTAAGGGTAAGGGTAAGGGTAAGGGTAAGGGTAAGGGTAAGGGTAAGGGTAAGGGTGAAGGTAAGGGTAAGGGTAAGCTTAAGGGTAAAAGCAAGGGTAAGGGTAAGGGTAAGGGTAAGGGTAAGAGTAAGGGTAAGGGTAAGGGTAAGCTTAAGGGTAAAAGCAAGGGTAAGGGTAAGGGTAAGGGTAAGGGTAAGGGTAAGGGTAAGGGTAAGGGTAAGGGTAAGGGTAAGCTTAAGGGTAAAAGCAAGGGTAAGGGTAAGGGTAAGGGTAAGGGTAAGGGTAAGGGTAAGGGTAAGGGTAAGGGTAAGGGTAAGGATAAGCTTAAGGGTAAAAGCAAGGGTAAGGGTAAGGGTAAGGGTAAGGGTAAGGGTAAGGGTAATGGTAAGGGTAAAGGTAAGGGTAAGCCTAAGGGTAAAAGCAAGGGTAAGGGTAAGGGTAAGGGTAAGGGTAAGGGTAAGGGTAAGGTTAAGGGTAAGGGTTAGGGTAAGGGTAAGGGTAAGGGTAAGGGTAAGCTTAAGGGTAAAAGCAAGGGTAAGGGTAAGGGTAAGGGTAAGGGTAAGGGTAAGGGTAAGGGTAAGGGTAAGCTTAAGGGTAAGGGTAAGGGTAAGGGTAAGGGTAAGCTTAAGGGTAAAAGCAAGGGTAAGGGTAAGGGTAAGGGTAAGGGTAAGGGTAAGCTTAAGGGTAAAAGCAAGGGTAAGGGTAAGGGTAAGGGTAAGGGTAAGGGTAAGGGTAAGCTTAAGGGTAAGGGTAAGGGTAAGGGTAAGGGTAAGGGTAAGGGTAAGCTTAAGAGTAAAAGCAAGGGTAAGGGTCAGGGTAAGGGTAAGTGTAAGGGTAAGGGTAAGGGTAAGGGTAAGGGTGAGCTTAAGGGTAAAAGCAAGGGTAAGGGTAAGGTTAAGGGTAAGGGTAAGGGTAAGGGTAAGGGTAAGGGTTAGCTTAAGGGTAAAAGCAAGGGTAAGGGTAAGGGTAAGGGTTAGGGTAAGGGTAACGGTAAGGGTAAGGGTAAGGGTAAGGGTAAAGGTAAGGGTAAGCCTAAGGGTAAAAGCAAGGGTAAGGGTAAGGGTAAGGGTAAGGGTAAGAGTAAGGGTAAGGGTAAGGGTAAGGGTAAGCTTAAGGGTAAAAGCAAGGGTAAGGGTAAGGGTAAGGGTAAGGGTAAGGGTAAGCCTAGGGGTAAAAGCAAGGGTAAGGGTAAGGGTAAGGGTAAGGGTAAGGGTAAGCTTAAGGGTAAAAGCAAGGGTAAGGGTAAGGGTAAGGGTAAGGGTAAGGGTAAGGGTAAGCTTAAGGGTAAAAGCAAGGGTGAGGGTAAGGGTAAGGGTAAGGGTAAGGGTAAGGGTAAGGGTAAGGGTAAGGGTAAGGGTAAGGGTAAGGGTAAGGGTAAGGGTAAGGGTAAGCTTAAGGGTAAAAGCAAGGGTAAGGGTAAGGGTAAGGGTAAGGGTAAGGGTAAGGGTAAGGGTAAGGGTAAGGGTAAGGGTAAGGTTGAGGGTAAGGGTAAGCTTAAGGGTAAAAGCAAGGGTAAGGGTAAGGGTAAGGGTAAGGGTAAGGGTAAAGGTAAGGGTAAGCCTAAGGGTAAAAGCAAGGGTAAGGGTAAGGGTAAGGGTAAGGGTTAGGGTAAGGGTAAGGGTAAGGGTAAGGGTAAGGGTAAGGGTAAGGGTAAGGGTAAGGGTAAGGGTAAGTGTAAGGGTAAGCTTAAGGGTAAAAGCAAGGGTAAGGGTAAGGGAAAGGGTAAGGGTAAGCCTAAGGGTAAAAGCAAGGGTAAGGGTAAGGGTAAGGGTAAGGGTAAGGGTAAGCTTAAGGGTAAAAGCAAGGGTAAGGGTAAGGGTAAGGGTAAGGGTAAGGGTAAGGGTAAGGGTAAGGGTAAGGGTAAGCTTAAGGGTAAAAGCAAGGGTAAGGGTAAGGGTAAGGGTAAGGGTAAGGGTAAAGGTAAGGGTAAGCCTAAGGGTAAAAGCAAGGGTAAGGGTAAGGGTAAGGGTAAGGGTAAGGGTTAGGGTAAGGGTAAGGGTAAGGGTAAGGGTAAGGGTAAGGGTAAGGGTAAGGGTAAGGGTAAGGGTAAGGGTAAGGGTAAGGGTAAGGGTAAGGGTAAGGGTAAGGGTAAGGGTAAGCTTAAGGGTAAAAGCAAGGGTAAGGGTAAGGGAAAGGGTAAGGGTAAGCCTAAGGGTAAAAGTAAGGGTAAGGGTAAGGGTAAGGGTAAGGGTAAGGGTAAGCTTAAGGGTAAAAGCAAGAGTAAGGGTAAGGGTAAGGGTAAGGGTAAGGGTAAGGGTAAGCTTAAGGGTAAAAGCAAGGGTAAGGGTAAAGGTAAGGGTAAGGGTAAGGGTAAGGGTAAGGGTAAGGGTAAGGGTAAGGGTAAGGGTAAAGGTAAGGGTAAGCCTAAGGGTAAAAGCAAGGGTAAAGGTAAGGGTAAGGGTAAGGGTAAGGGTAAGGTTAAGGGTAAGGGTAAGGGTAAGCTTAAGGGTAAAAGCAAGGGTAAGGGTAAGGGTAAGGGTAAGGGTAAGGGTAAGGGTAAGGGTAAGGGTAAGGGTAAGGGTAAGGGTAAGGGTAAGGGTAAGCTTAAGGGTAAGGGTAAGGGTAAGGGTAAGGGTAAGCTTAAGGGTAAAAGCAAGGGTAAGGGTTAGGGTAAGGGTAAGGGTAAGGGTAAGGGTAAGGGTAAGGGTAAGGGTAAGGGTAAGGGTAAGCTTAAGGGTAAGGGTAAGGGTAAGGGTAAGGGTAAGCTTAAGGGTAAAAGCAAGGGTAAGGGTAAGGGTAAGGGTAAGGGTAAGGGTAAGCTTAAGGGTAAAAGCAAGGGTAAGGGTAAGGGTAAGGGTAAGGGTAAGGGTAAGGGTAAGCTTAAGGGTAAAAGCAAGGGTGAGGGTAAGGGTAAGGGTAAGGGTAAGGGTAAGGGTAAGGGTAAGGGTAAGGGTAAGGGTAAGGGTAAGGGTAAGGGTAAGGGTAAGCTTAAGGGTAAAAGCAAGGGTAAGGGTAAGGGTAAGGGTAAGGGTAAGGGTAAGGGTAAGGGTAAGGGTAAGGGTAAGGGTAAGGTTAAGGGTAAGGGTAAGCTTAAGGGTAAAAGCAAGGGTAAGGGTAAGGGTAAGGGTAAGGGTAAGGGTAAAGGTAAGGGTAAGCCTAAGGGTAAAAGCAAGGGTAAGGGTAAGGGTAAGGGTAAGGGTAAGGGTTAGGGTAAGGGTAAGGGTAAGGGTAAGGGTAAGGGTAAGGGTAAGGGTAAGGGTAAGGGTAAGGGTAAGGGTAAGGGTAAGCTTAAGGGTAAAAGCAAGGGTAAGGGTAAGGGAAAGGGTAAGGGTAAGCCTACGGGTAAAAGCAAGGGTAAGGGTAAGGGTAAGGGTAAGGGTAAGGGTAAGCTTAAGGGTAAAAGCAAGGGTAAGGGTAAGGGTAAGGGTAAGGGTAAGGGTAAGGGTAAGGGTAAGGGTAAGGGTAAGCTTAAGGGTAAAAGCAAGGGTAAGGGTAAGGGTAAGGGTAAGGGTAAGGGTAAAGGTAAGGGTAAGCCTAAGGGTAAAAGCAAGGGTAAGGGTAAGGGTAAGGGTAAGGGTAAGGGTTAGGGTAAGGGTAAGGGTAAGGGTAAGGGTAAGGGTAAGGGTAAGGGTAAGGGTAAGGGTAAGGGTAAGGGTAAGGGTAAGGGTAAGGGTAAGGGTAAGGGTAAGGGTAAGGGTAAGCTTAAGGGTAAAAGCAAGGGTAAGGGTAAGGGAAAGGGTAAGGGTAAGCCTAAGGGTAAAAGTAAGGGTAAGGGTAAGGGTAAGGGTAAGGGTAAGGGTAAGCTTAAGGGTAAAAGCAAGAGTAAGGGTAAGGGTAAGGGTAAGGGTAAGGGTAAGGGTAAGCTTAAGGGTAAAAGCAAGGGTAAGGGTAAAGGTAAGGGTAAGGGTAAGGGTAAGGGTAAGGGTAAGGGTAAGGGTAAGGGTAAGGGTAAAGGTAAGGGTAAGCCTAAGGGTAAAAGCAAGGGTAAAGGTAAGGGTAAGGGTAAGGGTAAGGGTAAGGTTAAGGGTAAGGGTAAGGGTAAGCTTAAGGGTAAAAGCAAGGGTAAGGGTAAGGGTAAGGGTAAGGGTAAGGGTAAGGGTAAGGGTAAGGGTAAGGGTAAGGGTAAGCTTAAGGGTAAGGGTAAGGGTAAGGGTAAGGGTAAGCTTAAGGGTAAAAGCAAGGGTAAGGGTTAGGGTAAGGGTAAGGGTAAGGGTAAGGGTAAGGGTAAGGGTAAGGGTAAGGGTAAGGGTAAGCTTAAGGGTAAGGGTAAGGGTAAGGGTAAGGGTAAGCTTAAGGGTAAAAGCAAGGGTAAGGGTAAGGGTAAGGGTAAGGGTAAGGGTAAGGGTAAGCTTAAGGGTAAGGGTAAGGGTAAGGGTAAGGGTAAGCTTAAGGGTAAAAGCAAGGGTAAGGGTAAGGGTGAGGGTAAGGGTAAGGGTAAGGGTAAGGGTAAGCTTAAGGGTAAGGGTAAGGGTAAGGGTAAGGGTAAGCTTAAGGGTTAAAGCAAGGGTAAGGGTAAGGGTAAGGGTAAGGGTAAGGGTAAGGGTAAGGGTAAGGGTAAGGGTAAGGGTAAGGGTAAGGGTAAGTGTAAGGGTAAGGGTAAGGGAAAGCTTAAGGGTAAGGGTAAGGGTAAGGGTGAGGGTAAGCTTAAGGGTAAAAGCAAGGGTAAGGGTAAGGGTAAGGGTAAGGGTAAGGGTAAGCTTAAGGGTAAAAGCAAGGGTAAGGGTAAGGGTAAGAGTAAGGGTAAGGGTAAGGGTAAGGGTAAGGGTAAGGGTAAGGGTAAGGGTAAGGGTAAGGGTAAGCTTAAGGGTAAGGGTAAGGGTAAGGGTAAGGGTAAGCTTAAGGGTAAAAGCAAGGGTAAGGGTAAGGGTAAGGGTAAGGGTAAGGGTAAAGGTAAGGGTAAGCCTAAGGGTAAAAGCAAGGATAAGGGTAAGGGTAAGGGTAAGGGTAAGGGTAAGAGTAAGGGTAAGGGTAAGGGTAAGGGTAAGGGTAAGCTTAAGGGTAAAAGCAAGGGTAAGGGTAAGGGTAAGGGTAAGGGTAAGGGTAAGGGTAAGGGTAAGGGTAAGCTTAAGGGTAAAAGCAAGGGTAAGGGTAAGGGTAAGGGTAAGGGTAAGCTTAAGGGTAAAAGCAAGGGTAAGGGTAAGGGTAAGGGTAAGGGTTAGGGTAAGGGTAAAGGTAAGGGTAAGCCTAAGGGTAAAAGCAAGGGTAAGGGTAAGGGTAAGGGTAAGGGTAAGGGTAAGGGTAAGGGTAAGGGTAAGGGTAAGGGTAAGGGTAACGGTAAGGGTAAGAGTAAGAGTAAGGGTAAGGGTAAGCTTAAGGGTAAAAGCAAGGGTAAGGGTAAGGGTTAGGGTAAGGGTAAGCCTAAGGGTAAAAGCAAGGGTAAGGGTAAGGGTAAGGGTAAAGGTAAGGGTAAGGGTAAGGGTAAGCTTAAGGGTAAAAGCAAGGGTAAGGGTAAGGGTAAGGGTAAGGGTAAGGGTAAGGGTAAGGGTAAGGGTAGGGGTAAGGGTAAAGGAAAGGGTAAGCCTAAGGGTAAAAGCAAGGGTAAGGGTAAGGGTAAGGGTAAGGGTAAGGGTAAGGGTAAGCTTAAGGGTAAAAGCAAGGGTAAGGTTAAGGGTAAGGGTAAGGGTAAGGGTAAGGGTAAGGGTAAGCTTAAGGGTAAGGATAAGGGTAAGGGTAAAAGCAAGGGTAAGGGTAAGGGTAAGGGTAAGGGTAAGGGTAAGCTTAAGGGTAAAAGCAAGGGTAAGGGTAAGGGTAAGGGTAAGGGTAAGGGTAAGGGTAAGGGTAAGCTTAAGGGTAAGGGTAAGGGTAAGGGTAAGGGTAAGCTTAAGGGTAAAAGCAAGGGTAAGGGTAAGGGTAAGGGTAAGGGTAAGGGTAAGGGTAAGGGTAAGGGTAAGGGTAAGGGTAAGGGTAAGGGTAAGGGTAAGCTTAAGGGTAAAAGCCAGGGTAAGGGTAAGGGTAAGGGTAAGGGTAAGGGTAAGGGTAAGGGTAAGGGTAAGGGTAAGGGTAAGGGTAAGCTTAAGGGTAAAAGCAAGGGTAAGGGTAAGGGTAAGGGTAAGGGTAAGGGTAAGGGTAAGGGTAAGGGTAAGGGTAAGGGTAAGGGTAAGGGTAAAGGTAAGGGTAAACCTAAGGGTAAAAGCAAGGGTAAGGGTAAGGGTAAGGGTAAGGGTAAGGGTAAGAGTAAGGGTAAGGGTAAGGGTAAGCTTAAGGGTAAAAGCAAGGGTAAGGGTAAGGGTAAGGGTAAGGGTAAGCATAAGGGTAAAAGCAAGGGTAAGGGTAAGGGTAAGGGTAAGGGTAAGCTTAAGGGTAAAAGCAAGGGTAAGGGAAAGGGTAAGGGTAAGGGTAAGGGTAAGGGTAAGCTTAAGGGTAAAAGCAAGGGTGAGGGTAAGGGTGAGGGTAAGGGTAAGGGTAAGGGTAAGGGTAAGGGTAAGCTTAAGGGTAAAAGCAAGGGTAAGGGTAGGGGTAAGGGTAAGGTTAAGGGTAAGGGTAAGGGTAAGGGTAAAGGTAAGGGTAAGGGTAAGGGTAAGGGTAAGGGTAAGGGTAAGGGTAAGGGTAAGGGTAAGGGTAAGAGTAAGGGTAAGGGTAAGGGTAAGGGTAAGCTTAAGGGTAAAAGCAAGGGTAAGGGTAAGGGTAAGGGTAAGGGTAAGCCTAAGGGTAAAGCAAGGGTAAGGGTAAGGGTAAGGGTAAGGGTAAGGGTAAGCTTAAAGGTAAAAGCAAGGGTAAGGGTAAGGGTAAGGGAAAGGGTAAGGGTAAGGGTAAGCTTAAGGGTAAAAGCAAGGGTAAGGGTAAGGGTAAGGGTAAGGGTAAGGGTAAGGGTAAGGGTAAGGGTAAGGGTAAGGGTAAAGGTAAGGGTAAGCCTAAGGGTAAAAGCAAGGGTAAGGGTAAGGGTAAGGGTAAGGGTAAGGGTAAGGGTAAGGGTAAGGGTAAGGGTAAGGGTAAGGGTAAGGGTAAGGGTAAGCTTAAGGGTAAAAGCAAGGGTAAGGGTAAGGGTAAGGGTAAGGGTAAGGGTAAGGGTAAGGGTAAGGGTAAAGGTAAGGGTAAGCCTAAGGGTAAAAGCAAGGGTAAGGGTAAGGGTAAGGGTAAGGGTAAGGGTAAGGGTAAGGGTAAGGGTAAGGGTAAGGGTAAGGGTAAGGGTAAGGGTAAGGGTAAGGGTAAGCTTAAGGGTAAAAGCAAGGGTAAGGGTAAGGGTAAGGGTAAGGGTAAGGGTAAGGGTAAGGGTAAGGGTAAGGGTGAGGGTAAGGGTAAGGGTAAGCTTAAGGGTAAAAGCAAGGGTAAGGGTAAGGGTAAGGGTAAGGGTAAGGGTGAGGGTAAGGGTAAGGGTAAGGGTAAGGGTAAGCTTTAGGGTAAAAGCAAGGGTAAGGGTAAGGGTAAGGGTAAGGGTAAGGGTAAGGGTAAGGGTAAGGGTAAGGGTAAGCCTTAGGGTAAAAGCAAGGGTAAGGGTAAGGGTAAGGGTAAGGGTAAGGGTAAGGGTAAGGGTAAAGGTAAGGGTAAGCCTAAGGGTAAATGCAAGGGTAAGGGTAAGGGTAAGGGTAAGGGTAAGGGTAAGTGTAAGGGTAAGGGTAAGGATAAGGGTAAGGGTAAGGGTAAGCTTAAGGGTAAAAGCAAGGGTGAGGGTAAGGGTAAGGGTAAGGGTAAGGGTAAGGGTGAGGGTAAGCTTAAGGGTAAAAGCAAGGGTAAGGGTAAGGGTAAGGGTAAGGGTAAGGGTAAGCTTAAGGGTAAAAGCAAGGGTAAGGGTAAGCTTAAGGGTAAAAGCAAGGGTGAGGGTGAGGGTAAGGGTAAGGGTAAGGGTAAGGGTGAGGGTAAGCTTAAGGGTAAAAGCAAGGGTAAGGGTAAGGGTAAGGGTAAGGGTAAGGGTAAGGGTAAAGGTGAGGGTAAGCCTAAGGGTAAAAGCAAGGGTAAGGGTAAGGGTAAGGGTAAGGGTAAGGGTAAGTGTAAGGGTAAGGGTAAGGGTAAGGGTAAGGGTAAGTGTAAGGGTAAGGGTACGGGTAAGCTTAAGGGTAAAAGCAAGGGTAAGGGTAAGGGTAAGGGTAAGGGTAAGGGTAAGGGTAAGGGTAAGCTTAAGGGTAAGGGTAAGGGTAAGGGTAAAGGTAAGGGTAAGCCTAAGGGTAAAAGCAAGGTTAAGGGTAAGGGTTAGGGTAAGGGTAAGGGTAAGGGTAAGGGTAAGGGTAAGGGTAAGGGTAAGTGTAAGGGTAAGGGTAAGGGTAAGCTTAAGGGTAAAAGCAAGGGTAAGGGTAAGGGTAAGGGTAAGGGTAAGGGTAAGGGTAAGGGTAAGGGTAAGCTTAAGGGTAAGGGTAAGGGTAAGGGTAAGGGTAAGCCTAAGGGTAAAAGCAAGGGTAAGGGTAAGGGTAAGGGTAAGGGTAAGGGTAAGCTTAAGGGTAAAAGCAAGGGTAAGGGTAAGGGTAAGGGTAAGGGTAAGGGTAAGCTTAAGGGTAAAAGCAAGGGTAAGGGTAAGGGTAAGGGTAAGGGTAAGGGTAAGGGTAATGGTAAGGGTAAGCCTAGGGTAAAAGCAAGGGTAAGGGTAAGGGTAAGGGTAAGGGTAAGGGTAAGGGTAAGGGTAAGGGTAAGGGTAAGGGTAAGGGTAAGGGTAAGGGTAAGGGTAAGGGTAAGGGTAAGCTTAAGGGTAAAAGCAAGGGTAAGGGTAAGGGTAAGGGTAAGGGTAAGGGTAAGGGTAAGGGTAAGGGTAAGGGTAAGGGTAAGGGTAAGGGTAAGGGTAAGGGTAAGGGTAAGGGTAAGGGTAAGGGTAAGGGTAAGGGTAAGGGTAAGGGTAAGGGTAAGGGTAAGGGTAAGGGTAAGGGTAAGGGTAAGGGTAAGGGTAAGGGTAAGCTTAAGGGTAAAAGCAAGGGTGAGGGTAAGGGTAAGGGTAAGGGTAAGGGTAAGGGTAAGGGTAAGGGTAAGGGTAAGGGTAAGGGTAAGGGTAAGCTTAAGGGTAAAAGCAAGGGTAAGGGTAAGGGTAAGGGTAAGGGTAAGGGTAAGGGTAAGGGTAGGGGTAAGGGTAAAGGTAAGGGTAAGCCTAAGGGTAAAAGCAAGGGTAAGGGTAAGGGTAAGGGTAAGGGTAAGGGTAAGGGTAAGCTTAAGGGTAAAAGCAAGGGTAAGGTTAAGGGTAAGGGTAAGGGTAAGGGTAAGGGTAAGGGTAAGCTTAAGGGTAAGGATAAGGGTAAGGGTAAAAGCAAGGGTAAGGGTAAGGGTAAGGGTAAGGGTAAGGGTAAGCTTAAGGGTAAAAGCAAGGGTAAGGGTAAGGGTAAGGGTAAGGGTAAGGGTAAGGGTAAGGGTAAGGGTAAGCTTAAGGGTAAGGGTAAGGGTAAGGGTAAGCTTAAGGGTAAAAGCAAGGGTAAGGGTAAGGGTAAGGGTAAGGGTAAGGGTAAGGGTAAGGGTAAGGGTAAGGGTAAGGGTAAGGGTAAGGGTAAGGGTAAGGGTAAGGGTAAGGGTAAGCTTAAGGGTAAAAGCAAGGGTAAGGGTAAGGGTAAGTGTAAGGGTAAGGGTAAGGGTAAGGGTAAGGGTAAGGGTAAGGGTAAGGGTAAGGGTAAGGGTAAGGGTAAGGGTAAGGGTAAGCTTAAGGGTAAAAGCAAGGGTAAGGGTAAGGGTAAGGGTAAGGGTAAGGGTAAGAGTAAGGGTAAGGGTAAGGGTAAGGGTAAGCTTAAGGGTAAAAGCAAGGGTAAGGGTAAGGGTAAGTGTAAGGGTAAGCATAAGGGTAAAAGCAAGGGTAAGGGTAAGGGTAAGGGTAAGGGTAAGGGTAAGCTTAAGGGTAAAAGCAAGGGTAAGGGTAAGGGTAAGGGTAAGGGTAAGGGTAAGGGTAAGGGTAAGCTTAAGGGTAAAAGCAAGGGTGAGGGTAAGGGTGAGGGTAAGGGTAAGGGTAAGGGTAAGGGTAAGGGTAAGCTTAAGGGTAAAAGCAAGGGTAAGGGTAAGGGTAAGGGTAAGGGTAAGGTTAAGGGTAAGGGTAAGGGTAAGGGTAAAGGTAAGGGTAAGGGTAAGGGTAAGGGTAAGGGTAAGGGTAAGGGTAAGGGTAAGGGTAAGGGTAAGGGTAAGGGTAAGGGTAAGGGTAAGGGTAAGGGTAAGCTTAAGGGTAAAAGCAAGGGTGAGGGTAAGGGTAAGGGTAAGGGTAAGCCTAAGGGTAAAAGCAAAGGTAAGGGTAAGGGTAAGGGTAAGGGTAAGGGTAAGCTTAAAGGTAAAAGCAAGGGTAAGGGTAAGGGTAAGGGAAAGGGTAAGGGTAAGGGTAAGCCTAAGGGTAAAAGCAAGGGTGAGGGTAAGGGTAAGGGTAAGGGTAAGGGTAAGGGTAAGGGTAAGGGTAAAGGTAAGGGTAAGCCTAAGGGTAAAAGCAAGGGTAAGGGTAAGGGTAAGGGTAAGGGTAAGGGTAAGGGTAAGGGTAAGGGTAAGGGTAAGGGTAAGGGTAAGGGTAAGGGTAAGGGTAAGGGTAAGGGTAAGCTTAAGGGTAAAAGCAAGGGTAAGGGTAAGGGTAAGGGTAAGGGTAAGGGTAAGGGTAAGGGTAAGGGTAAAGGTAAGGGTAAACCTAAGGGTAAAAGCAAGGGTAAGGGTAAGGGTAAGGGTAAGGGTAAGGGTAAGGGTAAGGGTAAGGGTAAGGGTAAGGGTAAGGGTAAGGGTAAGGGTAAGGGTAAGGGTAAGGGTAAGTGTAAGGGTAAGCTTAAGGGTAAAAGCAAGGGTAAGGGTAAGGGTAAGGGTAAGGGTAAGGGTAAGGGTAAGGGTGAGGGTAAGGGTAAGGGTAAGCTTAAGGGTAAAAGCAAGGGTAAGGGTAAGGGTAAGGGTAAGGGTAAGGGTGAGGGTAAGGGTAAGGGTAAGGGTAAGGGTAAGCTTTAGGGTAAAAGCAAGGGTAAGGGTAAGGGGAAGGGTAAGGGTAAGGGTAAGGGTAAGGGTAAGCTTAAGGGTAAAAGCAAGGGTAAGGGTAAGGGTAAGGGTAAGGGTAAGGGTAAGGGTAAGGGTAAAGGTAAGGGTAAGCCTAAGGGTAAATGCAAGGGTGAGGGTAAGGGTAAGGGTAAGGGTAAGGGTAAGTGTAAGGGTAAGGGTAAGGGTAAGGGTAAGGGTAAGGGTAAGCTTAAGGGTAAAAGCAAGGGTGAGGGTAAGGGTAAGGGTAAGGGTAAGGGTGAGGGTAAGCTAAAGGGTAAAAGCAAGGGTAAGCGTAAGGGTAAGGGTAAGGGTAAGGGTAAGCTTAAGGGTAAAAGCAAGGGTAAGGGTAAGGGTAAGGGTAAGGGTAAGGGTAAGGGTAAGCTTAAGGGTAAAAGCAAGGGTAAGGGTAAGGGTAAGGGTAAAGGTAAGGGTAAGGGTAAGGGTAAGGGTAAGGGAAAGGGTAAGGGTAAGGGTAAGGGTAAGGGTAAGGGTGAGGGTAAGGGTAAGGGTAAGGGTAAGCTTAAGGGTAAAAGCAAGGGTAAGGGTAAGGGTAAGGGTAAGCCTTACCCTTACCCTTACCCTTACCCTTGCTTTTAGCGTTAAGCTCACCCTTACCCTTACCCTTACCCTTACCCTTACCCTTACCCTTACCCTTGCTTTTACCCTTAGGCTTACCCTTACCCTTACCCTTACCCTTACCCTTGCTTTTACCCTTAAGCTTACCCTTACCCTTACCCTTACCCTTACCCTTACCCTTACCCTTACCCTTGCTTTTACCCTTAAGCTTACCCTTACCCTTACCCTTACCCTTACCCTTACCCTTACCCTTACCCTTACCCTTGCTTTTACCCTTAAGCTTACCCTTACCCTTACCCTTACCCTTACCCTTAAGCTTACCCTTACCCTTACCCTTACCCTTACCCTTAAGCTTACCCTTACCCTCACCCTTACCCTTACCCTTACCCTTACCCTTACCCTTACCCTTACCCTTACCCTTGCTTTTACCCTTAAGCTTACCCTTACCCTTACCCTTACCCTTACCCTTAAGCTTACCCTTACCCTTACCCTTACCCTTACCCTTACCCTTGCTTTTACCCTTAAGCTTACCCTTACCCTTACCCTTACCCTTACCCTTAAGCTTAGCTTTACCCTTACCCTTACCCTTACCCTTACCCTTACCCTTACCCTTACCCTTACCCTAACCCTTGCTTTTACCCTTAAGCTTACCCTTACCCTTACCCTTTCCCTTACCCTTACCCTTAAGCTTACCCTTACCCTTACCCTTACCCTTACCCTTACCCTTACCCTTACCCTTACCCTTACCCTTACCCTTGCTTTTACCCTTAAGCTTACCCTTACCCTTACCCTTACCCTTACCCTTGCTTTTACCCTTGAGCTTAACCTTACCCTTACCCTTACCCTTACCCTTAAGCTTACTCTTACCCTTACCCTTACCCTTACCCTTACCCTTACCCTTACCCTTACCCTTACCCTTACCCTTGCTTAAGGGTAAGTGTAAGGGTAAGGGTAAGGGTAAGGGTAAGGGTAAGGGTAAGCTTAAGGGTAAAAGCAAGGGTAAGGGTAAGGGTAAGGGTAAGGGTAAGGGTAAGGGTAAGGGTAAGGGTAAGGGTAAGGTTAAGCTTAAGGGTAAGTAAAAGGGTAAGGGTAAGGGTAAGCTTAAGGGTAAAAGCAAGGGTAAGGGTAAGGGTAAGGGTAAGGGTAAGGGTAAGCTTAAGGGTAAAAGCAAGGGTAAGGGTAAGGGTAAGGGTAAGGGTAAGGGTAAGGGTGAGGGTAAGGGTAAGCTTAAGGGTAAAAGCAAGGGTAAGGGTAAGGGTAAGGGTAAGGGTAAAGGTAAGGGTAAGCCTAAGGGTAAAATCAAGGGTAAGGGTAAGGGTAAGGGTAAAGGTAAGGGTAAGGGTAAGGGTAAGGGTAAGGGTAAGGGAAAGGGTAAGGGTAAGGGTAAGGGTAAGGGTAAGGGTGAGGGTAAGGGTAAGGGTAAGGGTAAGCTTAAGGGTAAAAGCAAGGGTAAGGGTAAGGGTAAGCCTTACCCTTACCCTTACCCTTACCCTTGCTTTTACCCTTAAGCTTACCCTTACCCTTACCCTTACCCTTACCCTTACCCTTACCCTTACCCTTACCCTTGCTTTTACCCTTAGGCTTACCCTTACCCTTACCCTTACCCTTACCCTTGCTTTTACCCCTAAGCTTACCCTTACCCTTACCCTTACCCTTACCCTTACCATTACCCTTACCCTTACCCTTACCCTTACCCTTACCCTTGCTTTAACCCTTAGGCTTACCCTTACCTTTACCCTTACCCTTACCCTTACCCTTACCCTTACCCTTACCCTTACCCTTACCCTTACCCTTGCTTTTACCCTTAAGCTTACCCTTACCCTTACCCTTACCCTTACCCTTACCCTTACCCTTACCCTTACCCTTACCCTTACCCTTACCCTTACCCTTACCCTTACCCTTACTTTTACCCTTAAGCTTACCCTTACCCTTACCCTTACCCTTACCCTTACCCTTACCCTTACCCTTACCCTTACCCTTGCTTTTACCCTTAAGCTTACCCTTACCCTTACCCTTACCCTTACCCTTAAGCTTACCCTTACCCTTACCCTTACCCTTACCCTTGCCCTTACCCTTACCCTTACCCTTACCCTTGCTTTTACCCTTAAGCTTACCCTTACCCTTACCCTTACCCTTACCCTTACCCTTGCTTTTACCCTTAAGCTTACCCTTACCCTTACCCTTACCCTTACCCTTAAGCTTACCCTTACCCTTACCCTTACCCTTACCCTTACCCTTACCCTTACCCTTACCCTTACCATTACCCTTACCCTTACCCTTACCCTTGCTTTTACCCTTAAGCTTACCCTTACCCTTACCCTTACCCTTACCCTTAAGCTTACCCTTACCCTTACCCTTACCCTTACCCTTACCCTTGCTTTTACCCTTAAGCTTACCCTTACCCTTACCCTTACCCTTACCCTTAAGCTTACCCTTACCCTTACCCTTACCCTTACCCTTACCCTTACCCTTACCCTTACCCTTACCCTAACCCTTACCCTTGCTTTTACCCTTAAGCTTACCCTTACCCTTACCCTTACCCTTACCCTTAAGCTTACCCTTACCCTTACCCTTACCCTTACCCTTACCCTTACCCTTACCCTTACCCTTACCCTTACCCTTACCCTTACCCTTACCCTTACCCTTGCTTTTACCCTTAAGCTTACCCTTACCCTTACCCTTACCCTTACCCTTACCCTTGCTTTTACCCTTGAGCTTACCCTTACCCTTACCCTTACCCTTACCCTTAAGCTTACCCTTACCCTTACCCTTACCCTTACCCTTTCCCTTACCCTTACCCTTACCCTTACCCTTACCCTTGCTTTTACCCTTAAGCTTACCCTTACCCTTACCCTTACCCTTACCCTTACCCTTACCCTTACCCTTACCCTTACCCTTACCCTTACCCTTACCCTTGCTTTTACCCTTAGGTAAACCCTAAGGGTAAGGGTAAGGGTAAGCTTAAGGGTAAAAGCAAGGGTAAGGGTAAGGGTAAGGGTAAGGGTAAGGGTAAGGGTAAGGGTAAGGGTAAGGGTAAGGGTAAGGGTAAGGGTAAGGGTAAGCTTAAGGGTAAAAGCAAGGGTGAGGGTAAGGGTAAGGGTAAGGGTAAGGGTAAGGGTAAGGGTAAGGGTAAGGGTAAGGGTAAGGGTAAGGGTAAGGGTAAGGGTAAGGGTAAGCTTAAGGGTAAAAGCAAGGGCAAGGGTAAGGGTAAGGGTAAGGGTAAGGGTAAGGGAAGGGTAAGGGTAAGGGTAAGGGTAAGGTTGAGGGTAAGGGTAAGCTTAAGGGTAAAAGCAAGGGTAAGGGTAAGGGTAAGGGTAAGGGTAAGGGTAAAGGTAAGGGTAAGCCTAAGGGTAAAAGCAAGGGTAAGGGTAAGGGTAAGGGTAAGGGTTAGGGTAAGGGTAAGGGTAAGGGTAAGGGTAAGGGTAAGGGTAAGGGTAAGGGTAAGGGTAAGGGTAAGTGTAAGGGTAAGCTTAAGGGTAAAAGCAAGGGTAAGGGTAAGGGAAAGGGTAAGGGTAAGCCTAAGGGTAAAAGCAAGGGTAAGGGTAAGGGTAAGGGTAAGGGTAAGGGTAAGCTTAAGGGTAAAAGCAAGGGTAAGGGTAAGGGTAAGGGTAAGGGTAAGGGTAAGGGTAAGGGTAAGGGTAAGGGTAAGCTTAAGGGTAAAAGCAAGGGTAAGGGTAAGGGTAAGGGTAAGGGTAAGGGTAAAGGTAAGGGTAAGCCTAAGGGTAAAAGCAAGGGTAAGGGTAAGGGTAAGGGTAAGGGTAAGGGTTAGGGTAAGGGTAAGGGTAAGGGTAAGGGTAAGGGTAAGGGTAAGGGTAAGGGTAAGGGTAAGGGTAAGGGTAAGGGTAAGGGTAAGGGTAAGGGTAAGGGTAAGGGTAAGGGTAAGCTTAAGGGTAAAAGCAAGGGTAAGGGTAAGGGAAAGGGTAAGGGTAAGCCTAAGGGTAAAAGTAAGGGTAAGGGTAAGGGTAAGGGTAAGGGTAAGGGTAAGCTTAAGGGTAAAAGCAAGAGTAAGGGTAAGGGTAAGGGTAAGGGTAAGGGTAAGGGTAAGGGTAAGGGTAAGCTTAAGGGTAAAAGCAAGGGTAAGGGTAAAGGTAAGGGTAAGGGTAAGGGTAAGGGTAAGGGTAAGGGTAAGGGTAAGGGTAAGGGTAAAGGTAAGGGTAAGCCTAAGGGTAAAAGCAAGGGTAAAGGTAAGGGTAAGGGTAAGGGTAAGGGTAAGGTTAAGGGTAAGGGTAAGGGTAAGCTTAAGGGTAAAAGCAAGGGTAAGGGTAAGGGTAAGGGTAAGGGTAAGGGTAAGGGTAAGGGTAAGGGTAAGGGTAAGGGTAAGGGTAAGGGTAAGGGTAAGCTTAAGGGTAAAAGCAAGGGTAAGGGTAAGGGTAAGGGTAAGGGTAAGGGTAAAGGTAAGGGTAAGCCTAAGGGTAAAAGCAAGGGTAAGGGTAAGGGTAAGGGTAAGGGTAAGGGTTAGGGTAAGGGTAAGGGTAAGGGTAAGGGTAAGGGTAAGGGTAAGGGTAAGGGTAAGGGTAAGGGTAAGGGTAAGGGTAAGGGTAAGGGTAAGGGTAAGGGTAAGGGTAAGGGTAAGCTTAAGGGTAAAAGCAAGGGTAAGGGTAAGGGAAAGGGTAAGGGTAAGCCTAAGGGTAAAAGTAAGGGTAAGGGTAAGGGTAAGGGTAAGGGTAAGGGTAAGCTTAAGGGTAAAAGCAAGAGTAAGGGTAAGGGTAAGGGTAAGGGTAAGGGTAAGGGTAAGCTTAAGGGTAAAAGCAAGGGTAAGGGTAAAGGTAAGGGTAAGGGTAAGGGTAAGGGTAAGGGTAAGGGTAAGGGTAAGGGTAAGGGTAAAGGTAAGGGTAAGCCTAAGGGTAAAAGCAAGGGTAAAGGTAAGGGTAAGGGTAAGGGTAAGGGTAAGGTTAAGGGTAAGGGTAAGGGTAAGCTTAAGGGTAAAAGCAAGGGTAAGGGTAAGGGTAAGGGTAAGGGTAAGGGTAAGGGTAAGGGTAAGGGTAAGGGTAAGGGTAAGGGTAAGGGTAAGGGTAAGCTTAAGGGTAAGGGTAAGGGTAAGGGTAAGGGTAAGCTTAAGGGTAAAAGCAAGGGTAAGGGTTAGGGTAAGGGTAAGGGTAAGGGTAAGGGTAAGGGTAAGGGTAAGGGTAAGGGTAAGGGTAAGCTTAAGGGTAAGGGTAAGGGTAAGGGTAAGGGTAAGCTTAAGGGTAAAAGCAAGGGTAAGGGTAAGGGTAAGGGTAAGGGTAAGGGTAAGCTTAAGGGTAAAAGCAAGGGTAAGGGTAAGGGTAAGGGTAAGGGTAAGGGTAAGGGTAAGCTTAAGGGTAAAAGCAAGGGTGAGGGTAAGGGTAAGGGTAAGGGTAAGGGTAAGGGTAAGGGTAAGGGTAAGGGTAAGGGTAAGGGTAAGGGTAAGGGTAAGGGTAAGGGTAAGCTTAAGGGTAAAAGCAAGGGTAAGGGTAAGGGTAAGGGTAAGGGTAAGGGTAAGGGTAAGGGTAAGGGTAAGGGTAAGGGTAAGGGTAAGGTTAAGGGTAAGGGTAAGCTTAAGGGTAAAAGCAAGGGTAAGGGTAAGGGTAAGGGTAAGGGTAAGGGTAAAGGTAAGGGTAAGCCTAAGGGTAAAAGCAAGGGTAAGGGTAAGGGTAAGGGTAAGGGTAAGGGTTAGGGTAAGGGTAAGGGTAAGGGTAAGGGTAAGGGTAAGGGTAAGGGTAAGGGTAAGGGTAAGGGTAAGGGTAAGGGTAAGCTTAAGGGTAAAAGCAAGGGTAAGGGTAAGGGAAAGGGTAAGGGTAAGCCTAAGGGTAAAAGCAAGGGTAAGGGTAAGGGTAAGGGTAAGGGTAAGGGTAAGCTTGAGGGTAAAAGCAAGGGTAAGGGTAAGGGTAAGGGTAAGGGTAAGGGTAAGGGTAAGGGTAAGGGTAAGGGTAAGCTTAAGGGTAAAAGCAAGGGTAAGGGTAAGGGTAAGGGTAAGGGTAAGGGTAAAGGTAAGGGTAAGCCTAAGGGTAAAAGCAAGGGTAAGGGTAAGGGTAAGGGTAAGGGTAAGGGTTAGGGTAAGGGTAAGGGTAAGGGTAAGGGTAAGGGTAAGGGTAAGGGTAAGGGTAAGGGTAAGGGTAAGGGTAAGGGTAAGGGTAAGGGTAAGGGTAAGCTTAAGGGTAAAAGCAAGGGTAAGGGTAAGGGAAAGGGTAAGGGTAAGCCTAAGGGTAAAAGTAAGGGTAAGGGTAAGGGTAAGGGTAAGGGTAAGGGTAAGCTTAAGGGTAAAAGCAAGAGTAAGGGTAAGGGTAAGGGTAAGGGTAAGGGTAAGGGTAAGCTTAAGGGTAAAAGCAAGGGTAAGGGTAAAGGTAAGGGTAAGGGTAAGGGTAAGGGTAAGGGTAAGGGTAAGGGTAAGGGTAAGGGTAAAGGTAAGGGTAAGCCTAAGGGTAAAAGCAAGGGTAAAGGTAAGGGTAAGGGTAAGGGTAAGGGTAAGGTTAAGGGTAAGGGTAAGGGTAAGCTTAAGGGTAAAAGCAAGGGTAAGGGTAAGGGTAAGGGTAAGGGTAAGGGTAAGGGTAAGGGTAAGGGTAAGGGTAAGGGTAAGCTTAAGGGTAAGGGTAAGGGTAAGGGTAAGGGTGAGCTTAAGGGTAAAAGCAAGGGTAAGGGTTAGGGTAAGGGTAAGGGTAAGGGTAAGGGTAAGGGTAAGGGTAAGGGTAAGGGTAAGGGTAAGGGTAAGGGTAAGCTTAAGGGTAAGGGTAAGGGTAAGGGTAAGGGTAAGCTTAAGGGTAAAAGCAAGGGTAAGGGTAAGGGTAAGGGTAAGGGTAAGGGTAAGGGTAAGCTTAAGGGTAAGGGTAAGGGTAAGGGTAAGGGTAAGCTTAAGGGTAAAAGCAAGGGTAAGGGTAAGGGTGAGGGTAAGGGTAAGGGTAAGGGTAAGGGTAAGCTTAAGGGTAAGGGTAAGGGTAAGGGTAAGGGTAAGCTTAAGGGTTAAAGCAAGGGTAAGGGTAAGGGTAAGGGTAAGGGTAAGGGTAAGGGTAAGGGTAAGGGTAAGGGTAAGGGTAAGGGTAAGGGTAAGTGTAAGGGTAAGGGTAAGGGAAAGCTTAAGGGTAAGGGTAAGGGTAAGGGTGAGGGTAAGCTTAAGGGTAAAAGCAAGGGTAAGGGTAAGGGTAAGGGTAAGGGTAAGGGTAAGCTTAAGGGTAAAAGCAAGGGTAAGGGTAAGGGTAAGAGTAAGGGTAAGGGTAAGGGTAAGGGTAAGGGTAAGGGTAAGGGTAAGGGTAAGGGTAAGGGTAAGCTTAAGGGTAAGGGTAAGGGTAAGGGTAAGGGTAAGCTTAAGGGTAAAAGCAAGGGTAAGGGTAAGGGTAAGGGTAAGGGTAAGGGTAAAGGTAAGGGTAAGCCTAAGGGTAAAAGCAAGGATAAGGGTAAGGGTAAGGGTAAGGGTAAGGGTAAGAGTAAGGGTAAGGGTAAGGGTAAGGGTAAGGGTAAGCTTAAGGGTAAAAGCAAGGGTAAGGGTAAGGGTAAGGGTAAGGGTAAGGGTAAGGGTAAGGGTAAGGGTAAGCTTAAGGGTAAAAGCAAGGGTAAGGGTAAGGGTAAGGGTAAGGGTAAGCTTAAGGGTAAAAGCAAGGGTAAGGGTAAGGGTAAGGGTAAGGGTTAGGGTAAGGGTAAAGGTAAGGGTAAGCCTAAGGGTAAAAGCAAGGGTAAGGGTAAGGGTAAGGGTAAGGGTAAGGGTA
Source organism: Myrrha octodecimguttata (assembly GCA_958510865.1). Classification (NCBI taxonomy): domain Eukaryota; kingdom Metazoa; phylum Arthropoda; class Insecta; order Coleoptera; family Coccinellidae; genus Myrrha; species Myrrha octodecimguttata. The sequence goes on along the minus strand of CAUEHS010000319.1, from coordinate 298,182 downwards.
AGGGTAAGGGTAAGGGTAAGGGTAAGGGTAAGGGTAAGGGTAAGGGTAAGAGTAAGAGTAAGGGTAAGGGTAAGCTTAAGGGTAAAAGCAAGGGTAAGGGTAAGGGTTAGGGTAAGGGTAAGCCTAAGGGTAAAAGCAAGGGTAAGGGTAAGGGTAAGGGTAAAGGTAAGGGTAAGGGTAAGGGTAAGCTTAAGGGTAAAAGCAAGGGTAAGGGTAAGGGTAAGGGTAAGGGTAAGGGTAAGGGTAAGGGTAGGGGTAAGGGTAAAGGAAAGGGTAAGCCTAAGGGTAAAAGCAAGGGTAAGGGTAAGGGTAAGGGTAAGGGTAAGGGTAAGGGTAAGCTTAAGGGTAAAAGCAAGGGTAAGGTTAAGGGTAAGGGTAAGGGTAAGGGTAAGGGTAAGGGTAAGCTTAAGGGTAAGGATAAGGGTAAGGGTAAAAGCAAGGGTAAGGGTAAGGGTAAGGGTAAGGGTAAGGGTAAGCTTAAGGGTAAAAGCAAGGGTAAGGGTAAGGGTAAGGGTAAGGGTAAGGGTAAGGGTAAGGGTAAGGGTAAGCTTAAGGGTAAGGGTAAGGGTAAGGGTAAGGGTAAGCTTAAGGGTAAAAGCAAGGGTAAGGGTAAGGGTAAGGGTAAGGGTAAGGGTAAGGGTAAGGGTAAGGGTAAGGGTAAGGGTAAGGGTAAGGGTAAGGGTAAGCTTAAGGGTAAAAGCCAGGGTAAGGGTAAGGGTAAGGGTAAGGGTAAGGGTAAGGGTAAGGGTAAGGGTAAGGGTAAGGGTAAGGGTAAGCTTAAGGGTAAAAGCAAGGGTAAGGGTAAGGGTAAGGGTAAGGGTAAGGGTAAGGGTAAGGGTAAGGGTAAGGGTAAGGGTAAGGGTAAGGGTAAGGGTAAGGGTAAAGGTAAGGGTAAACCTAAGGGTAAAAGCAAGGGTAAGGGTAAGGGTAAGGGTAAGGGTAAGGGTAAGAGTAAGGGTAAGGGTAAGGGTAAGCTTAAGGGTAAAAGCAAGGGTAAGGGTAAGGGTAAGGGTAAGGGTAAGCATAAGGGTAAAAGCAAGGGTAAGGGTAAGGGTAAGGGTAAGGGTAAGCTTAAGGGTAAAAGCAAGGGTAAGGGAAAGGGTAAGGGTAAGGGTAAGGGTAAGGGTAAGCTTAAGGGTAAAAGCAAGGGTGAGGGTAAGGGTGAGGGTAAGGGTAAGGGTAAGGGTAAGGGTAAGGGTAAGCTTAAGGGTAAAAGCAAGGGTAAGGGTAGGGGTAAGGGTAAGGTTAAGGGTAAGGGTAAGGGTAAGGGTAAAGGTAAGGGTAAGGGTAAGGGTAAGGGTAAGGGTAAGGGTAAGGGTAAGGGTAAGGGTAAGGGTAAGAGTAAGGGTAAGGGTAAGGGTAAGGGTAAGCTTAAGGGTAAAAGCAAGGGTAAGGGTAAGGGTAAGGGTAAGGGTAAGCCTAAGGGTAAAGCAAGGGTAAGGGTAAGGGTAAGGGTAAGGGTAAGGGTAAGCTTAAAGGTAAAAGCAAGGGTAAGGGTAAGGGTAAGGGAAAGGGTAAGGGTAAGGGTAAGCTTAAGGGTAAAAGCAAGGGTAAGGGTAAGGGTAAGGGTAAGGGTAAGGGTAAGGGTAAGGGTAAGGGTAAGGGTAAGGGTAAAGGTAAGGGTAAGCCTAAGGGTAAAAGCAAGGGTAAGGGTAAGGGTAAGGGTAAGGGTAAGGGTAAGGGTAAGGGTAAGGGTAAGGGTAAGGGTAAGGGTAAGGGTAAGGGTAAGGGTAAGCTTAAGGGTAAAAGCAAGGGTAAGGGTAAGGGTAAGGGTAAGGGTAAGGGTAAGGGTAAGGGTAAGGGTAAAGGTAAGGGTAAGCCTAAGGGTAAAAGCAAGGGTAAGGGTAAGGGTAAGGGTAAGGGTAAGGGTAAGGGTAAGGGTAAGGGTAAGGGTAAGGGTAAGGGTAAGGGTAAGGGTAAGGGTAAGGGTAAGCTTAAGGGTAAAAGCAAGGGTAAGGGTAAGGGTAAGGGTAAGGGTAAGGGTAAGGGTAAGGGTAAGGGTAAGGGTGAGGGTAAGGGTAAGGGTAAGCTTAAGGGTAAAAGCAAGGGTAAGGGTAAGGGTAAGGGTAAGGGTAAGGGTGAGGGTAAGGGTAAGGGTAAGGGTAAGGGTAAGCTTTAGGGTAAAAGCAAGGGTAAGGGTAAGGGTAAGGGTAAGGGTAAGGGTAAGGGTAAGGGTAAGGGTAAGGGTAAGCCTTAGGGTAAAAGCAAGGGTAAGGGTAAGGGTAAGGGTAAGGGTAAGGGTAAGGGTAAGGGTAAAGGTAAGGGTAAGCCTAAGGGTAAATGCAAGGGTAAGGGTAAGGGTAAGGGTAAGGGTAAGGGTAAGTGTAAGGGTAAGGGTAAGGATAAGGGTAAGGGTAAGGGTAAGCTTAAGGGTAAAAGCAAGGGTGAGGGTAAGGGTAAGGGTAAGGGTAAGGGTAAGGGTGAGGGTAAGCTTAAGGGTAAAAGCAAGGGTAAGGGTAAGGGTAAGGGTAAGGGTAAGGGTAAGCTTAAGGGTAAAAGCAAGGGTAAGGGTAAGCTTAAGGGTAAAAGCAAGGGTGAGGGTGAGGGTAAGGGTAAGGGTAAGGGTAAGGGTGAGGGTAAGCTTAAGGGTAAAAGCAAGGGTAAGGGTAAGGGTAAGGGTAAGGGTAAGGGTAAGGGTAAAGGTGAGGGTAAGCCTAAGGGTAAAAGCAAGGGTAAGGGTAAGGGTAAGGGTAAGGGTAAGGGTAAGTGTAAGGGTAAGGGTAAGGGTAAGGGTAAGGGTAAGTGTAAGGGTAAGGGTACGGGTAAGCTTAAGGGTAAAAGCAAGGGTAAGGGTAAGGGTAAGGGTAAGGGTAAGGGTAAGGGTAAGGGTAAGCTTAAGGGTAAGGGTAAGGGTAAGGGTAAAGGTAAGGGTAAGCCTAAGGGTAAAAGCAAGGTTAAGGGTAAGGGTTAGGGTAAGGGTAAGGGTAAGGGTAAGGGTAAGGGTAAGGGTAAGGGTAAGGGTAAGTGTAAGGGTAAGGGTAAGGGTAAGCTTAAGGGTAAAAGCAAGGGTAAGGGTAAGGGTAAGGGTAAGGGTAAGGGTAAGGGTAAGGGTAAGGGTAAGCTTAAGGGTAAGGGTAAGGGTAAGGGTATGGGTAAGCCTAAGGGTAAAAGCAAGGGTAAGGGTAAGGGTAAGGGTAAGGGTAAGGGTAAGCTTAAGGGTAAAAGCAAGGGTAAGGGTAAGGGTAAGGGTAAGGGTAAGGGTAAGCTTAAGGGTAAAAGCAAGGGTAAGGGTAAGGGTAAGGGTAAGGGTAAGGGTAAGGGTAATGGTAAGGGTAAGCCTAGGGTAAAAGCAAGGGTAAGGGTAAGGGTAAGGGTAAGGGTAAGGGTAAGGGTAAGGGAAAGGGTAAGGGTAAGGGTAAGGGTAAGGGTAAGGGTAAGGGTAAGGGTAAGGGTAAGCTTAAGGGTAAAAGCAAGGGTAAGGGTAAGGGTAAGGGTAAGGGTAAGGGTAAGGGTAAGGGTAAGGGTAAGGGTAAGGGTAAGGGTAAGGGTAAGGGTAAGGGTAAGGGTAAGGGTAAGGGTAAGGGTAAGGGTAAGGGTAAGGGTAAGGGTAAGGGTAAGGGTAAGGGTAAGGGTAAGGGTAAGGGTAAGGGTAAGCTTAAGGGTAAAAGCAAGGGTGAGGGTAAGGGTAAGGGTAAGGGTAAGGGTAAGGGTAAGGGTAAGGGTAAGGGTAAGGGTAAGGGTAAGCTTAAGGGTAAAAGCAAGGGTAAGGGTAAGGGTAAGGGTAAGGGTAAGGGTAAGGGTAAGGGTAGGGGTAAGGGTAAAGGTAAGGGTAAGCCTAAGGGTAAAAGCAAGGGTAAGGGTAAGGGTAAGGGTAAGGGTAAGGGTAAGGGTAAGCTTAAGGGTAAAAGCAAGGGTAAGGTTGAGGGTAAGGGTAAGGTAAGGGTAAGGGTAAGGGTAAGCTTAAGGGTAAGGATAAGGGTAAGGGTAAAAGCAAGGGTAAGGGTAAGGGTAAGGGTAAGGGTAAGGGTAAGCTTAAGGGTAAAAGCAAGGGTAAGGGTAAGGGTAAGGGTAAGGGTAAGGGTAAGGGTAAGGGTAAGGGTAAGCTTAAGGGTAAGGGTAAGGGTAAGGGTAAGCTTAAGGGTAAAAGCAAGGGTAAGGGTAAGGGTAAGGGTAAGGGTAAGGGTAAGGGTAAGGGTAAGGGTAAGGGTAAGGGTAAGGGTAAGGGTAAGGGTAAGGGTAAGGGTAAGGGTAAGCTTAAGGGTAAAAGCAAGGGTAAGGGTAAGGGTAAGTGTAAGGGTAAGGGTAAGGGTAAGGGTAAGGGTAAGGGTAAGGGTAAGGGTAAGGGTAAGGGTAAGGGTAAGGGTAAGGGTAAGCTTAAGGGTAAAAGCAAGGGTAAGGGTAAGGGTAAGGGTAAGGGTAAGGGTAAGAGTAAGGGTAAGGGTAAGGGTAAGGGTAAGCTTAAGGGTAAAAGCAAGGGTAAGGGTAAGGGTAAGTGTAAGGGTAAGCATAAGGGTAAAAGCAAGGGTAAGGGTAAGGGTAAGGGTAAGGGTAAGGGTAAGCTTAAGGGTAAAAGCAAGGGTAAGGGTAAGGGTAAGGGTAAGGGTAAGGGTAAGGGTAAGGGTAAGCTTAAGGGTAAAAGCAAGGGTGAGGGTAAGGGTGAGGGTAAGGGTAAGGGTAAGGGTAAGGGTAAGGGTAAGCTTAAGGGTAAAAGCAAGGGTAAGGGTAAGGGTAAGGGTAAGGGTAAGGTTAAGGGTAAGGGTAAGGGTAAGGGTAAAGGTAAGGGTAAGGGTAAGGGTAAGGGTAAGGGTAAGGGTAAGGGTAAGGGTAAGGGTAAGGGTAAGGGTAAGGGTAAGGGTAAGGGTAAGGGTAAGGGTAAGCTTAAGGGTAAAAGCAAGGGTGAGGGTAAGGGTAAGGGTAAGGGTAAGCCTAAGGGTAAAAGCAAAGGTAAGGGTAAGGGTAAGGGTAAGGGTAAGGGTAAGCTTAAAGGTAAAAGCAAGGGTAAGGGTAAGGGTAAGGGAAAGGGTAAGGGTAAGGGTAAGCCTAAGGGTAAAAGCAAGGGTGAGGGTAAGGGTAAGGGTAAGGGTAAGGGTAAGGGTAAGGGTAAGGGTAAGGGTAAAGGTAAGGGTAAGCCTAAGGGTAAAAGCAAGGGTAAGGGTAAGGGTAAGGGTAAGGGTAAGGGTAAGGGTAAGGGTAAGGGTAAGGGTAAGGGTAAGGGTAAGGGTAAGGGTAAGGGTAAGGGTAAGCTTAAGGGTAAAAGCAAGGGTAAGGGTAAGGGTAAGGGTAAGGGTAAGAGTAAGGGTAAGGGTAAGGGTAAAGGTAAGGGTAAACCTAAGGGTAAAAGCAAGGGTAAGGGTAAGGGTAAGGGTAAGGGTAAGGGTAAGGGTAAGGGTAAGGGTAAGGGTAAGGGTAAGGGTAAGGGTAAGGGTAAGGGTAAGTGTAAGGGTAAGCTTAAGGGTAAAAGCAAGGGTAAGGGTAAGGGTAAGGGTAAGGGTAAGGGTAAGGGTAAGGGTGAGGGTAAGGGTAAGGGTAAGCTTAAGGGTAAAAGCAAGGGTAAGGGTAAGGGTAAGGGTAAGGGTAAGGGTGAGGGTAAGGGTAAGGGTAAGGGTAAGGGTAAGCTTTAGGGTAAAAGCAAGGGTAAGGGTAAGGGGAAGGGTAAGGGTAAGGGTAAGGGTAAGGGTAAGCTTAAGGGTAAAAGCAAGGGTAAGGGTAAGGGTAAGGGTAAGGGTAAGGGTAAGGGTAAGGGTAAAGGTAAGGGTAAGCCTAAGGGTAAATGCAAGGGTGAGGGTAAGGGTAAGGGTAAGGGTAAGGGTAAGTGTAAGGGTAAGGGTAAGGGTAAGGGTAAGGGTAAGGGTAAGCTTAAGGGTAAAAGCAAGGGTGAGGGTAAGGGTAAGGGTAAGGGTAAGGGTGAGGGTAAGCTAAAGGGTAAAAGCAAGGGTAAGGGTAAGGGTAAGGGTAAGGGTAAGGGTAAGCTTAAGGGTAAAAGCAAGGGTAAGGGTAAGGGTAAGGGTAAGGGTAAGGGTAAGGGTAAGCTTAAGGGTAAAAGCAAGGGTAAGGGTAAGGGTAAGGGTAAAGGTAAGGGTAAGGGTAAGGGTAAGGGTAAGGGAAAGGGTAAGGGTAAGGGTAAGGGTAAGGGTAAGGGTGAGGGTAAGGGTAAGGGTAAGGGTAAGCTTAAGGGTAAAAGCAAGGGTAAGGGTAAGGGTAAGGGTAAGCCTTACCCTTACCCTTACCCTTACCCTTGCTTTTAGCGTTAAGCTCACCCTTACCCTTACCCTTACCCTTACCCTTACCCTTACCCTTACCCTTGCTTTTACCCTTAGGCTTACCCTTACCCTTACCCTTACCCTTACCCTTGCTTTTACCCTTAAGCTTACCCTTACCCTTACCCTTACCCTTACCCTTACCCTTACCCTTACCCTTACCCTTGCTTTTACCCTTAGGCTTACCCTTACCTTTACCCTTACCCTTACCCTTACCCTTACCCTTACCCTTACCCTTACCCTTGCTTTTACCCTTAAGCTTACCCTTACCCTTACCCTTACCCTTACCCTTACCCTTACCCTTACCCTTACCCTTACCCTTACCCTTACACTTACTTTTACCCTTAAGCTTACCCTTACCCTTACCCTTACCCTTACCCTTACCCTTACCCTTACCCTTACCCTTGCTTTTACCCTTAAGCTTACCCTTACCCTTACCCTTACCCTTACCCTTAAGCTTACCCTTACCCTTACCCTTACCCTTACCCTTAAGCTTACCCTTACCCTCACCCTTACCCTTACCCTTACCCTTACCCTTACCCTTACCCTTACCCTTACCCTTGCTTTTACCCTTAAGCTTACCCTTACCCTTACCCTTACCCTTACCCTTAAGCTTACCCTTACCCTTACCCTTACCCTTACCCTTACCCTTGCTTTTACCCTTAAGCTTACCCTTACCCTTACCCTTACCCTTACCCTTAAGCTTAGCTTTACCCTTACCCTTACCCTTACCCTTACCCTTACCCTTACCCTTACCCTTACCCTAACCCTTGCTTTTACCCTTAAGCTTACCCTTACCCTTACCCTTTCCCTTACCCTTACCCTTAAGCTTACCCTTACCCTTACCCTTACCCTTACCCTTACCCTTACCCTTACCCTTACCCTTACCCTTACCCTTGCTTTTACCCTTAAGCTTACCCTTACCCTTACCCTTACCCTTACCCTTGCTTTTACCCTTGAGCTTAACCTTACCCTTACCCTTACCCTTACCCTTAAGCTTACTCTTACCCTTACCCTTACCCTTACCCTTACCCTTACCCTTACCCTTACCCTTACCCTTACCCTTACCCTTGCTTAAGGGTAAGTGTAAGGGTAAGGGTAAGGGTAAGGGTAAGGGTAAGGGTAAGCTTAAGGGTAAAAGCAAGGGTAAGGGTAAGGGTAAGGGTAAGGGTAAGGGTAAGGGTAAGGGTAAGGGTAAGGGTAAGGTTAAGCTTAAGGGTAAGTAAAAGGGTAAGGGTAAGGGTAAGCTTAAGGGTAAAAGCAAGGGTAAGGGTAAGGGTAAGGGTAAGGGTAAGGGTAAGCTTAAGGGTAAAAGCAAGGGTAAGGGTAAGGGTAAGGGTAAGGGTAAGGGTAAGGGTGAGGGTAAGGGTAAGCTTAAGGGTAAAAGCAAGGGTAAGGGTAAGGGTAAGGGTAAGGGTAAAGGTAAGGGTAAGCCTAAGGGTAAAATCAAGGGTAAGGGTAAGGGTAAGGGTAAAGGTAAGGGTAAGGGTAAGGGTAAGGGTAAGGGAAAGGGTAAGGGTAAGGGTAAGGGTAAGGGTAAGGGTGAGGGTAAGGGTAAGGGTAAGGGTAAGCTTAAGGGTAAAAGCAAGGGTAAGGGTAAGGGTAAGCCTTACCCTTACCCTTACCCTTACCCTTGCTTTTACCCTTAAGCTTACCCTTACCCTTACCCTTACCCTTACCCTTACCCTTACCCTTACCCTTGCTTTTACCCTTAGGCTTACCCTTACCCTTACCCTTACCCTTACCCTTGCTTTTACCCCTAAGCTTACCCTTACCCTTACCCTTACCCTTACCCTTACCATTACCCTTACCCTTACCCTTACCCTTACCCTTACCCTTGCTTTAACCCTTAGGCTTACCCTTACCTTTACCCTTACCCTTACCCTTACCCTTACCCTTACCCTTACCCTTACCCTTACCCTTACCCTTGCTTTTACCCTTTAGCTTACCCTTACCCTTACCCTTACCCTTACCCTTACCCTTACCCTTACCCTTACCCTTACCCTTACCCTTACCCTTACCCTTACCCTTACCCTTACTTTTACCCTTAAGCTTACCCTTACCCTTACCCTTACCCTTACCCTTACCCTTACCCTTACCCTTGCTTTTACCCTTAAGCTTACCCTTACCCTTACCCTTACCCTTACCCTTAAGCTTACCCTTACCCTTACCCTTACCCTTACCCTTACCCTTACCCTTACCCTTACCCTTACCCTTGCTTTTACCCTTAAGCTTACCCTTACCCTTACCCTTACCCTTACCCTTACCCTTGCTTTTACCCTTAAGCTTACCCTTACCCTTACCCTTACCCTTACCCTTAAGCTTACCCTTACCCTTACCCTTACCCTTACCCTTACCCTTACCCTTACCCTTACCCTTACCATTACCCTTACCCTTACCCTTACCCTTGCTTTTACCCTTAAGCTTACCCTTACCCTTACCCTTACCCTTACCCTTAAGCTTACCCTTACCCTTACCCTTACCCTTACCCTTACCCTTGCTTTTACCCTTAAGCTTACCCTTACCCTTACCCTTACCCTTACCCTTAAGCTTACCCTTACCCTTACCCTTACCCTTACCCTTACCCTTACCCTTACCCTTACCCTTACCCTAACCCTTACCCTTGCTTTTACCCTTAAGCTTACCCTTACCCTTACCCTTACCCTTACCCTTAAGCTTACCCTTACCCTTACCCTTACCCTTACCCTTACCCTTACCCTTACCCTTACCCTTACCCTTACCCTTACCCTTACCCTTACCCTTACCCTTGCTTTTACCCTTAAGCTTACCCTTACCCTTACCCTTACCCTTACCCTTACCCTTGCTTTTACCCTTGAGCTTACCCTTACCCTTACCCTTACCCTTACCCTTAAGCTTACCCTTACCCTTACCCTTACCCTTACCCTTTCCCTTACCCTTACCCTTACCCTTACCCTTACCCTTGCTTTTACCCTTAAGCTTACCCTTACCCTTACCCTTACCCTTACCCTTACCCTTACCCTTACCCTTACCCTTACCCTTACCCTTGCTTTTACCCTTAGGCTTACCCTTACCTTTACCCTTACCCTTACCCTTACCCTTACCCTTACCCTTACCCTTACCCTTACCCTTACCCTTGCTTTTACCCTTAAGCTTACCCTTACCCTTACCCTTTCCCTTACCCTTACCCTTACCCTTGCTTTTACCTTTAAGCTTACCCTTACCCTTACCCTTACCCTTACCCTTACCCTTGCTTTTACCCTTAGGCTTACCCTTACCCTTACCCTTACCCTTACCCTTGCTTTTACCCTTAAGCTTACCCTTACCCTTACCCTTACCCTTACCCTTACCCTTACCCTTACCCTTACCCTTACCCTTACCCTTACCCTTACCCTTACCCTTACCTTTACCCTTACCCTTACCCTTACCCTTACCCTTACCCTTACCCTTACCCTTGCTTTTACCCTTAAGCTTACCCTTACCCTTACCCTTACCCTTACCCATTCCCTTACCCTTACCCTCACCCTTGCTTTTACCCTTAAGCTTACCCTTACCCTTACCCTTACCCTTACCCTTACCCTTACCCTTACCCTTGCTTTTACCCTTAAGCTTACCCTTACCCTTACCCTTACCCTTACCCTTACCCTTGCTTTTACCCTTAGGCTTACCCTTACCCTTACCCTTACCCTTACCCTTGCTTTTACCCTTAAGCTTACCCTTACCCTTACCCTTGCTTTTACCCTTACTCTTACCCTTACCCTTACCCTTACCCTTACCCTTACCCTTGCTTTTACCCTTAGGCTTACCCTTACCTTTACCCTTACCCTTACCCTTACCCTTACCCTTACCCTTACCCTTACCCTTACCCTTACCCTTACCCTTACCCTTACCCTTGCTTTTACCCTTAAGCTTACCCTTACCCTTACCCTTACCCTTACCCTTACCCTTACCCTTACCCTTACCCTTGCTTTTACCCCTAAGCTTACCCTTACCCTTACCCTTACCCTTACCCTTACCCTTACCCTTACCCTTACCCTTACCCTTACCCTTGCTTTTACCCTTAAGCTTACCCTTACACTTACCCTTACCCTTACCCTTAAGCTTACCCTTACCCTTACCCTTACCCTTACCCTTACCCTTACCCTTACCCTTACCCTTACCCTTGCTTTTTCCCTTAAGCTTACCCTTACCCTTACCCTTACCCTTACCCTTACCCTTGCTTTTACCCTTACCCTTATCCTTACCCTTAAGCTTACCCTTACCCTAACCCTTACCCTTACCCTTACCCTTACCCTTACCCTTACCCTTACCCTTACCCTTACCCTTGCTTTTACCCTTAAGCTTACCCTTACCCTTACCCTTACCCTTACACTTACCCTTACCCTTGCTTTTACCCTTAGGCCTACCCTTACCTTTACCCTTACCCTTACCCTTACCCTTACCCTTACCCTTACCCTTACCCTTACCCTTACCCTTGCTTTTACCCTTAAGCTCACCCTTACCCTTACCCTTACCCTTACCCTTACCCTTACCCTTACCCTTACCCTTACCCTTACCCTTACCCTTACCCTTACCCTTACCCTTGCTTTTACCCTTAAGCTTACCCTTACCCTTACCCTTACCCTTACCCTTACCCTTACCCTTACCCTTACCCTTACCCTTACCCTTACCCTTACCCTTACCCTTGCTTTTACCCTTAGGCTTACCCTAACCTTTACCCTTACCCTTACCCTTACCCTTACCCTTACCCTTACCCTTGCCTTTACCCTTAAGCTTACCCTTACCCTTACCCTTACCCTTACCCTTACCCTTACCCTTGCTTTTACCCTTAAGCTTACCCTTACCCTTACCCTTACCCTTACCCTTACCCTTGCTTTTACCCTTAGGCTTACCCTTACCCTTACCCTTACCCTTACCCTTAAGCTTACCCTTACCCTTACCCTTACCCTTACCCTTACCCTTACCCTTACCCTTTCCCTTACCCTTACCCTTGCTTTTACCCTTAAGCTTACCCTTACCCTTACCCTTACACTTACCCTTACCCTTACCCTTACCCTTACCCTTACCCTTACCCTTACCCTAACCCTTACCCTTACCCTTGCTTTTACCCTTAGGCTTACCCTTACCTTTACCCTTACCCTTACCCTTACCCTTAAGCTTACCCTTACCCTTACCCTTACCCTTACCCTTACCCTTACCCTTACCCTTACCCTTACCCTTACCCTTACCCTTACCCTTAACCTTACCCTTGCTTTTACCCTTAAGCTTACCCTTACCCTTACCCTAACACTTACCCTTACCCTTACCCTTACCCTTACCCTTACCCTTACCCTTACCCTTACCCTTACCCTAACCCTTACCCTTACCCTTGCTTTTACCCTTAGGCTTACCCTTACCTTTACCCTTACCCTTACCCTTACCCTTACCCTTACCCTTACCCTTACCCTTACCCTTACCCTTACCCTTGCTTTCACCCTTAAGCTTACCCTTACCCTTACCCTTACCCTTACCCTTACCCTTACCCTTACCCTTGCTTTTACCCTTAAGCTTACCCTTACCCTTACCCTTACCCCTACCCTCACCCTTACCCTTACCCTTACCCTTGCTTTTACCCTTAAGCTTACCCTTACCCTTACCCTTACCCTTACCCTTACCCTTACCCTTACCCTTACCCTTACCCTTACCCTTACCCTTACCCTTGCTTTTACCCTGAAGCTTACCCTTACCCTTACCCTTACCCTTACCCTTACCCTTACCCTTACCCTTACCCTTACCCTTACCCTTACCCTTACCCTTACCCTTACCCTTACCCTTACCCTTACCCTTACCCTTACCCTTACCCTTACCCTAACCCTTACCCTTGCTTTCACCCTTAGGCTTACCCTTACCTTTACCCTTACCCTTACCCTTACCCTTACCCTTACCCTTACCCTTGCTTTAACCCTTAAGCTTACCCTTACCCTCACCCTTACCCTTACCCTTACCCTTGCTTTTACCCTTAAGCTTACCCTTACCCTTACCCTTACCCTTACCCTTACCCTTACCCTTACCCTTACCCTTGTTTTACCCTTAGGCTTACCCTTACCCTTACCCTCACCCTTACCCTTGCTTTTACCCTTAAGCTTACCCTTACCCTTACCCTTACCCTTACCCTTACCCTTACCCTTACCCTTACCCTTACCCTTACCTTTACCCTTACCCTTGCTTTTACCCTTAGGCTTACCCTAACCTTTACCCTTACCCTTACCCTTACCCTTACCCTTACCCTTACCCTTACCCTTACCCATACCCTTACCCTTACCCTTACCCTTACCCTTACCCTTACCCTTACCCTTACCCTTACCCTTACTCTTACCCTTACCCTTACCCTTACCCTTACCCTTACCCTTGCTTTTACCCTTAGGCTTACCCTTACCTTTACCCTTACCCTTACCCTTACCCTTACCCTTACCCTTACCCTTGCTTTAACCCTTAAGCTTACCCTTACCCTCACCCTTACCCTTACCCTTACCCTTGCTTTTACCCTTAAGCTTACCCTTACCCTTACCCTTACCCTTACCCTTACCCTTGTTTTACCCTTAGGCTTACCCTTACCCTTACCCTCACCCTTACCCTTGCTTTTACCCTAAGGCTTACCCTTACCTTTACCCTTACCCTTACCCTTACCCTTGCTTTTACCCTTAAGCTTACACTTACCCTTACCCTTACCCTTGCTTTTACCCTTAAGCTTACCCTTACCCTTACCCTTACCCTTACCCTTACCCTTCCCCTTACCCTTACCCTTACCCTTACCCTTGCTTTTACCCTTACCCTTACCCTTGCTTTTACCCTTAGGCTTACCCTTACCCTTACCCTTACCCTTACCCTTACCCTTACCCTTACCCTTACCCTTACCCTTACCCTTACCCTTGCTTTTACCCTAAGGCTTACCCTTACCTTTACCCTTACCCTTACCCTTACCCTTGCCTTTACCCTCAAGCTTACCCTTACCCTTACCCTTACCCTTACCATAACCCTTACCCTTGCTTTTACCCTTAAGCTTACCCTTACCCTTACCCTTACCCTTACCCTTACCCTTACCCTTACCCTTACCCTTACCCTTACCCTTGCTTTTACCCTTAAGCTTACCCTTACCCTTACCCTTACCCTTACCCTTACCCTTACCCTTACCCTTACCCTTACCCTTACCCTTACCCTTGCTTTTACCCTTAAGCTTACCCTTACCCTTACCCTTACCCTTACCCTTACCCTTACCCTTACCCTTACCCTTACCCTTGCTTTTACCCTAAGGCTTACCCTTACCTTTACCCTTACCCTTACCCTTACCCTTGCTTTTACCCTTAAGCTTACACTTACCCTTACCCTTACCCTTACCCTTGCTTTTACCCATAAGCTTACCCTTACCCTTACCCTTACCCTTACCCTTCCCCTTACCCTTACCCTTACCCTTACCCTTGCTTTTACCCTTACCCTTACCCTTGCTTTTACCCTTAGGCTTACCCTTACCCTTACCCTTACCCTTACCATTACCCTTACCCTTACCCTTGCTTTTACCCTTAAGCTTACCCTTACCCTTACCCTTACCCTTACCCTTACCCTTACCCTTACCCTTACCCTTACCCTTACCCTTACCCTTACCCTTACCCTTACCCTTACCCTTACCCTTACCCTTACCCTTACCCTTGCTTTTACCCTTAAGCTTACCTTACCCTTACCCTTACCCTTACCCTTACCCTTACCCTTACCCTTACCCTTACCCTTACCCTTACCCTTACCCTTACCCTTACCCTTACCCTTACCCTTACCCTTACCCTTGCTTTTACCCTTAAGCTTACCCTTACCCTTACCCTTACCCTAACCCTTACCCTTACCCTTACCCTTACCCTTACCCTTACCCTTACCCTTACCCTTACCCTTACCCTTGCTTTTACCCTTAAGCTTACCCTTACCCTTACCCTTACCCTTACCCTTACCCTTACCCTTACCCTTACCCTTACCCTTACCCTTACCCTTACCCTTACCCTTACCCTTACCCATACCCTTGCTTTTACCCTTAGGCTTACCCTTACCTTTACCCTTACCCTTACCCTTACCCTTACCCTTACCCTTACCCTTACCCTTGCTTTTACCCTTAAGCTTACCCTTACCCTTACCCTTACCCTTACCCTTACCCTTGCTTTTACCCTTAGGCTTACCCTTACCCTTACCCTTACCCTTACCCTTACCCTTACCCTTACCCTTGCCCTTACCCTTACCCTTACCCTTACCCTTACCCTTACCCTCACCCTTGCTTTTACCCTTAAGCTTACCCTTACCCTTACCCTTACCCTCACCCTTACCCTTACCCTTACCCTTACCCTTACCCTTACCCTTACCCTTACCCTTACCCTTACCCTTACCCTTACCCTTACCCTTGCTTTTACCCTTAGGCTTAACCTTACCTTTACCCTTACCCTTACCCTTTCCCTTACCCTTACCCTTACCCTTGCTTTTACCCTTAAGCTTACCCTTACCCTTACCCTTACCCTTGCCTTTACCCTTAAGCTTACCCTCACCCTTACCCTTACCCTTACCCTTACCCTTACCCTTACCCTTACCCTTACCCTTACCCTTGCTTTTACCCTTAAGCTTACCCTTACCCTTACCCTTACCCTTACCCTTACCCTTACCCTTACCCTTACCCTTGCTTTTACCCTCAAGCTTACCCTTACCCTTACCATTACCCTTACCCTTACCCTTACCCTTACCCTTACCCTTACCCTTACCCTTACCCTTACCCTTGCTTTTACCCTTAGGCTTACACTTACCTTTACCCTTACCCTTACCCTTACCCTTACCCTTACCCTTACCCTTGCTTTTACCCTTAAGCTTACCCTTACCCTTACCCTTACCCTTACCCTTACCCTTACCCTTACCCTTACCCTTACCCTTGCTTTTACCCTTAAGCTTACCCTTACCCTTACCCTTACCCTTACCCTTACCCTTACCCTTACCCTTGCTTTTACCCTTAGGCTTACCCTTACCCTTACCCTTACCCTTACCCTTGCTTTTACCCTTAAGTTTACCCTTACACTTACCCTTACCCTTACCCTTACCCTTACCCTTACCTTTACCCTTACCCTTACCCTTACCCTTACCCTTACCCTTGCTTTTACCCTTAGGCTTACCCTTACCTTTACCCTTACCCTTACCCTTACCCTTACCCTTACCCTTACCCTTACCCTTACCCTTACCCTTACCCTTACCCTTACCCTTACCCTTACCCTTACCCTTACCCTTACCCTTACCCTTACCCTTGCTTTTACCCTTAAGCTTACCCTTACCCTTACCCTTACCCTTACCCTTACCCTTACCCTTACCCTTGCTTTTACCCTTAAGCTAACCCTTACCCTTACCCTTACCCTTACCCTTACCCTTACCCTTACCCTTACCCTTACCCTCACCCTTACCCTTACCCTTACCCTTGCTTTTACCCTTAGGCTTACCCTTACCTTTACCCTTACCCTTACCCTTACCCTTACCCTTACCCTTACCCTTACCCTTGCTTTTACCCTTAAGCTTACGCTTACCCTTACCCTTACCCTTACCCTTACCCTAACCCTTACCCTTGCTTTTACCCTTTAGCTTAACCTTACCCTTACCCTTACCCTTACCCTTACCCTTACCCTTACCCTTACCCTTACCCTTACCCTTACCCTTACCCTTACCCTTACCCTTACCCTTACCCTTACCCTTACCCTTACCCTTACCCTTGCTTTTACCCTTAAGCTTACCCTTACCCTTACCCTTACCCTTACCCTTACCCTTACCCTTACCCTTACCCTTACCCTTACCCTTACCCTTACCCTTGCTTTTACCCTTAAGCTTACCCTTACCCTTACCCTTACCCTTACCCTTACCCTTGCTTTTACCCTTAGGCTTACCCTTACCTTTACCCTTACCCTTACCCTTACCCTTACCCTTACCCTTACCCTTACCCTTACCCTTACCCTTACCCTTACCCTTACCCTTACCCTTACCCTTACCCTTGCTTTTACCCTTAAGCTTACCCTTACCCTTACCCTTACCCTTACCCTTACCCTTGCTTTTACCCTTAAGCTTACCCTTACCCTTACCCTTACCCTTACCCTTACCCTTGCTTTTACCCTTAGGCTTACCCTTACCCTTACCCTTACCCTTACCCTTGCTTTTACCCTTAAGCTTACCCTTATCCTTACCCTTACTCTTACCCTTACCCTTACCCTTACCCTTACCCTTACCCTTACCCTTACCCTTACCCTTACCCTTGCTTTTACCCTTAGGCTTACCCTTACCTTTACCCTTACCCTAACCCTTACCCTTACCCTTACCCTTACCCTTACCCTTGCTTTTACCCTTAAGCTCACCCTTACCCTTACCCTTACCCTTACCCTTACCCTTACCCTTACCCTTACCCTTACCCTTACCCTTACCCTTGCTTTTACCCTTAAGCTTACCCTTACCCTTACCCTTACCCTTACCCTTACCCTTACCCTTACCCTTACCCTTACCCTTACCCTTACCCTTACCCTTACCCTTACCCTTACCCTTACCCTTACCCTTACCCTTGCTTTCACCCTTAAGCTTACCCTTACCCTTACCCTTACCCTTACCCTTACCCTAACCTTTACCCTTGCTTTTACCCTTAAGCTTACCCTTACCCTTACCCTTACCCTTACCCTTACCCTTACCCTTACCCCTACCTTTACCCTTAGCCTTACCCTTACCCTTACCCTTACCCTTACCCTTACCCTTACCCTTACCCTTACCCTTGCTTTTACCCTTAAGCTTACCCTTACCCTTACCCTTACCCTTACCCTTACCCTTACCCTTACCCTTAACCTTACCCTTACCCTTACCCTTACCCTTGCTTTTACCCTTAAGCTTACCCTTACCCTTACCCTTACCCTTACCCTTACCCTTGCTTTTACCCTTAGGCTTACCCTTACCTTTACCTTTACCCTTACCCTTACCCTTACCCTTACCCTTACCCTTACCCTTGCTTTTACCCTTAAGCTTACCCTTACCCTTACCCTTACCCTTACCCTTACCCTTACCCTTACCTTTGCTTTTACCCTTAAGCTTACCCTTACCCTTACCCTTACCCTTACCCTTACCCTTGCTTTTACCCTTAGGCTTACCCTTACCCTTACCCTTACCCTTACCCTTGCTTTTACCCTTTAGCTTACCCTTACCCTTACCCTTACTCTTACCCTTACCCTTACCCTTACCCTTACCCTTACCCTTACCCTTACCCTTACCCTTACCCTTACCCTTACCCTTACCCTTGCTTTTACCCTTAGGCTTACCCTTACCTTTACCCTTACCCTAACCCTTACCCTTACCCTTACCCTCACCCTTACCCTTGCTTTTACCCTTAAGCTTACCTTTACCCTTACCCTTACCTTTACCCTTACCCTTACCCTTGCTTTTACCCTTAAGTTTACCCTTACACTTACCCTTACCCTTACCCTTACCCTTACCCTTACCTTTACCCTTACCCTTACCCTTACCCTTACCCTTGCTTTTACCCTTAGGCTTACCCTTACCTTTACCCTTACCCTTACCCTTACCCTTGCTTTTACCCTTAAGCTTACCCTTACCCTTACCCTTACCCTTACCCTTACCCTTACCCTTACCCTTACCCTTACCCTTACCCTTACCCTTACCCTTGCTTTTACCCTTAGGCTTACCCTTACCTTTACCCTTACCCTTACCCTTACCCTTACCCTTACCCATACCCTTACCCTTGCTTTTACCCTTAAGCTTACCCTTACCCTTACCCTTACCCTTACCCTTACCCTTACCTTTACCCTTACCCTTACCCTTACCCTTACCCTTGCTTTTGCCCTTAAGCTTACCCTTACCCTAACCCTTACCCTTACCCTTACCCTTACCCTTACCCTTACCCTTACCCTTACCCTTACCCTTACCCTTACCCTTACCCTTACCCTTACCCTTGCTTTTACCCTTGAGCTTACCCTTACCCTTACCCTTACCCTTACCCTTACCCTTACCCTTACCCTTACCCTTACCCTTACCCTTACCCTTACCCTTACCCTTACCCTTGCTTTTACCCTTGAGCTTACCCTTACCCTTACCCTTACCCTTACCCTTACCTTTACCCTTACCCTTACCCTTACCCTTGCTTTTACCCTTGAGCTTACCCTTACCCTTACCCTTACCCTTACCCTTACCCTTGCTTTTACCCTTAGGCTTACCCTTACCTTCACCCTTACCCTTACCCTTACCCTTACCCTTACCCTTGCTTTTACCCTCAAGCTTACCCTTACCCTTACCCTTACCCTTACCCTTACCCTTACCCTTACCCTTACCCTTACCCTTACCCTTACCCTTACCCTTACCCTTACCCTTACCCTTACCCTTACCCTTGCTTTTACCCTTAAGCTTACCCTTACGCTTACCCTTACCCTTACCCTTACCCTTACCCTTACCCTTACCCTTACCCTTACCCTTACCCTTACCCTTACCCTTACCCTTGCTTTTACCCTTAAGCTTACCCTTACCCTTACCCTTACCCTTACCCTTACCCTTACCCTTACCCTTACCCTTACCCCTACCCTTGCTTTTACCCTTAAGCTTAACCTTACCCTTACCCTTACCCTTACCCTTACCCTTACCCTTACCCTTACCCTTGCTTTTACCCTTAAGCTTACCCTTACCCTTACCCTTACCCTTACCCTTACCCTTACCCTTTCCCTTACCCTTGCTTTTACCCTTAAGCTTACCCTTACCCTTACCCTTACCCTCACCCTTACCCTTGCTTTTACCCTTAGGCTTACCCTTACCCTTACCCTTACCCTTACCCTTACCCTTACCCTTACCCTTACCTTTACCCTTACCCTTGCTTTTACCATTAAGCTTACCCTTACCCTTACCCTTACCCTCACCCTTACCCTTGCTTTTACCCTTAAGCTCACCCTTACCCTTACCCTTACCCTTACCCTTACCCTTACCTTACCCTTACCCTAACCCTTGCTTTTACCCTTAAGCTTACCCTTACCCTTACCCTTACCCTTACCCTTAAGCTTACCCTTACCCTTACCCTTACCCTTACCCTTACCCTTACCCTTACCCTTACCCTTACCCTTACCCTTACCCTTACCCTTGCTTTTACCCTTAAGCTTACCCTTACCCTTACCCTTACCCTTACCCTTACCCCTACCCTTGCTTTTACCCTTAAGCTTACCCTTACCCTTACACTTACCCTTAAGCTTACCCTTACCCTTACCCTTACCCTTACCCTTACCCTTACCCTTACCCTTACCCTTGCTTTTACCCTTAAGCTTACCCTTACCCTTACCCTTACCCTTACCCTTACCCTTACCCTTAACCTTACCCTTACCCTTACCCTTACCCTTGCTTTTACCCTTAGGCTTACCCTTACCTTTACCCTTATCCTTACCCTTACCCTTACCCTTACCCTTAACCTTACCCTTACCTTTGCTTTTACCCTTAAGCTTACCCTTACCCTTACCCTTACCCTTAACCTTACCCTTACCCTTACCCTTACCCTTACCCTTACCCTTACCCTTACCCTTGCTTTCACCCTTAAGCTTACCCTTACCCTTACCCTTACCCTTACCCTTACCCTTACCCTTACCCTTACCCTTACCCCTACCCTTGCTTTTACCCTTAAGCTTAACCTTACCCTAACCCTTACCCTTACCCTTACCCTTACCGTTGCTTTTACCCTTAAGCTTACCCTTACCCTTACCCTTACCCTTACCCTTACCCTTTCCCTCACCCTTGCTTTTACCCTTAAGCTTACCCTTACCCTTACCCTTACCCTTACCCTTACCCTTACCCTTACCCTTGCTTTTACCCTTAGGCTTACCCTTACCCTTACCCTTACCCTTGCTTTTACCCTTAAGCTTACCCTTACACTAACCCTTACCCTTACCCTTACCCTTACCCTTACCCTTACCCTTACCCTTACCCTTGTCCTTGCTTTTACCCTTAAGCTTACCCTTACCCTTACCCTTACCCTTACCCTTACCCTTACCCTCACCCTTACCCTTGCTTTTACCCTTAAGCTTACCCTTACCCTTACCCTTACCCTTACCCTTACCCTTACCCTTACCCTTACCCTTACCCTTACCCTTACCCTTACCCTTACCCTTACCCTAACCCTTGCTTTCACCCTTAAGCTTACCCTTACCCTTACCCTTACCCTTACATTTAAGCTTACCCTTACCCTTACCCTTACCCTTACCCTTACCCTTACCCTTACCCTTACCCTTACCCTTACCCTTACCCTTACCCTTACCCTTGCTTTTACCCTTAAGCTTACCCTTGGCCTTACCCTTACCCTTAAGCTTACCCTTAACCTTACCCTTACCCTTACCCTTACCCTTACCCTTACCCTTACCCTTGCTTTTACCCTTAAGCTTACCCTTACCCTTACCCTTACCCTTACCCTTACCCTTAACCTTACCCTTACCCTTACCCTCACCCTTACCCTTGCTTTTACCCTTAGGCTTACCCTTACCTTTACCCTTACCCTTACCCTTACCCTTACCCTTACCCTTACCCTTACCCTTACCCTTACCCTTACCCTTACCCTTGCTTTTACCCTTAAGCTTACCCTTACCCTTACCCTTACCCTTACCCTTACCCTTACCCTTACCCTTACCCTTGCTTTTACCCTTAAGCTTACCCTTACCCTTACCCTTACCCTTACCCTTACCCTTACCCTTACCCTTACCCTTACCCTAACCCTTGCTTTTACCCTTAAGCTTACCCTTACCCTTACCCTTACCCTTACCCTTAAGCTTACCCTTACCCTTACCCTTACCCTTACCCTTACCCTTACCCTTACCCTTGCTTTTACCCTTAAGCTTACCCTTACCCTTACCCTTACCCTTACCCTTACCCTTAACCTTACCCTTACCCTTACCCTCACCCTTGCTTTTACCCTTAAGCTTACCCTTACCCTTACCCTTACCCTTACCCTTACCCTTACCCTTACCCTTACCCTTGCTTTTACCCTTAAGCTTACCCTTACCCTTACCCTTACCCTTAAGCTTACCCTTACCCTTACCCTTACCCTTACCCTTACCCTTACCCTTACCCTTACCCTTGCTTTTACCCTTAAGCTTATCCTTACCCTTACCCTTACCCTTACCCTTACCCTTACCCTTACCCTTACCCTTACCCTTACCCTTACCCTTACCCTTGCTTTTACCCTTAGGCTTACCCTTACCTTTACCCTTACCCTTACCCTTACCCTTACCCTTACCCTTACCCTTACCCTTGCTTTTACCCTTAAGCTCACCCTTACCCTTACCCTTACCCTTACCCTTACCCTTACCTTTACCCTTACCCTTACCCTTACCCTTACCCTTGCTTTTGCCCTTAAGCTTACCCTTACCCTTACCCTTACCCTTACCCTTACCCTTACCCTTACCCTTACCCTTACCCTTACCCTTACCCTTACCCTTACCCTTACCCTTACCCTTACCCTTACCCTTGCTTTTACCCTTAAGCTTACCCTTACCCTTACCCTTACCCTTACCCTTACCCTTACCCTTACCCTTACCCTTACCCTTACCCTTACCCTTGCTTTTACCCTTAAGCTTACCCTTACCCTTACCCTTACCCTTACCCTTACCCTTACCCTTACCCTTACCCTTGCTTTTACCCTTGAGCTTACCCTTACCCTTACCCTTACCCTTACCCTTATCCTTACCCTTATCCTTACCCTTACCCTTACCCTTACCCTTACCCTTACCCTTACCCTTACCCTTACCCTTACCCTTAACCTTGCTTTTACCCTTAGGCTTACCCTTACCTTTACCCTCACCCTTACCCTTACCCTTACCCTTACCCTTACCCTTACCCTTGCTTTTACCCTTAAGCTTACCCTTACCCTTACCCTCACCCTTACCCTTACCCTTTCCCTTACCTTTACTCTTACCCTTTCCCTTGCTTTTACCCTTAAGCTTAACCTTACCCATACCCTTACCCTTACCTTTACCCTTACCCTTACCCTTACCCTTACCCTTGCTTTTACCCTTAAGCTTACCCTTACCCTTACCCTTACCCTTACCCTTTCCCTTACCCTTACCCTTAACCTTACCCTTACCCTTACCCTTACCCTTACCCTTACCCTTACCCTTACCCTTACCCTTACCCTTACCCTTGCTTTTACCCTTAAGCTTACCCTTACCCTTACCCTTACCCTTACCCTTACCCTTACCCTTACCCTTACCCTTACCCTTACCCTTACCCTTGCTTTTACCCTTAAGCTTACCCTTACCCTTACCCTTACCCTTACCCTTACCCTTGCTTTTACCCTTAAGCTTACCCTTACCCTTACCCTTTTCCTTACCCTAAAGCTTAACCTTACCCTTACCCTTACCCTTACCCTTACCCTTACCCTTACCCTTACCCTTACCCTTACCCTTACCCTTGCTTTTACCCTTAAGCTTACCCTTACCCTTACCCTTACCCTTACCCTTACCCTTACACTTACCCTTACCCTTACCCTTACCCTTACCCTTACCCTTGCATTTACCCTTAGGCTGACCCTTATATTTACCCTTACCCTTACCCTTACCCTTACCCTTACCCTTACCCTTACCCTTACCCTTACCCTTGCTTTTACCCTTAAGCTTACCCTTACCCTTACCCTTACCCTTACCCTTACCCTTACCCTTACCCTTGCTTTTACCCTAAAGCTTACCCTTACCCTTACCCTTACCCTTACCCTTACCCTAACCCTTACCCTTACCCTTACCCTTACCCTTACCCTTACCCTTGCTTTTACCCTTAAGCTTACCCTTACCCTTACCATTACCCTTACCCTTACCCTTACCCTTACCCTTACCCTTACCCTTACCCTTACCCTTGCTTTTACCCTTAAGCTTACCCTTACCCTTACCCTTACCCTTACCCTTACCCTTACCCTTACCCTTACCCTTACCCTTACCCTTACCCTTACCCTTACCCTTACCCTTACCCTTGCTTTTACCCTTAGGCTTACCCTTACCTTTACCCTTACCCTTACCCTTACCCTTACCCTTACCCTTACCGTTACCCTTACCCTTACCCTTACCCTTACCCTTACCCTTGCTTTTACCCTTAAGCTTACCCTTACCCTTACCCTTACCCTTACCCTTACCCTTACCCTTGCTTTTACCCTTAAGCTTACCCTTACCCTTACCCTTACCCTTACCCTTGCTTTTACCCTTAGGCTTACCCTTACCCTTACCCTTACCCTTACCCTTGCTTTTACCCTTAAGCTTACCCTTACCCTTACCCTTACCCTTACCCTTACCCTTACCCTTACCCTTACCCTTACCCTTACCCTTACCCTTACCCTTACCCTTACCCTTACCCTTACCCTTACCCTTACCCGTACCCTTACCCTTACCCTTACCCTTGCTTTTACCCTTAGGCTTACCCTTACCTTTACCCTTAACCTTACCCTTACCCTTACCCTTACCCTTACCCTTACCCTTGCTTTTACCCTTAAGCTTACCCTTACCCTTACTCTTACCCATACCCTTACCCTTACCCTTGCTTTTACCCTTAAGCTTACCCTTACCCTTACCCTTACCCTTACCCTTAACCTTACCCTTACCCTCACCCTTACCCTCACCCTTGCTTTTACCCTTAAGCTTACCCTTACCCTTACCCTTACCCTTACCCTTACCCTTACCCTTGCTTTTACCCTTAAGCTTACCCTTACCCTTACCCTTACCCTTACCCTTACCCTTACCCTTACCCTTACCCTTACCCTTACCCTAACCCTTGCTTTTACCCTTAGGCTTACCCTTACCTTTACCCTTACCCTTACCCTTACCCTTACCCTTACCCTTACCCTTACCCTTACCCTTACCCTTACCCTTGCTTTTACCCTTAAGCTTACCCTTACCCTTACCCTTACCCTTACCCTCACCCTTACCCTTACCCTTAGCCTTGCTTTTACCCTTAAGCTTACCCTTACCCTTACCCTTACCCTTACCCTTACCCTTACCCTTACCCTTACCCTTACCCTTGCTTTTACCCTTAAGCTTACCCTTACCCTTACCCTTACCCTTACCCTTACCCTTGCTTTTACCCTTAGGCTTACCCTTACCCTTACCCTTACCCTTACCCTTGCTTTTACCCTTAAGCTTACCCTTACCCTTACCCTTACCCTTACCCTCACCCTAACCCTTGCTTTTACCCTTAGGCTTACCCTTAACTTTACCCTTACCCTTACCCTTACCCTTACCCTTACCCTTACCCTTACCCTTACCCTTACCCTTACCCTTGCTTTTACCCTTAAGCTTACCCTTACCCTTACCCTTACCCTTACCCTTACCCTTACCCTTACCCTTGCTTTTACCCTTAAGCTTACCCTTACCCTTACCCTTACCCTTACCCTTACCCTTACTCTTACCCTTACCCTTACCCTTACCCTTACCCTTGCTTTTACCCTTAAGCTTACCCTTACCCTTACCCTAACCCTTACCCCTACCCTTACCCTTGCTTTTACCCTTAAGCTTACCCTTACCCTTACCCTTAACCTTACCCTTACCCTTACCCTTACCCTTACCCTTACCCTTACCCTTACCCTTGCTTTTACCCTTAGGCTTACCTTTACCCTTACCCTTACCCTTACCCTTGCTTTTACCCTTAAGCTTACCCTTACCCTGACCCTTACCCTTACCCTTACCCCTACCCTTACCCTTACCCTTACCCTTACCCTTACCCTTGCTTTTACCCTTAGGCTTACCCTTACCTTTACCCTTACCCTTACCCTTACCCTTACCCTTACCCTTACCCTTACCCTTACCCTTACCCTTACCCTTGCATTTACCCTTAAGCTTACCCTTACCCTTACCCTTACCCTTACCCTTACCCTTACCCTTGCTTTTACCCTCAAGCTTACCCTTACCCTTACCCTTACCCTTACCCTTACCCTTACCCTTACCCTTACCCTTACCCTTGCTTTTACCCTTAAGCTTACCCTTACCCTTACCCTTACCCTTACCCTTAAGCTTACCCTTACCCTTACCCTTACCCTTACCCTTACCCTTACCCTTACCCTTACCCTTACCCTTACCCTTACCCTTACCCTTACCCTTACCCTTACCCTTACCCTTACCCTTGCTTTTACCCTTAAGCTTACCCTTACCTTACCCTTACCCTTACCTTTACCCTTGCTTTTACCCTTAAGCTTACCCTTACCCTTACCCTTACCCTTACCCTTAAGCTTACCCTTACCCTTACCCTTACCCTTACCCTTACCCTTACCCTTACCCTTACCCTTACCCTTACCCTTACCCTTACCCTTACCCTTGCTTTTACCCTTAAGCTCACCCTTACCCTTACCCTTACCCTTACCCTTACCCTTACCCTTACCCTTACCCTTACCCTTACCCTTACCCTTACCCTTACCCTTACCCTTACCCTTACCCTTACCCTTACCCTTACCCTTACCCTTACCCTTGCTTTTACCCTTAGGCTTACCCTTACCTTCACCCTTACCCTTACCCTTACCCTTACCCTTACCCTTGCTTTTACCCTTAAGCTTACCCTTACCCTTACCCTTACCCTTACCCTTACCCTTACCCTTACCCTTACCCTTACCCTTACCCTTGCTTTTACCCTTAAGCTTACCCTTACGCTTACCCTTACCCTTACCCTTACCCTTACCCTTACCCTTACCCTTACCCTTACCCTTACCCTTACCCTTGCTTTTACCCTTAAGCTTACCCTTACCCTTACCCTTACCCTTACCCTTACCCTTACCCTTACCATTACCCTTACCCCTACCCTTGCTTTTACCCTTAAGCTTAACCTTACCCTTACCCTTACCCTTACCCTTACCCTTACCCTTACCCTTACCCTTGCTTTTACCCTTAAGCTTACCCTTACCCTTACCCTTACCCTTACCCTTACCCTTACCCTTTCCCTTACCCTTGCTTTTACCCTTAAGCTTACCCTTACCCTTACCCTTACCCTCACCCTTACCCTTGCTTTTACCCTTAGGCTTACCCTTACCCTTACCCTTACCCTTACCCTTACCCTTACCCTTACCTTTACCCTTACCCTTGCTTTTACCCTTAAGCTTACCCTTACCCTTACCCTTACCCTTACCCTCACCCTTACCCTTGCTTTTACCCTTAAGCTTACCCTTACCCTTACCCTTACCCTTACCCTTACCCTTACCCTTACCCTTACCCTTACCCTAACCCTTGCTTTTACCCTTAAGCTTACCCTTACCCTTACCCTTACCCTTACCCTTACCCCTACCCTTGCTTTTACCCTTAAGCTTACCCTTACCCTTACACTTACCCTTAAGCTTACCCTTACCCTTACCCTTACCCTTACCCTTACCCTTACCCTTACCCTTACCCTTACCCTTACCCTTGCTTTTACCCTTAAGCTTACCCTTACCCTTACCCTTACCCTTACCCTTACCCTTACCCTTACCCTTTCCCTTACCCTTGCTTTTACCCTTAAGCTTACCCTTACCCTTACCCTTACCCTCACCCTTACCCTTGCTTTTACCCTTAGGCTTACCCTTACCCTTACCCTTACCCTTACCCTTACCCTTACCCTTACCCTTACCTTTACCCTTACCCTTGCTTTTACCCTTAAGCTTACCCTTACCCTTACCCTTACCCTTACCCTCACCCTTACCCTTGCTTTTACCCTTAAGCTTACCCTTACCCTTACCCTTACCCTTACCCTTACCCTTACCCTTACCCTTACCCTTACCCTTACCCTTACCCTTACCCTAACCCTTGCTTTTACCCTTAAGCTTACCCTTACCCTTACCCTTACCCTTACCCTTACCCCTACCCTTGCTTTTACCCTTAAGCTTACCCTTACCCTTACACTTACCCTTAAGCTTACCCTTACCCTTACCCTTACCCTTACCCTTACCCTTACCCTTACCCTTACCCTTACCCTTACCCTTGCTTTTACCCTTAAGCTTACCCTTACCCTTACCCTTACCCTTACACTTACCCTTACCCTTACCCTTAACCTTACCCTTACCCTTACCCTTACCCTTGCTTTTACCCTTAGGCTTACCCTTACCTTTACCCTTATCCTTACCCTTACCCTTACCCTTACCCTTACCCTTACCCTTACCCTTGCTTTTACCCTTAAGCTTACCCTTACCCTTACCCTTACCCTTACCTTTACCCTTACCCTTACCCTTACCCTTACCCTTACCCTTACCCTTACCCTTACCCTTACCCTTACCCTTACCCTTACCCTTGCTTTTACCCTTAAGCTTACCCTTACCCTTACCCTTACCCTTACCCTTACCCTTACCCTTACCCTTACCCTTGCTTTTACCCTTAGGCTTACCCTTACCTTTACCCTTACCCTTACCCTTGCCCTTACCCTTACCCTTACCCTTACCCTTACCCTTACCCTTACCCTTTGCTTTTACCTTTAAGCTTACCCTTACCCTTACCCTTTCCCTTACCCTTACCCTTACCCTTGCTTTTACCTTTAAGCTTACCCTTACCCTTACCCTTACCTTTACCCTTACCCTTGCTTTTACCCTTAGGCTTACCCTTACCCTTACCCTTACCCTTACCCTTGCTTTTACCCTTAAGCTTACCCTTACCCTTACGCTTACCCTTACCCTTACCCTTACCCTTACCCTTACCCTTACCCTTACCCTTACCCTTACCCTTACCTTTACCCTTACCCTTACCCTTACCCTTACCCTTACCCTTACCCTTACCTTTACCCTTACCCTTGCTTTTACCCTTAAGCTTACCCTTACCCTTACCCTTACACTACCCCTTACCCTTACCCTTACCCTCACCCTTGCTTTTACCCTTAAGCTTACCCTTACCCTTACCCTTACCCTTACCCTTACCCTTACCCTTACCCTTACCCTTGCTTTTACCCTTAAGCTTACCCTTACCCTTACCCTTACCCTTACCCTTACCCTTGCTTTTACCCTTAGGCTTACCCTTACCCTTACCCTTACCCTTACCCTTGCTTTTACCCTTAAGCTTACCCTTACCCTTACCCTTACCCTTACCCTTACCCTTACTCTTACCCTTACCCTTACCCTTACCCTTACCCTTACCCTTGCTTTTACCCTTAGGGTTACCTTACCTTTACCCTTACCCTTACCCTTACCCTTACCCTTACCCTTACCCTTACCCTTACCCTTGCTTTTACCCTTAAGCTTACCCTTACCCTTACCCTTACCCTTACCCTTACCCTTACCCTTACCCTTACCCTTACCCTTACCCTTGCTTTTACCCTTAAGCTTACCCTTACCTTTACCCTTACCCTTACCCTTACCCTTACCCTTACCCTTACCCTTACCCTTGCTTTTACCCTTAAGCTTACCCTTACCCTTACCCTTACCCTTACCCTTAAGCTTACCCTTACCCTTACCCTTACCCTTACCCTTACCCTTACCCTTACCCTTACCCTTACCCTTGCTTTTACCCTTAAGCTTACCCTTACCCTTACCCTTACCCTTACCCTTACCCTTGCTTTTACCCTTACCCTTATCCTTACCCTTAAGCTTACCCTTACCCTTACCCTTACCCTTACCCTTACCCTTACCCTTACCATTACCCTTACCCTTGCTTTTACCCTTAAGCTTACCCTTACCCTTACCCTTACCCTTACCCTTACCCTCACCCTTGCTTTTACCCTTAGGCTTACCCTTACCTTTACCCTTACCTTTACCCTTACCCTTACCCTTACCCTTACCCTTACCCTTGCTTTTACCCTTAAGCTTACCCTTACCCTTACCCTTACCCTTACCCTTACCCTTACCCTTACCCTTACCCTTACCCTTACCCTCACCCTTGCTTTTACCCTTAAGCTTACCCTTACCCTTACCCTTACCCTTACCCTTACCCTTACCCTTACCCTTACCCTTACCCTTACCCTTACCCTTACCCTTACCCTTACCCTTACCCTTACCCTTACCCTTACCCTTACCCTTACCCTTACCCTTACCCTTACCCTTACCCTTACCCTTACCCTTACCCTTACCCTTACCCTTACCCTTGCTTTTACCCTTAAGCTTACCCTTACCCTTACCCTTACCCTTACCCTTACCCTTACCCTTACCCTTACCCTTACCCTTACCCTTACCCTTACCCTTGCTTTTACCCTTAGGCTTACCCTTACCTTTACCCTTACCCTTACCCTTACCCTTACCCTTACCCTTGCTTTTACCCTTAAGCTTACCCTTACCCTTACCCTTACCCTTACCCTTACCCTTGCTTTTACCCTTAAGCTTACCCTTACCCTTACCCTTACCCTTACCCTTACCCTTGCTTTTACCCTTAGGCTTACCCTTACCCTTACCCTTACCCTTACCCTTAAGCTTACCCTTACCCTTACCCTTACCCTTACCCTTACCCTTACCCTTACCCTTACCCTTACCCTTACCCTTACCCTTGCTTTTACCCTTAAGCTTACCCTTACCCTTACCCTTACACTTACCCTTACCCTTACCCTTACCCTTACCCTTACCCTTACCCTTACCCTTACCCTAACCCTTACCCTTACCCTTGCTTTTACCCTTAGGCTTACCCTTACCTTTACCCTTACCCTTACCCTTACCCTTAAGCTTACCCTTACCCTTACCCTTACCCTTACCCTTACCCTTACCCTTACCCTTACCCTTACCCTTACCCTTGCTTTTACCCTTAAGCTTACCCTTACCCTTACCCTTACACTTACCCTTACCCTTACCCTTACCCTTACCCTTACCCTTACCTTTACCCTTACCCTAACCCTTACCCTTACCCTTACCCTTGCTTTTACCCTTAGGCTTACCCTTACCTTTACCCTTACCCTTACCCTTACCCTTACCCTTACCCTTACCCTTACCCTTACCCTTACCCTTACCCTTGCTTTTACCCTTAAGCTTACCCTTACCCTTACCCTTACCCTTACCCTTACCCTTACCCTTACCCTTACCCTTACCCTTACCCTTACCCTTACCCTTACCCTTACCCTTACCCTTACCCTTACCCTTACCCTTACCCTTACCCTTACCCTTGATTTTACCCTTAGGCTTACCCTTACCTTTACCCTTACCCTTACCCTTACCCTTGCTTTAACCCTTAAGCTTACCCTTACCCTCACCCTTACCCTTACCCTTACCCTTGCTTTTACCCTTAAGCTTACCCTTACCCTTACCCTTAACCTTACCCTTACCCTTGTTTTACCCTTAGGCTTACCCTTACCCTTACCCTTACCCTTACCCTTGCTTTTACCCTTAAGCTTACCCTTACCCTTACCCTTAACCTTACCCTTACCCTTAACCTATCCTTTACCCTTACCCTTGCTTTTACCCTTAGGCTTACCCTAACCTTTACCCTTACCCTTACCCTTACCCTTACCCTTACCCTTACCCTTACCCTTACCCTTACCCTTACCCTTACCCTTACCCTTACCCTTACCCTTACCCTTGCTTTTACCCTTAAGCTTACCCTTACCCTTACCCTTACCCTTACCCTTACCCTTACCCTTACCCTTACCCTTGCTTTTACCCTTAAGCTTACCCTTACCCTTACCCTTACCCTCACCCTTACCCTTACCCTTACCCTTGCTTTTACCCTAAGGCTTACCCTTACCTTTACCCTTACCCTTACCCTTGCTTTTACCCTTAAGCTTACACTTACCCTTACCCTTACCCTTACCCTTACCCTTACCCTTGCTTTTACCCTTAAGCTTACCCTTACCCTTACCCTTACCCTTACCCTTACCCTTACCCTCACCCTTACCCTTACCCTTACCCTTGCTTTTACCCTTACCCTTACCCTTGCTTTTACCCTTAGGCTTACCCTTACCCTTACCCTTACCCTTACCCTTACCCTTACCCTTACCCTTGCTTTTACCCTTAAGCTTACCCTTACCCTTACCCTTACCCTTACCCTTACCCTTACCCTTACCCTTACCCTTGCTTTTACCCTTAAGCTTACCCTTACCCTTACCCTTACCCTTACCCTTACCCTTACACTTACCCTTACCCTTACCCTTACCCTTACCCTTACCCTTACCCTTACACTTACCCTTACCCTTACCCTTACCCTTACCCTTACCCTTACCCTTACCCTTACCCTTACCCTTACCCTTACCCTTACCCTTACCCTTGCTTTTACCCTTAAGCTTACCCTTACCCTTACCCTTACCCTTACCCTTACCCTTACCCTTACCCTTACCCTTACCCTTACCCTTACCCTTACCCATACCCTTGCTTTTACCCTTAGGCTTACCCTTACCTTTACCCTTACCCTTACCCTTACCCTTACCCTTACCCTTACCCTTACCCTTACCCTTGCTTTTACCCTTAAGCTTACCCTTACCCTTACCCTTACCCTCACCCTTACCCTTACCCTTGCTTTTACCCTTAAGCTTACCCTTACCCTTACCCTTACCCTTACCCTTACCCTTGCTTTTACCCTTAGGCTTACCCTTACCCTTACCCTTACCCTTACCCTTACCCTTACCCTTACCCTTACCCTTACCCTTAACCTTACCCTTACCCTTACCCTTACCCTGACCCTCACCCTTGCTTTTACCCTTAAGCTTACCCTTACCCTTACCCCTACCCTTACCCTTACCCTTACCCTTACCCTTACCCTTACCCTTACCCTTACCCTTACCCTTACCCTTACCCTTACCCTTACCCTTGCTTTTACCCTTAGGCTTACCCTTACCTTTACCCTTACCCTTACCCTTACCATTACCCTTACCCTTACCCTTGCTTTTACCCTTAAGCTTACCCTTACCCTTACCCTTACCCTTACCCTTACCCTTACCCTTACCCTTACCCTTACCCTTGCTTTTACCCTTAGGCTTACCCTTACCTTTACCCTTACCCTTACCCTTACCCTTACCCTTACCCTTACCCTTACCCTTGCTTTTACCCTTAAGCTTACCCTTTCCCTTACCCTTACCCTTACCCTTACCCTTACCCTTGCTTTTACCCTTTAGCTTACCCTTACCCTTACCCTTACCCTTACCCTTACCCTTGCTTTTACCCTTAGGCTTACCCTTACCCTTACCCTCACCCTTACCCTTGCTTTTACCCTTAAGCTTACCCTTACACTTACCCTTACCCTTACCCTTACCCTTACCCTTACCCTTACCCTTACCCTTACCCTTACCCTTACCCTTACCCTTACCCTTACCCTTGCTTTTACCCTTAGGCTTACCCTTACCTTTACCCTTACCCTTACCCTTACCCTTACCCTTACCCTTACCCTTACCCTTACCCTTACCCTTACCCTTACCCTTACCCTTGCTTTTACCCTTAAGCTTACCCTTACCCTTACCCTTACCCTTACCCTTACCCTTACCCTTACCCTTACCCTTACCCTTACCCTTGCTTTTACCCTTAAGCTTACCCTTACCCTTACCCTTACCCTTACCCTTACCCTCACCCTTACCCTTACCCTTACCCTTGCTTATACCCTTAAGCTTACCCTTACCCTTACCCTTACCCTTACCCTTACCCTTACCCTTACCCTTACCCTTACCCTTACCCTTACCCTTACCCTTACCCTTGCTTTTACCCTTAGGCTTACCCTTACCTTTACCCTTACCCTTAACCTTACCCTTACCCTTACCCTTACCCTTACCCTTACCCTTACCCTTACCCTTGCTTTTACCCTTAAGCTTACCCTTACCTCTACCCTTACCCTTACCCTTACCCTAACCCTTACCCTTGCTTTTACCCTTTAGCTTACCCTTACCCTTACCCTTACCCTTACCCTTACCCTTACCCTTACCCTTACCCTTACCCTTACCCTTACCCTTACCCTTACCCTTACCCTTACCCTTACCCTTACCCTTGCTTTTACCCTTAAGCTTACCCTTACCCTTACCCTTACCCTTACCCTTACCCTTACCCTTGCTTTTACCCTTAAGCTTACCCTTACCCTTACCCTTACCCTTACCCTTACCCTTGCTTTTACCCTTAGGCTTACCCTTACCTTTACCCTTACCCTTACCCTTACCCTTACCCTTACCCTTACCCTTACCCTTACCCTTACCCTTACCCTTGCTTTTACCCTTAAGCTTACCCTTACCCTTACCATTACCCTTACCCTTACCCTTACCCTTGCTTTTACCCTTAAGCTTACCCTTTCCCTTACCCTTACCCTTACCCTTACCCTTGCTTTTACCCTTAGGCTTACCCTTACCCTTACCCTTACCCTTGCTTTTACCTTTAAGCTTACCCTTACCCTTATCCTTACTCTTACCCTTACCCTTACCCTTACCCTTACCCTTACCCTTACCCTTACCCTTACCCTTACCCTTACCCTTACCCTTACCCTTGCTTTTACCCTTAGGCTTACCCTTACCTTTACCCTTACCCTAACCCTTACCCTTACCCTTACCCTTACCCTTACCCTTACCCTTGCTTTTACCCTTAAGCTTACCCTTACCCTTACCCTTACCCTTACCCTTACCCTTGCTTTTACCCTTAGGCTTACCCTTACCTTTACCCTTACCCTTACCCTTACCCTTACCCTTACCCTTACCCTTACCCTTGCTTTTACCCTTAAGCTTACCCTTACCCTTACCCTTACCCTTACCCTTACCCTTACCCTTGCTTTTACCCTTAAGCTTACCCTTACCCTTACCCTTACCCTTACCCTTACCCTTACCCTTACCCTTGCTTTTACCCTTAGGCTTACCCTTACCCTTACCCTTACCCTTACCCTTGCTTTTACCCTTAAGCTTACCCTTACACTTACCCTTACCCTTACCCTTACCCTTACCCTTACCCTTACCCTTACCCTTACCCTTACCCTTACCCTTACCCTTACCCTTACCCTTACCCTTGCTTTTTCCCTT
This sequence comes from Myrrha octodecimguttata, assembly GCA_958510865.1. Lineage (NCBI taxonomy): Eukaryota > Metazoa > Arthropoda > Insecta > Coleoptera > Coccinellidae > Myrrha > Myrrha octodecimguttata. The sequence continues at coordinate 264,154 of CAUEHS010000319.1, read as the reverse complement.
AGGCTTACCCTTACCTTTACCCTTACCCTTACCCTTACCCTTACCCTTACCCTTACCCTTACCCTTACCCTTACCCTTACCCTTACCCTTACCCTTGCTTTTACCCTTAAGCTTACCCTTACCCTTACCCTTACCCTTACCCTTACCCTTACCCTTACCCTTGCTTTTACCCTTAAGCTTACCCTTACCCTTACCCTTACCCTTACCCTTACCCTCACCCTTACCCTTACCCTTACCCTTGCTTATACCCTTAAGCTTACCCTTACCCTTACCCTTACCCTTACCCTTACCCTTACCCTTACCCTTACCCTTACCCTTACCCTTACCCTTACCCTTACCCTTACCCTTACCCTTACCCTTACCCTTACCCTTGCTTTTACCCTTAGGCTTACCCTTACCCTTACCCTTACCCTTGCTTTTACCCTCAAGCTTACCCTTACCCTTACCCTTACTCTTACCCTTACCCTTACCCTTACCCTTACCCTTACCCTTACCCTTACCCTTACCCTTACCCTTACCCTTACCCTTGCTTTTACCCTTAGGCTTACCCTTACCTTTACCCTTACCCTAACCCTTACCCTTACCCTTACCCTTACCCTTACCCTTGCTTTTACCCTTAAGCTTACCCTTACCCTTACCCTTACCCTTACCCTTACCCTTACCCTTGCTTTTACCCTTAAGCTTACCCTTACCCTTACCCTTACCCTTACCCTTACCCTTACCCTTACCCTTACCCTTACCCTTACCCTTACCCTTGCTTTTACCCTTAAGCTTACCCTTACCCTTACCCTTACCCTTACCCTTACCCTAACCCTTACCCTTGCTTTTACCCTTAAGCTTACCCTTACCCTTACCCTTACCCTTACCCTTACCCTTACCCTTACCTTTACCCTTACCCTTACCCTTACCCTTACCCTTACCCTTACCCTTACCCTTACCCTTACCCTTACCCTTACCCTTACCCTTACCCTTACCCTTAACCTTGCTTTTACCCTTAAGCTTACCCTTACCCTTACCCTTACCCTTACCCTTACACTTACCCTTACCCTTACCCTTACCCTTGCTTTTACCCTTAAGCTTACCCTTACCCTTACCCTTACCCTTACCCTTACCCTTACCCTTACCCTTACCCTTACCCTTACCCTTGCTTTTACCCTCAGGCTTACCCTTACCTTTACCCTTACCCTTACCCTTACCCTTACCCTTACCCTTACCCTTACCCTTACCCTTGCTTTTACCCTTAGGCTTACCCTTACCTTTACCCTTACCCTTACCCTTACCCTTACCCTTACCCTTACCCTTACCCTTACCCTTACCCTTACCCTTACCCTTACCCTTACACTTGCTTTTACCCTTAAGCTTACCCTTACCTCTACCCTTACCCTTACCCTTACCCTTACCCTAACCCTTGCTTTTACCCTTTAGCTTACCCTTACCCTTACCCTTACCCTTACCCTTACCCTTACCCTTACCCTTACCCTTACCCTTACCCTTACCCTTACCCTTACCCTTACCCTTACCCTTACCCTTACCCTTACCCTTGCTTTTACCCTTAAGCTTACCCTTACCCTTACCCTTACCCTTACCCTTACCCTTACCCTTACCCTTACCCTTACCCTTACCCTTGCTTTTACCCTTAAGCTTACCCTTACCCTTACCCTTACCCTTACCCTTACCCTTGCTTTTAACCTTAGGCTTACCCTTACCTTTACCCTTACCCTTACCCTTACCTTTACCCTTACCCTTACCCTTACCCTTACCCTTACCCTTACCCTTACCCTTGCTTTTACCCTTAAGCTTACCCTTACCCTTACCATTACCCTTACCCTTACCCTTACCCTTGCTTTACCCTTAAGCTTACCCTTTCCCTTACCCTTACCCTTACCCTTACCCTTGCTTTTACCCTTAGGCTTACCCTTACCCTTACCCTTACCCTTACCCTTGCTTTTACCCTCAAGCTTACCCTTACCCTTACCCTTACTCTTACCCTTACCCTTACCCTTACCCTTACCCTTACCCTAACCCTTACCCTTACCCTTACCCTTACCCTTACCCTTACCCTTGCTTTTACCCTTAGGCTTACCCTTACCTTTACCCTTACCCTAACCCTTACCCTTACCCTTACCCTTACCCTTACCCTTGCTTTTACCCTTAAGCTTACCCTTACCCTTACCCTTACCCTTACCCTTACCCTTACCCTTACCCTTGCTTTTACCCTTAAGCTTACCCTTACCCTTACCCTTACCCTTACCCTTACCCTTACCCTTACCCTTACCCTTACCCTTACCCTTACCCTTGCTTTTACCCTTAAGCTTACCCTTACCCTTACCCTTACCCTTACCCTTACCCTAACCCTTACCCTTGCTTTTACCCTTAAGCTTACCCTTACCCTTACCCTTACCCTTACCCTTACCTTTACCCTTACCCTTACCCTTACCCTTACCCTTACCCTTACCCTTACCCTTACCCTTACCCTTACCCTTACCCTTACCCTTACCCTTACCCTTAACCTTGCTTTTACCCTTAAGCTTACCCTTACCCTTACCCTTACCCTTACCCTTACCCTTACCCTTACCCTTACCCTTACCCTTGCTTTTACCCTTAAGCTTACCCTTACCCTTACCCTTACCCTTACCCTTACCCTTACCCTTACCCTTACCCTTACCCTTGCTTTTACCCTTAGGCTTACCCTTACCTTTACCCTTACCCTTACCCTTACCCTTACCCTTACCCTTACCCTTACCCTTGCATATACCCTTAAGCTTACCCTTACCCTTACCCTTACCCTTACCCTTACCCTTACCCTTGCTTTTACCCTTAAGCTTACCCTTACCCTTACCCTTACCCTTGCTTTTACCCTTGCTTTTACCCTTAGGCTTACCCTTACCCTTACCCTTACCCTTACCCTTGCTTTTACCCTTAAGCTTACCCTTACCCTTACTCTTACACTTACCCTTACCCTTACCCTTACCCTTACCCTTACCCTTACCCTTACCCTTACCCTTACCCTTGCTTTTACCCTTAGGCTTACCCTTACCTTTACCCTTACCCTAACCCTTACCCTTACCCTTACCCTTACCCTTACCCTTGCTTTTACCCTTAAGCTTACCCTTACCCTTACCCTTGCCCTTACCCTTACACTTACCCTTACCCTTGCTTTTACCCTTAAGCTTACCCTTACCCTTACCCTTACCCTTACCCTTACCCTTACCCTTACCCTTACCCTTACCCTTACCCTTACCCTTACCCTTACCCTTACCCTTACCCTTACCCTTGCTTTTACCCTTAAGCTTACCCTTACCCTTACCCTTACCCTTACCCTTACCCTTACCCTTACCCTTACCCTTATCCTTGCTTTTACCCTTAGGCTTACCCTTACCTTTACCCTTACCCTTACCCTTACCCTTACCCTTACCCTTGCTTTTACCCTTAAGCTTACCCTTACCCTTACCCTTACCCTTAAGCTTACCCTTACCCTTACCCTTACCCTTACCCTTACCCTTACCCTTACCCTTACCCTTACCCTTACCCTTACCCTTACCCTTACCCTTACCCTTACCCTTACCCTTGCTTTTACCCTTAAGCTTACCCTTACCCTTACCCTTACCCTTGCTTTTACCCTTAAGCTTACCCTTACCCTTACCCTTACCCTTACCCTTAAGCTTTCCCTTACCCTTACCCTTACCCTTACCCTTACCCTTACCCTAACCCTTACCCTTGCTTTTACCCTTAAGCTTACCCTTACCCTTACCCTTACCCTTACCCTTACCCTTACCCTTACCCTTACCTTTACCCTTACCCTTACCCTTACCCTTACCCTTACCCTTACCCTTACCCTTACCCTTACCCTTACCCTTACCCTTGCTTTTACCCTTAAGCTTACCCTTACCCTTACCCTTACCCTTACCCTTACCCTTACCCTTACCCTTACCCTTACCCTTACCCTTACCCTTACCCTTACCCTTACCCCTACCCTTACCCTTACCCTTACCCTTACCCTTGCTTTTACCCTTAAGCTTACCCTTACCCTTACCCTTACCCTTACCCTTACCCTTACCCTTACCCTTGCTTTTACCCTTAGGCTTACCCTTACCTTTACCCTTACCCTTACCCTTACCCTTACCCTTACCCTTACCCTTACCCTTACCCTTGCTTTTACCCTTAAGCTTACCCTTACCCTTACCCTTACCCTTACCCTTACCCTTGCTTTTACCCTTAAGCTTACCCTTACCCTTACCCTTACCCTTACCCTTACCCTTGCTTTTACCCTTAGGCTTACCCTTACCCTTACCCTTACTCTTACCCTTGCTTTTACCCTTAAGCTTACCCTTACCCTTACCCTTACTCTTACCCTTACCCTTACCCTTACCCTTACCCTTACCCTTACCCTTACCCTTACCCTTACCCTTACCCTTACCCTTACCCTTGCTTTTACCCTTAGACTTACCCTTACCTTTACCCTTACCCTAACCCTTACCCTTACCCTTACCCTTACCCTTACCCTTGCTTTTACCCTTAAGCTTACCCTTACCCTTACCCTTGCCCTTACTCTTACCCTTACCCTTACCCTTGCTTTTACCCTTAAGCTTACCCTTACCCTTACCCTTACCCTTACCCTTACCCTTACCCTTACCCTTACCCTTACCCTTACCCTTACCCTTACCCTTATCCTTGCTTTTACCCTTAGGCTTACCCTTACCTTTACCCTTACCCTAACCCTTACCCTTACCCTTACCCTTGCTTTTACCCTTAAGCTTACCCTTACCCTTACCCTTACCCCTACCCTTAAGCTTACCCTTACCCCTACCCTTACCCTTACCCTTACCCTTACCCTTACCCTTACCCTTACCCTTACCCTTACCCTTACCCTTGCTTTTACCCTTAAGCTTACCCTTACCCTTACCCTTACCCTTACCCTTAAGCTTTCCCTTACCCTTACCCTTACCCTTACCCTTACCCTTACCCTTACCCTTACCCTTACCCTTACCCTTACCCTTACCCTCAGCTTACCCTTACCCTTACCCTTACCCTTACCCTTACCCTTACCCTTACCCTTACCCTTGCCCTTACCCTTACCCTTGCTTTTACCCTTAAGCTTACCCTTACCCTTACCCTTACCCTTGCTTTTACCCTTAAGCTTACCCTTACCCTTACCCTTACCCTTACCCTTAAGCTTACCCTTACCCTTACCCTTACCCTTACCCTCACCCTTACCCTTACCCTTGCTTTTACCCTTAAGCTTACCCTTACCCTTACCCTTACCCTTACCCTTAAGCTTACCCTTACCCTTACCCTTACCCTTACCCTTACCCTTACCCTTGCTTTTACCCTTAAGCTTACCCTTACCCTTACCCTTACCCTTACCCTTAAGCTTACCCTTACCCTTAACCTTACCCTTACCCTTACCCTTACCCTTACCCTTACCCTTACCCTTACCCTTACCCTTACCCTTACCCTTACCCTTACCCTTGCTTTTACCCTTAAGCTTACCCTTACCCTTACCCTTACCCTTACCCTTACCCTTACCCTTAAGCTTACCCTTACCCTTACCCTTACCCTTACCCTTACCCTTACCCTTACCCTTACCCTTACCCTTACCCTTACCCTTACCCTTACCCTTACTTTTACCCTTAAGCTTACCCTTACCCTCACCCTTAACCTTACCCTTACCCTTACCCTTACCCTTACCCTTACCCTTGCTTTTACCCTTAGGCTTACCCTTACCTTTACCCTTACCCTTACCCTTACCCTTACCCTTACCCTTACCCTTACCCTTACCCTTACCCTTACCCTTACCTTTACCCTTACCCTTGCTTTTACCCTTAAGCTTACCCTTACCCTTACCCTTACCCTTACCCTTACCCTTACTCTTGCTTTTACCCTTCAGCTTACCCTTACCCTTACCCTTACCCCTACCCTTACCCTTGCTTTTACCCTTAGGCTTACCCTTACCCTTTCCCTTACCCTTACCCTTGCTTTTACCCTTAAGCTTACCCTTACCCTTACCCTTACCCTTACCCTTACCCTTACCCTTACCCTTACCCTTACCCTTACCCTTACCCTTACCCTCACCCTTACCCTCACCCTAACCCTTACCCTTACCCTTACCCTTACCCTCACCCTTGCTTTTACCCTTAGGCTTACCCTTACCTTTACCCTTACCCTTACCCTTACCCTTACCCTTACCCTTACCCTTGCTTTTACCCTTAAGCTTACCCTTACCCTTACCCTTACCCTTACCCTTACCCTTACCCTTACCCTTACCCTTACCCTTACCCTTACCCTTGCTTTTACCCTTAAGCTTACCCTTACCCTTACCCTTACCCTTACCCTTACCCTTACCCTTACCCTCACCCTTACCCTTACCCTTACCCTCACCCTTGCTTTTACCCTTAAGCTTACCCTTACCCTTACCCTTACCCTTACCCTTAAGCTTACCCTTACCCTTACCCTTACCCTTACCCTCACCCTTACCCTTACCCTTGCTTTTACCCTTAAGCTTATCCTTACCCTTACCCTTACCCTTACCCTTAAGCTTACCCTTACCCTTACCCTTACCCTTACCCTTACCCTTACCCTTGCTTTTACCCTTAAGCTTACCCTCACCCTTACCCTTACCCTTACCCTTAAGCTTACCCTTACCCTTACCCTTACCCTTACCCTTACCCTTACCCTTACCCTTACCCTTACCCTTACCCTTACCCTTACCCTTACCCTTACCCTTGCTTTTACTCTTAAGCTTACCCTTACCCTTACCCTTACCCTTACCCTTACCCTTAAGCTTACCCTTACCCTTACCCTTACCCTTACCCTTACCCTTACCCTTACCCTTACCCTTACCCTTACCCTTACCCTTACCCTTACTTTTACCCTTAAGCTTACCCTTACCCTTACCCTTAACCTTACCCTTACCCTTACCCTTACCCTTACCCTTACCCTTGCTTTTACCCTTAGGCTTACCCTTACCTTTACCCTTACCCTTACCCTTATCCTTACCCTTACCCTTACCCTTACCCTTACCCTTACCCTTACCCTTACCCTTACCCTTACCCTTACCCTTACCCTTACCCTTACCCTTACCTTTACCCTTACCCTTGCTTTTACCCTTAAGCTTACCCTTACCCTTACCCTTACCCTTACCCTTACCCTTACTCTTGCTTTTACCCTTAAGCTTACCCTTACCCTTACCCTTACCCCTACCCTTACCCTTGCTTTTACCCTTAGGCTTACCCTTACCCTTTCCCTTACCCTTACCCTTGCTTTTACCCTTAAGCTTACCCTTACCCTTACCCTTACCCTTACCCTTACCCTTACCCTTACCCTTACCCTTACCCTTACCCTTACCCTTACCCTCACCCTTACCCTCACCCTAACCCTTACCCTTACCCTTACCCTTACCCTTACCCTTGCTTTTACCCTTAGGCTTACCCTTACCTTTACCCTTACCCTTACCCTTACCCTTACCCTCACCCTTACCCTTACCCTTGCTTTTACCCTTAAGCTTACCCTTACCCTTACCCTTACCCTTACCCTTACCCTTACCCTTACCCTTACCCTTACCCTTACCCTTACCCTTGCTTTTACCCTTAAGCTTACCCTTACCCTTACCCTTACCCTTACCCTTACCCTTACCCTTACCCTTACCCTTACCCTTACCCTCACCCTTGCTTTTACCCTTAAGCTTACCCTTACCCTTACCCTTACCCTTACCCTTACCCTTGCCCTTGCTTTTACCCTTAAGCTTACCCTTACCCTTACCCTTACCCTTACCCTTACCCTTGCTTTTACCCTTAGGCTTACCCTTACCCTTAACCTTACCCTTACCCTTGCTTTTACCCTTAAGCTTACCCTTACCCTTACCCTTACCCTTACTCTTACCCTTACCCTTACCCTTACCCTTACCCTTGCTTTTACCCTTAGGCTTACCCTTACCTTTACCCTTACCCTTACCCTTACGCTTACCCTTACCCTTACCCTTACCCTTACCCTTACCCTTGCTTTTACCCTTAAGCTAACCCTTACCCTTACCCTTACCCTTACCCTTACCCTTAACCTTACCCTTACCCTTGCTTTTACCCTTAAGCTCACCCTTACCCTTACCCTTACCCTTACCCTTAACCTTACCCTTACCCTTACCCTTACCCTTACCCTTACCCTTACCCTTACCCTTACCCTTACCCTTACCCTAACCCTTACCCTTACCCTTGCTTTTACCCTTAGGCTTACCCTTACCTTTACCCTTACCCTTACCCTTACCCTTACCCTTACCCTTACCCTTACCCTTACCCTTACCCTTACCCTTACCCTTACCCTTACCCTTACCCTTACCCTTGCTTTTACCCTTAAGCTTACCCTTACTCTTACCCTTACTCTTACCCTTACCCTTACCCTTTCCCTTGCTTTTACCCTTAAGCTTACCCTTACCCTTTCCCTTACCCTTACCCTTACCCTTACCCTTACCCTTACCCTTACCCTTACCCTTACCCTTACCCTTCCCTTGCTTTTACCCTTAAGCTTACCCTTACCCTTACCCTTACCCTTACCCTTGCTTTTACCCTTAAGCTTACCCTTACCCTTACCCTTACCCTTACCCTTACCCTTACCCTTACCCTTACCCTTACCCTTACCCTTACCCTTGCTTTTACCCTTAAGCTTACCCTTACCCTTACCCTTACCCTAACCCTTACCCTTACCCTTGCTTTTACCCTTAAGCTTACCCTTACCCTTACCCTTACCCTTACCCTTAAGCTTACCCTTACCCTTACCCTTACCCTTACCCTTACCCTTACCCTTACCCTTGCTTTTACCCTTAAGCTTACCCTTACCCTTACCCTTACCCTTACCCTTACCCTTACCCTTACCCTTACCCTTACCCTTACCCTTGCTTTTACCCTTAGGCTTACCCTTACCTTTACCCTTACCCTTACCCTTACCCTTACCCTTACCCTTACCCTTACCCTTACCCTTACCCTTGCTTTTACCCTTAAGCTTACCCTTACCCTTACCCTTACCCTTACCCTTACCCTTACCCTTACCCTTACCCTTACCCTTGCTTTTACCCTTAAGCTTACCCTTACCCTTACCCTTACCCTTACCCTTACCCTTACCCTTACCCTTACCCTTACCCTTACCCTTGCTTTTACCCTTAAGCTTACCCTTACCCTTACCCTTACCCTTACCCTTACCCTTACCCTTACCCTTACCCTTACCCTTGCTTTTACCCTTAGGCTTACCCTTACCTTTACCCTTACCCTTACACTTACCCTTACCCTTACCCTTACCCTTGCTTTTACCCTTAAGCTTACCCTTACCCTTACCCTTACCCTTACCCTTACCCATACCCTTGCTTTTACCCTTAAGCTTACCCTTACCCTTACCCTTACTCTTACCCTCACCCTTGCTTTTACCCTTAGGCTTACCCTTACCCTCACCCTTACCCTTACCCTTGCTTTTACCCTTAAGCTTACCCTTACTCTTACCCTTACCCTTACCCTTACCCTTACCCTTACCCTTACCCTTACCCTTACCCTTACCCTTACCCTTACCCTTACCCTTACCCTTACCCTTACCCTTACCCTTACCCTTACCCTTACCCTTACCCTTACCCTTACCCTTACCCTTACCCTTACCCTTACCCTTACCCTTACCCTTACCCTTACCCTTACCCTTACCCTTACCCTTACCCTTACCCTTACCCTTACCCTTACCCTAACCCTTGCTTTTACCCTTAGGCTTACCCTTACCTTTACCCTTACCCTTACCCTTACCCTTACCCTTACCCTTACCCTTACCCTTACCCTTACCCTTACCCTTACCCTTACCCTTGCTTTTACCCTTAAGCTTACCCTTACCCTTACCCTTACCCTTACCCTTACCCTTACCCTTACCCTAAGCCTTGCTTTTACCCTTAAGCTTACCCTTACCCTTACCCTTACCCTTACCCTTACCCTTACCCTCACCCTTACCCTTACCCTTACCCTTACCCTTACCCTTACCCTTACCCTTGCTTTTACCCTTAAGCTTACCCTTACCCTTACCCTTACCCTTACCCTTACCCTTGCTTTTACCCTTAGGCTTACCCTTACCCTTACCCTTACCCTTACCCTTGCTTTTACCCTTAAGCTTACCCTTACCCTTACCCTTACCCTTACCCTTACCCTTACCCTTACCCTTACCCTTACCCTTACCCTTACCCTTACCCTTACCCTTACCCTTACCCTTACCCTTACCCTTACCCTTACCCTTACCCTTACCCTTACCCTTACCCTTACCCTTACCCTAACCCTTGCTTTTACCCTTAGGCTTTCCCTTAACTTTACCCTTACCCTTACCCTTACCCTTACCCTTACCCTTACCCTTACCCTTACCCTTACCCTTACACTTGCTTTTACCCTTAAGCTTACCCTTACCCTTACCCTTACCCTTACCCTTACCCTTGCTTTTACCCTTAAGCTTACCCTTACCCTTACCCTTACCCTTACCCTTACCCTTACCCTTACCCTTACCCTTACCCTTACCCTTGCTTTTACCCTTAAGCTTACCCTCACCCTTACCCTTACCCTTACCCTTAAGCTTACCCTTACCCTTACCCTTACCCTTACCCTTACCCTTACCCTTACCCTTACCCTTACCCTTACCCTTACCCTTGCTTTTACCCTTAAGCTTACCCTTACCCTTACCCTTACCCTTACCCTTACCCTTAAGCTTACCCTTACCCTTACCCTTACCCTTACCCTTACCCTTACCCTTACCCTTACCCTTACCCTTACCCTTACCCTTACCCTTACTTTTACCCTTAAGCTTACCCTTACCCTTACCCTTAACCTTACCCTTACCCTTACCCTTACCCTTACCCTTACCCTTGCTTTTACCCTTAGGCTTACCCTTACCTTTACCCTTACCCTTACCCTTATCCTTACCCTTACCCTTACCCTTACCCTTACCCTTACCCTTACCCTTACCCTTACCCTTACCCTTACCCTTACCCTTACCCTTACCCTTACCTTTACCCTTACCCTTGCTTTTACCCTTAAGCTTACCCTTACCCTTACCCTTACCCTTACCCTTACCCTTACTCTTGCTTTTACCCTTAAGCTTACCCTTACCCTTACCCTTACCCCTACCCTTACCCTTGCTTTTACCCTTAGGCTTACCCTTACCCTTTCCCTTACCCTTACCCTTGCTTTTACCCTTAAGCTTACCCTTACCCTTACCCTTACCCTTACCCTTACCCTTACCCTTACCCTTACCCTTACCCTTACCCTTACCCTCACCCTTACCCTCACCCTAACCCTTACCCTTACCCTTACCCTTACCCTTACCCTTGCTTTTACCCTTAGGCTTACCCTTACCTTTACCCTTACCCTTACCCTTACCCTTACCCTCACCCTTACCCTTACCCTTGCTTTTACCCTTAAGCTTACCCTTACCCTTACCCTTACCCTTACCCTTACCCTTACCCTTACCCTAACCCTTACCCTTACCCTTACCCTTACCCTTGCTTTTACCCTTAAGCTTACCCTTACCCTTACCCTTACCCTTACCCTTACCCTTACCCTTACCCTTACCCTTACCCTTACCCTTACCCTCACCCTTGCTTTTACCCTTAAGCTTACCCTTACCCTTACCCTTACCCTTACCCTTACCCTTGCCCTTGCTTTTACCCTTAAGCTTACCCTTACCCTTACCCTTACCCTTACCCTTACCCTTGCTTTTACCCTTAGGCTTACCCTTACCCTTAACCTTACCCTTACCCTTGCTTTTACCCTTAAGCTTACCCTTACCCTTACCCTTACCCTTACTCTTACCCTTACCCTTACCCTTACCCTTACCCTTGCTTTTACCCTTAGGCTTACCCTTACCTTTACCCTTACCCTTACCCTTACGCTTACCCTTACCCTTACCCTTACCCTTACCCTTACCCTTGCTTTTACCCTTAAGCTAACCCTTACCCTTACCCTTACCCTTACCCTTACCCTTAACCTTACCCTTACCCTTGCTTTTACCCTTAAGCTCACCCTTACCCTTACCCTTACCCTTACCCTTACCCTTACCCTTACCCTTACCCTTACCCTTACCCTTACCCTTACCCTTACCCTTACCCTTACCCTTACCCTTACCCTAACCCTTACCCTTACCCTTGCTTTTACCCTTAGGCTTACCCTTACCTTTACCCTTACCCTTACCCTTACCCTTACCCTTACCCTTACCCTTACCCTTACCCTTTCCCTTACCCTTACCCTTACCCTTACCCTTACCCTTACCCTTGCTTTTACCCTTAAGCTTACCCTTACTCTTACCCTTACTCTTACCCTTACCCTTACCCTTTCCCTTGCTTTTACCCTTAAGCTTACCCTTACCCTTTCCCTTACCCTTACCCTTACCCTTACCCTTACCCTTACCCTTACCCTTACCCTTACCCTTCCCTTGCTTTTACCCTTAAGCTTACCCTTACCCTTACCCTTACCCTTACCCTTGCTTTTACCCTTAAGCTTACCCTTACCCTTACCCTTACCCTTACCCTTACCCTTACCCTTACCCTTACCCTTACCCTTACCCTTGCTTTTACCCTTAAGCTTACCCTTACGTTTACCCTTACCCTTACCCTTACCCTTGCTTTTACCCTTAAGCTTACCCTTACCCTTACCCTTACCCTTACCCTTAAGCTTACCCTTACCCTTACCCTTACCCTTACCCTTACCCTTACCCTTACCCTTACCCTTGCTTTTACCCTTAAGCTTACCCTTACCCTTACCCTTACCCTTACCCTTACCCTTACCCTTACCCTTACCCTTACCCTTACCCTTGCTTTTACCCTTAGGCTTACCCTTACCTTTACCCTTACCCTTACCCTTACCCTTACCCTTACCCTTACCCTTACCCTTACCCTTACCCTTACCCTTGCTTTTACCCTTAAGCTTACCCTTACCCTTACCCTTACCCTTACCCTTACCCTTACCCTTACCCTTGCTTTTACCCTTAAGCTTACCCTTACCCTTACCCTTACCCTTACCCTTACCCTTACCCTTACCCTTACCCTTACCCTTACCCTTACCCTTGCTTTTACCCTTAAGCTTACCCTTACCCTTACCCTTACCCTTACCCTTACCCTTACCCTTACCCTTGCTTTTACCCTTAAGCTTACCCTTACCCTTACCCTTACCCTTACCCTTACCCTTACCCTTACCCTTACCCTTACCCTTGCTTTTACCCTTAGGCTTACCCTTACCTTTACCCTTACCCTTACACTTACCCTTACCCTTACCCTTACCCTTGCTTTTACCCTTAAGCTTACCCTTACCCTTACCCTTACCCTTACCCTTACCCTTACCCATACCCTTGCTTTTACCCTTAAGCTTACCCTTACCCTTACCCTTACTCTTACCCTCACCCTTGCTTTTACCCTTAGGCTTACCCTTACCCTCACCCTTACCCTTACCCTTGCTTTTACCCTTAAGCTTACCCTTACTCTTACCCTTACCCTTACCCTTACCCTTACCCTTACCCTTACCCTTACCCTTACCCTTACCCTTACCCTTACCCTTACCCTTACCCTTACCCTTACCCTTGCTTTTACCCTTAAGCTTACCCTTACCCTTACCCTTACCCTTACCCTTACCCTTGCCCTTACCCTTACCCTAAGCCTTGCTTTTACCCTTAAGCTTACCCTTACCCTTACCCTTACCCTTACCCTTACCCTTACCCTCACCCTTACCCTTACCCTTACCCTTACCCTTACCCTTACCCTTACCCTTGCTTTTACCCTTACCCTTACCCTTACCCTTACCCTTACCCTTACCCTTACCCATACCCTTGCTTTTACCCTTACCCTTACCCTTACCCTTACCCTTACCCTTACCCTTACCCTTACCCTTACCCTAACCCTTGCTTTTACCCTTAGGCTTACCCTTACCTTTACCCTTACCCTTACCCTTACCCTTACCCTTACCCTTACCCTTACCCTTACCCTTACCCTTACCCTTACCCTTGCTTTTACCCTTAAGCTTACCCTTACCCTTACCCTTACCCTTACCCTTACCCTTACCCTTACCCTTACCCTAAGCCTTGCTTTTACCCTTAAGCTTACCCTTACCCTTACCCTTACCCTTACCCTTACCCTTACCCTCACCCTTACCCTTACCCTTACCCTTACCCTTACCCTTACCCTTACCCTTGCTTTTACCCTTAAGCTTACCCTTACCCTTACCCTTACCCTTACCCTTACCCTTGCTTTTACCCTTAGGCTTACCCTTACCCTTACCCTTACCCTTACCCTTGCTTTTACCCTTAAGCTTACCCTTACCCTTACCCTTACCCTTACCCTTACCCTTACCCTTACCCTTACCCTTACCCTTACCCTTACCCTTACCCTTACCCTTACCCTTACCCTTACCCTTACCCTTACCCTTACCCTTACCCTTACCCTTACCCTTACCCTTACCCTTACCCTTACCCTAACCCTTGCTTTTACCCTTAGGCTTACCCTTAACTTTACCCTTACCCTTACCCTTACCCTTACCCTTACCCTTACCCTTACCCTTACCCTTACCCTTACACTTGCTTTTACCCTTAAGCTTACCCTTACCCTTACCCTTACCCTTACCCTTACCCTTACCCTTGCTTTTACCCTTAAGCTTACCCTTACCCTTACCCTTACCCTTACCCTTACCCTTACCCTTACCCTTACCCTTACCCTTACCCTTACCCTTACCCTTACCCTTGCTTTTACCCTCAAGCTTACCCTTACCCTTACCCTAACCCTTACCCCTACCCTTACCCTTGCTTTTACCCTTAAGCTTACCCTTACCCTTACCCTTACCCTTACCCTTACCCTTACCCTTACCCTTACCCTTACCCTTGCTTTTACCCTTAGGCTTACCTTTACCCTTACCCTTACCCTTACCCTTGCTTTTACCCTTAAGCTTACCCTTACCCTTACCCTTACCCTTACCCTTACCCTTACCCTTACCCTTACCCTTACCCTTACCCTTACCCTTACCCTTACCCTTGCTTTTACCCTTAGGCTTACCCTTACCTTTACCCTTACCCTTACCCTTATCCTTACCCTTACCCTTACCCTTACCCTTGCATTTACCCTTAAGCTTACCCTTACCCTTACCCTTACCCTTACCCTTACCCTTACCCTTGCTTTTACCCTCAAGCTTACCCTTACCCTTACCCTTACCCTTACCCTTACCCTTACCCTTACCCTTACCCTTACCCTTGCTTTTACCCTTAAGCTTACCCTTACCCTTACCCTTACCCTTACCCTTAAGCTTACCCTTACCCTTACCCTTACCCTTACCCTTACCCTTACCCTTACCCTTACCCTTACCCTTACCCTTACCCTTGCTTTTACCCTTAAGCTTACCCTTACCCTTACCCTTACCCTTATCTTTACCCTTGCTTTTACCCTTAAGCTTACCCTTACCCTTACCCTTACCCTTACCCTTAAGCTTACCCTTACCCTTACCCTTACCCTTACCCTTACCCTTACCCTTACCCTTACCCTTACCCTTACCCTTACCCTTACCCTTACCCTTACCCTTACCCTTACCCTTGCTTTTACCCTTAAGCTCACCCTTACCCTTACTCTTACCCTTACCCTTACCCTTACCCTTACCCTTACCCTTACCCTTACCCTTACCCTTACCCTTACCCTTACCCTTGCTTTTACCCTTAGGCTTACCCTTACCTTCACCCTTACCCTTACCCTTACCCTTACCCTTACCCTTGCTTTTACCCTTAAGCTTACCCTTACCCTTACCCTTACCCTTACCCTTACCCTTACCCTTACCCTTACCCTTACCCTTACCCTTACCCTTACCCTTGCTTTTACCCTTAAGCTTACCCTTACGCTTACCCTTACCCTTACCCTTACCCTTACCCTTACCCTTACCCTTACCCTTACCCTTACCCTTACCCTTACCCTTGCTTTTACCCTTAAGCTTACCCTTACCCTTACCCTTACCCTTACCCTTACCCTTACCCTTACCCTTACCCTTACCCCTACCCTTGCTTTTACCCTTAAGCTTAACCTTACCCTTACCCTTACCCTTACCCTTACCCTTACCCTTACCCTTACCCTTGCTTTTGCCCTTAAGCTTACCCTTACCCTTACCCTTACCCTTACCCTTACCCTTACCCTTTCCCTTACCCTTGCTTTTACCCTTAAGCTTACCCTTACCCTTACCCTTACCCTCACCCTTACCCTTGCTTTTACTCTTAGGCTTACCCTTACCCTTACCCTTACCCTTACCCTTACCCTTACCCTTACCCTTACCCTTACCTTTACCCTTACCCTTGCTTTTACCCTTAAGCTTACCCTTACCCTTACCCTTACCCTCACCCTTACCCTTGCTTTTACCCTTAAGCTTACCCTTACCCTTACCCTTACCCTTACCCTTACCCTTACCCTTACCCTTACCCTTACCCTAACCCTTGCTTTTACCCTTAAGCTTACCCTTACCCTTACCCTTACCCTTACCCTTAAGCTTACCCTTACCCTTACCCTTACCCTTACCCTTACCCTTACCCTTACCCTTACCCTTACCCTTACCCTTGCTTTTACCCTTAAGCTTACCCTTACCCTTACCCTTACCCTTACCCTTACCCCTACCCTTGCTTTTACCCTTAAGCTTACCCTTACCCTTACACTTACCCTTAAGCTTACCCTTACCCTTACCCTTACCCTTACCCTTACCCTTACCCTTACCCTTACCCTTGCTTTTACCCTTAAGCTTACCCTTACCCTTACCCTTACCCTTACCCTTACCCTTACCCTTACCCTTAACCTTACCCTTACCCTTACCCTTACCCTTGCTTTTACCCTTAGGCTTACCCTTACCTTTACCCTTATCCTTACCCTTACCCTTACCCTTACCCTTACCCTTACCCTTACCCTTGCTTTTACCCTTAAGCTTACCCTTACCCTTACCCTTACCCTCACCCTTACCCTTACCCTTACCCTTACCCTTACCCTTACCCTTACCCTTACCCTTACCCTTACCCTTACCCTTGCTTTTACCCTTAAGCTTACCCTTACCCTTACCCTTACCCTTACCCTTACCCTTACCCTTACCCCTACCCTTGCTTTTACCCTTAAGCTTAACCTTACCCTTACCCTTACCCTTACCCTTACCCTTACCGTTGCTTTTACCCTTAAGCTTACCCTTACCCTTACCCTTACCCTTACCCTTACCCTTACCCTTACCCTCACCCTTGCTTTTACCCTTAAGCTTACCCTTACCCTTACCCTTACCCTTACCCTTACCCTTACCCTTGCTTTTACCCTTAGGCTTACCCTTACCCTTACCCTTACCCTTGCTTTTACCCTTAAGCTTACCCTTACACTTACCCTTACCCTTACCCTTACCCTTACCCTTACCCTTACCCTTACCCTTACCCTTGTCCTTGCTTTTACCCTTAAGCTTACCTTTACCCTTACCCTTACCCTTACCCTTACCCTTACCCTCACCCTTACCCTTGCTTTTACCCTTAAGCTTACCCTTACCCTTACCCTTACCCTTACCCTTACCCTTACCCTTACCCTTACCCTTACCCTTACCCTAACCCTTGCTTTCACCCTTAAGCTTACCCTTACCCTTACCCTTACCCTTACATTTAAGCTTACCCTTACCCTTACCCTTACCCTTACCTTTACCCTTACCCTTACCCTTACCCTTACCCTTACCCTTACCCTTACCCTTGCTTTTACCCTTAAGCTTACCCTTGGCCTTACCCTTACCCTAAAGCTTACCCTTACCCTTACCCTTACCCTTACCCTTACCCTTACCCTTACCCTTACCCTTACCCTTACCCTTACCCTTGCTTTTACCCTTAAGCTTACCCTTACCCTTACCCTTACCCTTACCCTTACCCTTAACCTTACCCTTACCCTTACCCTTACCCTTACCCTTGCTTTTACCCTTAGGCTTACCCTTACCTTTACCCTTACCCTTACCCTTACCCTTACCCTTACCCTTACCCTTACCCTTGCTTTTACCCTTAAGCTTACCCTTACCCTTACCCTTACCCTTACCCTTACCCTTGCTTTTACCCTTAAGCTTACCCTTACCCTTACCCTTACCCTTACCCTTACCCTTACCCTTACCCTTACCCTTACCCTAACCCTTGCTTTTACCCTTAAGCTTACCCTTACCTTTACCCTTACCCTTACCCTTACCCTTACCCTTACCCTTACCCTTACCCTTACCCTTACCCTTGCTTTTACCCTTAAGCTTACCCTTACCCTTACCCTTACCCTTACCCTTACCCTTACCCTTACCCTTGCTTTTACCCTTAAGCTTTCCCTTACCCTTACCCTTATCCTTACCCTTACCCTTACCCTTACCCTTACCCTTACCCTTACCCTTACCCTTACCCTTGCTTTTACCCTAAAGCTTACCCTTACCCTTACCCTTACCCTTAAGCTTACCCTTACCCTTACCCTTACCCTTACCCTTACCCTTACCCTTACCCTTACCCTTACCCTTGCTTTTACCCTTAAGCTTACCCTTACCCTTACCCTTACCCTTACCCTTACCCTTGCTTTTACCCTTAAGCTTACCCTTACCCTTACCCTTACCCTTACCCTTAAGCTTACCCTTACCCTTACCCTTACCCTTACCCTTACCCTTACCCTTACCCTTACCCTTACCCTTACCCTTACCCTTACCCTTACCCTTACCCTTACCCTTGCTTTTACCCTTAAGCTTACCCTTACCCTTACCCTTACCCTTACCCTTACCCTTACCCTTACCCTTACCCTTACCCTTACCCTTGCTTTTACCCTTAGGCTTACCCTTACCTTTACCCTTACCCTTACCCTTACCCTTACCCTTGCTTTTACCCTTAAGCTTACCCTTACCCTTACCCTTACCCTTACCCTTACCCTTACCCTTACCCTTACCCTTACTTTTACCCTTAAGCTTACCCTTACCCTTACCCTTACCCTTGCTTTTACCCTTAAGCTAACCCTTACCCTTACCCTTACCCTTACCCTTACCCTTACCCTTACCCTTACCCTTACCCTTACCCTTACCCTTACCCTTACCCTTACCCTTGCTTTTACCCTTAAGCTTACCCTTACCCTTACCCTTACCCTTACCCTTACCCTTACCCTTACCCTTGCTTTTACCCTTAAGCTTACCCTTACCCTTACCCTTACCCTTACCCTTGCTATTACCCTTAGGCTTACCCTTACCCTTACCCTTACCCTTACCCTTGCTTTTACCCTTAAGCTTACCCTTACCCTTACCCTTACCCTTACCCTTACCCTTACCCTTACCCTTACCCTTACCCTTACCCTTACCCTTACCCTTACCCTTACCCTTACCCTTACCCTAACCCTTACCCTTACCCTTGCTTTTACCCTTAGGCTTACCCTTACCTTTACCCTTACCCTTACCCTTACCCTTACCCTTACCCTTACCCTTACCCTTACCCTTACCCTTACCCTTACCCTTACCCTTGCTTTTACCCTTAAGCTTACCCTTACTCTTACCCTTACTCTTACCCTTACCCTTACCCTTTCCCTTGCTTTTACCCTTAAGCTTACCCTTACCCTTTCCCTTGCCCTTACCCTTACCCTTACCCTTACCCTTACCCTTACCCTTACCCTTACCCTTACCCTTACCCTTACCCTTCCCTTGCTTTTACCCTTAAGCTTACCCTTACCCTTACCCTTACCCTTACCCTTGCTTTTACCCTTAAGCTTACCCTTACCCTTACCCTTACCCTTACCCTTACCCTTACCCTTACCCTTACCCTTACCCTTGCTTTTACCCTTAAGCTTACCCTTACCCTTACCCTTACCCTTACCCTTACCCTTGCTTTTACCCTTAAGCTTACCCTTACCCTTACCCTTACCCTTACCCTTAAGCTTACCCTTACCCTTACCCTTACCCTTACCCTTACCCTTACCCTTACCCTTACCCTTACCCTTACCCTTGCTTTTACCCTTAAGCTTACCCTTACCCTTACCCTTACCCTTACCCTTACCCTTACCCTTGCTTTTACCCTTAGGCTTACCCTTACCTTTACCCTTACCCTTACCCTTACCCTTACCCTTACCCTTACCCTTACCCTTACCCTTACCCTTACCCTTACCCTTACCCTTGCTTTTACCCTTAAGCTTACCCTTACCCTTACCCTTACCCTTACCCTTACCCTTACCCTTACCCTTGCTTTTACCCTTAAGCTATCCCTTACCCTTACCCTTACCCTTACCCTTACCCTTACCCTTACCCTTACCCTTACCCTTGCTTTTACCCTTAAGCTTACCCTTACCCTTACCCTTACCCTTACCCTTACCCTTACCCTTACCCTTACCCTTACCCTTACCCTTACCCTTACCCTTACCCTTACCCTTACCCTTACCCTTACCCTTACCCTTACCCTTACCCTTACCCTTACCCTTACCCTTACCCTTACCCTTACCCTTACCCTTACCCTTACCCTTACCCTTACCCTTACCCTTACCCTTACCCTTACCCTTACCCTTACCCTTACCCTTACCCTTACCCTTACCCTTACCCTTACCCTAACCCTTGCTTTTACCCTTAAGCTTACCCTTACCCTTACCCTTACTCTTACCCTCACCCTTGCTTTTACCCTTAGGCTTACCCTTACCCTCACCCTTACCCTTACCCTTGCTTTTACCCTTAAGCTTACCCTTACCCTTACCCTTACCCTTACCCTTACCCTTACCCTTACCCTTACCCTTACCCTTACCCTTACCCTTACCCTTACCCTTACCCTTACCCTTACCCTTACCCTTACCCTTACCCTTACCCTTACCCTTACCCTTACCCTTACCCTTACCCTTACCCTTACCCTTACCCTTACCCTTACCCTTACCCTTACCCTTACCCTTACCCTTACCCTTACCCTTACCCTTACCCTTACCCTAACCCTTGCTTTTACCCTTAGGCTTACCCTTACCTTTACCCTTACCCTTACCCTTACCCTTACCCTTACCCTTACCCTTACCCTTACCCTTACCCTTACCCTTACCCTTACCCTTACCCTTACCCTTGCTTTTACCCTTAAGCTTACCCTTACCCTTACCCTTACCCTTACCCTTACCCTTACCCTTACCCTAAGCCTTGCTTTTACCCTTAAGCTTACCCTTACCCTTACCCTTACCCTTACCCTTACCCTCACCCTTACCCTTACCCTTACCCTTACCCTTACCCTTACCCTTACCCTTGCTTTTACCCTTAAGCTTACCCTTACCCTTACCCTTACCCTTACCCTTACCCTTGCTTTTACCCTTAGGCTTACCCTTACCCTTACCCTTACCCTTACCCTTGCTTTTACCCTTAAGCTTACCCTTACCCTTACCCTTACCCTTACCCTTAGCCTTACCCTTACCCTTACCCTTACCCTTACCCTTACCCTTACCCTTACCCTTACCCTTACCCTTACCCTTACCCTTACCCTTACCCTTACCCTTACCCTTACCCTTACCCTTACCCTTACCCTTACCCTTACCCTAACCCTTGCTTTTACCCTTAGGCTTACCCTTAACTTTACCCTTACCCTTACCCTTACCCTTACCCTTACCCTTACCCTTACCCTTACCCTTACCCTTACCCTTACACTTGCTTTTACCCTTAAGCTTACCCTTACCCTTACCCTTACCCTTACCCTTACCCTTGCTTTTACCCTTAAGCTTACCCTTACCCTTACCCTTACCCTTACCCTTACCCTTAATCTTACCCTTACCCTTACCCTTACCCTTGCTTTTACCCTTAAGCTTACCCTTACCCTTACCCTAACCCTTACCCCTACCCTTACCCTTGCTTTTACCCTTAAGCTTACCCTTACCCTTACCCTTACCCTTACCCTTACCCTTACCCTTACCCTTACCCTTACCCTTGCTTTTACCCTTAGGCTTACCTTTACCCTTACCCTTACCCTTACCCTTGCTTTTACCCTTAAGCTTACCCTTACCCTTACCCTTACCCTTACCCTTACCCTTACCCTTACCCTTACCCTTACCCTTACCCTTACCCTTACCCTTGCTTTTACCCTTAGGCTTACCCTTACCTTTACCCTTACCCTTACCCTTACCCTTACCCTTACCCTTACCCTTACCCTTGCATTTACCCTTAAGCTTACCCTTACCCTTACCCTTACCCTTACCCTTACCCTTACCCTTGCTTTTACCCTCAAGCTTACCCTTACCCTTACCCTTACCCTTACCCTTACCCTTACCCTTACCCTTGCTTTTACCCTTAAGCTTACCCTTACCCTTACCCTTACCCTTACCCTTAAGCTTACCCTTACCCTTACCCTTACCCTTACCCTTACCCTTACCCTTACCCTTACCCTTACCCTTACCCTTACCCTTACCCTTGCTTTTACCCTTAAGCTTACCCTTACCCTTACCCTTACCCTTATCTTTACCCTTGCTTTTACCCTTAAGCTTACCCTTACCCTTACCCTTACCCTTACCCTTAAGCTTACCCTTACCCTTACCCTTACCCTTACCCTTACCCTTACCCTTACCCTTACCCTTACCCTTACCCTTACCCTTACCCTTACCCTTACCCTTACCCTTGCTTTTACCCTTAAGCTCACCCTTACCCTTACTCTTACCCTTACCCTTACCCTTACCCTTACCCTTACCCTTACCCTTACCCTTACCCTTACCCTTACCCTTACCCTTACCCTTACCCTTACCCTTACCCTTACCCTTGCTTTTACCCTTAGGCTTACCCTTACCTTCACCCTTACCCTTACCCTTACCCTTACCCTTACCCTTACCCTTACCCTTACCCTTACCCTTACCCTTACCCTTACCCTTACCCTTGCTTTTACCCTTAAGCTTACCCTTACCCTTACCCTTACCCTTACCCTTGCTATTACCCTTAGGCTTACCCTTACCCTTACCCTTACCCTTACCCTTGCTTTTACCCTTAAGCTTACCCTTACCCTTACCCTTACCCTTACCCTTACCCTTACCCTTACCCTTACCCTTACCCTTACCCTTACCCTTACCCTTACCCTTACCCTTACCCTAACCCTTACCCTTACCCTTGCTTTTACCCTTAGGCTTACCCTTACCTTTACCCTTACCCTTACCCTTACCCTTACCCTTACCCTTACCCTTACCCTTACCCTTACCCTTACCCTTGCTTTTACCCTTAAGCTTACCCTTACTCTTACCCTTACTCTTACCCTTACCCTTACCCTTTCCCTTGCTTTTACCCTTAAGCTTACCCTTACCCTTTCCCTTGCCCTTACCCTTACCCTTACCCTTACCCTTACCCTCACCCTTACCCTTACCCTTACCCTTACCCTTCCCTTGCTTTTACCCTTAAGCTTACCCTTACCCTTACCCTTACCCTTACCCTTGCTTTTACCCTTAAGCTTACCCTTACCCTTACCCTTACCCTTACCCTTACCCTTACCCTTACCCTTACCCTTACCCTTGCTTTTACCCTTAAGCTTACCCTTACCCTTACCCTTACCCTTACCCTTACCCTTGCTTTTACCCTTAAGCTTACCCTTACCCTTACCCTTACCCTTACCCTTAAGCTTACCCTTACCCTTACCCTTACCCTTACCCTTACCCTTACCCTTACCCTTACCCTTGCTTTTACCCTTAAGCTTACCCTTACCCTTACCCTTACCCTTACCCTTACCCTTACCCTTGCTTTTACCCTTAGGCTTACCCTTACCTTTACCCTTACCCTTACCCTTACCCTTACCCTTACCCTTACCCTTACCCTTACCCTTACCCTTACCCTTGCTTTTACCCTTAAGCTTACCCTTACCCTTACCCTTACCCTTACCCTTACCCTTACCCTTACCCTTGCTTTTACCCTTAAGCTATCCCTTACCCTTACCCTTACCCTTACCCTTACCCTTACCCTTACCCTAACCCTTACCCTTGCTTTTACCCTTAAGCTTACCCTTACCCTTACCCTTACCCTTACCCTTACCCTTACCCTTACCCTTACCCTTACCCTTACCCTTACCCTTACCCTTACCCTTACCCTTACCCTTACCCTTACCCTTACCCTTACCCTTACCCTTACCCTTACCCTTACCCTTACCCTTACCCTTACCCTTACCCTTACCCTTACCCTTACCCTTACCCTTACCCTTACCCTTACCCTTACCCTTACCCTAACCCTTGCTTTTACCCTTAAGCTTACCCTTACCCTTACCCTTACTCTTACCCTCACCCTTGCTTTTACCCTTAGGCTTACCCTTACCCTCACCCTTACCCTTACCCTTGCTTTTACCCTTAAGCTTACCCTTACCCTTACCCTTACCCTTACCCTTACCCTTACCCTTACCCTTACCCTTACCCTTACCCTTACCCTTACCCTTACCCTTACCCTTACCCTTACCCTTACCCTTACCCTTACCCTTACCCTTACCCTTACCCTTACCCTTACCCTTACCCTTACCCTTACCCTTACCCTTACCCTTACCCTTACCCTTACCCTTACCCTTACCCTTACCCTTACCCTTACCCTTACCCTTACCCTTACCCTTACCCTTACCCTAACCCTTGCTTTTACCCTTAGGCTTACCCTTACCTTTACCCTTACCCTTCCCTTACCCTTACCCTTACCCTTACCCTTACCCTTACCCTTACCCTTACCCTTACCCTTGCTTTTACCCTTAAGCTTACCCTTACCCTTACCCTTACCCTTACCCTTACCCTTACCCTAAGCCTTGCTTTTACCCTTAAGCTTACCCTTACCCTTACCCTTACCCTTACCCTTACCCTCACCCTTACCCTTACCCTTACCCTTACCCTTACCCTTACCCTTACCCTTGCTTTTACCCTTAAGCTTACCCTTACCCTTACCCTTACCCTTACCCTTACCCTTGCTTTTACCCTTAGGCTTACCCTTACCCTTACCCTTACCCTTACCCTTGCTTTTACCCTTAAGCTTACCCTTACCCTTACCCTTACCCTTACCCTTAGCCTTACCCTTACCCTTACCCTTACCCTTACCCTTACCCTTACCCTTACCCTTACCCTTACCCTTACCCTTACCCTTACCCTTACCCTTACCCTTACCCTTACCCTTACCCTTACCCTAACCCTTGCTTTTACCCTTAGGCTTACCCTTAACTTTACCCTTACCCTTACCCTTACCCTTACCCTTACCCTTACCCTTACCCTTACCCTTACCCTTACCCTTACCCTTACCCTTACACTTGCTTTTACCCTTAAGCTTACCCTTACCCTTACCCTTACCCTTACCCTTACCCTTGCTTTTACCCTTAAGCTTACCCTTACCCTTACCCTTACCCTTACCCTTACCCTTAATCTTACCCTTACCCTTACCCTTACCCTTGCTTTTACCCTTAAGCTTACCCTTACCCTTACCCTAACCCTTACCCCTACCCTTACCCTTGCTTTTACCCTTAAGCTTACCCTTACCCTTACCCTTACCCTTACCCTTACCCTTACCCTTACCCTTACCCTTACCCTTGCTTTTACCCTTAGGCTTACCTTTACCCTTACCCTTACCCTTACCCTTGCTTTTACCCTTAAGCTTACCCTTACCCTTACCCTTACCCTTACCCTTACCCTTACCCTTACCCTTACCCTTACCCTTACCCTTACCCTTACCCTTACCCTTGCTTTTACCCTTAGGCTAACCCTTACCTTTACCCTTACCCTTACCCTTACCCTTACCCTTACCCTTACCCTTACCCTTGCATTTACCCTTAAGCTTACCCTTACCCTTACCCTTACCCTTACCCTTACCCTTACCCTTGCTTTTACCCTCAAGCTTACCCTTACCCTTACCCTTACCCTTACCCTTACCCTTACCCTTACCCTTGCTTTTACCCTTAAGCTTACCCTTACCCTTACCCTTACCCTTACCCTTAAGCTTACCCTTACCCTTACCCTTACCCTTACCCTTACCCTTACCCTTACCCTTACCCTTACCCTTACCCTTACCCTTACCCTTGCTTTTACCCTTAAGCTTACCCTTACCCTTACCCTTACCCTTATCTTTACCCTTGCTTTTACCCTTAAGCTTACCCTTACCCTTACCCTTACCCTTACCCTTAAGCTTACCCTTACCCTTACCCTTACCCTTACCCTTACCCTTACCCTTACCCTTACCCTTACCCTTACCCTTACCCTTACCCTTACCCTTACCCTTACCCTTGCTTTTACCCTTAAGCTCACCCTTACCCTTACTCTTACCCTTACCCTTACCCTTACCCTTACCCTTACCCTTACCCTTACCCTTACCCTTACCCTTACCCTTACCCTTACCCTTACCCTTACCCTTACCCTTACCCTTACCCTTGCTTTTACCCTTAGGCTTACCCTTACCTTCACCCTTACCCTTACCCTTACCCTTACCCTTACCCTTGCTTTTACCCTTAAGCTTACCCTTACCCTTACCCTTACCCTTACCCTTACCCTTACCCTTACCCTTACCCTTACCCTTACCCTTACCCTTGCTTTTACCCTTAAGCTTACCCTTACGCTTACCCTTACCCTTACCCTTACCCTTACCCTTACCCTTACCCTTACCCTTACCCTTACCCTTACCCTTACCTTTGCTTTTACCCTTAAGCTTACCCTTACCCTTACCCTTACCCTTACCCTTACCCTTACCCTTACCCTTACCCTTACCCCTACCCTTGCTTTTACCCTTAAGCTTAACCTTACCCTTACCCTTACCCTTACCCTTACCCTTACCCTTACCCTTACCCTTGCTTTTGCCCTTAAGCTTACCCTTACCCTTACCCTTACCCTTACCCTTACCCTTACTCTTTCCCTTACCCTTGCTTTTACCCTTAAGCTTACCCTTACCCTTACCCTTACCCTCACCCTTACCCTTGCTTTTACTCTTAGGCTTACCCTTACCCTTACCCTTACCCTTACCCTTACCCTTACCCTTACCCTTACCCTTACCCTTACCTTTACCCTTACCCTTGCTTTTACCCTTAAGCTTACCCTTACCCTTACCCTTACCCTCACCCTTACCCTTGCTTTTACCCTTAAGCTTACCCTTACCCTTACCCTTACCCTTACCCTTACCCTTACCCTTACCCTTACCCTTACCCTTACCCTAACCCTTGCTTTTACCCTTAAGCTTACCCTTACCCTTACCCTTACCCTTACCCTTAAGCTTACCCTTACCCTTACCCTTACCCTTACCCTTACCCTTACCCTTACCCTTACCCTTACCCTTACCCTTGCTTTTACCCTTAAGCTTACCCTTACCCTTACCCTTACCCTTACCCTTACCCCTACCCTTGCTTTTACCCTTAAGCTTACCCTTACCCTTACACTTACCCTTAAGCTTACCCTTACCCTTACCCTTACCCTTACCCTTACCCTTACCCTTACCCTTACCCTTGCTTTTACCCTTAAGCTTACCCTTACCCTTACCCTTACCCTTACCCTTACCCTTACCCTTACCCTTACCCTTAACCTTACCCTTACCCTTACCCTTACCCTTGCTTTTACCCTTAGGCTTACCCTTACCTTTACCCTTATCCTTACCCTTACCCTTACCCTTACCCTTACCCTTACCCTTACCCTTGCTTTTACCCTTAAGCTTACCCTTACCCTTACCCTTACCCTTACCCTTACCCTTACCCTTACCCTTACCCTTACCCTTACCCTTACCCTTACCCTTACCCTTACCCTTACCCTTACCCTTGCTTTTACCCTTAAGCTTACCCTTACCCTTACCCTTACCCTTACCCTTACCCTTACCCTTACCCCTACCCTTGCTTTTACCCTTAAGCTTAACCTTACCCTTACCCTTACCCTTACCCTTACCCTTACCGTTGCTTTTACCCTTAAGCTTACCCTTACCCTTACCCTTACCCTTACCCTTACCCTTACCCTTACCCTCACCCTTGCTTTTATCCTTAAGCTTACCCTTACCCTTACCCTTACCCTTACCCTTACCCTTACCCTTGCTTTTACCCTTAAGCTTACCCTTACACTTACCCTTACCCTTACCCTTACCCTTACCCTTACCCTTACCCTTACCCTTACCCTTGTCCTTGCTTTTACCCTTAAGCTTACCCTTACCCTTACCCTTACCCTTACCCTTACCCTTACCCTCACCCTTACCCTTGCTTTTACCCTTAAGCTTACCCTTACCCTTACCCTTACCCTTACCCTTACCCTTACCCTTACCCTTACCCTTACCCTTACCCTTACCCTAACCCTTGCTTTCACCCTTAAGCTTACCCTTACCCTTACCCTTACCCTTACATTTAAGCTTACCCTTACCCTTACCCTTACCCTTACCCTTACCCTTACCCTTACCCTTACCCTTACCCTTACCCTTACCCTTACCCTTGCTTTTACCCTTAAGCTTACCCTTGGCCTTACCCTTACCCTTAAGCTTACCCTTACCCTTACCCTTACCCTTACCCTTACCCTTACCCTTACCCTTACCCTTACCCTTACCCTTGCTTTTACCCTTAAGCTTACCCTTACCCTTACCCTTACCCTTACCCTTACCCTTACCCTTAACCTTACCCTTACCCTTACCCTTACCCTTACCCTTGCTTTTACCCTTAGGCTTACCCTTACCTTTACCCTTACCCTTACCCTTACCCTTACCCTTACCCTTACCCTTACCCTTGCTTTTACCCTTAAGCTTACCCTTACCCTTACCCTTACCCTTACCCTTACCCTTGCTTTTACCCTTAAGCTTACCCTTACCCTTACCCTTACCCTTACCCTTACCCTTACCCTTACCCTAACCCTTGCTTTTACCCTTAAGCTTACCCTTACCTTTACCCTTACCCTTACCCTTACCCTTACCCTTACCCTTACCCTTACCCTTACCCTTGCTTTTACCCTTAAGCTTACCCTTACCCTTACCCTTACCCTTACCCTTACCCTTACCCTTACCCTTGCTTTTACCCTTAAGCTTTCCCTTACCCTTACCCTTATCCTTACCCTTACCCTTACCCTTACCCTTACCCTTACCCTTACCCTTACCCTTGCTTTTACCCTAAAGCTTACCCTTACCCTTACCCTTACCCTTAAGCTTACCCTTACCCTTACCCTTACCCTTACCCTTACCCTTACCCTTACCCTTACCCTTACCCTTGCTTTTACCCTTAAGCTTACCCTTACCCTTACCCTTACCCTTACCCTTACCCTTGCTTTTACCCTTAAGCTTACCCTTACCCTTACCCTTACCCTTACCCTTACCCTTAAGCTTACCCTTACCCTTACCCTTACCCTTACCCTTACCCTTACCCTTACCCTTACCCTTACCCTTACCCTTACCCTTACCCTTACCCTTGCTTTTACCCTTAAGCTTACCCTTACCCTTACCCTTACCCTTACCCTTACCCTTACCCTTACCCTTACCCTTACCCTTACCCTTGCTTTTACCCTTAGGCTTACCCTTACCTTTACCCTTACCCTTACCCTTACCCTTACCCTTACCCTTACCCTTACCCTTACCCTTGCTTTTACCCTTAAGCTTACCCTTACCCTTACCCTTACCCTTACCCTTACCCTTACCCTTACCCTTACCCTTACTTTTACCCTTAAGCTTACCCTTACCCTTACCCTTACCCTTGCTTTTACCCTTAAGCTAACCCTTACCCTTACCCTTACCCTTACCCTTACCCTTACCCTTACCCTTACCCTTACCCTTACCCTTACCCTTACCCTTACCCTTACCCTTACCCTTACCCTTGCTTTTACCCTTAAGCTTACCCTTACCCTTACCCTTACCCTTACCCTTACCCTTACCCTTACCCTTACCCTTGCTTTTACCCTTAAGCTTACCCTTACCCTTACCCTTACCCTTACCCTTGCTATTACCCTTAGGCTTACCCTTACCCTTACCCTTACCCTTACCCTTGCTTTTACCCTTAAGCTTACCCTTACCCTTACCCTTACCCTTACCCTTACCCTTACCCTTACCCTTACCCTTACCCTTACCCTTACCCTTACCCTTACCCTTACCCTAACCCTTACCCTTACCCTTGCTTTTACCCTTAGGCTTACCCTTACCTTTACCCTTACCCTTACCCTTACCCTTACCCTTACCCTTACCCTTACCCTTACCCTTACCCTTACCCTTACCCTTACCCTTACCCTTACCCTTGCTTTTACCCTTAAGCTTACCCTTACTCTTACCCTTACTCTTACCCTTACCCTTACCCTTTCCCTTGCTTTTACCCTTAAGCTTACCCTTACCCTTTCCCTTGCCCTTACCCTTACCCTTACCCTTACCCTTACCCTTACCCTTACCCTTACCCTTACCCTTACCCTTCCCTTGCTTTTACCCTTAAGCTTACCCTTACCCTTACCCTTACCCTTACCCTTGCTTTTACCCTTAAGCTTACCCTTACCCTTACCCTTACCCTTACCCTTACCCTTACCCTTACCCTTACCCTTACCCTTGCTTTTACCCTTAAGCTTACCCTTACCCTTACCCTTACCCTTACCCTTACCCTTGCTTTTACCCTTAAGCTTACCCTTACCCTTACCCTTACCCTTACCCTTAAGCTTACCCTTACCCTTACCCTTACCCTTACCCTTACCCTTACCCTTACCCTTACCCTTACCCTTGCTTTTACCCTTAAGCTTACCCTTACCCTTACCCTTACCCTTACCCTTACCCTTACCCTTGCTTTTACCCTTAGGCTTACCCTTACCTTTACCCTTACCCTTACCCTTACCCTTACCCTTACCCTTACCCTTACCCTTACCCTTACCCTTACCCTTGCTTTTACCCTTAAGCTTACCCTTACCCTTACCCTTACCCTTACCCTTACCCTTACCCTTACCCTTGCTTTTACCCTTAAGCTATCCCTTACCCTTACCCTTACCCTTACCCTTACCCTTACCCTTACCCTTACCCTTACCCTTACCCTTGCTTTTACCCTTAAGCTTACCCTTACCCTTACCCTTACCCTTACCCTTACCCTTACCCTTGCTTTTACCCTTAAGCTTACCCTTACCCTTACCCTTACCCTTACCCTTACCCTTACCCTTACCCTTGCTTTTACCCTTAGGCTTACCCTTACCTTTACCCTTACCCTTACACTTACCCTTACCCTTACCCTTACCCTTGCTTTTACCCTTAAGCTTACCCTTACCCTTACCCTTACCCTTACCCATACCCTTGCTTTTACCCTTAAGCTTACCCTTACCCTTACCATTACTCTTACCCTCACCCTTGCTTTTACCCTTAGGCTTACCCTTACCCTCACCCTTACCCTTACCCTTGCTTTTACCCTTAAGCTTACCCTTACCCTTACCCTTACCCTTACCCTTACCCTTACCCTTACCCTTACCCTTACCCTTACCCTTACCCTTACCCTTACCCTTACCCTTACCCTTACCCTTACCCTTACCCTTACCCTTACCCTTACCCTTACCCTTACCCTTACCCTTACCCTTACCCTTACCCTTACCCTTACCCTTACCCTTACCCTTACCCTTACCCTTACCCTTACCCTTACCCTAACCCTTGCTTTTACCCTTAGGCTTACCCTTACCTTTACCCTTACCCTTACCCTTACCCTTACCCTTACCCTTACCCTTACCCTTACCCTTACCCTTACCCTTACCCTTGCTTTTACCCTTAAGCTTACCCTTACCCTTACCCTTACCCTTACCCTTACCCTTACCCTTACCCTTAGCCTTGCTTTTACCCTTAAGCTTACCCTTACCCTTACCCTTACCCTTACCCTTACCCTTACCCTTACCCTTACCCTTACCCTTACCCTTACCCTTACCCTTACCCTTACCCTTACCCTTACCCTTACCCTTACCCTTACCCTTACCCTTACCCTTGCTTTTACCCTTAAGCTTACCCTTACCCTTACCCTTACCCTTACCCTTACCCTTGCTTTTACCCTTAGGCTTACCCTTACCCTTACCTCTACCCTTACCCTTGCTTTTACCCTTAAGCTTACCCTTACCCTTACCCTTACCCTTACCCTTACCCTTACCCTTACCCTTACCCTTACCCTTACCCTTACCCTTACCCTTACCCTTACCCTTACCCTTACCCTTACCCTTACCCTTACCCTTACCCTTACCCTAACCCTTGCTTTTACCCTTAGGCTTACCCTTAACTTTACCCTTACCCTTACCCTTACCCTTACCCTTACCCTTACCCTTACCCTTACCCTTACCCTTACCCTTACCCTTACCCTTGCTTTTACCCTTAAGCTTACCCTTACCCTTACCCTTACCCTTACCCTTACCCTTACCCTTACCCTTACCCTTACCCTTACCCTTGCTTTTACCCTTAAGCTTACCCTTACCCTTACCCTTACCCTTACCCTTACCCTTACCCTTACCCTTACCCTTACCCTTACCCTTGCTTTTACCCTTAAGCTTACCCTTACCCTTACCCTAACCCTTACCCCTACCCTTACCCTTGCTTTTACCCTTAAGCTTACCCTTACCCTTACCCTTACCCTTACCCTCACCCTTACCCTTACCCTTACCCTTACCCTTACCCTTACCCTTACCCTTGCTTTTACCCTTAGGCTTACCTTTACCCTTACCCTTACACTTATCCTTGCTTTTACCCTTAAGCTTACCCTTACCCTTACCCTTACTCTTACCCTTACCCTTACCCTTACCCTTACCCTCACCCTTACCCTTACCCTTACCCTTGCTTTTACCCTTAGGCTTACCCTTACCTTTACCCTTACCCTTACCCTTACCCTTACCCTTACCCTTACCCTTACCCTTACCCTTGCATTTACCCTTAAGCTTACCCTTACCCTTACCCTTACCCTTACCCTTACCCTTACCCTTGCTTTTACCCTCAAGCTTACCCTTACCCTTACCCTTACCCTTACCCTTACCCTTACCCTTACCCTTACCCTTACCCTTGCTTTTACCCTTAAGCTTACCCTTACCCTTACCCTTACCCTTACCCTTAAGCTTACCCTTACCCTTACCCTTACCCTTACCCTTACCCTTACCCTTACCCTTACCCTTACCCTTACCCTTACCCTTGCTTTTACCCTTAAGCTTACCCTTACCCTTACCCTTACCCTTACCTTTACCCTTGCTTTTACCCTTAAGCTTACCCTTACCCTTACCCTTACCCTTACCCTTAAGCTTACCCTTACCCTTACCCTTACCCTTACCCTTACCCTTACCCTTACCCTTACCCTTACCCTTACCCTTACCCTCACCCTTACCCTTACCCTTACCCTTACCCTTACCCTTACCCTTACCCTTACCCTTGCTTTTACCCTTAAGCTCACCCTTACCCTTACCCTTACCCTTACCCTTACCCTTACCCTTACCCTTACCCTTACCCTTACCCTTACCCTTACCCTTACCCTTACCCTTGCTTTTACCCTTAGGCTTACCCTTACCTTCACCCTTACCCTTACCCTTACCCTTACCCTTACCCTTACCCTTGCTTTTACCCTTAAGCTTACCCTTACCCTTACCCTTACCCTTACCCTTACCCTTACCCTTACCCTTACCCTTACCCTTACCCTTACCCTTACCCTTACCCTTACCCTTGCTTTTACCCTTAAGCTTACCCTTACGCTTACCCTTACCCTTACCCTTACCCTTACCCTTACCCTTACCCTTACCCTTACCCTTACCCTTACCCTTACCCTTGCTTTTACCCTTAAGCTTACCCTTACCCTTACCCTTACCCTTACCCTTACCCTTACCCTTACCCTTACCCTTACCCTTACCCTTACCCTTACCCCTACCCTTGCTTTTACCCTTAAGCTTAACCTTACCCTTACCCTTACCCTTACCCTTACCCTTACCCTTGCTTTTACCCTTAAGCTTACCCTTACCCTTACCCTTACCCTTACCCTTACCCTTACCCTTTCCCTTACCCTTGCTTTTACCCTTAAGCTTACCCTTACCCTTACCCTTACCCTCACCCTTACCCTTGCTTTTACCCTTAGGCTTACCCTTACCCTTACCCTTACCCTTACCCTTACCCTTACCCTTACCCTTACCCTTACCTTTACCCTTACCCTTGCTTTTACCATTAAGCTTACCCTTACCCTTACCCTTACCCTCACCCTTACCCTTGCTTTTACCCTTAAGCTTACCCTTACCCTTACCCTTACCCTTACCCTTACCCTTACCCTTACCCTTACCCTAACCCTTGCTTTTACCCTTAAGCTTACCCTTACCCTTACCCTTACCCTTACCCTTAAGCTTACCCTTACCCTTACCCTTACCCTTACCCTTACCCTTACCCTTACCCTTACCCTTACCCTTACCCTTACCCTTGCTTTTACCCTTAAGCTTACCCTTACCCTTACCCTTACCCTTACCCTTACCCTTACCCCTACCCTTGCTTTTACCCTTAAGCTTACCCTTACCCTTACACTTACCCTTAAGCTTACCCTTACCCTTACCCTTACCCTTACCCTTACCCTTACCCTTACCCTTACCCTTGCTTTGACCCTTAGGCTTACCCTTACCTTTACCCTCACCCTTACCCTTACCCTTACCCTTACCCTTACCCTTACCCTTACCCTTACCCTTACCCTTACCCTTACCCTTGCTTTTACCCTTAAGCTTACCCTTACCCTTACCCTTACCCTTACCCTTACCCTTACCCTTAACCTTACCCTTGCTTTTACCCTTAAGCTTACCCTTACCCTTACCCTTACCCTCACCCTTACCCTTGCTTTTACCCTTAAGCTTACCCTTACCCTTACCCTTACCCTTACCCTTACCCTTACCCTTTCCCTTACCCTTGCTTTTACCCTTAAGCTTACCCTTACCCTTACCCTTACCCTCACCCTTACCCTTGCTTTTACCCTTAGGCTTACCCTTACCCTTACCCTTACACTTACCCTTACCCTTACCCTTACCCTTACCTTCACCCTTACCCTTGCTTTTACCATTAAGCTTACCCTTACCCTTACCCTTACCCTCACCCTTACCCTTGCTTTTACCCTTAAGCTTACCCTTACCCTTACCCTTACCCTTACCCTTACCCTTACCCTTACCCTTACCCTAACCCTTGCTTTTACCCTTAAGCTTACCCTTACCCTTACCCTTACCCTTACCCTTAAGCTTACCCTTACCCTTACCCTTACCCTTACCCTTACCCTTACCCTTACCCTTACCCTTACCCTTACCCTTACCCTTACCCTTACCCTTGCTTTTACCCTTAAGCTTACCCTTACCCTTACCCTTACCCTTACCCTTACCCCTACCCTTGCTTTTACCCTTAAGCTTACCCTTACCCTTACACTTACCCTTAAGCTTACCCTTGACCTTACCCTTACCCTTACCCTTACCCTTACCCTTACCCTTACCCTTACCCTTACCCTTGCTTTTACCCTTAAGCTTACCCTTACCCTTACCCTTACCCTTACCCTTACCCTTACCCTTAACCTTACCCTTACCCTTACCCTTACCCTTGCTTTTACCCTTAGGCTTACCCTTACCTTTACCCTTATCCTTACCCTTACCCTTACCCTTAACCTTACCCTTACCTTTGCTTTTACCCTCAAGCTTACCCTTACCCTTACCCTTACCCTTAACCTTACCCTTACCCTTACCCTTACCCTTACCCTTACCCTTACCCTTACCCTTGCTTTCACCCTTAAGCTTACCCTTACCCTTACCCTTACCCTTACCCTTACCCTTACCCTTACCCTTACCCCTACCCTTGCTTTTACCCTTAAGCTTAACCTTACCCTTACCCTTACCCTTACCCTTACCCTTACCGTTGCTTTTACCCTTAAGCTTACCCTTACCCTTACCCTTACCCTTACCCTTACCCTTACCCTCACCCTTGCTCTTACCCTTAAGCTTACCCTTACCCTTACCCTTACCCTTACCCTTACCCTTACCCTTGCTTTTACCCTTAGGCTTACCCTTACCCTTACCCTTACCCATGCTTTTACCCTTAAGCTTACCCTTACACTTACCCTTACCCTTACCCTTACCCTTACCCTTACCCTTACCCTTACCCTTACCCTTACCCTTGTCCTTGCTTTTACCCTTAAGCTTACCCTTACCCTTACCCTTACCCTTACCCTTACCCTTACCCTCACCCTTACCCTTGCTTTTACCCTTAAGCTTACCCTTACCCTTACCCTTACCCTTACCCTTACCCTTACCCTTACCCTTGCTTTTACCCTTAAGCTAACCCTTACCCTTACCCTTACCCTTACCCTTACCCTTACCCTTACCCTTACCCTCACCCTTACCCTTACCCTTACCCTTGCTTATACCCTTAAGCTTACCCTTACCCTTACCCTTACCCTTACCCTTACCCTTACCCTTACCCTTACCCTAACCCTTACCCTTACCCTTGCTTTTACCCTTAGGCTTACCCTTACCTTTACCCTTACCCTTACCCTTACCCTTACCCTTACCCTTACCCTTACCCTTACCCTTACCCTTACCCTTACCCTTACCCTTACCCTTGCTTTTACCCTTAAGCTTACGCTTACCCTTACCCTTACCCTTACCCTTACCCTAACCCTTACCCTTGCTTTTACCCTTTAGCTTAACCTTACCCTTACCCTTACCCTTACCCTTACCCTTACCCTTACCCTTACCCTTACCCTTACCCTTACCCTTACCCTTACCCTTACCCTTACCCTTACCCTTACCCTTGCTTTTACCCTTAAGCTTACCCTTACCCTTACCCTTACCCTTACCCTTACCCTTACCCTTACCCTTACCCTTACCCTTACCCTTACCCTTGCTTTTACCCTTAAGCTTACCCTTACCCTTACCCTTACCCTTACCCTTACCCTTGCTTTTACCCTTAGGCTTACCCTTACCTTTACCCTTACCCTTACCCTTACCCTTACCCTTACCCTTACCCTTACCCTTACCCTTACCCTTACCCTTACCCTTACCCTTACCCTTACCCTTACCCTTGCTTTTACCCTTAAGCTTACCCTTACCCTTACCCTTACCCTTACCCTTACCCTTGCTTTTACCCTTAAGCTTACCCTTACCCTTACCCTTACCCTTACCCTTACCCTTGCTTTTACCCTTAGGCTTACCCTTACCCTTACCCTTACCCTTACCCTTGCTTTTACCCTTAAGCTTACCCTTACCCTTACCCTTACTCTTACCCTTACCCTTACACTTACCCTTACCCTTACCCTTACCCTTACCCTTACCCTTGCTTTTACCCTTAGGCTTACCCTTACCTTTACCCTTACCCTAACCCTTACCCTTACCCTTACCCTTACCCTTACCCTTGCTTTTACCCTTAAGCTTACCCTTACCCTTACCCTTACCCTTACCCTTACCCTTACCCTTACCCTTACCCTTACCCTTACCCTTACCCTTACCCTTACCCTTACCCTTGCTTTTACCCTTAAGCTTACCCTTACCCTTACCCTTACCCTTACCCTTACCCTTACCCTTACCCTTACCCTTACCCTTACCCTTACCCTTACCCTTACCCTTGCTTTCACCCTTAAGCTTACCCTTACCCTTACCCTTACCCTTACCCTTACCCTAACCTTTACCCTTGCTTTTACCCTTAAGCTTACCCTTACCCTTACCCTTACCCTTACCCTTACCCTTACCCTTACCCTTACCCTTACCTTTACCCTTACCCTTACCCTTACCCTTACCCTTACCCTTACCCTTACCCTTACCCTTACCCTTACCCTTACCCTTGCTTTTACCCTTAAGCTTACCCTTACCCTTACCCTTACCCTTACCCTTACCCTTACCCTTACCCTTAACCTTACCCTTACCCTTACCCTTACCCTTGCTTTTACCCTTAAGCTTACCCTTACCCTTACCCTTACCCTTACCCTTACCCTTGCTTTTACCCTTAGGCTTACCCTTACCTTTACCTTTACCCTTACCCTTACCCTTACCCTTACCCTTACCCTCACCCTTGCTTTTACCCATAAGCTTACCCTTACCCTTACCCTTACCCTTACCCTTACCCTTACCCTTACCTTTGCTTTTACCCTTAAGCTTACCCTTACCCTTACCCTTACCCTTACCCTTACCCTTGCTTTTAACCTTAGGCTTACCCTTACCCTTACCCTTACCCTTACCCTTGCTTTTACCCTTAAGCTTACCCTTACCCTTACCCTTACTCTTACCCTTACCCTTACCCTTACCCTTACCCTTACCCTTACCCTTACCCTTACCCTTACCCTTACCCTTACCCTTGCTTTTACCCTTAGGCTTACCCTTACCTTTACCCTTACCCTAACCCTTACCCTTACCCTTACCCTCACCCTTACCCTTGCTTTTACCCTTAAGCTTACCCTTACCCTTACCCTTACCTTTACCCTTACCCTTACCCTCACCCTTGCTTTTACCCTTAAGCTTACCCTTACGCTTACCCTTACTCTTACCCTTACCCTTACCCTTACCCTTACCCTTACCCTTACCCTTACCCTTACCCTTACCCTTATCCTTGCTTTTACCCTTAGGCTTACCCTTACCTTTACCCTTACCCTTACCCTTACCCTTACCCTTACCCTTACCCTTGCTTTTACCCTTAAGCTTACCCTTACCCTTACCCTTACCCTTACCCTTAAGCTTACCCTTACCCTTACACTTACCCTTACCCTTACCCTTACCCTTACCCTTACCCTTACCCTTACCCTTACCCTTACCCTTACCCTTACCCTTGCTTTTACCCTTAAGCTTACCCTTACCCTTACCCTTACCCTTACCCTTACCCTTGCTTTTACCCTTAAGCTTACCCTTACCCTTACCCTTACCCTTACCCTTAAGCTTTCCCTTACCCTTACCCTTACCCTTACCCTTACCCTTACACTTACCCTTGCTTTTACCCTTAGGCTTACCCTTACCCTTACCCTTACCCTTACCCTTAAGCTTACCCTTACCCTTACCCTTACCCTTACCCTTACCCTTACCCTTACCCTTACCCTTACCCTTACCCTTACCCTTGCTTTTACCCTTGAGCTTACCCTTACCCTTACCCTTACCCTTACCCTTACCCTTACCCTTACCCTTACCCTTGCTTTGACCCTTAGGCTTACCCTTACCCTTACCCTTACCCTTACCCTTACCCTTACCCTTACCCTTACCCTTGCTTTTACCCTTAGGCTTACCCTTACCTTTACCCTTACCCTAACCCTTACCCTTACCCTTACCCTCACCCTTACCCTTGCTTTTACCCTTAAGCTTACCCTTACCCTTACCCTTACCTTTACCCTTACCCTTACCCTCACCCTTGCTTTTACCCTTAAGCTTACCCTTACGCTTACCCTTACTCTTACCCTTACCCTTACCCTTACCCTTACCCTTACCCTTACCCTTACCCTTACCCTTACCCTTATCCTTGCTTTTACCCTTAGGCTTACCCTTACCTTTACCCTTACCCTTACCCTTACCCTTACCCTTACCCTCACCCTTGCTTTTACCCTTAAGCTTACCCTTACCCTTACCCTTACCCTTACCCTTAAGCTTACCCTTACCCTTACCCTTACCCTTACCCTTACCCTTGCTTTTACCCTTAGGCTTACCCTTACCCTTACCCTTACCCTTACCCTTGCTTTTACCCTTAAGCTTACCCTTACCCTTACCCTTACCCTTACCCTTACCCTTACCCTTACCCTTACCCTTACCCTTACCCTTACCCTTACCCTTACCCTTACCCTTACCCTTGCTTTTACCCTTAGGCTTAACCTTACCTTTACCCTTACCCTTACCCTTACCCTTACCCTTACCCTTACCCTTACCCTTACCCTTACCCTTACCCTTACCCTTACCCTTACCCTTACCCTTGCTTTTACCCTTAAGCTTACCCTTACCCTTACCCTTACCCTTACCCTATCCCTTACCCTTGCTTTTACCCTTAAGCTTACCCTTACCCTTACCCTTACCCTTACCCTCACCCTTACCCTTACCCTTACCCTTGCTTATACCCTTAAGCTTACCCTTACCCTTACCCTTACCCTTACCCTTACCCTTACCCTTACCCTTACCCTTACCCTTACCCTTACCCTTACCCTTACCCTTACCCTTACCCTTACCCTTACCCTTACCCTTACCCTTACCCTTACCCTTGCTTTTACCCTTAGGCTTACCCTTACCTTTACCCTTACCCTTACCCTTACCCTTACCCTTACCCTTACCCTTACCCTTGCTTTTACCCTTAAGCTTACCCTTACCCTTACCCTTACCCTTACCCTTACCCTAACCCTTACCCTTGCTTTTACCCTTAAGCTTACCCTTACCCTTACCCTTACCCTTACCCTTACCCTTACCCTTACCCTTACCCTTACCCTTACCCTTACCCTTACCCTTACTCTTACCCTTACCCTTGCTTTTACCCTTAAGCTTACCCTTACCCTTACCCTTACCCTTACCCTTACCCTTACCCTTATCCTTACCCTTGCTTTTACCCTTAAGCTTACCCTTACCCTTACCCTTACCCTTACCCTTACCCTTACCCTTACCCTTACCCTTACCCCTACCCTTACCCTTGCTTTTACTCTTAGGCTTACCCTTACCTTTACCCTTACCCTTACCCTTACCCTTACCCTCACCCTTACCCTTACCCTTGCTTTTACCCTTAAGCTTACCCTTACCCTTACCCTTACCC
This sequence comes from Myrrha octodecimguttata, assembly GCA_958510865.1. Taxonomy (NCBI): domain Eukaryota; kingdom Metazoa; phylum Arthropoda; class Insecta; order Coleoptera; family Coccinellidae; genus Myrrha; species Myrrha octodecimguttata. The sequence goes on along the minus strand of CAUEHS010000319.1, from coordinate 223,616 downwards.
TTACCCTTGCTTTTACCCTTAAGCTTACCCTTACCCTTACCCTTTACCTTACCCTTACCCTTGATTTTACCCTTAGGCTTACCCTTACCTTTACCCTTACCCTTACCCTTGCTTTTACCCTTAAGCTTACCCTTACCCTTACCCTTACTCTTACCCTTACCCTTACCCTTACCCTTAGCCTTACCCTTACCCTTACCCTTACCCTTACCCTTACCCTTACCCTTGCTTTTACCCTTAGGCTTACCCTTACCTTTACCCTTACCCTAACCCTTACCCTTACCCTTACCCTTACCCTTACCCTTGCTTTTACCCTTAAGCTTACCCTTACCCTTACCCTTACCCTTACCCTTACCCTTACCCTTACCCTTACCCTTACCCTTGCTTTTACCCTTAAGCTTACCCTTACCTTTACCCTTACCCTTACACTTACCCTTGCTTTTACCCTTAGGCTTACCCTTACCCTTACCCTTACCCTTACCCTTAAGCTTACCCTTACCCTTACCCTTACCCTTACCTTTACCCTTACCCTTACCCTTACCCTTACCCTTACCCTTACCCTTACCCTTACCCTTACCCTTACCCTTACCCTTACCCTTACCCTTACCCTTACCCTTACCCTTGCTTTTACCCTTAAGCTTACCCTTACCCTTACCCTTACCCTTACCCTTACCCTTGCTTTGACCCTTAGGCTTACCCTTACCTTTACCCTTACCCTTACCCTTACCCTTACCCTTACCCTTACCCTTACCCTTACCCTTACCCTTACCCTTGCTTTTACCCTTAAGCTTACCCTTACCCTTACCCTTACCCTTACCCTTACCCTTAACCTTACCCTTGCTTTTACCCTTAAGCTTACCCTTACCCTTACCCTTACCCTTACCCTTACCCTTGCTTTTACCCTTAGGCTTACCCTTACCCTTACCCTTACCCTTGCTTTTACCCTTAAGCTTACCCTTACCCTTACCTTTACCCTTACCCTTACCCTTACCCTTACCCTTACCCTTACCCTTACCCTTACCCTTACCCTTACCCTTACCCTTACCCTTACCCTTACCCTTACCCTTGCTTTTACCCTTAGGCTTAACCTTACCTTTACCCTTACCCTTACCCTTACCCTTACCCTTACCCTTACCCTTACCCTTACCCTTACCCTTACCCTTACCCTTACCCTTACCCTTACCCTTACCCTTACCCTTACCCTTGCTTTTACCCTTAAGCTTACCCTTACCCTTACCCTTACCCTTACCCTTACCCCTGCTTTTACCCTTAAGCTTACCCTTACCCTTACCTTTACCCTTACCCTCACCCTTACCCTTACCCTTACCCTTGCTTATACCCTTAAGCTTACCCTTACCCTTACCCTTACCCTTACCCTTACCCTTACCCTTACCCTTACCCTTACCCTTACCCTTACCCTTACCCTTACCCTTACCCTTGCTTTTACCCTTAGGCTTACCCTTACCTTTACCCTTACCCTTACCCTTACCCTTACCCTTACCCTTACCCTTGCTTCTACCCTTAAGCTTACCCTTACCCTTACCCTTACCCTTACCCTTACACTTAACCTTGCTTTTACCCTTAGGCTTACCCTTACCCTTACCCTTACCCTTTCCCTTAAGCTTACCCTTACCCTTACCCTTACCCTTACCCTTACCCTTACCCTTACCCTTACCCTTACCCTTACCCTTACCCTTGCTTTTACCCTTAAGCTTACCCTTACCCTTACCCTTACCCTTACCCTTACCCTTACCCTTACCTTTGCTTTGACCCTTAGGCTTACCCTTACCTTTACCCTCACCCTTACCCTTACCCTTACCCTTACCCTTACCCTTACCCTTACCCTTACCCTTACCCTTGCTTTTACCCTTAAGCTTACCCTTACCCTTACCCTTACCCTTACCCTTACCCTTAACCTTACCCTTGCTTTTACCCTTAAGCTTACCCTTACCCTTACCCTTACCCTTACCCTTACCCTTGCTTTTACCCTTAGGCTTACACTTACCCTTACCCTTACCCTTACCCTTGCTTTTACCCTTAAGCTTACCCTTACCCTTACCCTTACCCTTACCCTTACCCTTTCCCTTACCCTTACCCTTACCCTTACCCTTACCCTTACCCTTACCCTTACCCTTACCCTTACCCTTGCTTTTACCCTTAAGCTTACCCTTACCCTTACCCTTACCCTTACCCTTACCCTTAACCTTACCCTTGCTTTTACCCTTAAGCTTACCCTTACCCTTACCCTTACCCTTACCCTTACCCTTGCTTTTACCCTTAGGCTTACACTTACCCTTACCCTTACCCTTACCTTTGCTTTTACCCTTAAGCTTCCCCTTACCCTTACCCTTACCCTTACCCTTACCCTTGCTTTTAACCTTAGGCTTACCCTTACCCTTACCCTTACCCTTACCCTTGCTTTTACCCTTAAGCTTACCCTTACCCTTACCCTTACTCTTACCCTTACCCTTACCCTTACCCTTACCCTTACCCTTACCCTTACCCTTACCCTTACCCTTACCCTTACCCTTGCTTTTACCCTTAGGCTTACCCTTACCTTTACCCTTACCCTAACCCTTACCCTTACCCTTACCCTCACCCTTACCCTTGCTTTTACCCTTAAGCTTACCCTTACCCTTACCCTTACCTTTACCCTTACCCTTACCCTCACCCTTGCTTTTACCCTTAAGCTTACCCTTACGCTTACCCTTACTCTTACCCTTACCCTTACCCTTACCCTTACCCTTACCCTTACCCTTACCCTTACCCTTACCCTTACCCTTATCCTTGCTTTTACCCTTAGGCTTACCCTTACCTTTACCCTTACCCTTACCCTTACCCTTACCCTTACCCTTACCCTTGCTTTTACCCTTAAGCTTACCCTTACCCTTACCCTTACCCTTACCCTTAAGCTTACCCTTACCCTTACCCTTACCCTTACCCTTACCCTTACCCTTACCCTTACCCTTACCCTTACCCTTACCCTTACCCTTACCCTTGCTTTTACCCTTAAGCTTACCCTTACCCTTACCCTTACCCTTACCCTTACCCTTGCTTTTACCCTTAAGCTTACCCTTACCCTTACCCTTACCCTTACCCTTAAGCTTTCCCTTACCCTTACCCTTACCCTTACCCTTACCCTTACACTTACCCTTGCTTTTACCCTTAGGCTTACCCTTACCCTTACCCTTACCCTTACCCTTAAGCTTACCCTTACCCTTACCCTTACCCTTACCCTTACCCTTACCCTTACCCTTACCCTTACCCTTGCTTTTACCCTTAAGCTTACCCTTACCCTTACCCTTACCCTTACCCTTACCCTTACCCTTACCCTTGCTTTGACCCTTAGGCTTACCCTTACCCTTACCCTTACCCTTACCCTTACCCTTACCCTTACCCTTACCCTTGCTTTTACCCTTAGGCTTACCCTTACCTTTACCCTTACCCTAACCCTTACCCTTACCCTTACCCTCACCCTTACCCTTGCTTTTACCCTTAAGCTTACCCTTACCCTTACCCTTACCTTTACCCTTACCCTTACCCTCACCCTTGCTTTTACCCTTAAGCTTACCCTTACGCTTACCCTTACTCTTACCCTTACCCTTACCCTTACCCTTACCCTTACCCTTACCCTTACCCTTACCCTTACCCTTATCCTTGCTTTTACCCTTAGGCTTACCCTTACCTTTACCCTTACCCTTACCCTTACCCTTACCCTTACCCTCACCCTTGCTTTTACCCTTAAGCTTACCCTTACCCTTACCCTTACCCTTACCCTTAAGCTTACCCTTACCCTTACCCTTACCCTTACCCTTACCCTTGCTTTTACCCTTAGGCTTACCCTTACCCTTACCCTTACCCTTACCCTTGCTTTTACCCTTAAGCTTACCCTTACCCTTACCCTTACCCTTACCCTTACCCTTACCCTTACCCTTACCCTTACCCTTACCCTTACCCTTACCCTTACCCTTACCCTTACCCTTGCTTTTACCCTTAGGCTTAACCTTACCTTTACCCTTACCCTTACCCTTACCCTTACCCTTACCCTTACCCTTACCCTTACCCTTACCCTTACCCTTACCCTTACCCTTACCCTTACCCTTGCTTTTACCCTTAAGCTTACCCTTACCCTTACCCTTACCCTTACCCTTACCCTTACCCTTGCTTTTACCCTTAAGCTTACCCTTACCCTTACCCTTACCCTTACCCTCACCCTTACCCTTACCCTTACCCTTGCTTATACCCTTAAGCTTACCCTTACCCTTACCCTTACCCTTACCCTTACCCTTACCCTTACCCTTACCCTTACCCTTACCCTTACCCTTACCCTTACCCTTACCCTTACCCTTACCCTTAAGCTTACCCTTACCCTTACCCTTACCCTTACCCTTACCCTTGCTTTTACCCTTAGGCTTACCCTTACCCTTACCCTTACCCTTACCCTTGCTTTTACCCTTAAGCTTACCCTTACCCTTACCCTTACCCTTACCCTTACCCTTACCCTTACCCTTACCCTTACCCTTACCCTTACCCTTACCCTTACCCTTACCCTTACCCTTGCTTTTACCCTTAGGCTTAACCTTACCTTTACCCTTACCCTTACCCTTACCCTTACCCTTACCCTTACCCTTACCCTTACCCTTACCCTTACCCTTACCCTTACCCTTGCTTTTACCCTTAAGCTTACCCTTACCCTTACCCTTACCCTTACCCTTACCCTTACCCTTGCTTTTACCCTTAAGCTTACCCTTACCCTTACCCTTACCCTTACCCTCACCCTTACCCTTACCCTTACCCTTGCTTATACCCTTAAGCTTACCCTTACCCTTACCCTTACCCTTACCCTTACCCTTACCCTTACCCTTACCCTTACCCTTACCCTTACCCTTACCCTTACCCTTACCCTTACCCTTACCCTTACCCTTGCTTTTACCCTTAGGCTTACCCTTACCTTTACCCTTACCCTTACCCTTACCCTTACCCTTACCCTTACCCTTACCCTTGCTTTTACCCTTAAGCTTACCCTTACCCTTACCCTTACCCTTACCTTACCCTTACCCTTACCCTTACCCTTACTCTTACCCTTACCCTTGCTTTTACCCTTAAGCTTACCCTTACCCTTACCCTTACCCTTACCCTTACCCTTACCCTTATCCTTACCCTTGCTTTTACCCTTAAGCTTACCCTTACCCTTACCCTTACCCTTACCCTTACCCTTACCCTTACCCTTACCCTTACCCCTACCCTTACCCTTGCTTTTACTCTTAGGCTTACCCTTACCTTTACCCTTACCCTTACCCTTACCCTTACCCTCACCCTTACCCTTACCCTTGCTTTTACCCTTAAGCTTACCCTTACCCTTACCCTTACCCTTACCCTTGCTTTTACCCTTAAGCTTACCCTTACCCTTACCCTTAACCTTACCCTTACCCTTGATTTTACCCTTAGGCTTACCCTTACCTTTACCCTTACCCTTACCCTTGCTTTTACCCTTAAGCTTACCCTTACCCTTACCCTTACTCTTACCCTTACCCTTACCCTTACCCTTACCCTTACCCTTACCCTTACCCTTACCCTTACCCTTACCCTTACCCTTGCTTTTACCCTTAGGCTTACCCTTACCTTTACCCTTACCCTAACCCTTACCCTTACCCTTACCCTTACCCTTACCCTTGCTTTTACCCTTAAGCTTACCCTTACCCTTACCCTTACCCTTACCCTTACCCTTACCCTTACCCTTACCCTTACCCTTGCTTTTACCCTTAAGCTTACCCTTACCTTTACCCTTACCCTTACACTTACCCTTGCTTTTACCCTTAGGCTTACCCTTACCCTTACCCTTACCCTTACCCTTAAGCTTACCCTTACCCTTACCCTTACCCTTACCTTTACCCTTACCCTTACCCTTACCCTTACCCTTACCCTTACCCTTACCCTTACCCTTACCCTTACCCTTACCCTTACCCTTACCCTTACCCTTACCCTTGCTTTTACCCTTAAGCTTACCCTTACCCTTACCCTTACCCTTACCCTTACCCTTGCTTTGACCCTTAGGCTTACCCTTACCTTTACCCTTACCCTTACCCTTACCCTTACCCTTACCCTTACCCTTACCCTTACCCTTACCCTTGCTTTTACCCTTAAGCTTACCCTTACCCTTACCCTTACCCTTACCCTTACCCTTAACCTTACCCTTGCTTTTACCCTTAAGCTTACCCTTACCCTTACCCTTACCCTTACCCTTACCCTTGCTTTTACCCTTAGGCTTACCCTTACCCTTACCCTTACCCTTGCTTTTACCCTTAAGCTTACCCTTACCCTTACCTTTACCCTTACCCTTACCCTTACCCTTACCCTTACCCTTACCCTTACCCTTACCCTTACCCTTACCCTTACCCTTACCCTTACCCTTACCCTTACCCTTGCTTTTACCCTTAGGCTTAACCTTACCTTTACCCTTACCCTTACCCTTACCCTTACCCTTACCCTTACCCTTACCCTTACCCTTACCCTTACCCTTACCCTTACCCTTACCCTTACCCTTGCTTTTACCCTTAAGCTTACCCTTACCCTTACCCTTACCCTTACCCTTACCCTTACCCCTGCTTTTACCCTTAAGCTTACCCTTACCCTTACCTTTACCCTTACCCTCACCCTTACCCTTACCCTTACCCTTGCTTATACCCTTAAGCTTACCCTTACCCTTACCCTTACCCTTACCCTTACCCTTACCCTTACCCTTACCCTTACCCTTACCCTTACCCTTACCCTTACCCTTACCCTTGCTTTTACCCTTAGGCTTACCCTTACCTTTACCCTTACCCTTACCCTTACCCTTACCCTTACCCTTACCCTTGCTTTTACCCTTAAGCTTACCCTTACCCTTACCCTTACCCTTACCCTTACACTTAACCTTGCTTTTACCCTTAGGCTTACCCTTACCCTTACCCTTACCCTTTCCCTTAAGCTTACCCTTACCCTTACCCTTACCCTTACCCTTACCCTTACCCTTACCCTTACCCTTACCCTTACCCTTACCCTTGCTTTTACCCTTAAGCTTACCCTTACCCTTACCCTTACCCTTACCCTTACCCTTACCCTTACCCTTGCTTTGACCCTTAGGCTTACCCTTACCTTTACCCTCACCCTTACCCTTACCCTTACCCTTACCCTTACCCTTACCCTTACCCTTACCCTTACCCTTGCTTTTACCCTTAAGCTTACCCTTACCCTTACCCTTACCCTTACCCTTACCCTTAACCTTACCCTTGCTTTTACCCTTAAGCTTACCCTTACCCTTACCCTTACCCTTACCCTTACCCTTGCTTTTACCCTTAGGCTTACACTTACCCTTACCCTTACCCTTACCCTTGCTTTTACCCTTAAGCTTACCCTTACCCTTACCCTTACCCTTACCCTTACCCTTTCCTTACCCTTACCCTTACCCTTACCCTTACCCTTACCCTTACCCTTACCCTTACCCTTACCCTTACCCTTGCTTTTACCCTTAGGCTTAACCTTACCTTTACCCTTACCCTTACCCTTACCCTTACCCTTACCCTAAGGGTAAGGGTAAGGGTAAGGGTAAGGGTAAGGGTAAGGGTAAGGGTAAGCTTAAGGGTAAAAGCAAGGGTAAGGGTAAGGGTAAGGGTAAGGGTAAGGGTAAGGGTTAGGGTAAGGGTAAAGGTAAGGGTAAGCCTAAGGGTAAAAGCAAGGGTAAGGGTAAGTGTAAGGGTAAGGGTAAGGGTAAGGGTAAGGGTAAGGGTAAGGGTAAGGGTAAGGGTAAGAGTAAGGGTAAGGGTAAGGGTAAGCTTAAGGGTAAAAGCAAGGGTAAGGGTAAGAGTAAGGGTAAGGGTAAGCCTAAGGGTAAAAGCAAGGGTAAGGGTAAGGTTAAGGGTAAGGGTAAGGGTAAGGGTAAGGGTAAGGGTAAGCTTAAGGGTAAAAGCAAGGGTAAGCGTAAGGGTAAGGGTAAGGGTAAGGGTAAGGGTAAGGGTAAGGGTAAGGGTAAATGTAAGGGTAAGCCTAAGGGTAAAAGCAAGGGTAAGGGTAAGGGTAAGGGTAAGGGTAAGAGTAAGGGTAAGGGTAAGGGTAAGGGTAATATTAAGGGTAAAAGCAAGGGTAAGGGTAAGGGTAAGGGTAAGGGTAAGCCTAAGGGTAAAAGCAAGGGTAAGGGTAAGGGTAAGGGTAAGGGTAAGGGTAAGCTTAAGGGTAAAACCAAGGGTAAGGGTAAGGGTAAGGGTAAGGGTAAGGGTAAGGGTAAGGGTAAGCTTAAGGGTAAAAGCAAGGGTGAGGGTAAGGGTAAGGGTAAGGGTAAGGGTAAGGGTAAGGGTAAGGGTAAGGGTAAGGGTAAGCTTAAGGGTAAAAGCAAGGGTAAGGGTAAGGGTAAGGGTAAGGGTAAGGGTAAGGGTAAGGGTAAGGGTAAGGGTAAGCTTAAGGGTAAAAGCAAGGGAAAGGGTAAGGGTAAGGGTAAGGGTAAGGGTAAGGGTAAAGGTAAGGGTAAGCCTAAGGGTAAAAGCAAGGGTAAGGGTAAGGGTAAGGGTAAGGGTAAGGGTAAGGGTAAGGGTAAGGGTAAGGGTAAGGGTAAGGGTAAGGGTAAGGGTAAGGGTAAGGGTAAGGGTAAGCTTAAGGGTAAAAGCAAGGGTAAGGGTAAGGGTAAGGGTAAGGGTAAGCCTAAGGGTAAAAGCAAGGGTAAGGGTAAGGGTAAGGGTAAGGGTAAGGGTAAGGGTAAGGGTAAGCTTAAGGGTAAAAGCAAGGGTAAGGGTAAGGGTAAGGGTAAGGGTAAGGGTAAGAGTAAGGGTAAGCTTAAGGGTAAGGGTAAGGGTAAGGGTAAGGGTAAGCTTAAGGGTAAAAGCAAGGGTAAGGGTAAGGGTAAGGGTAAGGGTAAGGGTAAGGGTAAAAGCAAGGGTAAGGGTAAGGGTAAGGGTAAGGGTAAGGGTAAGCTTAAGGGTAAGGGTAAGGGTAAGGGTAAGGGTAAGCTTAAGGGTAAAAGCAAGGGTAAGGGTAAGGGTAAGGGTAAGGGTAAGGGTAAGCTTAAGGGTAAGGGTAAGGGTAAGGGTAAGGGTAAGGGTAAGCTTAAGGGTAAAAGCAAGGGTAAGGTTAAGGGTAAGGGTAAGGGTAAGGGTAAGGGTAAGGGTAAGGGTAAGGGTAAGGGTAAGCACAAGGGAAAGGGTAAGGGTAAGGGTAAGCTCAAGGGTAAAAGCAAGGGTAAGGGTAAGGGTAAGGGTAAGGGTAAGGGTAAAGGTAAGGGTAAGCCTAAGGGTAAAAGCAAGGGTAAGGGTAAGGGTAAGGGTCAGGGTAAGGGAAAGGGTAAGGGTAAGGGTAAGGGTAAGGGTAAGCTTAAGGGTAAAAGCAAGGGTAAGGGTAAGGGTAAGGGTAAGGGTAAGGGTAAGGGTAAGGTTAAGCTTAAGGGTAAAAGCAAGGGTAAGGGTAAGGGTAAGGGTAAGGGTAAGGGTAAGGGTAAGGGTAAGGGTAAGGGTAAGGGTAAGGGTAAGGGTAAGCTTAAGGGTAAAAGCAAGGGTAAGGGTAAGGGTAAGGGTAAGGGTAAGGGTAAGCTTAAGGGTAAAAGCAAGGGTAAGGGTAAGGGTGAGGGTAAGGGTAAGGGTAAGGGTAAGGGTAAAGGTAAGGGTAAGCCTAAGAGTAAAAGCAAGGGTAAGGGTAAGGGTAAGGGTAAGGGTAAGGGTAAGGGTAAGGGTAAGGGTAAGGGTAAGGGTAAGGGTAAGCTTAAGGGTAAAAGCAAGGGTAAGGATAAGGGTAAGGGTAAGGGTAAGGGTAAGGGTAAGGGTAAGGGTAAGGGTAAGCTTAAGGGTAAAAGCAAGGGTAAGGGTAAGGGTAAGGGTAAGGGTAAGGGTAAGGGTAAGGGTAAGGGTAAGGGTAAGGGTAAGGGTAAGGGTAAGGGTAAGGGTAAGAGTAAGGGTAAGGGTAAGGGTAAGCTTAAGGGTAAAAGCAAGGGTAAGGGTAAGGGTAAGGGTAAGCCTAAGGGTAAAAGCAAGGGTAAGGGTAAGGGTAAGGGTAAGGGTAAGGGTAAGGGTAAGGGTAAGGGTAAGGGTAAGGGTAAGGGTAAGAGTAAGGGTAAGGGTAAGGGTAAGCTTAAGGGTAAAAGCAAGGGTAAGGGTAAGGGTAAGGGTAAGCCTAAGGGTAAAAGCAAGGGTAAGGGTAAGGTTAAGGGTAAGGGTAAGGGTAAGCTTAAGGGTAAAAGCAAGGGTTAGGGTAAGGGTAAGGGTAAGGGTAAGGGTAAGCTTAAGGGTAAAAGCAAGGGTAAGGGTAAGGGTGAGGGTAAGGGTAAGGGTAAGGGTAAGGGTAAAGGTAAGGGTAAGCCTAAGAGTAAAAGCAAGGGTAAGGGTAAGGGTAAGGGTAAGGGTAAGGGTAAGGGTAAGGGTAAGGGTAAGGGTAAGGGTAAGGGTAAGGGTAAGCTTAAGGGTAAAAGCAAGGGTAAGGATAAGGGTAAGGGTAAGGGTAAGGGTAAGGGTAAGGGTAAGGGTAAGGGTAAGGGTAAGCTTAAGGGTAAAAGCAAGGGTAAGGGTAAGGGTAAGGGTAAGGGTAAGGGTAAGGGTAAGGGTAAGGGTAAGGGTAAGGGTAAGGGTAAGGGTAAGGGTAAGGGTAAGGGTAAGCTTAAGGGTAAAAGCAAGGGTAAGGGTTAGGGTAAGGGTAAGGGTAAGGGTAAGGGTAAGGGTAAGCTTAAGGGTAAAAGCAAGGGTAAGGGTAAGTGTAAGAGTAAGGGTAAGAGTAAGGGTAACGGTAAGGGTAAGGGTAAAGGTAAGGGTAAGCCTAAGGGTAAAAGCAAGGGTAAGGGTAAGGGTAAGGGTAAGGGTAAGGGTAAGGGTAAGGGTAAGGGTAAGGGTAAGGGTAAGGGTAAGGGTAAGGGTAAGGGTAAGCTTAAGGGTATAAGTAAGGGTAAGGGTAAGGGTAAGGGTGAGGGTAAGGATAAGGGTAAGGGTAAGGGTAAGCTTAAGGGTAAAAGCAAGGGTAAGGGTAAGGGTAAGGGTAAGGGTAAGGGTAAGGGTAAGGGTAAGGGTAAGGGTAAGCTTAAGGGTAAAAGCAAGGGTAAGGGTAAGGGTAAGGGTAAGGGTAAGGGTAAGGGTAAGGGTAAGGGTAAGGGTAAGGGTAAGGGTAAGGGTAAGGGTAAAGGTAAGGTTAAGCCTAAGGGTAAAAGCAAGGGTAAGGGTAAGGGTAAGGGTAAGGGTAAGGGTAAGGGTAAGGGTAAGGGTAAGGGTAAGGGTAAGGGTAAGGGTAAGGGTAAGGGTAAGGGTAAGGGTAAGGGTAAGCTTAAGGGTAAAAGCAAGGGTAAGGGTAAGGGTAAGGGTAAGGGTAAGCCTAAGGGTAAAAGCAAGGGTAAGGGTAAGGGTAAGGGTAAGGGTAAGCTTAAGGGTAAAAGCAAGGGTAAGGGTAAGGGTAAGGGTAAGGGTAAGGGTAAGCTGAAGGGTAAAAGCAAGGGTAAGGGTAAGGGTAAGGGTAAGGGTAAGGGTAAGGGTAAGAGTAAGGGTAAGGGTAAGGGTAAGGGTAAAGGTAAGGGTAAGCCTAAGGGTCAAAGCAAGGGTAAGGGTAAGGGTAAGGGTAAGGGTAAGGGTAAGGGTTAGGGTAAGGGTAAGGGTAAGCTTAAGGGTAAAAGCAAGGGTAAGGGTAAGGGTAAGGGTAAGGGTAAGGGTAAGGGTAAGGGTAAGGGTAAGGGTAAGCTTAAGGGTAAGGGTAAGGGTAAGGGTAAGGGTAAGCCTAAGGGTAAAAGCAAGGGTAAGTGTAAGGGTAAGGGTAAGGGTAAGGGTAAGCTTAAGGGTAAAAGCAAGGGTAAGGGTAAGGGTAAGGGTAAGGGTAAGGGTAAGAGTAAGGGTAAGGGTAAGCTTAAGGGTAAAAGCAAGGGTAAGGGTAAGGGTAAGGGTAAGGGTAAGGCTAAAGGTAAGGGTAAGCCTAAGGGTAAAAGCAAGGGTAAGGGTAAGGGTAAGGGTAAGGGTAAGGGTAAGGGTAAGGGTAAGGGTGAGGGTAAGGGTAAGGGTAAGGGTAAAGGTAAGGGTAAGGGTAAGCTTAAGGGTAAAAGCAAGGGTAAGGGTAAGGGTAAGGGTAAGGGTGAGAGTAAGGGTAAGGGTTAGGGTAAGCTTAAGGGTAAAAGCAAGGGTAAGGGTAAGGGTAAGGGTAAGGGTAAGCTTAAGGGTAAAAGCAAGGGTAAGGGTAAGGGTAAGGGTAAGGGTAAGCTTAAGGGTAAAAGCAAGGGTAAGGGTAAGGGTAAGGGTAAGGGTAAGGGTAAGGGTAAGCTTAAGGGTAAAAGCAAGGGTAAGGGTAAGGGTAAGGGTAAGGGTAAGGGTAAGGGTAATGGTAAGGGTAAAGGTAAGGGTAAGGGTAAGCTTAAGGGTAAAAGCAAGGGTAAGGGTAAGGGTAAGGGTAAGGGTAAGCTTAAGGGTAAAAGCAAGGGTAAGGGTAAGGGTAAGAGTAAGGGTAAGCTTAAGGGTAAAAGCAAGGGTAAGGGTAAGGGTAAGGGTAAGGGTAAGGGTAAGGGTAAGCTTAAGGGTAAAAGCAAGGGTAAGGGTAAGGGTAAGGGTAAGGGTAAGGGTAATGGTAAGGGTAAAGGTAAGGGTAAGCCTAAGGGTAAAAGCAAGGGTAAGGGTAAGGGTAAGGGTAAGGGTAAGGGTAAGGTTAAGGGTAAGGGTTAGGGTAAGGGTAAGGGTAAGGGTAAGGGTAAGCTTAAGGGTAAAAGCAAGGGTAAGGTTAAGGGTAAGGGTAAGGGTAAGGGTAAGGGTAAATGTAAGCTTAAGGGTAAGGGTAAGGGTAAGGGTAAGCTTAAGGGTAAAAGCAAGGGTAAGGGTAAGGGTAAGGGTAAGGGTAAGCTTAAGGGTAAAAGCAAGGGTAAGGGTAAGGGTAAGGGTGAGGGTAAGGGTAAGGTTAAGGGTAAGGGTAAGGGTAAGGGTAAGGGTAAGCTTAAGGGTAAGGGTAAGGGCAAGGGTAAGGGTAAGCTTAAGGGTAAAAGCAAGGGTAAGGGTCAGGGTAAGGGTAAGTGTAAGGGTAAGGGTAAGGGTAAGGGTAAGGGTAAGGGTAAGGGTGAGCTTAAGGGTAAAAGCAAGGGTAAGGGTAAGGTTAAGGGTAAGGGTAAGGGTAAGAGTAAGGGTAAGGGTAAGGGTAAGGGTAAGCTTAAGGGTAAAAGCAAGAGTAAGGGTAAGGGTAAGGGTAAGGGTAAGGGTAAGGGTAAGCTTAAGGGTAAAAGCAAGGGTAAGGGTAAAGGTAAGGGTAAGGGTAAGGGTAAGGGTAAGGGTAAGGGTAAGGGTAAGGGTAAGGGTAAAGGTAAGGGTAAGCCTAAGGGTAAAAGCAAGGGTAAGGGTAAGGGTAAGGGTAAGGGTAAGGGTAAGGTTAAGGGTAAGGGTAAGGGTAAGCTTAAGGGTAAAAGCAAGGGTAAGGGTAAGGGTAAGGGTAAGGGTAAGGGTAAGGGTAAGGGTAAGGGTAAGGGTAAGGGTAAGGGTAAGGGTAAGGGTAAGGGTAAGCTTAAGGGTAAGGGTAAGGGTAAGGGTAAGGGTAAGGGTAAGGGTAAGCTTAAGGGTAAAAGCAAGGGTAAGGGTAAGGGTAAGGGTAAGGGTAAGCGTAAGGGTAAGGGTAAGGGTAAAGGTAAGGGTAAGCCTAAGGGTAAAAGCAAGGGTAAGGGTAAGGGTAAGGGTAAGGGTAAGAGTAAGGGTAAGGGTAAGGGTAAGGGTAAGCTTAAGGGTAAAAGCAAGGGTAAGGGTAAGGTTAAGGGTAAGGGTAAGCCTAAGGGTAAAAGCAAGGGTAAGGGTAAGGGTAAGGGTAAGCTTAAGGGTGAAAGCAAGGGCAAGGGTAAGGGTAAGGGTAAGGGTAAGGGTAAGGGTAAGCTTTAGGGTAAAAGCAAGGGTGAGGGTAAGGGTAAGGGTAAGGGTGAGGGTAAGGGTAAGGGTAAGGGTAAGGGTAAGCTTAAGGGTAAAAGCAAGGGTAAGGGTAAGGGTAAGGGTAAGGGTAAGGGTATAAGGGTAAGGGTAAGGGTAAGGGTAAGCTTAAGGGTAAAAGCAAGGGTAAGGGTAAGGGTAAGGGTAAGGGTAAGGGTAAGGGTAAAGGTAAGGTAAGCCTAAGGGTAATAGCAAGGGTAAGGGTAAGGGTAAGGGTAAGGGTAAGGGTTAGGGTGAGGGTAAGGGTAAGGGTAAGGGTAAGGGTAAGGGTAAGGGTAAGGGTAAGGGTAAGGGTAAGGGTAAGGGTAAGGGTAAGCTTAAGGGTAAAAGCAAGGGTAAGGGTAAGGGAAAGGGTAAGGGTAAGCCTAAGGGTAAAAGCAAGGGTAAGGGTAGGGGTAAGGGTAAGGGTAAGGGTAAGCTTAAGGGTAAAAGCAAGAGTAAGGGTAAGGGTAAGGGTAAGGGTAAGGGTAAGGGTAAGCTTAAGGGTAAAAGCAAGGGTAAGGGTAAAGGTAAGGGTAAGGGTAAGGGTAAGGGTAAGGGTAAGGGTAAGGGTAAGGGTAAGGGTAAGGGTAAAGGTAAGGGTAAGCCTAAGGGTAAAAGCAAGGGTAAGGGTAAGGGTAAGGGTAAGGGTAAGGGTAAGGTTAAGGGTAAGGGTAAGGGTAAGCTTAAGGGTAAAAGCAAGGGTAAGGGTAAGGGTAAGGGTAAGGGTAAGGGTAAGGGTAAGGGTAAGGGTAAGGGTAAGGGTAAGGGTAAGCTTAAGGGTAAGGGTAAGGGTAAGGGTAAGGGTAAGGGTAAGGGTAAGCTTAAGGGTAAAAGCAAGGGTAAGGGTAAGGGTAAGGGTAAGGGTAAGGGTAAGGGTAAGGGTAAGGGTAAGCTTAAGGGTAAGGGTAAGGGTAAGGGTAAGGGTAAGCTTAAGGGTAAAAGCAAGGGTAAGGGTAAGGGTAAGGGTAAGGGTAAGGGTAAGGGTAAGCTTAAGGGTAAGGGTAAGGGTAAGGGTAAGGGTAAGCTTAAGGGTAAAAGCAAGGGTAAGGGTAAGGGTGAGGGTAAGGGTAAGGGTGAGGGTAAGGGTAAGGGTAAGGGTAAGGGTAAGCTTAAGGGTAAGGGTAAGGGTAAGGGTAAGGGTAAGCTTAAGGGTAAAAGCAAGGGTAAGGGTAAGGGTAAGGGTAAGGGTAAGGGTAAGCTTAAGGGTAAAAGCAAGGGTAAGGGTAAGGGCAAGGGTAAGGGTAAGGGTAAGGGTAAGGGTAAGGGTAAGGGTAAGGGTAAGGGTAAGCTTAAGGGTAAGGGTAAGGGTAAGGGTAAGGGTAAGGGTAAGGGTAAGGGTAAGGGTAAGGGTAAGGGAAAGCTTAAGGGTAAGGGTAAGGGTAAGGGTAAGGGTAAGCTTAAGGGTAAAAGCAAGGGTAAGGGTAAGGGTAAGGGTAAGGGTAAGGGTAAGCTTAAGGGTAAAAGCAAGGGTAAGGGTAAGGGTAAGGGTAAGGGTAAGGGTAAGGGTAAGGGTAAGGGTAAGGGTAAGGGTAAGGGTAAGGGTAAGGGTAAGGGTAAGGGTAAGCTTAAGGGTAAGGGTAAGGGTAAGGGTAAGGGTAAGCTTAAGGGTAAAAGCAAGGGTAAGGGTAAGGGTAAGGGTAAGGGTAAGGGTAAAGGTAAGGGTAAGCCTAAGGGTAAAAGCAAGGATAAGGGTAAGGGTAAGGGTAAGGGTAAGGGTAAGGGTAAGGGTAAGGGTAAGGGTAAGGGTAAGGGTAAGGGTAAGGGTAAGGGTAAGCTTAAGGGTAAAAGCAAGGGTAAGGGTAAGGGTAAGGGTAAGGGTAAGGGTAAGGGTAAGGGTAAGGGTAAGGGTAAGGGTAAGGGTAAGGGTAAGGGTAAGTGTAAGGGTAAGGGTAAGGGTAAGCTTAAGGGTAAAAGCAAGGGTAAGGGTAAGGGTAAGGGTAAGGGCAAGGGTAAGGGTAAGGGTAAGCTTAAGGGTAAAAGCAAGGGTAAGGGTAAGGGTAAGGGTAAGGGTAAGGGTTAGGGTAAGGGTAAAGGTAAGGGTAAGCCTAAGGGTAAAAGCAAGGGTAAGGGTAAGGGTAAGGGTAAGGGTAAGGGTAAGGGTAAGGGTAAGGGTAAGGGTAAGGGTAAGGGTAAGAGTAAGGGTAAGGGTAAGGGTGAGCTTAAGGGTAAAAGCAAGGGTAAGGGTAAGGGTAAGGGTAAGGGTAAGCCTAAGGGTAAAAGCAAGGGTAAGGGTAAGGGTAAGGGTAAGGGTAAGGGTAAGCTTAAGGGTAAAAGCAAGGGTAAGGGTAAGGGTAAGGGTAAGGGTAAGGGTAAGCTTAAGGGTAAAAGCAAGGGTAAGGGTAAGGGTAAGGGTAAGGGTAAGGGTAAGGGTAAGGGTAAGGGTAAAGGTAAGGGTAAGCCTAAGGGTAAAAGCAAGGGTAAGGGTAAGGGTAAGGGTAAGGGTAAGGGTAAGGGTAAGGGTAAGCTTAAGGGTAAAAGCAAGGGTGAGGGTAAGGGTAAGGGTAAGGGTAAGGGTAAGGGTAAGGGTAAGGGTAAGGGTAAGGGTAAGGGTAAGGGTAAGGGTAAGGGTAAGGGTAAGGGTAAGGGTGAGCTTAAGGGTAAAAGCAAGGGTAAGGGTAAGGGTAAGGGTAAGGGTAAGGGTAAGGGTAAGGGTAAGGGTAAGGGTAAGGGTAAGGGTAAGGGTAAGGGTAAGGGTAAGGGTAAGGGTAAGGGTAAGGGTAAAGGTAAGGGTAAGGGTAAGGGTAAGGGTAAGGGTAAGGGTAAGGGTAAGGGTAAGGGTAAGGGTAAGCTTAAGGGTAAAAGCAAGGGTAAGGGTTAGGGTAAGGGTAAGGGTAAGGGTAAGGGTAAGGGTAAGGGAAAGCTTAAGGGTAAGGGTAAGGGTAAGGGTAAGGGTAAGCTTAAGGGTAAAAGCAAGGGTAAGGGTAAGGGTAAGGGTAAGGGTAAGGGTAAGCTTAAGGGTAAAAGCAAGGGTAAATGTAAGGGTAAGGGTAAGGGTAAGGGTAAGGGTAAGGGTAAGGGTAAGGGTAAGGGTAAGGGTAAGCTTAAGGGTAAGGGTAAGGGTAAGGGTAAGGGTAAGGGTAAGCTTAAGGGTAAAAGCAAGGGTAAGGGTAAGGGTAAGGGTAAGGGTAAGGGTAAAGGTAAGGGTAAGCCTAAGGGTAAAAGCAAGGATAAGGGTAAGGGTAAGGGTAAGGGTAAGGGTAAGGGTAAGGGTAAGGGTAAGGGTAAGGGTAAGCTTAAGGGTAAATGCAAGGGTAAGGGTAAGGGTAAGGGTAAGGGTAAGGGTAAGGGTAAGGGTAAGGGTAAGGGTAAGGGTAAGGGTAAGGGTAAGGGTAAGGGTAAGGGTAAGGGTAAGCTTAAGGGTAAAAGCAAGGGTAAGGGTAAGTGTAAGTGTAAGGGCAAGGGTAAGGGTAAGGGTAAGCTCAAGGGTAAAAGCAAGGGTAAGGGTAAGGGTAAGGGTAAGGGTAAGGGTTAGGGTAAGGGTAAAGGTAAGGGTAAGCCTAAGGGTAAAAGCAAGGGTAAGGGTAAGGGTAAGGGTAAGGGTAAGGGTAAGGGTAAGGGTAAGGGTAAGGGTAAGGGTAAGGGTAAGGGTAAGAGTAAGGGTAAGGGTAAGGGTAAGCTTAAGGGTAAAAGCAAGGGTAAGGGTAAGGGTAAGGGTAAGGGTAAGCCTAAGGGTAAAAGCAAGGGTAAGGGTAAGGGTAAGGGTAAGGGTAAGCTTAAGGGTAAAAGCAAGGGTAAGGGTAAGGGTAAGGGTAAGGGTAAGGGTAAGCTTAAGGGTAAAAGCAAGGGTAAGGGTAAGGGTAAGGGTAAGGGTAAGGGTAAGGGTAAGGGTAAAGGTAAGGGTAAGCCTAAGGGTAAAAGCAAGGGTAAGGGTAAGGGTAAGGGTAAGGGTAAGGGTAAGGGTAAGGGTAAGGGTAAGGGTAAGGGTAAGCTTAAGGGTAAAAGCAAGGGTAAGGGTAAGGGTAAGGGTAAGGGTAAGGGTAAGGGTAAGGGTAAGGGTAAGGGTTAGCTTAAGGGTAAAAGCAAGGGTAAGGGTAAGTGTAAGGGTAAGGGTAAGGGTAAGGGTAAGGGTAAGCTTAAGGGTAAAAGCAAGGGTAAGGGTCAGGGTAAGGGTAAGTGTAAGGGTAAGGGTAAGGGTAAGGGTGAGCTTAAGGGTAAAAGCAAGGGTAAGGGTAAGGTTAAGGGTAAGGGTAAGGGTAAGGGTAAGGGTAAGGGTTAGCTTAAGGGTAAAAGCAAGGGTAAGGGTAAGGGTAAGGGTAAGGATAAGGGTAAGCGTAAGGGTAAGGGTAAGGGTAAAGGTAAGGGTAAGCCTAAGGGTAAAAGCAAGGGTAAGGGTAAGGGTAAGGGTAAGGGTAAGAGTAAGGGTAAGGGTAAGGGTAAGGGTAAGCTTAAGGGTAAAAGCAAGGGTAAGGGTAAGGTTAAGGGTAAGGGTAAGCCTAAGGGTAAAAGCAAGGGTAAGGGTAAGGGTAAGGGTAAGGGTAAGGGTAAGCTTAAGGGTAAAAGCAAGGGCAAGGGTAAGGGTAAGGGTAAGGGTAAGGGTAAGGGTAAGCTTAAGGGTAAAAGCAAGGGTGAGGGTAAGGGTAAGGGTAAGGGTAAGGGTAAGGGTAAGGGTAAGGGTAAGGGTAAGGGTAAGGGTAAGCTTAAGGGTAAAAGCAAGGGTAAGGGTAAGGGTAAGGGTAAGGGTAAGGGTAAGGGTAAGGGTAAGGGTAAGGGTAAGGGTAAGGGTAAGGGTAAGCTTAAGGGTAAAAGCAAGGGTAAGGGTAAGGGTGAGGGTAAGGGTAAGGGTAAGGGTAAGGGTAAAGGTAAGGGTAAGCCTAAGGGTAAAAGCAAGGGTAAGGGTAAGGGTAAGGGTAAGGGTAAGGGTTAGGGTGAGGGTAAGGGTGAGGGTAAGGGTAAGGGTAAGGGTAAGGGTAAGGGTAAGGGTAAGGGTAAGGGTAAGGGTAAGGGTAAGGGTAAGGGTAAGCTTAAGGGTAAAAGCAAGGGTAAGGGTAAGGGAAAGGGTAAGGGTAAGCCTAAGGGTAAAAGCAAGGGTAAGGGTAGGGGTAAGGGTAAGGGTAAGGGTAAGCTTAAGGGTAAAAGCAAGAGTAAGGGTAAGGGTAAGGGTAAGGGTAAGGGTAAGGGTAAGCTTAAGGGTAAAAGCAAGGGTAAGGGTAAAGGTAAGGGTAAGGGTAAGGGTAAGGGTAAGGGTAAGGGTAAGGGTAAGGGTAAGGGTAAGGGTAAGGGTAAGGGTAAGGGTAAGGGTAAGGGTAAGGATAAGGGTAAGGGTAAGGGTAAAGGTAAGGGTAAGCCTAAGGGTAAAAGCAAGGGTAAGGGTAAGGGTAAGGGTAAGGGTAAGGGTAAGGTTAAGGGTAAGGGTAAGGGTAAGCTTAAGGGTAAAAGTAAGGGTAAGGGTAAGGGTAAGGGTAAGGGTAAGGGTAAGGGTAAGGGTAAGGGTAAGGGTAAGGGTAAGGGTAAGGGTAAGCTTAAGGGTAAGGGTAAGGGTAAGGGTAAGGGTAAGGGTAAGCTTAAGGGTAAAAGCAAGGGTAAGGGTAAGGGTAAGGGTAAGGGTAAGGGTAAGGGTAAGGGTAAGGGTAAGGGTAAGGGTAAGGGTAAGCTTAAGGGTAAGGGTAAGGGTAAGGGTAAGGGTAAGCTTAAGGGTAAAAGCAAGGGTAAGGGTAAGGGTAAGGGTAAGGGTAAGGGTAAGGGTAAGCTTAAGGGTAAGGGTAAGGGTAAGGGTAAGGGTAAGCTTAAGGGTAAAAGCAAGGGTAAGGGTAAGGGTGAGGGTAAGGGTAAGGGTAAGGGTAAGGGTAAGCTTAAGGGTAAGGGTAAGGGTAAGGGTAAGGGTAAGCTTAAGGGTAAAAGCAAGGGTGAGGGTAAGGGTAAGGGTAAGGGTAAGGGTAAGGGTAAGGGTAAGGGTAAGGGTAAGGGTAAGGGTAAGGGTAAGCTTAAGGGTAAAAGCAAGGGTAAGGGTAAGGGTAAGGGTAAGGGTAAGGGTAAGGGTAAGGGTAAGGGTAAGGGTAAGGGTAAGCTTAAGGGTAAAAGCAAGGGTAAGGGTAAGGGTAAGGGTAAGGGTAAGGGTAAGGGTAAAGGTAAGGGTAAGCCTAAGGGTAAAAGCAAGGGTAAGGGTAAGGGTAAGGGTAAGGGTAAGGGTTAGGGTGAGGGTAAGGGTGAGGGTAAGGGTAAGGGTAAGGGTAAGGGTAAGGGTAAGGGTAAGGGTAAGGGTAAGGGTAAGGGTAAGGGTAAGGGTAAGCTTAAGGGTAAAAGCAAGTGTAAGGGTAAGGGTAAGGGTAAGGGTAAGGGTAAGGGTAAGGGTAAGGGTAAGGGTAAGGGTAAGGGTAAAGTTAAGGGTAAGCCTAAGGGTAAAAGCAAGGGTTAGGGTAAGGGTAAGGGTAAGGGTAAGGGTAAGGGTAAGGGTAAGGGTAAGGGTAAGGGTAAGGGTAAGGGTAAGGGTAAGGGTAAGGGTAAGGGTAAGGGTAAGGGTAAGGGTAAGGGTAAGGGTAAGGGTAAGGGTAAGGGTAAGGGTAAGGGTAAGGGTAAGCTTAAGGGTAAAAGCAAGGGTAAGGGTAAGGGTAAGGGTAAGGGTAAGCCTAAGGGTAAAAGCAAGGGTAAGGGTAAGGGTAAGGGTAAGGGTAAGGGTAAGCTTAAGGGTAAAAGCAAGGGTAAGGGTAAGGGTAAGGTTAAGGGTAAGGGTAAGGGTAAGGGTGAGGGTAAGGGTAAGGGTAAGGGTAAGGGTAAGGGTAAGGGTAAGCTTAAGGGTAAAAGCAAGGCTTAGGGTAAGGGTAAGGGTAAGGGTAAGGGTAAGGGTAAGGGTAAGGGTAAGCTTAAGGGTAAAAGCAAGGGTAAGGGTAAGGGTAAGGGTAAGGGTAAGGGTAAGGGTAAGGGTAAGGGTAAGGGTAAGGGTAAGGGTAAAGGTAAGGGTAAGCCTAAGGGTAAAAGCAAGGGTTAGGGTAAGGGTAAGGGTAAGGGTAAGGGTAAGGGTAAGGGTAAGGGTAAGGGTAAGGGTAAGGGTAAGGGTAAGGGTAAGGGTAAGGGTAAGGGTAAGGGTAAGGGTAAGGGTAAGGGTAAGGGTAAGGGTAAGGGTAAGGGTAAGGGTAAGGGTAAGGGTAAGGGTAAGGGTAAGGGTAAGGGTAAGGGTAAGGGTAAGGGTAAGGGTAAGGGTAAGGGTAAGAGTAAGGGTAAGCTTAAGGGTAAAAGCAAGGGTAAGGGTAAGGGTGAGGGTAAGGGTAAGCCTAAGGGTAAAAGCAAGGGTGAGGGTAAGAGTAAGGGTAAGGGTAAGGGTAAGCTTAAGGGTAAAAGCAAGGGTATGGGTAAGGGTAAGGGTAAGGGTAAGGGTAAGGGTAAGCTTAAGGGTAAAAGCAAGGGTAAGGGTCAGGGTAAGGGTAAGTGTAAGGGTAAGGGTAAAGGTAAGGGTAAGCCTAAGGGTAAAAGCAAGGGTAAGGGTAAGGGTAAGGGTAAGGGTAAGGGTAAGGGTAAGGGTAAGGGTAAGCTTAAGGGTAAAAGCAAGGGTAAGGGTAAGGGTAAGGGTAAGGGTAAGGGTAAGGGTAAGGGTAAGCTTAAGGGTAAAAGCAAGGGTAAGGGTAAGGGTAAGGGTAAGGGTAAGGGTAAGGGTAAGGGTAAGGGTAAGGGTAAGGGTAAGCTTAAGGGTAAAAGCAAGGGTAAGGGTAAGGGTAAGGGTAAGGGTAAGGGTAAGGGTAAGGGTAAGCTTAAGGGTAAAAGCAAGGGTAAGGGTAAGGGTAAGGGTAAGGGTAAGGGTAAGGGTAAGGGTAAGGGTAAGGGTAAGGGTAAAGGTAAGGGTAAGCCTAAGGGTAAAAGCAAGGGTAAGGGTAAGGGTAAGGGTAAGGGTAAGGGTAAGGGTAAGGGTAAGGGTAAGGGTAAGGGTAAGGGTAAGCTTAAGGGTAAAAGCAAGGGTAAGGGTAAGGGTAAGGGTAAGGGTAAGGGTAAGGGTAAGGGTAAGGGTAAGCTTAAGGGTAAGGGTAAGGGTAAGGGTAAGGGTAAGCTTAAGGGTAAAAGCAAGGGTAAGGGTAAGGGTAAGGGTAAGGGTAAGGGTAAGCTTAAGGGTAAAAGCAAGGGTAAGGGTAAGGGTAAGGGTAAGGGTAAGGGTAAGGGTAAGGGTAAGGGTAAGCTTAAGGGTAAAAGCAAGGGTAAGGGTAAGGGTAAGGGTAAGGGTAAGCTTAAGGGTAAAAGCAAGGGAAGGGTAAGGGTAAGGGTAAGGGTAAGGGTAAGGGTAAGGGTAAGGGTAAGGGTAAGGGTAAGGGAAAGGGTAAGGGTAAGCTTAAGGGTAAAAGCAAGGGAAAGGGTAAGGGTAAGGGTAAGAGTAAGGGTAAGAGTAAGGGTAAGCTTAAGGGTAAAAGCAAGGGTAAGGGTAAGGGTAAGGGTAAGGGTAAGGGTAAGGGTAAGGGTAAGGGTAAGGGTAAGGGTAAGGGTAAGGGTAAGGGTAAGGGTAAGGGTAAGGGTAAAGGTAAGGGTAAGCCTAAGGGTAAAAGCAAGTATAAGGGTAAGGGTTAGGGTAAGGGTAAGGGTAAGGGTAAGGGTAAGGGTAAGGGTAAGGGTAAGGGTAAGGGTAAGGGTAAGGGTAAGGGTAAGCTTAAGGGTAAAAGCAAGGGTAAGGGTAAGGGTAAGGGTAAGGGTAAGCCTAAGGGTAATAGCAAAGGGTAAGGGTAAGGGTAAGGGTAAGGGTAAGGGTAAGGGTAAGCTTAAGGGTAAAAGCAAGGGTAAGGGTAAGGGTAAGGGTAAGGGTAAGGGTAAGGGTAAGGGTAAGGGTAAAGTTAAGGGTAAGCCTAAGGGTAAAAGCAAGGGTAAGGGTAAGGGTAAGGGTAAGGGTAAGGGTAAGGGTAAGGGTAAGGGTAAGGGTAAGGGTAAGGGTAAGGGTAAGGGTAAGGGTAAGGGTAAGCTGAAGGGTAAAAGCAAGGGTAAGGGTAAGGGTAAGGGTAAGGGTAAGGGTAAGGGTAAGGGTTAGCTTAAGGGTAAAAGCAAGGGTAAGGGTAAGGGTAAGGGTAAGCTTAAGGGTAAAAGTAAGGGTAAGGGTAAGGGTAAGGGTAAGGGTAAGGGTAAGGGTAAGGGTTAGCTTAAGGGTAAAAGCAAGGGTAAGGGTAAGGGTAAGGGTAAGGGTAAGGGTAAGGGTAAGGGTAAAGGTAAGGGTAAGCCCAAGGGTAAAAGCAAGGGTAAGGGTAAGGGTAAGGGTAAGGGTAAGGGTAAGGGTAAGGGTAAGGGTAAGGGTAAGCTTAAGGGTAAAAGCAAGGGTAAGGGTAAGGGTAAGGGTAAGGGTGAGGGTAAGGGTAAGGGTAAGGGTAAGGGTAAGGGTAAGGGTAAGGGTAAGGGTAAGCTTAAGGGTAAGGGTAAGGGTAAGGGTAAGCTTAAGGGTAAAAGCAAGGGTAAGGGTAAGGGTAAGGGTAAGGGTAAGGGTAAGCTTAAGGGTAAAAGCAAGGGTAAGTGTAAGGGTAAGGGTAAGGGTAAGGGTAAGGGTAAGGGTAAGGGTAAGGGTAAGGGTAAGGGTAAGCTTAAGGGTAAGGGTAAGGGTAAGGGTAAGCTTTAGGGTAAAAGCAAGGGTAAGGGTAAGGGTAAGGGTAAGGGTAAGGGTAAGGGTAAGGGTAAGGATAAGGGTAAGGGTAAGGGTAAGCTTAAGGGTAAAAGCAAGGGTAAGGGTAAGGGTAAGGGTAAGGGTAAGGGTAAGGGTAAGGGTAAGGGTAAGGGTAAGCTTAAGGGTAAAAGCAAGGGTAAGGGTAAAGGTAAGGGTAAGGGTAAGGGTAAGGGTAAGGGTAAGGGTAAAGGTAAGGGTAAGCCTAAGGGTAAAAGCAAGGGTAAGGGTAAGGGTAAGGGTAAGGGTAAGGGTAAGGGTAAGGGTAAGGGTAAGGGTAAGGGTAAGGGTAAGGGTAAGGGTAAGGGTAAGCTTAAGGGTAAAAGCAAGGGTGAGGGTAAGGGTAAGGGTAAGGGTAAGGGTAAGGGTAAGGGTAAGGGTAAGGGTAAGGGTAAGGGTAAGGGTAAGGGTAAGGGTAAGGGTAAGGGTAAGGGTAAGGGTAAGGGTAAGGATAAGGGTAAGGGTAAGCTTAAGGGTAAGGCTAAGGGTAAGGGTAAGGGTAAGCTTAAGGGTAAAAGCAAGGGTAAGGGTAAGGGTAAGGGTAAGGGTAAGGGTAAGGGTAAGGGTAAGCTTAAGGGTAAATGCAAGTGTAAGGGTAAGGGTAAGGGTAAGGGTATGGGTAAGGGTAAGGGTAAGGGTAAGGGTAAGGGTAAGGGTAAGGGTAAACTTAAGGGTTAAAGCAAGGGTAAGGGTAAGGGTAAGGGTAAGGGTAAGGGTAAGGGTGAGGGTAAGGGTAAGGGTAAGGGTAAGGGTAAGGGTAAGGGTAATGGTAAAGGTAAGGGTAAGCCTAAGGGTAAAAGCAAGGGTAAGGGTAAGGGTAAGGGTAAGGGTAAGCTTAAGTGTAAAAGCAAGGGTAAGGGTAAGGGTAAGGGTAAGGGTAAGGGTAAGGGTAAGCCTGAGGGTAAAAGCAAGGGTAAGGGTAAAGGTAAGGGTAAGTGAAGGGTAAGCTTAAAGGTAAAAGCAAGGGTAAGGGTAAGGGTAAGGGTAAGGGTAAGGGTAAGGGTAAGCTTAAGGGTAAAAGCAAGGGTAAGGGTAAGGGTAAGGGTAAGGGTAAGGGTAAGGGTAAGGGTAAGGGTAAGGGTAAGGGTAAGGGTAAGGGTAAGGGTGAGGGTAAGGGTAAGGGTAAGGGTAAGCTTAAGGGTAAAAGCAAGGGTAAGGGTAAGGGTAAGGGTAAGGGTAAGGGTAAGGTTAAGGGTAAGGGAAAGGGTAAGGGTAAGGGTTAGGGTAAGGGTAAGGGTAAGGGTAAGGGTAAGCTTAAGGTTTAAAGCAAGGGTAAGGGTAAGGGTAAAGGTAAGGGTAAGGGTAAGGGTAAGGGTAAGCCTAAGGGTAAAAGCAAGGGTAAGGGTAAGGGTAAGGGTAAGGGTAAGGTTAAGGGTAAGGGTAAGGGTAAGCTTAAGGGTAAAAGCAAGGGTAAGGGTAAGGGTAAGGGTGAGGGTAAGCCTAAGGGTAAGCCTAAGGGTAAAAGCAAGGGTTAGGGTAAGGGTAAGGGTAAGGGTAAGGGTAAGGGTAAGGGTAAGGGTAAGGGTAAGCTTAAGGGTAAAAGCAAGGGTAAGGGTAAGGGTAAGGGTAAGGGTAAGGGTAAGGGTAAGGGTAAGGCTAAGGGTAAAGGGTAAGCCTTAGGGTAAAAGCAAGGGTAGGGGTAAGGGTAAGGGTAAGGGTAAGGGTAAGGGTGAGGGTAAGGGTAAGGGTAAGCTTAAGGGTAAAAGCAAGGGTAAGGGTAAGGGTAAGGGTAAGGGTAAGGGTAAGGGTAAGGGTAAGGGTAAGGGTAAGGGTAAGCTTAAGGGTAAGGGTAAGGGTAAGGGTAAGGGTAAGCTTAAGGGTAAAAGCAAGGGTAAGGGTAAGGGTAAGGGTAAGGGTAAGGGTAAGGGTAAGGGTAAGGGTAAGGGTAGGGGTAAGGGTAAGGGTAAGGGTAAGGGTAAGGGTAAGGGTAATGGTAAGGGTAAGGGTAAGGGTAAGGATAAGGGTAAGGGTAAGGGTAAGGGTAAGGGTAAGGGTAAGGGTAAGGGTAAGCTTAAGGGTAAAAGCAAGGGTAAAGGTAAGGGTACGGGTAAGGGTAAGGGTAAGGGTAAGGGTAAGGGTAAGGGTAAGGGTAAGGGTAAGGGTAAGGGTAAGGGTAAGGGTAAGGGTAAGGGTAAGGAGTAAGGGTAAGGGTAAGGGTAAGGGTAAGGGTAAGGGTAAGGGTAAGGGTTAGGGTAAGGGTAAGGGTAAGGGTAAATGTAAGGGTAAGGGTAAGGGTAAGGGTAAGGGTAAGGGTAAGGGTAAGGGTAAGGGTAAGGGTAAGGGTAAGGGTAAGGGTAAGGGTAAGGGTAAGGGTAAGGGTAAGGGTAAGCTTAAGGGTAAAAGCAAGGGTAAGGGTAAGGGTAAGTGTAAGGGTAAAGGTAAGGGTAAGCCTAAGGGTAAAAGCAAGGGTAAGGGTAAGGGTAAGGGTAAGGGTAAGGGTAAGGTTAAGGGTAAGGGTAAGGGTAAGGGTAAGGGTAAGGGTAAGGGTAAGGGTAAGGGTAAGGGTAAGGGTAAGGGTAAGGGTAAGGGTAAGGGTAAGGGTAAGGGTAAGGGTAAGGGTAAGCTTAAGGGTAAAAGCAAGGGTAAGGGTAAGGGTAAGGGTAAGCTTAAGGGTAAAAGCAAGGGTAAGGGTAAGGGTAAGGGTAAAAGCAAGGGTAAAAGCAAGGGTTAGGGAAAGGGTAAGGGTAAGGGTAAGGGTAAGGGTAAGGGTAAGGGTAAGGGTAAAGGTAAGGGTAAGGGTAAGGGAAAGGGTAAGGGTAAGGGTAAGGGTAAGGGTAAGGGTAAGGGTAAGGGTAAGGGTAAGGGTAAGGGTAAGGGTAAGGGTAAGGGTTAAAGCAAGGGTAAGGGTAAGGGTAAGGGTAAGGGTAAGGGTAAGGGTAAGGGTAAGGGTAAGGGTAAGGGTAAGGATAAGGGTAAGGGTAAGGGTAAGTGTAAGGGTAAGGGTAAGGGTAAGGGTAAGGGTAAGGGTAAGGGTAAGGGTAAGGGTTAGGGTAAGGGTAAGGGTAAGGGTAAGGGTAAAAGCAAGGGTAAGGGTAAGGGTAAGGGTAAGGGTAAGGGTAAGGGTAAGGGTAAGGGTAAGGGTAAGGGTAAGGGTAAGGGTAAGGGTAAGGGTAAGGGTAAGCTTAAGGGTATAAGCAAGGGTAAGGGTAAGGGTAAGGGTGAGGGTAAGGGTAAGGGTAAGGGTAAGGGTAAGCTTAAGGATAAAAGCAAGGGTAAGGGTAAGGGTAAGGGTAAGGGTAAGGGTAAGGGTAAGGGTAAGGGTAAGGGTAAGCTTAAGGGTAAAAGCAAGGGTAAGGGTAAGGGTAAGGGTAAGGATAAGGGTAAGGGTAAGGGTAAGGGTAAGGGTAAGGGTAAGGGTAAGGGTAAGGGTAAAGGTAAGGTTAAGCCTAAGGGTAAAAGCATGGGTAAGGGTAAGGGTAAGGGTAAGGGTAAGGGTAAGGGTAAGGGTAAGGGTAAGGGTAAGGGTAAGGGTAAGGATAAGGGTAAGGGTAAGGGTAAGGGTAAGGGTAAGGGTAAGCTTAAGGGTAAAAGCAAGGGTAAGGGTAAGGGTAAGGGTAAGGGTAAGCCTAAGGGTAAAAGCAAGGGTAAGGGTAAGGGTAAGGGTAAGCTTAAGGGTAAAAGCAAGGGTAAGGGTAAGGGTAAGGGTAAGGGTAAGGGTAAGGGTAAGGGTAAGCTTAAGGGTAAAAGCAAGGGTAAGGGTAAGGGTAAGGGTAAGGGTAAGGGTAAGGGTAAGGGTAAGGGTAAGGGTAAGGGTAAGGGTAAAGGTAAGGGTAAGCCTAAGGGTCAAAGCAAGGGTAAGGGTAAGGGTAAGGGTAAGGGTAACGGTAAGGGTAAGGGTAAGGGTAAGGGTAAGGGTAAGCTTAAGGGTAAAAGCAAGGGTAAGGGTAAGGGTAAGGGTAAGGGTAAGGGTAAGGGTAAGGGTAAGGGTGAGGGTAAGGGTAAGGGTAAGCTTAAGGGTAAGGGTAAGGGTAAGGGTAAGGGTAAGCCTAAGGGTAAAAGCAAGGGTAAGTGTAAGGGTAAGGGTAAGGGTAAGGGTAAGCTTACCCTTACCCTTACCCTTACCCTTACCCTTACCCTTACCCTTGCTTTTACCCTTAAGCTTACCCTTACCCTTACCCTTACCCTTACCCTTACCCTTACCCTTACCCTTACCCTTATCCTTACCCTTGCTTTTACCCTTAAGCTTACCCTTACCCTTACCCTTACCCTTACCCTTACCCTTACCCTTACCCTTACCCTTACCCTTACCCTTACCCTTACCCTTACCCTTACCCTTACCCTTACCCTTACCCTTGCTTTTACTCTTAGGCTTACCCTTACCTTTACCCTTACCCTTACCCTTACCCTTACCCTCACCCTTACCCTTACCCTTGCTTTTACCCTTAAGCTTACCCTTACCCTTACCCTTACCCTTACCCTTACCCTTGCTTTTACCCTTAAGCTTACCCTTACCCTTACCCTTAACCTTACCCTTACCCTTGCTTTTACCCTTAGGCTTACCCTTACCCTTACCCTCACCCTTACCCTTGCTTTTACCCTTAAGCTTACCCTTACCCTTACCCTTACTCTTACCCTTACCCTTACCCTTACCCTTACCCTTACCCTTACCCTTACCCTTACCCTTACCCTTACCCTTGCTTTTACCCTTAGGCTTACCTTTACCTTTACCCTTACCCTAACCCTAAAAGCAAGGGTAAGGGTAAGGGTAAGGGTAAGGGTTAGGGTAAGGGTAAAGGTAAGGGTAAGCCTAAGGGTAAAAGCAAGGGTAAGGGTAAGGGTAAGGGTAAGGGTAAGGGTAAGGGTAAGGGTAAGGGTAAGGGTAAGGGTAAGGGTAAGAGTAAGGGTAAGGGTAAGGGTAAGCTTAAGGGTAAAAGCAAGGGTAAGGGTGAGGGTAAGGGTAAGGGTAAGCCTAAGGGTAAAAGCAAGGGTAAGGGTAAGGTTAAGGGTAAGGGTAAGGGTAAGCTTAAGGGTAAAAGCAAGGGTAAGGGTAAGGGTAAGGGTAAGGGTAAGGGTAAGGGTAAGCTTAAGGGTAAAAGCAAGGGTAAGGGTAAGGGTGAGGGTAAGGGTAAGGGTAAGGGTAAGGGTAAAGGTAAGGGTAAGCCTAAGAGTAAAAGCAAGGGTAAGGGTAAGGGTAAGGGTAAGGGTAAGGGTAAGGGTAAGGGTAAGGGTAAGGGTAAGGGTAAGCTTAAGGGTAAAAGCAAGGGTAAGGATAAGGGTAAGGGTAAGGGTAAGGGTAAGGGTAAGGGTAAGGGTAAGGGTAAGGGTAAGCTTAAGGGTAAAAGCAAGGGTAAGGGTAAGGGTAAGGGTAAGGGTAAGGGTAAGGGTAAGGGTAAGCTTACCCTTACCCTTACCCTTACCCTTACACTTACCCTTGCTTTTACCCTTAGGCTTACCCTTACCCTTACCCTTACCCTTACCCTTAAGCTTACCCTTACCCTTACCCTCACCCTTACCCTTACCCTTACCCTTACCCTTACCCTTACCCTTACCCTTACCCTTGCTTTTACCCTTAAGCTTACCCTTACCCTTACCCTTACCCTTACCCTTACCGTTACCCTTACCCTTACCCTTACCCTTGCTTTGACCCTTAGGCTTACCCTTACCCTTACCCTTACCCTTACCCTCACCCTTACCCTTACCCTTACCCTTGCTTTTACCCTTAAGCTTACCCTTACCCTTACCCTTACCCTTACCCTTACCCTTACCCTTACCCTTACCCTTACCCTTACCCTTACCCTTACCCTTACCCTTACCCTTACCCTTACCCTTACCCTTACCCTTACCCTTACCCTTACCCTTACCCTTACCCTTACCCTTACCCTTACCCTTACCCTTACCCTTACCCTTGCTTTTACCCTTAAGCTTACCCTTACCCTTACCCTTACCCTTACCCTTACCCTTACCCTTACCCTTACCCTTACCCTTACCCTTACCCTTACCCTTACCCTTACCCTTACCCTTACCCATACCCTTGCTTTTACCCTTAGGCTTACCCTTACCTTTACCCTTACCCTTACCCTTACCCTTACCCTTACCCTTACCCTTACCCTTGCTTTTACCCTTAAGCTTACCCTTACCCTTACCCTTACCCTTACCCTTACCCTTACCCTTGCTTTTACCCTTGAGCTTACCCTTACCCTTACCCTTACCCTTACCCTTACCCTTACCCTTGCTTTTACCCTTAGGCTTACCCTTACCCTTACCCTTACCCTTACCCTTACCCTTACCCTTACCCTTACCCTTACCCTTACCCTTACCCTTACCCTTACCCTTACCCTTACCCTTACCCTCACCCTTGCTTTTACCCTTAAGCTCACCCTTACCCTTACCCCTACCCTTACCCTTACCCTTACCCTTACCCTTACCCTTACCCTTACCCTAACCCTTACCCTTACCCTTACCCTTACCCTTGCTTTTACCCTTAGGCTTACCCTTACCTTTACCCTTACCCTTACCCTTACCCTTACCCTTACCCTTACCCTTACCCTTGCTTTTACCCTTAAGCTTACCCTTACCCTTACCCTTACCCTTGCTTTTACCCTTAAGCTTACCCTTACCCTTACCCTTACCCTTACCCTTACCCTTACCCTTACCCTTACCCTTACCCTTACCCTTACCCTTACCCTTGCTTTTATCCTTAAGCTTACCCTTACCCTTACCTTTACCCTTACCCTTACCCTTACCCTTACCCTTGCTTTTACCCTTAAGCTTACCCTTACCCTTACCCTTACCCTTACCCTTACCCTTACCCTTACCCTTACCCTTACCCTTACCCTTACCCTTACCCTTACCCTTACCCTTACCCTTACCCTTACCCTTACCCTTACCCTTACCCTTACCCTTACCCTTGCTTTTACTCTTAGGCTTACCCTTACCTTTACCCTTACCCTTACCCTTACCCTTACCCTTACCCTTACCCTTACCCTTACCCTTACCCTTGCTTTTACCCTTAAGCTTACCCTTACCCTTACCCTTACCCTTACCCTTACCCTTACCCTTACCCTTGCTTTTACCCTTAAGCTCACCCTTACCCTTACCCTTACCCTTACCCTTACCCTTGCTTTTACCCTTAGGCTTACCCTTACCCTTACCCTTACCCTTACCCTTGCTTTTACCCTTAAGCTTACCCTTACACTTACCCTTACCCTTACCCTTACCCTTACCCTTACCCTTACCCTTACCCTTACCCTTACCCTTACCCTTGCTTTTACCCTTAGGCTTACCCTTACCTTTACCCTTACCCTTACCCTTACCCTTACCCTTACCCTTACCCTTACCCTTACCCTTACCCTTACCCTTACCCTTACCCTTACCCTTACCCTTACCCTTACCCTTACCCTTACCCTTGCTTTTACCCTTAAGCTTACCCTTACCCTTACCCTTACCCTTACCCTTACCCTTACCCTTACCCTTGCTTTTACCCTTAAGCTTACCCTTACCCTAACCCTTACCCTTACCCTTACCCTCACCCTTACCCTTACCCTTACCCTTGCTTATACCCTTAAGCTTACCCTTTCCCTTACCCTTACCCTTACCCTTACCCTTACCCTTACCCTTACCCTTACCCTTACCCTTACCCTTGCTTTTACCCTTAGGCTTACCCTTACCTTTACCCTTACCCTTACCCTTACCCTTACCCTTACCCTTACCCTTACCCTTACCCTTACCCTTACCCTTACCCTTGCTTTTACCCTTAAGCTTACCCTTACCTCTACCCTTACCCTTACCCTTACCCTAACCCTTACCCTTGCTTTTACCCTTTAGCTTACCCTTACCCTTACCCTTACCCTTACCCTTACCCTTACCCTTACCCTTACCCTTACCCTCACCCTTACCCTTACCCTTACCCTTACCCTTACCCTTACCCTTGCTTTTACCCTTAAGCTTACCCTTACCCTTACCCTTACCCTTACCCTTACCCTTACCCTTACCCTTACCCTTACCCTTACCCTTACCCTTACCCTTACCCTTACCCTTGCTTTTACCCTTAAGCTTACCCTTACCCTTACCCTTACCCTTACCCTTGCTTTTACCCTTAGGCCTACCCTTACCTTTACCCTTACCCTTACCCTTACCCTTACCCTTACCCTTACCCTTACCCTTACCCTTACCCTTGCTTTTACCCTTAAGCTTACCCTTACCCTTACCCTTACTCTTACCCTTACCCTTACCCTTACCCTTACCCTTACCCTTACCCTTACCCTTACCCTTACCCTTACCCTTACCCTTGCTTTTACCCTTAGGCTTACCCTTACCTTTACCCTTACCCTAACCCTTACCCTTACCCTTACCCTTACCCTTACCCTTGCTTTTACCCTTAAGCTTACCCTAACCCTTACCCTTACCCTTACCCTTACCCTTACCCTTGCTTTTACCCTTAAGCTTACCCTTACCCTTACCCTTACCCTTACCCTTACCCTTACCCTTACCCTTACCCTTACCCTTACCCTTACCCTTACCCTTACCCTTGCTTTTACCCTTAAGCTTACCCTTACCCTTACCCTTACCCTTACCCTTACCCTAACCCTTACACTTAAGCTTACCCTTACCCTTACCCTTACCCTTACCCTTACCCTTACCCTTACCCTTACCCTTACCTTTACCCTTACCCTTACCCTTACCCTTACCCTTACCCTTACCCTTACCCTTACCCTTACCCCTACCCTTACCCTTGCTTTTACCCTTAAGCTTACCCTTACCCTTACCCTTACCCTTACCCTTACCCTTACCCTTACCCTTACCCTTACCCTTACCCTTACCCTTACCCTTACCCTTACCCTTACCCTTACCCTTACCCTTACCCTTACCCTTACCCTTGCTTTTACCCTTAAGCTTACCCTTACCCTTACCCTTACCCTTACCCTTACCCTTACCCTTGCTTTTACCCTTAGGCTTACCCTTACCTTTACCCTTACCCTTACCTTTACCCTTACCCTTACCCTTACCCTTACCCTTGCTTTTACCCTTAAGCTTACCCTTACCCTTACCCTTACCCTTACCCTTACCCTTACCCTTGCTTTTACCCTTAAGCTTACCCTTACCCTTACCCTTACCCTTACCCTTACCCTTGCTTTTACCCTTAGGCTTACCCTTACCCTTACCCTTACCCTTACCCTTGCTTTTACCCTTAAGCTTACCCTTACCCTTACCCTTACTCTTACCCTTACCCTTACCCTTACCCTTACCCTTACCCTTACCCTTACCCTTACCCTTACCCTTACCCTTACCCTTACCCTTACCCTTACCCTTACCCTTGCTTTAACCCTTAGGCTTACCCTTACCTTTACCCTTACCCTAACCCTTACCCTTACCCTTACCCTTACCCTTACCCTTACCCTTGCTTTTACCCTTAAGCTTACCCTTACCCTTACCCTTGCCCTTACCCTTACCCTTACCCTTACCCTTGCTTTTACCCTTAAGCTTACCCTTACCCTTACCCTTACCCTTACCCTTACCCTTACCCTTACCCTTACCCTTACCCTTACCCTTACCCTTACCCTTACCCTTACCCTTGCTTTTACCCTTAAGCTTACCCTTACCCTTACCCTTACCCTTACCCTTACCCTTACCCTTACCCTTACCCTTACCCTTACCCTTACCCTTACCCTTATCCTTGCTTTTACCCTTAGGCTTACCCTTACCTTTACCCTTACCCTTACCCTTACCCTTACCCTTACCCTTACCCTTACCCTTGCTTTTACCCTTAAGCTTACCCTTACCCTTACCCTTACCCTTACCCTTAAGCTTACCCTTACCCTTACCCTTACCCTTACCCTTACCCTTACCCTTACCCTTACCCTTACCCTTACCCTTACCCTTACCCTTGCTTTTACCCTTAAGCTTACACTTACCCTTACCCTTACCCTTGCTTTTACCCTTAAGCTTACCCTTACCCTTACCCTTACCCTTACCCTTAAGCTTTCCCTTACCCTTACCCTTACCCTTACCCTTACCCTTACCCTAACCCTTACCCTTGCTTTTACCCTTAAGCTTACCCTTACCCTTACCCTTACCCTTACCCTTACCTTTACCCTTACCCTTACCCTTAGCCTTACCCTTACCCTTACCCTTACCCTTACCCTTACCCTTACCCTTACCCTTGCTTTTACCCTTAAGCTTACCCTTACCCTTACCCTTACCCTTACCCTTACCCTAACCCTTACCCTTACCCTTACCCTTACCCTTACCCTTGCTTTTACCCTTAAGCTTACCCTTACCCTTACCCTTACCCTTACCCTTACCCTTACCCTTACCCTTGCTTTTACCCTTAGGCTTACCCTTACCTTTACCCTTACCCTTACCCTTACCCTTACCCTTACCCTTACCCTTACCCTTGCTTTTACCCTTAAGCTTACCCTTACCCTTACCCTTACCCTTACTCTTACCCTTACCCTTGCTTTTACCCTTAAGCTTACCCTTACCCTTACCCTTACCCTTACCCTTACCCTTGCTTTTACCCTTAGGCTTACCCTTACCCTTACCCTTACCCTTACCCTTGCTTTTACCCTTAAGCTTACCCTTACCCTTACCCTTACTCTTACCCTTACCCTTACCCTTACCCTTACCCTTACCCTTACCCTTACCCTTACCCTTACCCTTACCCTTACCCTTACCCTTGCTTTTACCCTTAGGCTTACCCTTACCTTTACCCTTACCCTAACCCTTACACTTACCCTTACCCTTACCCTTACCCTTGCTTTTACCCTTAAGCTTACCCTTACCCTTACCCTTGCCCTTACCCTTACCCTTACCCTTACCCTTGCTTTTACCCTTAAGCTTACCCTTACCCTTACCCTTACCCTTACCCTTACCCTTACCCTTACCCTTACCCTTACCCTTACCCTTACCCTTACCCTTACCCTTACCCTTACCCTTACCCTTACCCTTGCTTTTACCCTTAAGCTTACCCTTACCCTTACCCTTACCCTTACCCTTACCCTTACCCTTACCCTTGCTTTTACCCTTAGGCTTACCCTTACCTTTACCCTTACCCTTACCCTTACCCTTACCCTTACCCTTGCTTTTACCCTTAAGCTTACCCTTACCCTTACCCTTACCCTTACCCTTAAGCTTACCCTTACCCTTACCCTTACCCTTACCCTTACCCTTACCCTTACCCTTACCCTTACCCTTACCCTTACCCTTACCCTTACCCTTGCTTTTACCCTTAAGCTTACCCTTACCCTTACCCTTACCCTTACCCTTACCCTTACCCTTACCCTTGCTTTTACCCTTAAGCTTACCCTTACCCTTACCCTTACCCTTACCCTTAAGCTTTCCCTTACCCTTACCCTTACCCTTACCCTTACCCTTACCCTTACCCTTACCCTTACCCTTACCCTTACCCTTACCCTTACCCTTACCCTTACCCTTACCCTTGCTTTTACCCTTAAGCTTACCCTTACCCTTACCCTTACCCTTACCCTTAAGCTTACCCTTACCCTTACCCTTACCCTTACCCTCACCCTTACCCTTACCCTTGCTTTTACCCTTAAGCTTACCCTTACCCTTACCCTTACCCTTACCCTTAAGCTTACCCTTACCCTTACCCTTACCCTTACCCTTACCCTTACCCTTACCCTTACCCTTACCCTTGCTTTTACCCTTAAGCTTACCCTTACCCTTACCCTTACCCTTACCCTTAAGCTTACCCTTACCCTTACCCTTACCCTTACCCTTACCCTTACCCTTACCCTTACCCTTACCCTTACCCTTACCCTTGCTTTTACCCTTAAGCTTACCCTTACCCTTACCCTTACCCTTACCCTTGCTTTTACCCTTAAGCTTACCCTTACCCTTACCCTTACCCTTACCCTTACCTTTACCCTTACCCTTACCCTTAGCCTTACCCTTACCCTTACCCTTACCCTTACCCTTACCCTTACCCTTACCCTTACCCTTGCTTTTACCCTTAAGCTTACCCTTACCCTTACCCTTACCCTTACCCTTACCCTAACCCTTACCCTTACCCTTACCCTTACCCTTACCCTTGCTTTTACCCTTAAGCTTACCCTTACCCTTACCCTTACCCTTACCCTTACCCTTACCCTTACCCTTGCTTTTACCCTTAGGCTTACCCTTACCTTTACCCTTACCCTTACCCTTACCCTTACCCTTACCCTTACCCTTACCCTTGCTTTTACCCTTAAGCTTACCCTTACCCTTACCCTTACCCTTACTCTTACCCTTACCCTTGCTTTTACCCTTAAGCTTACCCTTACCCTTACCCTTACCCTTACCCTTACCCTTGCTTTTACCCTTAGGCTTACCCTTACCCTTACCCTTACCCTTGCTTTTACCCTTAAGCTTACCCTTACCCTTACCCTTACTCTTACCCTTACCCTTACCCTTACCCTTACCCTTACCCTTACCCTTACCCTTACCCTTACCCTTACCCTTACCCTTACCCTTACCCTTGCTTTTACCCTTAGGCTTACCCTTACCTTTACCCTTACCCTAACCCTTACACTTACCCTTACCCTTACCCTTACCCTTGCTTTTACCCTTAAGCTTACCCTTACCCTTACCCTTGCCCTTACCCTTACCCTTACCCTTACCCTTGCTTTTACCCTTAAGCTTACCCTTACCCTTACCCTTACCCTTACCCTTACCCTTACCCTTACCCTTACCCTTACCCTTACCCTTACCCTTACCCTTACCCTTACCCTTACCCTTACCCTTGCTTTTACCCTTAAGCTTACCCTTACCCTTACCCTTACCCTTACCCTTACCCTTACCCTTACCCTTACCCTTATCCTTGCTTTTACCCTTAGGCTTACCCTTACCTTTACCCTTACCCTTACCCTTACCCTTACCCTTACCCTTGCTTTTACCCTTAAGCTTACCCTTACCCTTACCCTTACCCTTACCCTTAAGCTTACCCTTACCCTTACCCTTACCCTTACCCTTACCCTTACCCTTACCCTTACCCTTACCCTTACCCTTACCCTTACCCTTACCCTTGCTTTTACCCTTAAGCTTACCCTTACCCTTACCCTTACCCTTACCCTTACCCTTACCCTTACCCTTGCTTTTACCCTTAAGCTTACCCTTACCCTTACCCTTACCCTTACCCTTAAGCTTTCCCTTACCCTTACCCTTACCCTTACCCTTACCCTTACCCTTACCCTTACCCTTACCCTTACCCTTACCCTTACCCTTACCCTTACCCTTGCTTTTACCCTTAAGCTTACCCTTACCCTTACCCTTACCCTTACCCTTAAGCTTACCCTTACCCTTACCCTTACCCTTACCCTCACCCTTACCCTTACCCTTGCTTTTACCCTTAAGCTTACCCTTACCCTTACCCTTACCCTTACTCTTAAGCTTAACCTTACCCTTACCCTTACCCTTACCCTTACCCTTACCCTTACCCTTACCCTTGCTTTTACCCTTAAGCTTACCCTTACCCTTACCCTTACCCTTACCCTTAAGCTTACCCTTACCCTTACCCTTACCCTTACCCTTACCCTTACCCTTACCCTTACCCTTACCCTTACCCTTACCCTTGCTTTTACCCTTAAGCTTACCCTTACCCTTACCCTTACCCTTACCCTTGCTTTTACCCTTAAGCTTACCCTTACCCTTACCCTTAACCTTACCCTTAAGCTTACCCTTACCCTTACCCTTACCCTTACCCTTACCCTTACCCTTACCCTTACCCTTACCCTTACCCTTACCCTTGCTTTTACCCTTAAGCTTACCCTTACCCTTACCCTTAACCTTACCCTTACCCTTACCCTTACCCTTACCCTTACCCTTACCCTTGCTTTTACCCTTAGGCTTACCCTTACCTTTACCCTTACCCTTACCCTTACCCTTA
Source organism: Myrrha octodecimguttata (assembly GCA_958510865.1). Lineage (NCBI taxonomy): Eukaryota > Metazoa > Arthropoda > Insecta > Coleoptera > Coccinellidae > Myrrha > Myrrha octodecimguttata. The sequence goes on along the minus strand of CAUEHS010000319.1, from coordinate 186,397 downwards.
CCCTTACCCTTACCCTTACCCTTACCCTTACCCTTACCCTTACCCTTACCCTTACCTTTACCCTTACCCTTGCTTTTACCCTTAAGCTTACCCTTACCCTTACCCTTACCCTTACCCTTACCCTGACCCTTGCTTTTACCCTTAAGCTTACCCTTACCCTTACCCTTACCCTTACCCTTACCCTTGCTTTTACCCTTAGGCTTACCCTTACCCTTTCCCTTACCCTTACCCTTGCTTTTACCCTTAAGCTTACCCTTACCCTTACCCTTACCCTTACCCTTACCCTTACCCTTACCCTTACCCTTACCCTTACCCTTACCCTTACCCTAACTCTTACCCTTACCCTTACCCTTACCCTTACCCTTGCTTTTACCCTTAGGCTTACCCTTACCTTTACCCTTACCCTTACCCTTACCCTTACCCTTACCCTTGCTTTTACCCTTAAGCTTACCCTTACCCTTACCCTTACCCTTACCCTTACCCTTACCCTTACCCTTACCCTTGCTTTTACCCTTAAGCTTACCCTTACCCTTACCCTTACCCTTACCCTTACCCTTACCCTTACCCTCACCCTTGCATTTACCCTTAAGCTTACCCTTACCCTTACCCTTACCCTTACCCTTACCCTTACCCTTGCTTTTACCCTTAAGCTTACCCTTACCCTTACCCTTACCCTTACCCTTACCCTTACCCTTACCCTTGCTTTTACCCTTAGGCTTACCCTTACCCTTACCCTTACCCTTACCCTTGCTTTTACCCTTAAGCTTACCCTTACCCTTACCCTTACCCTTACTCTTACCCTTACCCTTACCCTTACCCTTACCCTTGCTTTTACCCTTAGGCTTACCCTTACCTTTACCCTTACCCTTACCCTTACCCTTACCCTTACCCTTACCCTTACCCTTACCCTTACCCTTACCCTTACCCTTACCCTTACCCTTACCCTTACCCTTACCCTTGCTTTTAACCTTAAGCTAACCCTTACCCTTACCCTTACCCTTACCCTTACCCTTAACCTTACCCTAACCCTTGCTTTTACCCTTAAGCTCACCCTTACCCTTACCCTTACCCTTACCCTTACACTTACCCTTACCCTGACCCTTACCCTTGCTTTTACCCTTAAGCTTACCCTTACCCTTACCCTTACCCTTAAGCTTACCCTTACCCTTACCCTTACCCTTACCCTTACCCTTACCCTTACCCTTACCCTTACCCTTACCCTTACCCTTACCCTTGCTTTTACCCTTAAGCTTACCCTTACCCTTACCCTTACCCTTACCCTTACCCTTGCTTTTACCCTTAAGCTTACCCTTACCCTTACCCTTACCCTTACCCTTAAGCTTACCCTTACCCTTACCCTTACCCTTACCCTTACCCTTACCCTTACCCTTACCCTTGCTTTTACCCTTAAGCTTACCCTTACCCTTACCCTTACCCTTACCCTAACCCTTACCCTTAACCTTACCCTTACCCTTACCCTTACCCTTACCCTTACCCTTGCTTTTACCCTTAGGCTTACCCTTACCTTTACCCTTACCATTACCCTTACCCTTACCGTTACCCTTACCCTTACCCTTGCTTTTACCCTTAAGCTTACCCTTACCCTTACCCTTACCCTTACCCTTACCCTTACCCATACCCTTACCCTTGCTTTTACCCTTAAGCTTACCTTTACCCTTACCCTTACCCTTACCCTTACCCTTACCCTTACCCTTACCCTTACCCTTACCCTTACCCTTGCTTTTACCCTTAAGCTTACCCTTACCCTTACCCTTACTCTTACCCTTACCCTTACCCTTACCCTTGCTTTTACCCTTAAGCTTACCCTTACCCTTACCTTCACCCTTACCCTTACCCTTACCCTTACCCTTACCCTTACCCTTACCCTTACCCTTACCCTTGCTTTTACCCTTAGGCTTACCCTTACCTTTAGCCTTACCCTTACCCTTACCCTTACCCTTACCCTTACCCTTGCTTTTACCCTTAAGCTTACCCTTACCCTTACCCTTACCCTTACCCTTACCCTTACCCTTGCTTTTACCCTTAAGCTTACCCTTACCCTTACCCTTACCCTTACCCTTACCCTTGCTTTTACCCTTAGGCTTACCCTTACCCTTACCCTTACCCTTACCCTTGCTTTTACCCTTAAGCTTACCCTTACCCTTACCCTTACCCTTACTCTTACCCTTACCCTTACCCTTACCCTTACCCTTGCTTTTACCCTTAGGCTTACCCTTACCTTTACCCTTACCCTTACCCTTACCCTTACCCTTACCCTTACCCTTACCCTTACCCTTACCCTTACCCTTACCCTTACCCTTACCCTTACCCTTACCCTTACCCTTGCTTTTAACCTTAAGCTAACCCTTACCCTTACCCTTACCCTTACCCTTACCCTTAACCTTACCCTAACCCTTGCTTTTACCCTTAAGCTCACCCTTACCCTTACCCTTACCCTTACCCTTACACTTACCCTTACCCTGACCCTTACCCTTGCTTTTACCCTTAAGCTTACCCTTACCCTTACCCTTACCCTTAAGCTTACCCTTACCCTTACCCTTACCCTTACCCTTACCCTTACCCTTACCCTTACCCTTACCCTTACCCTTACCCTTACCCTTGCTTTTACCCTTAAGCTTACCCTTACCCTTACCCTTACCCTTACCCTTACCCTTGCTTTTACCCTTAAGCTTACCCTTACCCTTACCCTTACCCTTACCCTTAAGCTTACCCTTACCCTTACCCTTACCCTTACCCTTACCCTTACCCTTACCCTTACCCTTGCTTTTACCCTTAAGCTTACCCTTACCCTTACCCTTACCCTTACCCTAACCCTTACCCTTAACCTTACCCTTACCCTTACCCTTACCCTTACCCTTACCCTTGCTTTTACCCTTAGGCTTACCCTTACCTTTACCCTTACCATTACCCTTACCCTTACCGTTACCCTTACCCTTACCCTTGCTTTTACCCTTAAGCTTACCCTTACCCTTACCCTTACCCTTACCCTTACCCTTACCCATACCCTTACCCTTGCTTTTACCCTTAAGCTTACCTTTACCCTTACCCTTACCCTTACCCTTACCCTTACCCTTACCCTTACCCTTACCCTTACCCTTACCCTTGCTTTTACCCTTAAGCTTACCCTTACCCTTACCCTTACTCTTACCCTTACCCTTACCCTTACCCTTGCTTTTACCCTTAAGCTTACCCTTACCCTTACCTTCACCCTTACCCTTACCCTTACCCTTACCCTTACCCTTACCCTTACCCTTACCCTTACCCTTGCTTTTACCCTTAGGCTTACCCTTACCTTTAGCCTTACCCTTACCCTTACCCTTACCCTTACCCTTACCCTTGCTTTTACCCTTAAGCTTACCCTTACCCTTACCCTTACCCTTACCCTTACCCTTACCCTTGCTTTTACCCTTAAGCTTACCCTTACCCTTACCCTTACACTTACCCTTGCTTTTACCCTTAGGCTTACCCTTACCCTTACCCTTAAGCTTACCCTTACCCTTACCCTTACCCTTACCCTTACCCTTACCCTTGCTTTTACCCTTAAGCTTACCCTTACCCTTACCCTAACCCTTACCCTTACCCTTACCCTTACCCTTACCCTTACCCTTGCTTTGACCCTTAGGCTTACCCTTACCTTTACCCTTACCCTTACCCTTACCCTTACCCTTACCCTTACCCTTACCCTTACCCTTACCCTTACCCTTGCTTTTACCCTTAAGCTTACCCTTACCCTTACCCTTACCCTTACCCTTACCCTTACCCTTACCCTTGCTTTTACCCTTAAGCTTACCCTTACCCTTACCCTTACCCTTACCCTTACCCTTACCCTTGCTTTTACCCTTAGGCTTACCCTTACCCTTACCCTTACCCTTACCCTTGCTTTTACCCTTAAGCTTACCCTTACCCTTACCCTTACCCTTACCCTTACCCTTACCCTTACCCTAACCCTTACCCTTACCCTTACCCTTACCCTTACCCTTACCCTTACCCTTACCCTTACCCTTACCCTTGCTTTTACCCTTAGGCTTAACCTTACCTTTACCCTTACCCTTACCCTTGCTTTTACCCTTAAGCTTACCCTTACCCTTACCCTTACCCTTACCCTTACCCTTACCCTTACCCTTGCTTTTACCCTTAAGCTTACCCTTACCCTTACCCTTACCCTTACCCTCACCCTTACCCCTACCCTTACCCTTGCTTATACCCTTAAGCTTACCCTTACCCTTACCCTTACCCTTACCCTTACCCTTACCCTTACTTACCCTTACCCTTACCCTTACCCTTACCCTTACCCTTACCCTTACCCTTGCTTTTACCCTTAGGCTTACCCTTACCTTTACCCTTACCCTCACCCTTACCCTTACCCTTACCCTTACTCTTACCCTTACCCTTGCTTTTACCCTTAAGCTTACCCTTACCCTTACCCTTACCCTTACCCTTACCCTAACCCTTACCCTTGCTTTTACCCTTAAGCTTACCCTTACCCTTACCCTTACCCTTACCCTTACCCTTACCCTTACCCTTACCCTTACCCTTACCCTTACCCTTACCCTTACCCTTACCCTTACCCTTACCCTTACCCTTGCTTTTACCCTTAAGCTTACCCTTACCCTTACCCTTACCCTTACCCTTACCCTTACCCTTACCCTTATCCTTACCCTTGCTTTTACCCTTAAGCTTACCCTTACCCTTACCCTTACCCTTACCCTTACCCTTACCCTTACCCTTACCCTTACCCTTACCCTTACCCTTACCCTTGCTTTTACTCTTAGGCTTACCCTTACCTTTACCCTTACCCTTACCCTTACCCTTACCCTCACCCTTACCCTTACCCTTGCTTTTACCCTTAAGCTTACCCTTACCCTTACCCTTACCCTTACCCTTACCCTTGCTTTTACCCTTAAGCTTACCCTTACCCTTACCCTTAACCTTACCCTTACCCTTGCTTTTACCCTTAGGCTTACCCTTACCCTTACCCTTACCCTTGCTTTTACCCTTAAGCTTACCCTTACCCTTACTCTTACCCTTACCCTTACCCTTACCCTTACCCTTACCCTTACCCTTACCCTTACCCTTACCCTTACCCTTACCCTTGCTTTTACCCTTAGGCTTACCCTCACCTTTACCCTTACCCTAACCCTTACCCTTACCCTTACCCTTACCCTTACCCTTGCTTTTACCCTTAAGCTTACCCTTACCCTTACCCTTACCCTTACCCTTACCCTTACCCTTACCCTTACCCTTAACCTTACCCATGCTTTTACCCTTAAGCTTACCCTTACCCTTACCCTTACCCTTACCCTTACCCTTACCCTTACCCTTACCCTTACCCTTACCCTTACCCTTACCCTTACCCTTACCCTTGCTTTTACCCTTAAGCTTACCCTTACCCTTACCCTTACCCTTACCCTTACCCTTACCCTTACCCTTACCCTTACCCTTACCCTTGCTTTTACCCTTAGGCTTACCCTTACCTTTACCCTTACCCTTACTCTTACTCTTACCCTTACCCTTGCTTTTACCCTTGAGCTTACCCTTACCCTTACCCTTACCCTTAAGCTTACCCTTACCCTTACCCTTACCCTTACCCTTACCCTTACCCTTACCCTTACCCTTACCCTTAACCTTACCCTTACCCTTGCTTTTACCCTTAAGCTTACCCTTACCCTTACCCTTACCCTCACCCTTACCCTTGCTTTTACCCTTAAGCTTACCCTTACCCTTACCCTTACCCTTAAGCTTACCCTTACCCTTACCCTTACCCTTACCCTTACCCTTACCCTTACCCTTACCCTTACTCTTACCCTTACCCTTACCCTTACCCTTACCCTTGCTTTTACCCTGAAGCTTACCCTTACCCTTACCCTTACCCTTACCCTTAAGCTTACCCTTACCCTTACCCTTACCCTTACCCTCACCCTTAACCTTACCCTTGCTTTTACCCTTAAGCTTACCCTTACCCTTACCCTTACCCTTAAGCTTACCCTTACCCTTACCCTTACCCTTACCCTTACCCTTGCTTTTACCCTTAAGCTTACCCTTACCCTTACCCTTACCCTTACCCTTAAGCTTACCCTTACCCTTACCCTTACCCTTACCCTTACCCTTACCCTTACCCTTACCCTTACCCTTACCCTTGCTTTTACCCTTAAGCTTACCCTTACCCTTACCCTTACCCTTACCCTTGCTTTTACCCTTAAGCTTACCCTTACCCTTACCCTTACCCTTACCCTTAAGCTTACCCTTACCCTTACCCTTACCCTTACCCTTACCCTTACTCTTACCCTTGCTTTTACCCTAAAGCTTACCCTTACCCTTACCCTTACCCTTACCCTTACCCTTACCCTTACCCTTACCCTTACCCTTACCCTTGCTTTTACCCTTAGGCTTACCCTTACCTTTACCCTTACCCTTACCCTTACCCTTACCCTTACCCTTACCCTTACCTTTACCCTTGCTTTTACCCTTAAGCTTACCCTTACCCTTACCCTTACCCTTACCCTTACCCTTACCCTTACCCTTACCCTTGCTTTTACCCTTTAGCTTACCCTTACCCTTACCCTTATCCTTACCCTTACCCTTGCTTTTACCCTTAGGCTTACCCTTACCCTTACCCTTACCCTTACCCTTGCTTTTACCCTTAAGCTTACCCTTACCCTTACACTTACCCTTACCCTTACCCTTACCCTTACCCTTAATCTTACCCTTACCCTTACCCTTACCCTTACCCTTACCCTTACCCTTACCCTCACCCTTACCCTTACCCTTACCCTTACCCTTACCCTTGCTTTTACCCTTAGGCTTACCCTTCTTTACCCTTACCCTTACCCTTACCCTTACCCTTACCCTTGCTTTTACCCTTAAGCTTACCCTTACCCTTACCCTTACCCTTACCCTTACCCTTACCCATACCCTTACCCTTACCCTTACCCTTACCCTTACCTTTGCTTTTACCCTTAAGCTTACCCTTACCCTTACCCTTACCCTTACCCTTACCCCTTACCCTTACCCTTACCCTTACCCTTACCCTTACCCTTACCCTTACCCTTGCTTTTACCCTTAAGCTTACCCTTACCCTTACCCTTACCCTTACCCTTACCCTTGCTTTTACCCTTAGGCTTACCCTTACCCTTACCCTTACCCTTACCCTTGCTTTTACCCTTAATCTTACCCTTACCCTTACCCTTACCCTTACTCTTACCCTTACCCTTACCCTTACCCTCACCCTTGCTTTTACCCTTAGGCTTACCCTTACATTTACCCTTACCCTTACCTTTACCCTTACCCTTACCCTTACCCTTACCCTTACCCTTGCTTTTACCCTTAAGCTTACCCTTACCCTTACCCTTACCCTTACCCTTACCCTTACCCTTACCCTTACCCTTACCCTTACCCTTACCCTTACCCTTACCCTTACCCTTGCTTTTACCCTTAAGCTCACCCTTACCCTAACCCTTACCCTTACCCTTACCCTTACCCTTACTCTTACCCTTACCCTTGCTTTTACCCTTAAGCTTACCCTTACCCTTACCCTTACCCTTACCCTTAAGCTTACCCTTACCCTTACCCTTACCCTTACCCTTACCCTTACCCTTGCTTTTACCCTTAAGCTTACCCTTACCCTTACCCTTACCCTTACCCTTACCCTTGCTTTTACCCTTAAGCTTACCCTTACCCTTACCCTTACCCTTAAGCTTACCCTTACCCTTACCCTTACCCTTACCCTTACCCTTACCCTTACCCTTGCTTTTACCTATAAGCTTACCCTTACCCTTACCCTTACCCTTACCCTTACCCTTACCCTTACCCTTACCCTTACCCTTACCCTTACCCTTACCCTTACCCTTACCCTTGCTTTTACCCTTAGGCTTACCCTTACCTTTACCCTTACCATTACCCTTACCCTTACCCTTACCCTTACCCTTACCCTTACCCTTACCCTTGCTTTTACCCTTAAGCTTACCCTTACCCTTACCCTTACCCTTACCCTTACCCTTACCCTTACCCTTACCCTTACCCTTACCCTTACCCTTACCCTTACCCTTACCCTTACCCTTACCCTTGCATTTACCCTTAAGCTTACCCTTACCCTTACCCTTACCCTTACCCTTACCCTTACCCTTACCCTTGCTTTTACCCTTAAGCTTACCCTTACCCTTACTCTTACCCCTACCCTTACCCTTACCCTTACCCTTACCCTTACCCTTACCCTTACCCTTACCCTTGCTTTTACCCTTAGGCTTACCCTCACCTTTACCCTTACCCTTACCCTTACCCTTACCCTTACCCTTACCCTTACCCTTGCTTTTACCCTTAAGCTTACACTTACCCTTACCCTTACCCTTACCCTTAGCCTTACCCTTACCCTTGCTTTTACCCTTAAGCTTACCCTTACCCTTACCCTTACCCTTACCCTTACCCTTGCTTTTACCCTTAGGCTTACCCCTACCCTTACCCTTACCCTTACACTTACCCTTAAGCTTACCCTTACCCTTACCCTTACCCTTACCCTTACCCTTACCCTTACCCTTACCCTTACCCTTACCCTTACCCTTACCCTTGCTTTTACCCTTAAGCTTACCCTTACCCTTACCCTTACCCTTACCCTTACCCTTGCTTTTACCCTTAAGCTTACCCTTACCCTTACCCTTACCCTTACCCTTACCCTTACCCTTGCTTTTACCCTTAAGCTTACCCTTACCCTTACCCTTACCCTTACCCTTACCCTTACCCTTGCTTTTACCCTTAGGCTTACCCTTACCCTTACCCTTTCCCTTACCCTTGCTTTTACCCTTAAGCTTACCCTTACCCTTACCCTTACCCTTACCCTTACCCTTACCCTTACCCTAACCCTTACCCTTACCCTTACCCTTACCCTTACCCTTACCCTTACCCTTACCCTTACCCTTGCTTTTACCCTTAGGCTTAACCTTACCTTTACCCTTACCCTTACCCTTACCCTTACCCTTACCCTTACCCTTACCCTTACCCTTACCCTTACCCTTACCCTTACCCTTACCCTTACCCTTACCCTTACCCTTACCCTTGCTTTTACCCTTAAGCTTACCCTTACCCTTACCCTTACCCTTACCCTTACCCTTACCCTTACCCTTGCTTTTACCCTTAAGCTTACCCTTACCCTTACCCTTACCCTTACCCTCACCCTTACCCCTACCCTTACCCTTGCTTATACCCTTAAGCTTACCCTTACCCTTACCCTTACCCTTACCCTTACCCTTACCCTTACTTACCCTTACCCTTACCCTTACCCTTACCCTTACCCTTACCCTTGCTTTTACCCTTAGGCTTACCCTTACCTTTACCCTTACCCTTACCCTTACCCTTACCCTTACCCTTACCCTTACTCTTACCCTTACCCTTGCTTTTACCCTTAAGCTTACCCTTACCCTTACCCTTACCCTTACCCTTACCCTAACCCTTACCCTTGCTTTTACCCTTAAGCTTACCCTTACCCTTACCCTTACCCTTACCCTTACCCTTACCCTTACCCTTACCCTTACCCTTACCCTTACCCTTACCCTTACCCTTGCTTTCACCCTTAAGCTTACCCTTACCCTTACCCTTACCCTTACCCTTACCCTTACCCTTACCCTTATCCTTACCCTTGCTTTTACCCTTAAGCTTACCCTTACCCTTACCCTTACCCTTACCCTTACCCTTACCCTTACCCTTACCCTTACCCTTACCCTTACCCTTGCTTTTACTCTTAGGCTTACCCTTACCTTTACCCTTACCCTTACCCTTACCCTTAACCTCACCCTTACCCTTACCCTTGCTTTTACCCTTAAGCTTACCCTTACCCTTACCCTTACCCTTACCCTTACCCTTGCTTTTACCCTTAAGCTTACCCTTACCCTTACCCTTAACCTTACCCTTACCCTTGCTTTTACCCTTAGGCTTACCCTTACCCTTACCCTTACCCTTGCTTTTACCCTTAAGCTTACCCTTACCCTTACCCTTACTCTTACCCTTACCCTTACCCTGACCCTTACCCTTACCCTTACCCTTACCCTTACCCTTACCCTTACCCTTACCCTTGCTTTTACCCTTAGGCTTACCCTTACCTTTACCCTTACCCTAACCCTTACCCTTACCCTTACCCTTACCCTTACCCTTGCTTTTACCCTTAAGCTTACCCTTACCCTTACCCTTACCCTTACCCTTACCCTTACCCTTACCCTTACCCTTACCCTTAACCTTACCCTTGCTTTTACCCTTAAGCTTACCCTTACCCTTACCCTTACCCTTACCCTTACCCTTACCCTTACCCTTACCCTTACCCTTACCCTTACCCTTACCCTTACCCTTGCTTTTACCCTTAAGCTTACCCTTACCCTTACCCTTACCCTTACCCTTACCCTTACCCTTACCCTTACCCTTACCCTTACCCTTACCCTTGCTTTTACCCTTAGGCTTACCCTTACCTTTACCCTTACCCTTACCCTTACCCTTACCCTTACCCTTGCTTTTACCCTTGAGCTTACCCTTACCCTTACCCTTACCCTTACCCTTACCCTTACCCTTACCCTTACCCTTACCCTTACCCTTACCCTTACCCTTACCCTTACCCTTACCCTTACCCTTACCCTTACCCTTACCCTTACCCTTACCCTTGCTTTTACCCTTAAGCTTACCCTTACCCTTACCCTTACCCTCACCCTTACCCTTGCTTTTACCCTTAAGCTTACCCTTACCCTTACCCTTACCCTTAAGCTTACCCTTACCCTTACCCTTACCCTTACCCTTACCCTTACCCTTACCCTTACCCTTACCCTTACCCTTACCCTTACCCTTACCCTTACCCTTGCTTTTCCCCTGAAGCTTACCCTTACCCTTACCCTTACCCTTACCCTTAAGCTTACCCTTACCCTTACCCTTACCCTTACCCTTACCCTTAACCTTACCCTTGCTTTTACCCTTAAGCTTACCCTTACCCTTACCCTTACCCTTAAGCTTACCCTTACCCTTACCCTTACCCTTACCCTTACCCTTGCTTTTACCCTTAAGCTTACCCTTACCCTTACCCTTACCCTTACCCTTAAGCTTACCCTTACCCTTACCCTTACCCTTACCCTTACCCTTACCCTTACCCTTGCTTTTACCCTTAAGCTTACCCTTACCCTTACCCTTACCCTTACCCTTGCTTTTACCCTTAAGCTTACCCTTACCCTTACCCTTACCCTTACCCTTAAGCTTACCCTTACCCTTACCCTTACCCTTACCCTTACCCTTACCCTTACCCTTGCTTTTACCCTAAAGCTTACCCTTACCCTTACCCTTACCCTTACCCTTACCCTTACCCTTACCCTTACCCTTGCTTTTACCCTTAGGCTTACCCTTACCTTTACCCTTACCCTTACCCTTACCCTTACCCTTACCCTTACCTTTACCCTTGCTTTTACCCTTAAGCTTACCCTTACCCTTACCCTTACCCTTACCCTTACCCTTACCCTTACCCTTACCCTTGCTTTTACCTTTAAGCTTACCCTTACCCTTACCCTTACCATTACCCTTACCCTTACCCTTACCCTTACCCTTACCCTTACCCTTACCCTTGCTTTTACCCTTAAGCTTACCCTTACCCTTACCCTTACCCTTACCCTTACCCTTACCCTTACCCTTACCCTTACCCTTACCCTTACCCTTACCCTTACCCTTACCCTTACCCTTACCCTTACCCTTACCCTTGCATTTACCCTTAAGCTTACCCTTACCCTTACCCTTACCCTTACCCTTACCCTTACCCTTGCTTTTACCCTTAAGCTTACCCTTACCCTTACTCTTACCCCTACCCTTACCCTTACCCTTACCCTTACCCTTACCCTTACCCTTGCTTTTACCCTTAGGCTTACCCTCACCTTTACCCTTACCCTTACCCTTACCCTTACCCTTACCCTTACCCTTACCCTTGCTTTTACCCTTAAGCTTACACTTACCCTTACCCTTACCCTTAGCCTTACCCTTACCCTTGCTTTTACCCTTAAGCTTACCCTTACCCTTACCCTTACCCTTACCCTTACCCTTGCTTTTACCCTTAGGCTTACCCCTACCCTTACCCTTACCCTTACACTTACCCTTAAGCTTGCCCTTACCCTTACCCTTACCCTTACCCTTACCCTTACCCTTACCCTTACCCTTACCCTTACCCTTACCCTTACCCTTACCCTTACCCTTACCCTTACCCTTGCTTTTACCCTTAAGCTTACCCTTACCCTTACCCTTACCCTTACCCTTACCCTTGCTTTTACCCTTAAGCTTACCCTTACCCTTACCCTTACCCTTACCCTTACCCTTACCCTTACCCTTACCCTTGCTTTTACCCTTAAGCTTACCCTTACCCTTACCCTTACCCTTACCCTTACCCTTACCCTTGCTTTTACCCTTAGGCTTACCCTTACCCTTACCCTTACCCTTACCCTTGCTTTTACCCTTAAGCTTACCCTTACCCTTACCCTTACCCTTACCCTTACCCTTACCCTTACCCTAACCCTTACCCTTACCCTTACCCTTACCCTTACCCTTACCCTTACCCTTACCCTTACCCTTACCCTTGCTTTTACCCTTAGGCTTAACCTTACCTTTACCCTTACCCTTACCCTTACCCTTACCCTTACCCTTACCCTTACCCTTACCCTTACCCTTACCCTTACCCTTACCCTTACCCTTGCTTTTACCCTTAAGCTTACCCTTACCCTTACCCTTACCCTTACCCTTACCCTTACCCTTACCCTTGCTTTTACCCTTAAGCTTACCCTTACCCTTACCCTTACCCTTACCCTCACCCTTACCCCTACCCTTACCCTTGCTTATACCCTTAAGCTTACCCTTACCCTTACCCTTACCCTTACCCTTACCCTTACCCTTACTTACCCTTACCCTTACCCTTACCCTTACCCTTACCCTTACCCTTACCCTTACCCTTACCCTTGCTTTTACCCTTAGGCTTACCCTTACCTTTACCCTTGCCCTTACCCTTACCCTTACCCTTACCCTTACTCTTACCCTTACCCTTGCTTTTACCCTTAAGCTTACCCTTACCCTTACCCTTACCCTTACCCTTACCCTAACCCTTACCCTTGCTTTTACCCTTAAGCTTACCCTTACCCTTACCCTTACCCTTACCCTTACCCTTACCCTTACCCTTACCCTTACCCTTACCCTTACCCTTACCCTTGCTTTCACCCTTAAGCTTACCCTTACCCTTACCCTTACCCTTACCCTTACCCTTACCCTTACCCTTACCCTTATCCTTACCCTTGCTTTTACCCTTAAGCTTACCCTTACCCTTACCCTTACCCTTACCCTTACCCTTACCCTTACCCTTACCCTTACCCTTACCCTTACCCTTGCTTTTACTCTTAGGCTTACCCTTACCTTTACCCTTACCCTTACCCTTACCCTTACCCTCACCCTTACCCTTACCCTTGCTTTTACCCTTAAGCTTACCCTTACCCTTACCCTTACCCTTACCCTTACCCTTGCTTTTACCCTTAAGCTTACCCTTACCCTTACCCTTAACCTTACCCTTACCCTTGCTTTTACCCTTAGGCTTACCCTTACCCTTACCCTTACCCTTGCTTTTACCCTTAAGCTTACCCTTACCCTTACCCTTACTCTTACCCTTACCCTTACCCTTACCCTTACCCTTACCCTTACCCTTACCCTTACCCTTACCCTTACCCTTACCCTTGCTTTTACCCTTAGGCTGACCCTTACCTTTACCCTTACCCTAACCCTTACCCTTACCCTTACCCTTACCCTTACCCTTGCTTTTACCCTAAAGCTTACCCTTACCCTTACCCTTACCCTTACCCTTACCCTTACCCTTACCCTTACCCTTACCCTTAACCTTACCCTTGCTTTTACCCTTAAGCTTACCCTTACCCTTACCCTTACCCTTACCCTTACCCTTACCCTTACCCTTACCCTTACCCTTACCCTTACCCTTACCCTTGCTTTTACCCTTAAGCTTACCCTTACCCTTACCCTTACCCTTACCCTTACCCTTACCCTTACCCTTACCCTTACCCTTGCTTTTACCCTTAGGCTTACCCTTACCTTTACCCTTACCCTTACCCTTACCCTTACCCTTACCCTTGCTTTTACCCTTGAGCTTACCCTTACCCTTACCCTTACCCTTACCCTTACCCTTACCCTTACCCTTACCCTTACCCTTACCCTTACCCTTACCCTTACCCTTACCCTTACCCTTACCCTTACCTTTACCCTTACCCTTACCCTTACCCTTACCCTTACCCTTACCCTTACCCTTACCCTTACCCTTGCTTTTACCCTTAAGCTTACCCTTACCCTTACCCTTACCCTCACCCTTACCCTTGCTTTTACCCTTAAGCTTACCCTTACCCTTACCCTTACCCTTAAGCTTACCCTTACCCTTACCCTTACCCTTACCCTTACCCTTACCCTAACCCTTACCCTTACCCTTACCCTTACCCTTACCCTTACCCTTGCTTTTCCCCTGAAGCTTACCCTTACCCTTACCCTTACCCTTACCCTTAAGCTTACCCTTACCCTTACCCTTACCCTTACCCTTACCCTTAACCTTACCCTTGCTTTTACCCTTAAGCTTACCCTTACCCTTACCCTTACCCTTAAGCTTACCCTTACCCTTACCCTTACCCTTACCCTTACCCTTGCTTTTACCCTTAAGCTTACCCTTACCCTTACCCTTACCCTTACCCTTAAGCTTACCCTTACCCTTACCCTTACCCTTACCCTTACCCTTACCCTTACCCTTACCCTTGCTTTTACCCTTAAGCTTACCCTTACCCTTACCCTTACCCTTACCCTTGCTTTTACCCTTAAGCTTACCCTTACCCTTACCCTTACCCTTACCCTTAAGCTTACCCTTACCCTTACCCTTACCCTTACCCTTACCCTTACCCTTACCCTTGCTTTTACCCTAAAGCTTACCCTTACCCTTACCCTTACCCTTACCCTTACCCTTACCCTTACCCTTACCCTTGCTTTTACCCTTAGGCTTACCCTTACCTTTACCCTTACCCTTACCCTTACCCTTACCCTTACCCTTACCCTTACCCTTACCCTTACCCTTACCCTTACCCTTACCCTTACCCTTACCCTTACCCTTACCCTTACCCTTACCCTTACCCTTGCTTTTACCCTTAGGCTTACCCTTCTTTACCCTTACCCTTACCCTTACCCTTACCCTTACCCTTGCTTTTACCCTTAAGCTTACCCTTACCCTTACCCTTACACTTACCCTTACCCTTACCCTTACCCTTACCCTTACCCTTACCCTTACCTTTGCTTTTACCCTTAAGCTTACCCTTACCCTTACCCTTACCCTTACCCTTACCCCTTACCCTTACCCTTACCCTTACCCTCACCCTTGCTTTTACCCTTAAGCTTACCCTTACCCTTACCCTTACCCTTACCCTTACCCTTACCCTTGCTTTTACCCTTAAGCTTACCCTTACCCTTACCCTTACCCTTACCCTTGCTTTTACCCTTAGGCTTACCCTTACCCTTACCCTTACCCTTACCCTTGCTTTTACCCTTAATCTTACCCTTACCCTTACCCTTACCCTTACTCTTACCCTTACCCTTACCCTTACCCTCACCCTTGCTTTTACCCTTAGGCTTACCCTTACATTTACCCTTACCCTTACCTTTACCCTTACCCTTACCCTTACCCTTACCCTTACCCTTGCTTTTACCCTTAAGCTTACCCTTACCCTTACCCTTACCCTTACCCTTACCCTTACCCTTACCCTTACCCTTACCCTTACCCTTACCCTTACCCTTACCCTTACCCTTACCCTTGCTTTTACCCTTAAGCTCACCCTTACCCTAACCCTTACCCTTACCCTTACCCTTACCCTTACTCTTACCCTTACCCTTGCTTTTACCCTTAAGCTTACCCTTACCCTTACCCTTACCCTTACCCTTAAGCTTACCCTTACCCTTACCCTTACCCTTACCCTTACCCTTACCCTTACCCTTGCTTTTACCCTTAAGCTTACCCTTACCCTTACCCTTGCTTTTACCCTTAAGCTTACCCTTACCCTTACCCTTACCCTTAAGCTTACCCTTACCCTTACCCTTACCCTTACCCTTACCCTTACCCTTACCCTTACCCTTACCCTTACCCTCACCCTTACCCTTACCCTTACCCTTGCTTTTACCCTTAGGCTTACCCTTACCTTTACCCTTACCATTACCCTTACCCTTACCCTTACCCTTACCCTTACCCTTACCCTTACCCTTGCTTTTACCCTTAAGCTTACCCTTACCCTTACCCTTACCCTTACCCTTACCCTTACCCTTACCCTTACCCTTACCCTTACCCTTACCCTTACCCTTACCCTTACCCTTACCCTTACCCTTACCCTTACCCTTACCCTTACCCTTACCCTTACCCTTACCCTTACCCTTACCCTTACCCTTGCATTTACCCTTAAGCTTACCCTTACCCTTACCCTTACCCTTACCCTTACCCTTACCCTTACCCTTGCTTTTACCCTTAAGCTTACCCTTACCCTTACTCTTACCCCTACCCTTACCCTTACCCTTACCCTTACCCTTACCCTTACCCTTACCCTTGCTTTTACCCTTAGGCTTACCCTCACCTTTACCCTTACCCTTACCCTTACCCTTACCCTTACCCTTACCCTTACCCTTGCTTTTACCCTTAAGCTTACACTTACCCTTACCCTTACCCTTACCCTTAGCCTTACCCTTACCCTTGCTTTTACCCTTAAGCTTACCCTTACCCTTACCCTTACCCTTACCCTTACCCTTGCTTTTACCCTTAGGCTTACCCCTACCCTTACCCTTACCCTTACACTTACCCTTAAGCTTACCCTTACCCTTACCCTTACCCTTACCCTTACCCTTACCCTTACCCTTACCCTTACCCTTACCCTTACCCTTACCCTTGCTTTTACCCTTAAGCTTACCCTTACCCTTACCCTTACCCTTACCCTTACCCTTACCCTTACCCTTACCCTTACCCTTACCCTCACCCTTACCCTTACTTAGGGTAAGGGTAAGGGTAAGCTTAAGGGTAAAAGCAAGGGTAAGGGTAAGGGTAAGGGTAAGGGTAAGGGTAAGGGTAAGCTTAAGGGTAAGGGTAAGGGTAAGGGTAAGCTTAAGGGTAAAAGCAAGGGTAAGGGTAAGGGTAAGGGTAAGGGTAAGGGTAAAGGTAAGGGTAAGCCTAAGGGTAAAAGCAAGGGTCAGGGTAAGGGTAAGGGTAAGGGTAAGGGTAAGGGTAAGGGTAAGGGTAAGGGTAAGGGTAAGGGTAAGCTTAAGGGTAAAAGCAAGGGTAAGGGTAAGGGTAAGGGTAAGGGTAAGGGTAAGGGTAAGCTTAAGGGTAAAAGCAAGGGTAAGGGTAAGGGTAAGGGTAAGGGTAAGGGTAAGGGTAAGGGTAAGGGTAAGGGTAAGGGTAAGGGTAAGGGTAAGGGTAAGCTTAAGGGTAAAAGCAAGGGTGAAGGTAAGGGTAAGGGTAAGGGTAAGGGTAAGGGTAAGGGTAAGGGTAAGGGTAAGGGTAAGGGTAAGGGTAAGGGTAAGGGTAAGGGTAAGGGAAAGGGTAAGGGTAAGAGTAAGGGTAAGGGTAAGGGTAAGCTTAAGGGTAAAAGCAAGGGTAAGGGTAAGGTTAAGGGTAAGGGTAAGGGTAAGCTTAAGGGTAAAAGCAAGGGTAAGGGTAAGGGTAAGGGTAAGGGTAAGGGTAAGGGTTAGGGTAAGGGTAAAGGTAAGGGTAAGCCTAAGGGTAAAAGCAAGGGTAAGGGTAAGGGTAAGGGTAAGGGTAAGGGTAAGGGTAAGGGTAAGGGTAAGGGTAAGGGTAAGGGTAAGGGTAAGAGTAAGGGTAAGGGTAAGGGTAAGCTTAAGGGTAAAAGCAAGGGTAAGGGTAAGGGTAAGGGTAAGGGTAAGCCTAAGGGTAAAAGCAAGGGTAAGGGTAAGGTTAAGGGTAAGGGTAAGGGTAAGCTTAAGGGTAAAAGCAAGGGTAAGGGTAAGGGTAAGGGTAAGGGTAAGGGTAAGCTTAAGGGTAAAAGCAAGGGTAAGGGTAAGGGTGAGGGTAAGGGTAAGGGTAAGGGTAAGGGTAAAGGTAAGGGTAAGCCTAAGAGTAAAAGCAAGGGTAAGGGTAAGGGTAAGGGTAAGGGTAAGGGTAAGGGTAAGGGTAAGCTTAAGGGTAAAAGCAAGGGTAAGGATAAGGGTAAGGGTAAGGGTAAGGGTAAGGGTAAGGGTGAGGGTAAGCTTAAGGGTAAAAGCAAGGGTAAGGGTAAGGGTAAGGGTAAGGGTAAGGGTAAGGGTAAGGGTAAGGGTAAGGGTAAGGGTAAGGGTAAGGGTAAGCTTAAGGGTAAAAGCAAGGGTAAGGGTTAGGGTAAGGGTAAGGGTGAGGGTAAGGGTAAGGGTAAGCTTAAGGGTAAAAGCAAGGGTAAGGGTAAGGGTAAGGGTAAGGGTAAGGGTAAGGGTAAGGGTAAAGGTAAGGGTAAGCCTGAGGGTAAAAGCAAGGGTAAGGGTAAGGGTAAGGGTAAGGGTAAGGGTAAGAGTAAGCTTAAGGGTATAAGCAAGGGTGAGGGTAAGGGTAAGGGTGAGGGTAAGGGTAAGGGTAAGGGTAAGGGTAAGCTTAAGGGTAAAAGCAAGGGTAAGGGTAAGGGTAAGGGTAAGGGTAAGGGTAAGGGTAAGGGTAAGGGTAAGGGTAAGGGTAAGCTTAAGGGTAAAAGCAAGGGTAAGGGTAAGGGTAAGGGTAAGGGTAAGGGTAAGGGTAAGGGTAAGGGTAAGGGTAAGGGTAAGGGTAAGGGTAAGGGTAAGGGTAAAGGTAAGGTTAAGCCTAAGGGTAAAAGCAAGGGTAAGGGTAAGGGTAAGGGTAAGGGTAAGGGTAAGGGTAAGGGTAAGGGTAAGGGTAAGGGTAAGGGTAAGGGTAAGGGTAAGGGTAAGTGTAAGGGTAAGCTTAAGGGTAAAAGCAAGGGTAAGGGTAAGGGTAAGGGTAAGCCTAAGGGTAAAAGCAAGGGTAAGGGTAAGGGTAAGGGTAAGGGTAAGGGTAAGCTTAAGGGTAAAAGCAAGGGTAAGGGTAAGGGTAAGGGTAAGGGTAAGGGTAAGGGTAAGGGTAAGCTTAAGGGTAAAAGCAAGGGTAAGGGTAAGAGTAAGGGTAAGGGTAAGGGTAAGGGTAAGGGTAAGGGTAAGGGTAAGGGTAAAGGTAAGGGTAAGCCTAAGGGTCAAAGCAAGGGTAAGGGTAAGGGTAAGGGTAAGGGTAAGGGTAAGGGTAAGCTTAAGGGTAAAAGCAAGGGTAAGGGTAAGGGTAAGGGTAAGGGTAAGGGTAAGGGTAAGGGTAAGGGTAAGGGTAAGGGTAAGGGTAAGGGTAAGGGTAAGGGTAAGGGTAAGGGTAAGGGTAAGGGTAAAGGTAAGGGTAAGCCTAAGGGTAAAAGCAAGGGTAAGGGTAAGGGTAAGGGTAAGGGTAAGAGTAAGGGTAAGGGTAAGGGTAAGGGTAAGCTTAAGGGTAAAAGCAAGGGTAAGGGTAAGGGTAAGGGTATGGGTAAGCCTAAGGGTAAAAGCAAGGGTAAGGGTAAGGGTAAGGGTAAGGGTAAGGGTAAGGGTAAGCTTAAGGGTAAAAGCAAGGGTAAGGGTAAGGGTAAGGGTAAGGGTAAGGGTAAGGGTAAGGGTAAGGGTAAGCTTAAGGGTAAAAGCAAGGGTGAGGGTAAGGGTAAGGGTAAGGGTAAGGGTAAGGGTAAGGGTAAGGGTAAGGGTAAGGGTAAGCTTAAGGGTAAAAGCAAGGGTAAGGGTAAGGGTAAGGGTAAGGGTAAGGGTAAGGGTAAGGGTAAGGGTAAGGGTAAGGGTAAGGGTAAGCTTAAGGGTAAAAGCAAGGGTAAGGGTAAGGGTAAAGGTAAGGGTAAGCCTAAGGGTAAAAGCAAGGGTAAGGGTAAGGGTAAGGGTAAGGGTAAGGGTAAGGGTAAGGGTAAGGGTAAGGGTAAGGGTAAGGGTAAGGGTAAGGGTGAGGGTAAGGGTAAGGGTAAGGGTAAGGGTAAGCTTAAGGGTAAAAGCAAGGGTAAGGGTAAGGGTAAGGGTAAGGGTAAGCCTAAGGGTAAAAGCAAGGGTAAGGGTAAGGGTAAGGGTAAGGGTAAGGGTAAGGGTAAGGGTAAGCTTAAGGGTAAAAGCAAGGGTAAGGGTAAGGGTAAGGGTAAGGGTAAGGGTAAGGGTAAGGGTAAGGGTAAGCTTAAGGGTAAAAGCAAGGGTAAGGGTAAGGGTAAGGGTAAGGGTAAGGGTAAGGGTAAGGGTAAAGGTAAGGGTAAGCCTAAGGGTAAAAGCAAGGGTAAGGGTAAGGGTAAGGGTAAGGGTAAGGGTAAGGGTAAGGGTAAGGGTAAGGGTAAGCTTAAGGGTAAAAGCAAGGGTAAGGGTAAGGGTAAGGGTAAGGGTAAGGGTAAGGGTAAGGGTAAGGGTAAGGGTAAGGGTAAGGGTAAGGGTAAGGGTAAGGGTAAGGGTAAGCTTAAGGGTAAGGGTAAGGGTAAGGGTAAGGGTAAGGGTAAGGGTAAGCTTAAGGGTAAAAGCAAGGGTAAGGGTAAGGGTAAGGGTAAGGGTAAGCTTAAGGGTAAAAGCAAGGGTAAGGGTAAGGGTAAGGGTAAGGGTAAGGGTAAGGGTAAGGGTAAGGGTAAGGGTAAGGGTAAGGGTAAGCTTAAGGGTAAGGGTAAGGGTAAGGGTAAGGGTAAGCTTAAGGGTAAAAGCAAGGGTAAGGGTAAGGGTAAGGGTAAGGGTAAGGGTAAGCTTAAGGGTAAGGGTAAGGGTAAGGGTAAGGGTAAGCTTAAGGGTAAAAGCAAGGGTAAGGTTAAGGGTAAGGGTAAGGGTAAGGGTAAGGGTAAGGGTAAGCTTAAGGGTAAGGGTAAGGGTAAGGGTAAGGGTAAGCTTAAGGGTAAAAGCAAGGGTAAGGGTAAGGGTAAGGGTAAGGGTAAGGGTAAGGGTAAGGGTAAGGGTAAGGGTAAGGGTAAGGGTAAGCTTAAGGGTAAGGGTAAGGGTAAGGGTAAGCTTAAGGGTAAAAGCAAGGGTAAGGGTAAGGGTAAGGGTAAGGGTAAGGGTAAGCTTAAGGGTAAAAGCAAGGGTAAGGGTAAGGGTAAGGGTAAGGGTAAGGGTAAGGGTAAGGGTAAGGGTAAGGGTAAGGGTAAGGGTAAGGGTAAGGGTAAGGGTAAGGGTAAGCTTAAGGGTAAGGGTAAGGGTAAGGGTAAGCTTAAGGGTAAAAGCAAGGGTAAGGGTAAGGGTAAGGGTAAGGGAAAGGGTAAAGGTAAGGGTAAGCCTAAGGGTAAAAGCAAGGGTAAGGGTAAGAGTAAGGGTAAGGGTAAGGGTAAGGGTTAGGGTAAGGGTAAGGGTAAGGGTAAGCTTAAGGGTAAAAGCAAGGGTAAGGGTAAGGGTAAGGGTAAGGGTAAGGGTAAGGGTAAGGGTAAGGGTAAGGGTAAGGGTAAGCTTAAGGGTAAAAGCAAGGGTAAGGGTAAGGGTAAGGGTAAGGGTAAGGGTAAGGGTAAGGGTAAGGGTAAGGGTAAGGGTAAGGGTAAGGGTAAGGGTAAGCTTAAGGGTAAAAGCAAGGGTAAGGGTAAGGGTAAGGGTAAGGGTAAGGGTTAGGGTAAAGGTAAAGGTAAGGGTAAGCCTAAGGGTAAAAGCAAGGGTAAGGGTAAGGGTAAGGGTAAGGGTAAGGGTAAGGGTAAGAGTAAGGGTAAGGGTAAGGGTAAGGGTAAGCTTAAGGGTAAAAGCAAGGGTAAGGGTAAGGGTAAGGGTAAGGGTAAGCCTAAGGGTAAAAGCAAGGGTAAGGGTAAGGTTAAGGGTAAGGGTAAGGGTAAGCTTTAGGGTAAAAGTAAGGGTAAGGGTAAGGGTAAGGGTAAGGGTAAGGGTAAGCTTAAGGGTAAAAGCAAGGGTAAGGGTAAGGGTGAGGGTAAGGGTAAGGGTAAGGGTAAGGGTAAAGGTAAGGGTAAGCCTAAGAGTAAAAGCAAGGGTAAGGGTAAGGGTAAGGGTAAGGGTAAGGGTAAGGGTAAGGGTAAGGGTAAGGGTAAGGGTAAGCTTAAGGGTAAAAGCAAGGGTAAGGATAAGGGTAAGGGTAAGGGTAAGGGTAAGGGTAAGGGTAAGGGTAAGCTTAAGGGTAAAAGCAAGGGTAAGGGTAAGGGTAAGGGTAAGGGTAAGGGTAAGGGTAAGGGTAAGGGTAAGGGTAAGGGTAAGGGTAAGGGTAAGGGTAAGGGTAAGGGTAAGGGTAAGGGTAAGGGTAAGGGTAAGGGTAAGGGTAAGCTTAAGGGTAAAAGCAAGGGTAAGGGTTAGGGTAAGGGTAAGGGTAAGGGTAAGGGTAAGGGTAAGGGTAAGCTTAAGGGTAAAAGCAAAGGTAAGGGTAAGGGTAAGGGTAAGGGTAAGGGTGAGGGTAAGGGTAAGGGTAAGGGTAAGGGTAAGGGTAAGGGTAAGGGTAAGGGTAAGGGTAAGGGTAAGGGTAAGGGTAAGCTTAAGGGTATAAGCAAGGGTAAGGGTAAGGGTAAGGGTGAGGGTAAGGGTAAGGGTAAGGGTAAGGGTAAGCTTAAGGGTAAAAGCAAGGGTAAGGGTAAGGGTAAGGGTAAGGGTAAGGGTAAGGGTAAGGGTAAGCTTAAGGGTAAAAGCAAGGGTAAGGGTAAGGGTAAGGGTAAGGGTAAGGGTAAGGGTAAGGGTAAGGGTAAGGGTAAGGGTAAGGGTAAGGGTAAGGGTAAGGGTAAGGGTAAGGGTAAAGGTAAGGTTAAGCCTAAGGGTAAAAGCAAGGGTAAGGGTAAGGGTAAGGGTAAGGGTAAGGGTAAGGGTAAGGGTAAGGGTAAGGGTAAGGGTAAGGGTAAGGGTAAGGGTAAGGGTAAGGGTAAGGGTAAGGGTAAGCTTAAGGGTAAAAGCAAGGGTAAGGGTAAGGGTAAGGGTAAGGGTAAGCCTAAAGGTAAAAGCAAGGGTAAGGGTAAGAGTAAGGGTAAGGGTAAGGGTGAGCTTAAGGGTAAAAGCAAGGGTAAGGGTAAGGGTAAGGGTAAGGGTAAGGGTAAGGGTGAGCTTAAGGGTAAAAGCAAGGGTAAGGGTAAGGGTAAGGGTAAGGGTAAGGGTAAGGGTAAGGGTAAGGGTAAGGGTAAAGGTAAGGGTAAGTCTAAGGGTCAAAGCAAGGGTAAGGGTAAGGGTAAGGGTAAGGGTAAGGGTAAGGGTAAGCTTAAGGGTAAAAGCAAGGGTAAGGGTAAGGGTAAGGGTAAGGGTAAGGGTAAGGGTAAGGGTAAGGGTAAGGGTAAGGGTAAGGGTAAGGGTAAGGGTAAGGGTAAGCTTAAGGGTAAGGGTAAGGGTAAGGGTAAGGGTAAGCCTAAGGGTAAAAGCAAGGGTAAGTGTAAGGGTAAGGGTAAGGGTAAGGGTAAGCTTAAGGGTAAAAGCAAGGGTAAGGGTAAGGGTAAGGGTAAGGGTAAGGGTAAGGATAAGGGTAAGCTTAAGGGTAAAAGCAAGGGTAAGGGTAAGGGTAAGGGTAAGGGTAAGGGTAAGGGTAAGGCTAAAGGTAAGGGTAAGCCTAAGGGTAAAAGCAAGGGTAAGGGTAAGGGTAAGGGTAAGGGTAAGGGTAAGGGTAAGGGTAAGGGTAAGGGTAAGGGTAAGGGTAAGGGTAAAGGTAAGGGTAAGGGTAAGCTTAAGGGTAAAAGCAAGGGTAAGGGTAAGGGTAAGGGTAAGGGTAAGAGTAAGGGTAAGGGTAAGGGTAAGCTTAAGGGTAAAAGCAAGGGTAAGGGTAAGGGTAAGGGTAAGGGTAAGGGTAAGGGTAAGGGTAAGGGTAAGGGTAAGGGTAAGGGTAAGGGTAAGGGTAAGGGTAAGGGTAAGGGTAAGGGTAAGGGTAAGCTTAAGGGTAAAAGCAAGGGTAAGGGTAAGGGTAAGGGTAAGGGTAAGGGTAAGGGTAAGGGTAAGGGTAAGGGTAAGGGTAAGGGTAAGGGTAAGGGTAAGGGTAAGGGTAAGCTTAAGGGTTAAAGCAAGGGTAAGGGTAAGGGTAAGGGTAAGGGTAATGGTAAGGGTAAAGGTAAGGGTAAGCCTAAGGGCAAAAGCAAGGGTAAGGGTAAGGGTAAGGGTAAGGGTAAGGGTAAGGGTAAGGGTAAGGGTAAGGTTAAGGGTAAGGGTTAGGGTAAGGGTAAGGGTAAGGGTAAGGGTAAGCTTAAGGGTAAAAGCAAGGGTAAGGGTAAGGGTAAGGGTAAGGGTAAGGGTAAGGGTAAGGGTAAGCTTAAGGGTAAGGGTAAGGGTAAGGGTAAGGGTAAGCTTAAGGGTAAAAGCAAGGGTAAGGGTAAGGGTAAGGGTAAGGGTAAGCTTAAGGGTAAAAGCAAGGGTAAGGGTAAGGGTAAGGGTAAGGGTAAGCTTAAGGGTAAGAGTAAGGGTAAGGATAAGGGTAAGCTTAAGGGTAAAAGCAAGGGTAAGGGTCAGGGTAAGGGTAAGTGTAAGGGTAAGGGTAAGGGTAAGGGTAAGGGTGAGCTTAAGGGTAAAAGCAAGGGTAAGGGTAAGGTTAAGGGTAAGGGTAAGGGTAAGGGTAAGGGTAAGGGTAAGGGTTAGCTTAAGGGTAAAAGAAAGGGTAAGGGTTAGGGTAAGGGTAAGGGTAAGGGTAAGGGTAAGGGTAAGAGTAAGGGTAAAGGTAAGGGTAAGCCTAAGGGTAAAAGCAAGGGTAAGGGTAAGGGTAAGGGTAAGGGTAAGAGTAAGGGTAAGGGTAAGGGTAAGGGTAAGCTTAAGGGTAAAAGCAAGGGTAAGGGTAAGGGTAAGGGTAAGGGTAAGCCTAAGGGTAAAAGCAAGGGTAAGGGTAAGGGTAAGGGTAAGGGTAAGGGTAAGCTTAAGGGTAAAAGCAAGGGTAAGGGTAGGGGTAAGGGTAAGGGTAAGGGTAAGGGTAAGGGTAAGGGTAAGCTTAAGAGTAAAAGCAAGGGTGAGGGTAAGGGTAAGGGTAAGGGTAAGGGTAAGGGTAAGGGTAAGGGTAAGGGTAAGGGTAAGGGTAAGGGTAAGGGTAAGGGTAAGGGTAAGCTTAAGGGTAAAAGCAAGGGTAAGGGTAAGGGTAAGGGTAAGGGTAAGGGTAAGGGTAAGGGTAAGGGTAAGGGTAAGCTTAAGGGTAAAAGCAAGGGTAAGGGTAAGGGTAAGGGTAAGGGTAAGGGTAAAGGTAAGGGTAAGCCTAAGGGTAAAAGCAAGGGTAAGGGTAAGGGTAAGGGTAAGGGTAAGGGTTAGGGTAAGGGTAAGGGTAAGGGTAAGGGTAAGGGTAAGGGTAAGGGTAAGGGTGAGGGTAAGGGTAAGATAAGGGTTAGGGTAAGGGTAAGGGTAAGCTTAAGGGTAAAAGCAAGGGTAAGGGTAAGGGAAAGGGTAAGGGTAAGCCTAAGGGTAAAAGCAAGGGTAAGGGTAGGGGTAAGGGTAAGGGTAAGGGTAAGCTTAAGGGTAAAAGCAAGAGTAAGGGTAAGGGTAAGGGTAAGGGTAAGGGTAAGGGTAAGCTTAAGGGTAAAAGCAAGGGTAAGGGTAAAGGTAAGGGTAAGGGTAAGGGTAAGGGTAAGGGTAAGGGTAAGGGTAAGGGTAAGGGTAAGGGTAAGGGTAAAGGTAAGGGTAAGCCTAAGGGTAAAAGCAAGGGTAAGGGTAAGGGTAAGGGTAAGGGTAAGGGTAAGGTTAAGGGTAAGGGTAAGGGTAAGCTTAAGGGTAAAAGCAAGGGTAAGGGTAAGGGTAAGGGTAAGGGTAAGGGTAAGGGTAAGGGTAGGGGTAAGGGTAAGGGTAAGGGTAAGCTTAAGGGTAAGGGTAAGGGTAAGGGTAAGCTTAAGGGTAAAAGCAAGGGTAAGGGTAAGGGTAAGGGTAAGGGTAAGCTTAAGGGTAAAAGCAAGGGTAAGGGTAAGGGTAAGGGTAAGGGTAAGGGTAAGGGTAAGGGTAAGGGTAAGGGTAAGGGTAAGGGTAAGCTTAAGGGTAAGGGTAAGGGTAAGGGTAAGGGTAAGCTTAAGGGTAAAAGCAAGGGTAAGGGTAAGGGTAAGGGTAAGGGTAAGGGTAAGGGTAAGGGTAAGCTTAAGGGTAAGGGTAAGGGTAAGGGTAAGGGTAAGCTTAAGGGTAAAAGCAAGGGTAAGGGTAAGGGTGAGGGTAAGGGTAAGGGTAAGGGTAAGGGTAAGCTTAAGGGTAAGGGTAAGGGTAAGGGTAAGGGTAAGCTTAAGGGTAAAAGCACGGGTAAGGGTAAAGGTAAGGGTAAGGGTTAGGGTAAGGGTAAGGGTAAGGGTAAGGGTGAGGGTAAGAGTAAGGGTAAGGGAAAGCTTAAGGGTAAGGGTAAGGGTAAGGGTAAGGGTAAGCTTAAGGGTAAAAGCAAGGGTAAGGGTAAGGGTAAGGGTGAGGGTAAGGGTAAGCTTAAGGGTAAAAGCAAGGGTAAGGGTAAGGGTAAGGGTAAGGGTAAGGGTAAGGGTAAGGGTAAGGGTAAGGGTAAGGGTAAGCTTAAGGGTAAGGGTAAGGGTAAGGGTAAGGGTAAGCTTAAGGGTAAAAGCAAGGGTAAGGGTAAGGGTAAGGGTAAGGGTAAGGGTAAAGGTGCGGGTAAGCCTAAGGGTAAAAGCAAGGATAAGGGTAAGGGTAAGGGTAAGGGTAAGGGTAAGGGTAAGGGTAAGGGTAAGGGTAAGGGTAAGGGAAAGGGTAAGCTTAAGGGTAAAAGCAAGGGTAAGGGTAAGGGTAAGGGTAAGGGTAAGGGTAAGGGTAAGGGTAAGGGTAAGGGTAAGGGTAAGGGTAAGCTTAAGGGTAAAAGCAAGGGTAAGGGTAAGGGTAAGGGTAAGGGTAAGGGTAAGGGTAAGGGTAAGGGTAAGGGTGAGCTTAAGGGTAAAAGCAAGGGTAAGGGTAAGGGTAAGGGTAAGGGTAAGGGTTAGGGTAAGGGTAAAGGTAAGGGTAAGCCTAAGGGTAAGGGTAAGGGTAAGGGTAAGGGTAAGGGTAAGGGTAAGGGTAAGGGTAAGGGTAAGGGTAAGGGTAAAGGTAAGAGTAAGGGTAAGGGTAAGGGTAAGCTTAAGGGTAAAAGCAAGGGTAAGGGTAAGGGTAAGGGTAAGGGTAAGCCTAAGGGTAAAAGCAAGGGTAAGGGTAAGGGTAAGGGTAAGGGTAAGGGTAAGCTTAAGGGTAAAAGCAAGGGTAAGGGTAAGGGTAAGGGTAAGGGTAAGGGTAAGGGTAAGCTTAAGGGTAAAAGCAAGGGTAAGGGTAAGGGTAAGGGTAAGGGTAAGTGTAAGGGTAAGGGTAAGGGTAAAGGTAAGGGTAAGCCTAAGTGTAAAAGCAAGGGTAAGGGTAAGGGTAAGGGTAAGGGTAAGGGTAAGGGTAAGGGTAAGGGTAAGCTTAAGGGTAAATGCAAGGGTAAGGGTAAGGGTAAGGGTAAGGGTAAGGGTAAGGGTAAGGGTAAGGGTAAGGGTAAGGGTAAGGGTAAGGGTAAGCTTAAGGGTAAAAGCAAGGGTAAGGGTAAGTGTAAGGGTAAGGGTAAGGGTAAGGGTAAGGGTAAGGGTAAGGGTAAGGGTAAAGGTAAGGGTAAGGCTAGGGGTAAGGGTAAGGGTAAGGGTAAGGGTAAGCTTAAGGGTAAAAGCAAGGGTAAGGGTTAGGGTAAGGGTAAGGGTAAGGGTAAGGGTAAGGGTAAGCTCAAGGGTAAAAGCAAGGGTAAGGGTAAGGGTAAGGGTAAGGGTAAGGGTAAGGGTAAGGGTAAGGGTAAGGGTAAACTTAAGGGTAAAAGCAAGGGTAAGGGTAAGGGTAAGGGTAAGGGTAAGGGTAAGGGTAAGCTTAAGGGTAAAAGCAAGGGTAAGGGTAAGGGTAAGGGTAAGTGTAAGGGTTAGGGTAAGGGTAAAGGTAAGGGTAAGCCTAAGGGTAAAAACAAGGGTAAGGGTAAGGGTAAGGGTAAGGGTAAGGGTAAGGGTAAGGGTAAGGGTAAGAGTAAGGGTAAGGGTAAGGGTAAGCTTAAGGGTAAAAGCAAGGGTAAGGGTAAGGGTAAGGGTAAGGGTAAGCCTAAGGGTAAAAGCAAGGGTAAGGGTAAGGGTAAGGGTAAGGGTAAGGGTAAGCTTAAGGGTAAAAGCAAGGGTAAGGGTAAGGGTAAGGGTAAGGGTAAGGGTAAGGGTAAGCTTAAGGGTAAAAGCAAGGGTAAGGGTAAGGGTAAGGGTAAGGGTAAGGGTAAGGGTAAGGGTAAGGGTAAGGGTAAGGGTAAGGGTAAGGGTAAGGGTAAGGGTAAGGGTAAGGGTAAGGGTAAGGGTAAGGGTAAGGGTAAGGGTAAGGGTAAGGGTAAGGGTAAGGGTAAGGGTAAGGGTAAGGGTAAGGGTAAAGGTAAGGGTAAGCCTAAGGGTAAAAGCAAGGGTAAGGGTAAGGGTAAGGGTAAGCTTAAGGGTAAAAGCAAGGGTAAGGGTAAGGGTAAGGGTAAGGGTAAGGGTAAGGGTAAGGGTAAGGGTAAGGGTAAGGGTAAGCTTAAGGGTAAAAGCAAGGGTAAGGGTAAGGGTAAGGGTAAGGGTAAGGGTAAGGGTAAGGGTAAGCTAAAGGGTAAAAGCAAGGGTAAGGGTTAGGGTAAGGGTAAGGGTAAGGGTAAGGGTAAGGGTAAGCTTAAGGGTAAAAGCAAGGGTAAGGGTAAGGGTAAGGGTAAGGGTAAGGGTAAGGGTGAGGGTAAGGGTAAGGGTAAGGGTAAGGGTAAAGGTAAGGGTAAGCCTAAGGGTAAAAGCAAGGGTAAGGGTAAGGGTAAGGGTAAGGGTAAGGGTAAGGGTAAGGGTAAGGGTAAGGGTAAGGGTAAGGGTAAGGGTAAGGGTGAGGGTAAGGGTAAGGGTAAGGGTAAGGGTAAGGGTAAGGGTAAGCTTAAGGGTAAAAGCAAGGGTAAGGGTAAGGGTAAGGGTAAGGGTAAGGGTAAGGGTAAGGGTAAGGGTAAGGCTAAAGGTAAGGGTAAGCCTAAGGGTAAAAGCAAGGGTAAGGGTAAGGGTAAGGGTAAGGGTAAGGGTAAGGGTAAGGGTAAGGGTAAGGGTAAGGGTAAGGGTAAGGGTAAAGGTAAGGGTAAGGGTAAGCTTAAGGGTAAAAGCAAGGGTAAGGGTAAGGGTAAGGGTAAGGGTAAGAGTAAGGGTAAGGGTAAGGGTAAGCTTAAGGGTAAAAGCAAGGGTAAGGGTAAGGGTAAGGGTAAGGGTAAGGGTAAGGGTAAGGGTAAGGGTAAGGGTAAGGGTAAGGGTAAGGGTAAGGGTAAGGGTAAGGGTAAGGGTAAGGGTAAGGGTAAGGGTAAGGGTAAGGGTAAGGGTAAGGGTAAGTGTAAGCTTAAGGGTAAAAGCAAGGGTAAGGGTAAGGGTAGGGGTAAGGGTAAGGGTAAGGGTAAGGGTAAGGGTAAGGGTAAGCTTAAGGGTTAAAGCAAGGGTAAGGGTAAGGGTAAGGGTAAGGGTAAAGGTAAGGGTAATGGTAAGGGTAAAGGTAAGGGTAAGCCTAAGGGCAAAAGCAAGGGTAAGGGTAAGGGTAAGGGTAAGGGTAAGGGTAAGGGTAAGGTTAAGGGTAAGGGTTAGGGTAAGGGTAAGGGTAAGGGTAAGGGTAAGCTTAAGGGTAAAAGCAAGGGTAAGGGTAAGGGTAAGGGTAAGGGTAAGGGTAAGGGTAAGGGTAAGCTTAAGGGTAAGGGTAAGGGTAAGGGTAAGGGTAAGCTTAAGGGTAAAAGCAAGGGTAAGGGTAAGGGTAAGGGTAAGGGTAAGCTTAAGGGTAAAAGCAAGGGTAAGGGTAAGGGTAAGGGTAAGGGTAAGGGTGAGCTTAAGGGTAAGAGTAAGGGTAAGGATAAGGGTAAGCTTAAGGGTAAAAGCAAGGGTAAGGGTCAGGGTAAGGGTAAGTGTAAGGGTAAGGGTAAGGGTAAGGGTAAGGGTGAGATTAAGGGTAAAAGTAAGGGTAAGGGTAAGGTTAAGGGTAAGGGTAAGGGTAAGGGTAAGGGTTAGGGTTAGCTTAAGGGTAAAAGAAAGGGTAAGGGTTAGGGTAAGGGTAAGGGTAAGGGTAAGGGTAAGGGTAAGGGTAAGGGTAAAGGTAAGGGTAAGCCTAAGGGTAAAAGCAAGGGTAAGGGTAAGGGTAAGGGTAAGGGTAAGAGTAAGGGTAAGGGTAAGGGTAAGGGTAAGCTTAAGGGTAAAAGCAAGGGTAAGGGTAAGGGTAAGGGTAAGGGTAAGCCTAAGGGTAAAAGCAAGGGTAAGGGTAAGGGTGAGGGTAAGGGTAAGGGTAAGCTTAAGGGTAAAAGCAAGGGTAAGGGTAAGGGTAAGGGTAAGGGTAAGGGTAAGGGTAAGGGTAAGCTTAAGAGTAAAAGCAAGGGTGAGGGTAAGGGTAAGGGTAAGGGTAAGGGTAAGGGTAAGGGTAAGGGTAAGGGTAAGTGTAAGGGTAAGGGTAAGGGTAAGGGTAAGGGTGAGATTAAGGGTAAAAGTAAGGGTAAGGGTAAGGTTAAGGGTAAGGGTAAGGGTAAGGGTAAGGGTAAGGGTTAGCTTAAGGGTAAAAGAAAGGGTAAGGGTTAGGGTAAGGGTAAGGGTAAGGGTAAGGGTAAGGGTAAGGGTAAGGGTGAGATTAAGGGTAAAAGTAAGGGTAAGGGTAAGGTTAAGGGTAAGGGTAAGGGTAAGGGTAAGGGTAAGGGTTAGCTTAAGGGTAAAAGAAAGGGTAAGGGTTAGGGTAAGGGTAAGGGTAAGGGTAAGGGTAAGGGTAAAGTTAAGGGTAAGCCTAAGGGTAAAAGCAAGGGTAAGGGTAAGGGTAAGGGTAAGGGTAAGAGTAAGGGTAAGGGTAAGGGTAAGGGTAAGCTTAAGGGTAAAAGCAAGGGTAAGGGTAAGGGTAAGGGTAAGGGTAAGCCTAAGGGTAAAAGCAAGGGTAAGGGTAAGGGTGAGGGTAAGGGTAAGGGTAAGCTTAAGGGTAAAAGCAAGGGTAAGGGTAAGGGTAAGGGTAAGGGTAAGGGTAAGGGTAAGGGTAAGGGTAAGCTTAAGAGTAAAAGCAAGGGTGAGGGTAAGGGTAAGGGTAAGGGTAAGGGTAAGGGTAAGGGTAAGGGTAAGGGTAAGGGTAAGGGTAAGGGTAAGGGTAAGGGTAAGCTTAAGGGTAAAAGCAAGGGTAAGGGTAAGGGTAAGGGTAAGGGTAAGGGTAAGGGTAAGGGTAAGGGTAAGGGTAAGGGTAAGGGTAAGCTTAAGGGTAAAAGCAAGGGTAAGGGTAAGGGTAAGGGTAAGGGTAAGGGTAAAGGTAAGGGTAAGCCTAAGGGTAAAAGCAAGGGTAAGGGTAAGGGTAAGGGTAAGGGTAAGGGTTAGGGTAAGGGTAAGGGTAAGGGTAAGGGTAAGGGTAAGGGTAAGGGTAAAGGTAAGGGTAAGGGTAAGGGTAAGGGTAAGGGTAAGGGTAAGGGTAAGGGTAAGCTTAAGGGTAAAAGCAAGGGTAAGGGTAAGGGAAAGGGTAAGGGTAAGCCTAAGGGTAAAAGCAAGGGTAAGGGTAGGGGTAAGGGTAAGGGTAAGGGTAAGCTTAAGGTTAAAAGCAAGAGTAAGGGTAAGGGTAAGGGTAAGGGTAAGGGTAAGGGTAAGCTTAAGGGTAAAAGCAAGGGTAAGGGTAAAGGTAAGGGTAAGGGTAAGGGTAAGGGTAAGGGTAAGGGTAAGGGTAAGGGTAAGGGTAAGGGTAAGGGTAAGGGTAAGGGTAAAGGTAAGGGTAAGCCTAAGGGTAAAAGCAAGGGTAAGGGTAAGGGTAAGGGTAAGGGTAAGGGTAAGGGTAAGGTTAAGGGTAAGGGTAAGGGAAAGCTTAAGGGTAAAAGCAAGGGTAAGGGTAAGGGTAAGGGTAAGGGTAAGGGTAGGGGTAAGGGTAAGGGTAAGGGTAAGCTTAAGGGTAAGGGTAAGGGTAAGGGTAAGCTTAAGGGTAAAAGCAAGGGTAAGGGTAAGGGTAAGGGTAAGGGTAAGCTTAAGGGTAAAAGCAAGGGTAAGGGTAAGGGTAAGGGTAAGGGTAAGGGTAAGGGTAAGGGTAAGGGTAAGGGTAAGGGTAAGCTTAAGGGTAAGGGTAAGGGTAAGGGTAAGGGTAAGCTTAAGGGTAAAAGCAAGGGTAAGGGTAAGGGTAAGGGTAAGGGTAAGGGTAAGGGTAAGCTTAAGGGTAAGGGTAAGGGTAAGGGTAAGGGTAAGCTTAAGGGTAAAAGCAAGGGTAAGGGTAAGGGTGAGGGTAAGGGTAAGGGTAAGGGTAAGGGTAAGCTTAAGGGTAAGGGTAAGGGTAAAGGTAAGGGTAAGCCTAAGGGTAAAAGCAAGGGTAAGGGTAAGGGTAAGGGTAAGGGTAAGGGTAAGGGTAAGGGTAAGCTTAAGGGTAAAAGCAAGGGTAAGGGTAAGGGTAAGGGTAAGGGTAAGGGTAAGGGTAAGGGTAAGGGTAAGGGTAAGGGTAAGGGTAAGGGTAAGGGTAAGCTTAAGGGTAAAAGCAAGGGTAAGGGTAAGGGTAAGGGTAAGGGTAAGGGTAAGGGTAAGGGTAAGGGTAAGGGTAAGGGTAAGGGTAAGGGTAAGGGTAAAGGTAAGGGTAAGGGTAAGGGTAAGGGTAAGGGCAAGGGTAAGCTTAAGGGTAAAAGCAAGGGTAAGGGTTAGGGTAAGGGTAAGGGTAAGGGTAAGGGTAAGGGTAAGCTTAAGGGTAAAAGCAAGGGTAAGGGTAAGGGTAAGGGTAAGGGTAAGGGTAAGGGTAAGGGTAAGGGTAAGGGTAAGGGTAAGGGTAAGGGTAAGGGTAAGGGTAAGCTTAAGGGTAAAAGCAAGGGTAAGGTTAAGGGTAAGGGTAAGGGTAAGGGTAAGGGTAAGCTTAAGGGTAAAAGCAAGGGTAAGGGTAAGGGTAAGGGTAAGGGTAAGGGTTAGGGTAAGGGTAAAGGTAAGGGTAAGCCTAAGGGTAAAAGCAAGGGTAAGGGTAAGGGTAAGGGTAAGGGTAAGGGTAAGGGTAAGGGTAAAGGTAAGGGTAAGGGTAAGGGTAAGGGTAAGGGTAAGGGTAAGGGTAAGAGTAAGGGTAAGGTTAAGGGTAAGCTTAAGGGTAAAAGCAAGGGTAAGGGTAAGGGTAAGGGTAAGGGTAAGCCTAAGGGTAAAAGCAAGGGTAAGGGTAAGGGTAAGGGTAAGGGAAAGGGTAAGCTTAAGGGTAAAAGCAAGGGTAAGGGTAAGGGTAAGGGTAATGGTAAGGGTAAGGGTAAGCTTAAGGGTAAAAGCAAGGGTAAGGGTAAGGGTAAGGGTAAGGGTAAGGGTAAGGGTAAGGGTAAGGGTAAGGGTAAAGGTAAGGGTAAGCCTAAGGGTAAAAGCAAGGGTAAGGGTAAGGGTAAGGGTAAGGGTAAGCTTAAGGGTAAAAGCAAGGGTAAGGGTAAGGGTAAGGGTAAGGGTAAGGGTAAGGGTAAGGGTAAGGGTAAGGGTAAGGGTAAGGGTAAGGGTAAGCTTAAGGGTAAAAGCAAGGGTAAGGGTAAGGGTAAGGGTAAGGGTAAGGGTAAGGGTAAGGGTAAGGGTAAAGGTAAGGGTAAGGGTAAGGGTAAGGGTAAGGGTAAGGGTAAGGGTAAGCTAAAGGGTAAAAGCAAGGGTAAGGGTTAGGGTAAGGGTAAGGGTAAGGGTAGAGGTAAGGGTAAGCTTAAGGGTAAAAGCAAGGGTAAGGGTAAGGGTAAGGGTAAGGGTAAGGGTAAGGGTAAGGGTAAGGGTAAGGGTAAGGGTAAAGGTAAGGGTAAGCCTAAGGGTAAAAGCAAGGGTAAGGGTAAGGGTAAGGGTAAGGGTAAGGGTAAGGGTAAGGGTAAGGGTAAGGGTAAGGGTAAGGGTAAGGGTAAGGTAAGCTTAAGGGTATAAGCAAGGGTAAGGGTAAGGGTAAGGGTGAGGGTAAGGGTAAGGGTAAGGGTGAGGGTAAGGGTAAGCTTAAGGGTAAAAGCAAGGGTAAGGGTAAGGGTAAGGGTAAGGGTAAGGGTAAGGGTAAGGGTAAGCTTAAGGGTAACAGCAAGGGTAAGGGTAAGGGTAAGGGTAAGGGTAAGGGTAAGGGTAAGGGTAAGGGTAAGGTAAGGGTAAGGGTAAGGGTAAGGGTAAGGGTAAGGGTAAAGGTAAGGGTAAGCCTAAGGGTAAAAGCAAGGGTAAGGGTAAGGGTAAGGGTAAGGGTAAGGGTAAGGGTAAGGGTAAGGGTAAGGGTAAGGGTAAGGGTAAGGGTAAGGGTAAGGGTAAGGGTAAGTGTAAGTGTAAGCTTAAGGGTAAAAGCAAGGGTAAGGGTAAGGGTAAGGGTAAGGGTAAGGGTAAGCCTAAGGGTAAAAGCAAGGGTAAGGGTAAGGGTAAGGGTAAGGGTAAGGGTAAGGGTAAGGGTAAGGGTAAGGGTAAGGGTAAGGGTAAGCTTAAGGGTAAAAGCAAGGGTAAGGGTAAGGGTAAGGGTAAGGGTAAGGGTGAGGGTAAGCTTAAGGGTAAAAGCAAGGGTAAGGGTAAGGGTAAGGGTAAGGGTAAGGGTAAGGGTAAGGGTAAGGGTAAAGGTAAGGGTAAGCCTAAGGGTAAAGGCAAGGGTAAGGGTAAGGGTAAGGGTAAGGGTAAGGGTAAGCTTAAGGGTAAAAGCAAGGGTAAGGGTAAGGGTAAGGGTAAGGGTAAGGGTAAGGGTTAGGGTAAGGGTAAAGGTAAGGGTAAGCTAAGGGTAAAAGCAAGGGTAAGGGTAAGGGTAAGGGTAAGGGTAAGGGTAAGGGTAAGGGTAATGGTAAGGGTAAGGGTAAGGGTAAGGGTAAGAGTAAGGGTAAGGTAAGGGTAAGCTTAAGGGTAAAGCAAGGGTAAGGGTAAGGGTAAGGGTAAGGGTAAGCCTAAGGGTAAAAGCAAGGGTAAGGGTAAGGGTAAGGGTAAGGGTAAGGGTAAGGGTAAGGGTAAGGGTAAGGGTAAGGGTAAGGGTAAGGGTAAGGGTAAGGGTAAGGGTAAGGGTAAGGGTAAGGGTAAGGGTAAGGGTAAGGGTAAGGGTAAGGGTAAGGGTAAGGGTAAGGGTAAGGATAAAGGTAAGGGTAAGCTAAGGGTAAAGCAAGGGTAAGGGTAAGGGTAAGGGTAAGCTAAGGGTAAAAGCAAGGGTAAGGGTAAGGGTAAGGGTAAGGGTAAGGGTAAGGGTAAGGGTAAGGGTAAGGGTAAGCTTAAGGGTAAAAGCAAGGGTAAGGGTAAGGGTAAGGGTAAGGGTAAGGGTAAGGGTAAGGGTAAGGGTAAGCTAAGGGTAAAAGCAAGGGTAAGGGTTAGGGTAAGGGTAAGGGTAAGGGTAAGGGTAAGGGTAAGGGTAAGCTTAAGGGTAAAAGCAAGGGTAAGGGTAAGGGTAAGGGTAAGGGTAAGGGTAAGGGTGAGGGTAAGGGTAAGGGTAAGGGTAAGGGTAAAGGTAAGGGTAAGCCTAAGGGTAAAAGCAAGGGTAAGGGTAAGGGTAAGGGTAAGGGTAAGGGTAAGGGTAAGGGTAAGGGTAAGGGTAAGGGTAAGGGTAAGGGTAAGGGTAAGGTAAGGGTAAGGGTAAGGGTAAGGGTAAGGGTAAGGGTAAGCTTAAGGGTAAAAGCAAGGGTAAGGGTAAGGGTAAGGGTAAGGGTAAGGGTAAGGGTAAGGGTAAGGGTAAGGGTAAGGGCTAAGGTAAGGGTAAGCCTAAGGGTAAAGCAAGGGTAAGGGTAAGGGTAAGGGTAAGGGTAAGGGTAAGGGTAAGGGTAAGGGTAAGGGTAAGGGTAAGGGTAAGGGTAAAGGTAAGGGTAAGGGTAAGCTTAAGGGTAAAAGCAAGGGTAAGGGTAAGGGTAAGGGTAAGGGTAAGAGTAAGGGTAAGGGTAAGGGTAAGCTTAAGGGTAAAAGCAAGGGTAAGGGTAAGGGTAAGGGTAAGGGTAAGGGTAAGGGTAAGGGTAAGGGTAAGGGTAAGGGTAAGGGTAAGGGTAAGGGTAAGGGTAAGGGTAAGGGTAAGGGTAAGGGTAAGGGTAAGGGTAAGGGTAAGCTTAAGGGTAAAGCAAGGGTAAGGGTAAGGGTAAGGGTAAGGGTAAGGGTAAGGGTAAGGGTAAGGGTAAGGGTAAGCTTAAGGGTTAAAGCAAGGGTAAGGGTAAGGGTAAGGGTAAGGGTAAAGGTAAGGGTAATGGTAAGGGTAAAGGTAAGGGTAAGCCTAAGGGCAAAAGCAAGGGTAAGGGTAAGGGTAAGGGTAAGGGTAAGGGTAAGGGTAAGGTTAAGGGTAAGGGTTAGGGTAAGGGTAAGGGTAAGGGTAAGGGTGAGCTTAAGGGTAAAAGCAAGGGTAAGGGTAAGGGTAAGGGTAAGGGTAAGGGTAAGGGTAAGGGTAAGCTTAAGGGTAAGGGTAAGGGTAAGGGTAAGGGTAAGCTTAAGGGTAAAAGCAAGGGTAAGGGTAAGGGTAAGGGTAAGGGTAAGCTTAAGGGTAAAAGCAAGGGTAAGGGTAAGGGTAAGGGTAAGGGTAAGGGTGAGCTTAAGGGTAAGAGTAAGGGTAAGGATAAGGGTAAGCTTAAGGGTAAAAGCAAGGGTAAGGGTCAGGGTAAGGGTAAGTGTAAGGGTAAGGGTAAGGGTAAGGGTAAGGGTGAGATTAAGGGTAAAAGTAAGGGTAAGGGTAAGGTTAAGGGTAAGGGTAAGGGTAAGGGTAAGGGTAAGGGTTAGCTTAAGGGTAAAAGAAAGGGTAAGGGTTAGGGTAAGGGTAAGGGTAAGGGTAAGGGTAAGGGTAAGGGTAAGGGTAAGGGTAAAGGTAAGGGTAAGCCTAAGGGTAAAAGCAAGGGTAAGGGTAAGGGTAAGGGTAAGGGTAAGAGTAAGGGTAAGGGTAAGGGTAAGCTTAAGGGTAAAAGCAAGGGTAAGGGTAAGGGTAAGGGTAAGGGTAAGCCTAAGGGTAAAAGCAAGGGTAAGGGTAAGGGTGAGGGTAAGGGTAAGGGTAAGCTTAAGGGTAAAAGCAAGGGTAAGGGTAAGGGTAAGGGTAAGGGTAAGGGTAAGGGTAAGGGTAAGCTTAAGAGTAAAAGCAAGGGTGAGGGCAAGGGTAAGGGTAAGGGTAAGGGTAAGGGTAAGGGTAAGGGTAAGGGTAAGGGTAAGGGTAAGGGTAAGGGTAAGGGTAAGGGTAAGGGTAAGCTTAAGGGTAAAAGCAAGGGTAAGGGTAAGGGTAAGGGTAAGGGTAAGGGTAAGGGTAAGGGTAAGGGTAAGGGTAAGGGTAAGGGTAAGCTTAAGGGTAAAAGCAAGGGTAAGGGTAAGGGTAAGGGTAAGGGTAAGGGTAAAGGTAAGGGTAAGCCTAAGGGTAAAAGCAAGGGTAAGGGTAAGGGTAAGGGTAAGGGTAAGGGTTAGGGTAAGGGTAAGGGTAAGGGTAAGGGTAAGGGTAAGGGTAAGGGTAAAGGTAAGGGTAAGGGTAAGGGTAAGGGTAAGGGTAAGGGTAAGGGTAAGGGTAAGCTTAAGGGTAAAAGCAAGGGTAAGGGTAAGGGAAAGGGTAAGGGTAAGCCTAAGGGTAAAAGCAAGGGTAAGGGTAGGGGTAAGGGTAAGGGTAAGGGTAAGCTTAAGGGTAAAAGCAAGAGTAAGGGTAAGGGTAAGGGTAAGGGTAAGGGTAAGGGTAAGCTTAAGGGTAAAAGCAAGGGTAAGGGTAAAGGTAAGGGTAAGGGTAAGGGTAAGGGTAAGGGTAAGGGTAAGGGTAAGGGTAAGGGTAAGGGTATGGGTAAGGGTAAAGGTAAGGGTAAGCCTAAGGGTAAAAGCAAGGGTAAGGGTAAGGGTAAGGGTAAGGGTAAGGGTAAGGGTAAGGTTAAGGGTAAGGGTAAGGGAAAGCTTAAGGGTAAAAGCAAGGGTGAGGGTAAGGGTAAGGGTAAGGGTAAGGGTAAGGGTAGGGGTAAGGGTAAGGGTAAGGGTAAGCTTAAGGGTAAGGGTAAGGGTAAGGGTAAGCTTAAGGGTAAAAGCAAGGGTAAGGGTAAGGGTAAGGGTAAGGGTAAGCTTAAGGGTAAAAGCAAGGGTAAGGGTAAGGGTAAGGGTAAGGGTAAGGGTAAGGGTAAGGGTAAGGGTAAGGGTAAGGGTAAGCTTAAGGGTAAGGGTAAGGGTAAGGGTAAGGGTAAGCTTAAGGGTAAAAGCAAGGGTAAGGGTAAGGGTAAGGGTAAGGGTAAGGGTAAGGGTAAGCTTAAGGGTAAGGGTAAGGGTAAGGGTAAGGGTAAGCTTAAGGGTAAAAGCAAGGGTAAGGGTAAGGGTGAGGGTAAGGGTAAGGGTAAGGGTAAGGGTAAGCTTAAGGGTAAGGGTAAGGGTAAAGGTAAGGGTAAGCCTAAGGGTAAAAGCAAGGGTAAGGGTAAGGGTAAGGGTAAGGGTAAGGGTAAGGGTAAGGGTAAGCTTAAGGGTAAAAGCAAGGGTAAGGGTAAGGGTAAGGGTAAGGGTAAGGGTAAGGGTAAGGGTAAGGGTAAGGGTAAGGGTAAGGGTAAGGGTAAGCTTAAGGGTAAAAGCAAGGGTAGGGGTAAGGGTAAGGGTAAGGGTAAGGGTAAGGGTAAGGGTAAGGGTAAGGGTAAGGGTAAGGGTAAGGGTAAGGGTAAGGGTAAGGGTAAGGGTAAGGGTAAGGGTAAGGGTAAGGGTAAGGGTAAGGGTAAGGGTAAGGGTAAGCTTAAGGGTAAAAGCAAGGGTAAGGTTAAGGGTAAGGGTAAGGGTAAGGGTAAGGGTAAGCTTAAGGGTAAAAGCAAGGGTAAGGGTAAGGGTAAGGGTAAGGGTAAGGGCAAGGGTAAGCTTAAGGGTAAAAGCAAGGGTAAGGGTTAGGGTAAGGGTAAGGGTAAGGGTAAGGGTAAGGGTAAGCTTAAGGGTAAAAGCAAGGGTAAGGGTAAGGGTAAGGGTAAGGGTAAGGGTAAGGGTAAGGGTAAGGGTAAGGGTAAGGGTAAGGGTAAGGGTAAGGGTAAGGGTAAGGGTAAGCTTAAGGGTAAAAGCAAGGGTAAGGTTAAGGGTAAGGGTAAGGGTAAGGGTAAGGGTAAGCTTAAGGGTAAAAGCAAGGGTAAGGGTAAGGGTAAGGGTAAGGGTAAGGGTTAGGGTAAGGGTAAAGGTAAGGGTAAGCCTAAGGGTAAAAGCAAGGGTAAGGGTAAGGGTAAGGGTAAGGGTAAGGGTAAGGGTAAGAGTAAAGGTAAGGGTAAGGGTAAGGGTAAGGGTAAGGGTAAGGGTAAGGGTAAGAGTAAGGGTAAGGTTAAGGGTAAGCTTAAGGGTAAAAGCAAGGGTAAGGGTAAGGGTAAGGGTAAGGGTAAGCCTAAGGGTAAAAGCAAGGGTAAGGGTAAGGGTAAGGGTAAGGGAAAGGGTAAGCTTAAGGGTAAAAGCAAGGGTAAGGGTAAGGGTAAGGGTAATGGTAAGGGTAAGGGTAAGCTTAAGGGTAAAAGCAAGGGTAAGGGTAAGGGTAAGGGTAAGGGTAAGGGTAAGGGTAAGGGTAAGGGTAAGGGTAAAGGTAAGGGTAAGCCTAAGGGTAAAAGCAAGGGTAAGGGTAAGGGTAAGGGTAAGGGTAAGCTTAAGGGTAAAAGCAAGGGTAAGGGTAAGGGTAAGGGTAAGGGTAAGGGTAAGGGTAAGGGTAAGGGTAAGGGTAAGGGTAAGCGTAAGCTTAAGGGTAAAAGCAAGGGTAAGGGTAAGGGTAAGGGTAAGGGTAAGGGTAAGGGTAAGGGTAAGGGTAAAGGTAAGGGTAAGGGTAAGGGTAAGGGTAAGGGTAAGGGTAAGGGTAAGCTAAAGGGTAAAAGCAAGGGTAAGGGTTAGGGTAAGGGTAAGGGTAAGGGTAGAGGTAAGGGTAAGCTTAAGGGTAAAAGCAAGGGTAAGGGTAAGGGTAAGGGTAAGGGTAAGGGTAAGGGTAAGGGTAAGGGTAAGGGTAAGGGTAAAGGTAAGGGTAAGCCTAAGGGTAAAAGCAAGGGTAAGGGTAAGGGTAAGGGTAAGGGTAAGGGTAAGGGTAAGGGTAAGGGTAAGGGTAAGGGTAAGGGTAAGGGTAAGCTTAAGGGTATAAGCAAGGGTAAGGGTAAGGGTAAGGGTGAGGGTAAGGGTAAGGGTAAGGGTGAGGGTAAGGGTAAGCTTAAGGGTAAAAGCAAGGGTAAGGGTAAGGGTAAGGGTAAGGGTAAGGGTAAGGGTAAGGGTAAGCTTAAGGGTAACAGCAAGGGTAAGGGTAAGGGTAAGGGTAAGGGTAAGGGTAAGGGTAAGGGTAAGGGTAAGGGTAAGGGTAAGGGTAAGGGTAAGGGTAAAGGTAAGGGTAAGCCTAAGGGTAAAAGCAAGGGTAAGGGTAAGGGTAAGGGTAAGGGTAAGGGTAAGGGTAAGGGTAAGGGTAAGGGTAAGGGTAAGGGTAAGGGTAAGTGTAAGTGTAAGCTTAAGGGTAAAAGCAAGGGTAAGGGTAAGGGTAAGGGTAAGGGTAAGGGTAAGCCTAAGGGTAAAAGCAAGGGTAAGGGTAAGGGTAAGGGTAAGGGTAAGGGTAAGGGTAAGGGTAAGGGTAAGGGTAAGGGTAAGCTTAAGGGTAAAAGCAAGGGTAAGGGTAAGGGTAAGGGTAAGGGTAAGGGTAAGGGTAAGCTTAAGGGTAAAAGCAAGGGTAAGGGTAAGGGTAAGGGTAAGGGTAAGGGTAAGGGTAAGGGTAAGGGTAAAGGTAAGGGTAAGCCTAAGGGTAAAGGCAAGGGTAAGGGTAAGGGTAAGGGTAAGGGTAAGGGTAAGCTTAAGGGTAAAAGCAAGGGTAAGGGTAAGGGTAAGGGTAAGGGTAAGGGTAAGGGTTAGGGTAAGGGTAAAGGTAAGGGTAAGCCTAAGGGTAAAAGCAAGGGTAAGGGTAAGGGTAAGGGTAAGGGTAAGGGTAAGGGTAAGGGTAATGGTAAGGGTAAGGGTAAGGGTAAGGGTAAGAGTAAGGGTAAAGGTAAGGGTAAGCTTAAGGGTAAAAGCAAGGGTAAGGGTAAGGGTAAGGGTAAGGGTAAGCCTAAGGGTAAAAGCAAGGGTAAGGGTAAGGGTAAGGGTAAGGGAAAGGGTAAGCTTAAGGGTAGAAGCAAGGGTAAGGGTAAGGGTAAGGGTAATGGTAAGGGTAAGGGTAAGCTTAAGGGTAAAAGCAAGGGTAAGGGTAAGGGTAAGGGTAAGGGTAAGGGTAAGGGTAAGGGTAAGGGTAAGGGTAAGGGTAAAGGTAAGGGTAAGCCTAAGGGTAAAAGCAAGGGTAAGGGTAAGGGTAAGGGTAAGGGTAAGGGTAAGCTTAAGGGTAAAAGCAAGGGTAAGGGTAAGGGTAAGGGTAAGGGTAAGGGTAAGGGTAAGGGTAAGGGTAAGCTTAAGGGTAAAAGCAAGGGTAAGGGTAAGGGTAAGGGTAAGGGTAAGAGTAAGGGTAAGGTTAAGGGTAAGCTTAAGGGTAAAAGCAAGGGTAAGGGTAAGGGTAAGGGTAAGGGTAAGCCTAAGGGTAAAAGCAAGGGTAAGGGTAAGGGTAAGGGTAAGGGAAAGGGTAAGCTTAAGGGTAAAAGCAAGGGTAAGGGTAAGGGTAAGGGTAATGGTAAGGGTAAGGGTAAGCTTAAGGGTAAAAGCAAGGGTAAGGGTAAGGGTAAGGGTAAGGGTAAGGGTAAGGGTAAGGGTAAGGGTAAGGGTAAGGGTAAAGGTAAGGGTAAGCCTAAGGGTAAAAGCAAGGGTAAGGGTAAGGGTAAGGGTAAGGGTAAGCTTAAGGGTAAAAGCAAGGGTAAGGGTAAGGGTAAGGGTAAGGGTAAGGGTAAGGGTAAGGGTAAGGGTAAGGGTAAGGGTAAGGGTAAGCTTAAGGGTAAAAGCAAGGGTAAGGGTAAGGGTAAGGGTAAGGGTAAGGGTAAGGGTAAGGGTAAGGGTAAGGGTAAAGGTAAGGGTAAGGGTAAGGGTAAGGGTAAGGGTAAGGGTAAGGGTAAGCTAAAGGGTAAAAGCAAGGGTAAGGGTTAGGGTAAGGGTAAGGGTAAGGGTAGAGGTAAGGGTGAGCTTAAGGGTAAAAGCAAGGGTAAGGGTAAGGGTAAGGGTAAGGGTAAGGGTAAGGGTAAGGGTAAGGGTAAGGGTAAGGGTAAAGGTAAGGGTAAGCCTAAGGGTAAAAGCAAGGGTAAGGGTAAGGGTAAGGGTAAGGGTAAGGGTAAGGGTAAGGGTAAGGGTAAGGGTAAG
The DNA here is from genome assembly GCA_958510865.1 of Myrrha octodecimguttata. Taxonomy (NCBI): domain Eukaryota; kingdom Metazoa; phylum Arthropoda; class Insecta; order Coleoptera; family Coccinellidae; genus Myrrha; species Myrrha octodecimguttata. Next base: position 144,515 of record CAUEHS010000319.1, on the reverse strand, counting down.
GGTAAGGGTAAGGGTAAGCTTAAGGGTATAAGCAAGGGTAAGGGTAAGGGTAAGGGTGAGGGTAAGGGTAAGGGTAAGGGTGAGGGTAAGGGTAAGCTTAAGGGTAAAAGCAAGGGTAAGGGTAAGGGTAAGGGTAAGGGTAAGGGTAAGGGTAAGCTTAAGGGTAACAGCAAGGGTAAGGGTAAGGGTAAGGGTAAGGGTAAGGGTAAGGGTAAGGGTAAGGGTAAGGGTAAGGGTAAGGGTAAGGGTAAGGGTAAGGGTAAAGGTAAGGGTAAGCCTAAGGGTAAAAGCAAGGGTAAGGGTAAGGGTAAGGGTAAGGGTAAGGGTAAGGGTAAGGGTAAGGGTAAGGGTAAGGGTAAGGGTAAGGGTAAGGGTAAGGGTAAGTGTAAGTGTAAGCTTAAGGGTAAAAGCAAGGGTAAGGGTAAGGGTAAGGGTAAGGGTAAGGGTAAGCCTGAGGGTAAAAGCAAGGGTAAGGGTAAGGGTAAGGGTAAGGGTAAGGGTAAGGGTAAGGGTAAGGGTAAGGGTAAGGGTAAGCTTAAGGGTAAAAGCAAGGGTAAGGGTAAGGGTAAGGGTAAGGGTAAGGGTAAGGGTAAGCTTAAGGGTAAAAGCAAGGGTAAGGGTAAGGGTAAGGGTAAGGGTAAGGGTAAGGGTAAGGGTAAGGGTAAGGGTAAAGGTAAGGGTAAGCCTAAGGGTAAAAGCAAGGGTAAGGGTAAGGGTAAGGGTAAGGGTAAGGGTAAGCTTAAGGGTAAAAGCAAGGGTAAGGGTAAGGGTAAGGGTAAGGGTAAGGGTAAGGGTTAGGGTAAGGGTAAAGGTAAGGGTAAGCCTAAGGGTAAAAGCAAGGGTAAGGGTAAGGGTAAGGGTAAGGGTAAGGGTAAGGGTAAGGGTAATGGTAAGGGTAAGGGTAAGGGTAAGGGTAAGAGTAGGGGTAAAGGTAAGGGTAAGCTTAAGGGTAAAAGCAAGGGTAAGGGTAAGGGTAAGGGTAAGGGTAAGCCTAAGGGTAAAAGCAAGGGTAAGGGTAAGGGTAAGGGTAAGGGAAAGGGTAAGCTTAAGGGTAAAAGCAAGGGTAAGGGTAAGGGTAAGGGTAATGGTAAGGGTAAGGGTAAGCTTAAGGGTAAAAGCAAGGGTAAGGGTAAGGGTAAGGGTAAGGGTAAGGGTAAGGGTAAGGGTAAGGGTAAGGGTAAAGGTAAGGGTAAGCCTAAGGGTAAAAGAAAGGGTAAGGGTAAGGGTAAGGGTAAGGGTAAGGGTAAGCTTAAGGGTAAAAGCAAGGGTAAGGGTAAGGGTAAGGGTAAGGGTAAGGGTAAGGGTAAGCTTAAGGGTAAAAGCAAGGGTAAGGGTAAGGGTAAGGGTAAGGGTAAGGGTAAGGGTAAGGGTAAGGGTAAGGGTAAGGGTAAGGGTAAGGGTAAGGGTAAGGGTAAGGGTAAGGGTAAGGGTAAGGGTAAGGGTAAGGGTAAGGGTAAGGGTAAGGGTAAGCTAAAGGGTAAAAGCAAGGGTAAGGGTTAGGGTAAGGGTAAGGGTAAGGGTAGAGGTAAGGGTAAGCTTAAGGGTAAAAGCAAGGGTAAGGGTAAGGGTAAGGGTAAGGGTAAGGGTAAGGGTAAGGGTAAGGGTAAGGGTAAGGGTAAGGGTAAGGGTAAGGGTAAGGGTAAGGGTAAAGGTAAGGGTAAGCCTAAGGGTAAAAGCAAGGGTAAGGGTAAGGGTAAGGGTAAGGGTAAGGGTAAGGGTAAGGGTAAGGGTAAGGGTAAGGGTAAGGGTAAGGGTAAGGGTAAGGGTAAGGGTAAGGGTAAGGGTAAGCTTAAGGGTATAAGCAAGGGTAAGGGTAAGGGTAAGGGTGAGGGTAAGGGTAAGGGTAAGGGTAAGGGTAAGGGTAAGCTTAAGGGTAAAAGCAAGGGTAAGGGTAAGGGTAAGGGTAAGGGTAAGGGTAAGGGTAAGGGTAAGCTTAAGGGTAAAAGCAAGGGTAAGGGTAAGGGTAAGGGTAAGGGTAAGGGTAAGGGTAAGGGTAAGGGTAAGGGTAAGGGTAAGGGTAAGGGTAAGGGTAAAGGTAAGGGTAAGCCTAAGGGTAAAAGCAAGGGTAAGGGTAAGGGTAAGGGTAAGGGTAAGGGTAAGGGTAAGGGTAAGGGTAAGGGTAAGGGTAAGGGTAAGGGTAAGGGTAAGGGTAAGTGTAAGGGTAAGCTTAAGGGTAAAAGCAAGGGTAAGGGTAAGGGTAAGGGTAAGGGTAAGCCTAAGGGTAAAAGCAAGGGTAAGGGTAAGGGTAAGGGTAAGGGTAAGGGTAAGCTTAAGGGTAAAAGCAAGGGTAAGGGTAAGGGTAAGGGTAAGGGTAAGGGTAAGGGTAAGGGTAAGGGTAAGCTTAAGGGTAAAAGCAAGGGTAAGAGTAAGGGTAAGGGTAAGGGTAAGGGTAAGGGTAAGGGTAAAGGTAAGGGTAACCCTAAGGGTAAAAGCAAGGGTAAGGGTAAGGGTAAGGGTAAGGGTAAGGGTAAGGGTAAGGGTAAGGGTAAGGGTAAGGGTAAGGGTAAGGGTAAGGGTAAGGGTAAGGGTAAGGGTAAGGGTAAGGGTAAGGGTAAGGGTAAGGGTAAGGGTAAGCTTAAGGGTAAAAGCAAGGGTAAGGGTAAGGGTAAGGGTAAGGGTAAGGGTAAGGGTAAGGGTAAGGGTAAGCTTAAGGGTAAAAGCAAGGGTAAGGGTAAGGGTAAGGGTAAGGGTAAGCTTAAGGGTAAAAGCAAGGGTAAGGGTAAGGGTAAGGGTAAGGGTAAGGGTAAGGGTAAGGGTAAAGGAAAGGGTAAGCCTAAGGGTAAAAGCAAGGGTAAGGGTAAGGGTAAGGGTAAGGGTAAGGGTAAGGGTAAGGGTAAGGGTAAGGGTAAGGGTAAGGGTAGGGGTAAGGGTAAGGGTAAGCTTAAGGGTAAAAGCAAGGGTGAGGGTAAGGGTAAGGGTAAGGGTAAGGGTAAGGTTAAGGGTAAGGGTAAGGGTAAGGGTAAGGGTAAGGGTAAGGGTAAGGGTAAGGGTAAGGGTGAGCCTAAGGGTAAAAGCAAGGGTAAGGGTAAGGGTAAGGGTAAGGGTAAGGGTAAGCTTAAGGGTAAAAGCAAGGGTAAGGGTAAGGGTAAGGGTAAGGGTAAGGGTAAGGGTAAGCTTAAGGGTAAAAGCAAGGGTAAGGGTAAGGGTAAGGGTAAGGGTAAGGGTAAGGGTAAGGGTAAGGGTAAGGGTAAGGGTAAGGGTAAAGGTAAGGGTAAGCCTAAGGGTAAAAGCAAGGGTATGGGTAAGGGTAAGGGTAAGGGTAAGGGTAAGGGTAAGGGTAAGGGTAAGGGTAAGGGTAAGGGTAGGGGTAAGGGTAAGGGTAAGGGTAAGGGTAAGGGTAAGCTTAAGGGTAAAAGCAAGGGTAAGGGTAAGGGTGAGGGTAAGGGTAAGGGTAAGGGTAAGGGTAAGGGTAAGGGTAAGGATAAGGGTAAGGGTAAGGGTAAGGGAAAGGGTAAGGGTAAGGGTAAGGGTAAGGGTAAGCTTAAGGGTAAAAGCAAGGGTAAGGGTAAGGGTAAGGGTAAGGGTAAAGGTAAGGGTAAGGGTAAGGGTAAGGTTAAGCTTAAGGGTAAAAGCAAGGGAAAGGGTAAGGGTAAAGGTAAGGGAAAGGGTAAGGGTAAGGGTGAGGGTAAGGGTAAGGGTAAGCTTAAGGGTAAAAGCAAGGGTAAGGGTAAGGGTAAGGGTAAGGGTGAGGGTAAAGGTAAGGGTAAGCCTAAGGGTAAAAGCAAGGTTAAGGGTAAGGGTAAGGGTAAGGGTAAGGGTAAAGGTAAGGGTAAGGGTAAGGGTAAGGGTAAGGGTAAGGGTAAGCTTAAGGGTAAAAGCAAGGGTAAGGGTAAGGGTAAGGGTAAGGGTAAGGGTAAGGGTAAGGGTAAGCTTAAGGGTAAAAGCAAGGGTAAGGGTAAGGGTAAGGGTAAGGGTAAGGGTAAGGATAAGGGTAAGGGTAAGGGTAAGGGTAAGGGTAAGGGTAAGGGTAAGGGTAAGGGTAAAGGTAAGGGTAAGCCTAAGGGTAAAAGCAAGGGTAAGGGTAAGGGTAAGGGTAAGGGTAAGGGTAAGGGTAAGGGTAAGGGTAAGGGTAAGGGTAAGGGTAAGGGTAAGGGTAAGTGTAAGGGTAAGCTTAAGGGTAAAAGCAAGGGTAAGGGTAAGGGTAAGGGTAAGGGTAAGCCTAAGGGTAAAAGCAAGGGTAAGGGTAAGGGTAAGGGTAAGGGTAAGGGTAAGCTTAAGGGTAAAAGCAAGGGTAAGGGTAAGGGTAAGGGTAAGGGTAAGGGTAAGGGTAAGCTTAAGGGTAAAAGCAAGGGTAAGAGTAAGGGTAAGGGTAAGGGTAAGGGTAAGGGTAAGGGTAAAGGTAAGGGTAAGCCTAAGGGTAAAAGCAAGGGTAAGGGTAAGGGTAAGGGTAAGGGTAAGGGTAAGGGTAAGGGTAAGGGTAAGGGTAAGGGTAAGGGTAAGGGTAAGGGTAAGGGTAAGGGTAAGGGTAAGGGTAAGCTTAAGGGTAAAAGCAAGGGTAAGGGTAAGGGTAAGGGTAAGGGTAAGGGTAAGGGTAAGGGTAAGCTTAAGGGTAAAAGCAAGGGTAAGGGTAAGGGTAAGGGTAAGGGTAAGCTTAAGGGTAAAAGCAAGGGTAAGGGTAAGGGTAAGGGTAAGGGTAAGGGTAAGGGTAAAGGAAAGGGTAAGCCTAAGGGTAAAAGCAAGGGTAAGGGTAAGGGTAAGGGTAAGGGTAAGGGTAAGGGTAAGGGTAAGGGTAAGGGTAAGGGTAAGGGTAGGGGTAAGGGTAAGGGTAAGCTTAAGGGTAAAAGCAAGGGTGAGGGTAAGGGTAAGGGTAAGGGTAAGGGTAAGGTTAAGGGTAAGGGTAAGGGTAAGGGTAAGGGTAAGGGTAAGGGTAAGGGTAAGGGTAAGCCTAAGGGTAAAAGCAAGGGTAAGGGTAAGGGTAAGGGTAAGGGTAAGCTTAAGGGTAAAAGCAAGGGTAAGGGTAAGGGTAAGGGTAAGGGTAAGGGTAAGGGTAAGCTTAAGGGTAAAAGCAAGGGTAAGGGTAAGGGTAAGGGTAAGGGTAAGGGTAAGGGTAAGGGTAAGGGTAAGGGTAAGGGTAAGGGTAAAGGTAAGGGTAAGCCTAAGGGTAAAAGCAAGGGTATGGGTAAGGGTAAGGGTAAGGGTAAGGGTAAGGGTAAGGGTAAGGGTAAGGGTAAGGGTAAGGGTAAGGGTAAGGGTAAGCTTAAGGGTAAAAGCAAGGGTAAGGGTAAGGGTAAGGGTAAGGGTAAGGGTAAGGGTAAGGGTAAGGGTAAGGGTAAGGGTAAGGGTAAGGGTAAGGATAAGGGTAAGGGTAAGGGTAAGGGAAAGGGTAAGGGTAAGGGTAAGGGTAAGGGTAAGCTTAAGGGTAAAAGCAAGGGTAAGGGTAAGGGTAAGGGTAAGGGTAAAGGTAAGGGTAAGGGTAAGGGTAAGGTTAAGCTTAAGGGTAAAAGCAAGGGAAAGGGTAAGGGTAAAGGTAAGGGAAAGGGTAAGGGTAAGGGTGAGGGTAAGGGTAAGGGTAAGCTTAAGGGTAAAAGCAAGGGTAAGGGTAAGGGTAAGGGTAAGGGTAAGGGTAAGGGTGAGGGTAAAGGTAAGGGTAAGCCTAAGGGTAAAAGCAAGGTTAAGGGTAAGGGTAAGGGTAAGGGTAAGGGTAAAGGTAAGGGTAAGGGTAAGGGTAAGGGTAAGGGTAAGGGTAAGGGTAAGGGTAAGGGTAAGGGTAAGCTCAAGGGTAAAAGCAAGGGTAAGGGTAAGGGTAAGGGTAAGGGTAAGGGTAAGGGTAAGGGTAAGGGTAAGGGTAAGGGTAAGGGTAAGCTTAAGGGTAAAAGCAAGGGTAAGGGTAAGGGTAAGGGTAAGGGTAAGGGTAAGGGTAAGGGTAAGGGTAAGGGTAAGGGTAAGCTTAAGGGTAAAAGCAAGGGTAAGGGTAAGGGTAAGGGTAAGGGTAAGGGTAAGGGTAAGGGTAAGGGTAAGGGTAAGGGTAAGGGTAAGGGTAAGGGTAAGGGTAAGGGTAAGGGTAAGGGTAAGCTTAAGGGCAAAAGCAAGGGTAAGGGTAAGGGTAAGGGTAAGGGTAAAGGTAAGGGTAAGGGTAAGGGTAAGGGTAAGGGTAAGGGTAAGGGTAAGCTTAAGGGTAAAAGCAAGGGTGAGGATAAGGGTAAGGGTAAGGGTAAGGGTAAAGGTAAGGGTAAAGGTAAGGGTAAGCCTAAGGGTAAAAGCAAGGGTAAGGGTAAGGGTAAGGGTAAGGGTAAGGGTAAGGGTAAGGGTAAGGGTAAGCTTAAGGGTAAAAGCAAGGGTAAGGGTAAGGGTAAGGGTAAGGGTAAGGGTAAGGGTAAGGGTAAGCTTAAGGGTAAGGGTAAGGGTAAGGGTAAGGGTAAGCTTAAGGGTAAAAGCAAGGGTTAGGGTAAGGGTAAGGGTAAGGGTAAGGGTAAGGGTAAGGGTAAGGGTAAGCTTAAGGGTAAAAGCAAGGGTAAGGGTAAGGGTAAGGGTAAGGGTAAGGGTAAGGGTAAGGGTAAGGGTAAGGGTAAGCTTAAGGGTAAAAGCAAGGGTAAGGGTAAGGGTAAGGGTAAGGGTAAGGGTAAGGGTAAGGGTAAGGGTAAAGGTAAGGGTAAGCCTAAGGGTAAAAGCAAGGGTAAGGGTAAGGGTAAGGGTAAGGGTAAGGTTAAGGGTAAGGGTAAGGGTAAGGGTAAGGGTAAGGGTAAGCTTAAGGGTAAAAGCAAGGGTAAGGGTAAGGGTAAGGGTAAGGGTAAGGGTAAGGGTAAGGGTAAGGGTAAGGGTAAGGGTAAGCTTAAGGGTAAGGGTAAGGCCAAGGGTAAGCTTAAGGGTAAAAGCAAGGGTAAGGGTAAGGGTAAGGGTAAGGGTAAGGGTAAGGGTAAGGGTAAGGGTAAGGGTAAGGGTAAGGGTAAGGGTAAGGGTAAGGGTAAGCTTAAATGTAAGGGTAAGGGTAAGGGTAAGGGTAAGCCTAAGGGTAAAAGCAAGGGTAAGGGTAAGGGTAAGGGTAAGGGTAAGGGTAAGGGTAAGCTTAAGGGTAAAAGCAAGGGTGAGGGTAAGGGTAAGGGTAAGGGTAAGGGTAAGGGTAAAAGCAACGGTAAGGGTAAGGGTAAGGGTAAGGGTAAGGGTAAGGGTAAGGGTAAGGGTAAGGGTAAGGGTAAGGGTAAGGGTAAGCTTAAGGGTAAAAGCAAGGGTAAGGGTGAGGGTAAGGGTAAGGGTAAGGGTAAGGGTAAGGGTAAGGGTAAGCTTAAGGGTAAAAGCAAGGACAAGGGTAAGGGTTAGGGTAAGGGTAAGGGTAAGGGTAAGGGTAAGGGTAAGGGTAAGTGTAAGGGTAAGCTTAAGGGTAAAAGCAAGGGTAAGGGTAAGGGTAAGGGTAAGCCTAAGGGTAAAAGCAAGGGTAAGGGTAAGGGTAAGGGTAAGGGTAAGGGTAAGGGTAAGCTTAAGGGTAAAAGCAAGGGTGAGGGTAAGGGTAAGGGTAAGGGTAAGGGTAAGGGTAAGGGTAAGCTTAAGGGTAAAAGCAACGGTAAGGGTAAGGGTAAGGGTAAGGGTAAGGGTAAGGGTAAGGGTAAGGTTAAGCTTAAGGGTAAAAGCAAGGGTAGGGGTAAGGGTAAGGGTAAGGGTAAGGGTAAGGGTAAGGGTAAGGGTAAGGGTAAGCTTAAGGGTAAAAGCAAGGGTAAGGGTAAGGGTAAGGGTAAGGGTAAGGGTAAGGGTAAGGGTAAGGTTAAGGGTAAGGGTAAGGGTAAGGGTAAGCTTAAGGGTAAAAGCAAAGGTAAGGGTAAGGGTAAGGGTAAGGGTAAGGGTAAGGGTAAGGATAAGGGTAAAGGTAAGGGTAAGCCTAAGGGTAAAAGCAAGGGTAAGGGTAAGGGTAAGGGTAAGGTTAAGGGTAAGGGTAAGGGTGAGGGTAAGGGTAAGGGTAAGGGTAAGCTTAAGGGTAAAAGCAAGGGTAAGGGTAAGGGTAAGGGTAAGGGTAAGGGTAAGGGTAAGGGTAAGGGTAAGCTTAAGGGTAAGTGTAAGGGTAAGGGTAAGCTTAAGGGTAAAAGCAAGGGTAGGGGTAAGGGTAAGGGTAAGGGTAAGGGTAAGGGTAAGCTTAAGGGTAAAAGCAAGGGTAAGGGTAAGGGTAAGGGTAAGGGTAAGGGTAAGGGTAAGGGTAAGGGTAAGGGTAAGGGTAAGGGTAAGGGTAAGGGTAAGCTTAAGGGTAAGGGTAAGGGTAAGGGTAAGGGTAAGCTTAAGGGTAAAAGCAAGGGTTAGGGTAAGGGTAAGGGTAAGGGTAAGGGTAAGGGTAAGGGTAAGGGTAAGGGTAAGGGTAAGCTTAAGGGTAAAAGCAAGGGTAAGGGTGAGGGTAAGGGTAAGGGTAAGGGTAAGCTTAATGGTAAAAGCAAGGGTAAGGGTAAAGGTAAGGGTAAGGGTAAGGGTAAGGGTAAGGGTAAGGGTAAGGGTAAGGGTAAGCCTAAGGGTAAAAGCAAGGGTAAGGGTGAGGGTAAGGGTAAGGGTAAGGGTAAGCTTAAGGGTAAAAGCAAGGGTAAGGGAAAGGGTAAGGGTAAGGGTAAGGGTAAGGGTAAGGGTAAGGGTAAGCTTAAGGGTAAAAGCAAGGGTAAGGGTAAGGGTAAGGGTAAGGGTAAGGGTAAGGGTAAGGGTAAGGTTAAGCTTAAGGGTAAAAGCAAGGGTAGGGGTAAGGGTAAGGGTAAGGGTAAGGGTAAGGGTAAGGGTAAGGGTAAGGGTAAGGGTAAGCTTAAGGGTAAAAGCAAGGGTAAGGGTAAGGGTAAGGGTAAGGGTAAGGGTAAGGGTAAGGGTAAGGGTAAGGGTAAGCGTAAGGGTAAGCTTAAGGGTAAAAGCAAGGGTAAGGGTAAGGGTAAGGGTAAGGGTAAGGGTAAGGGTAAGGGTAAGGGTAAGGGTAAGGGTAAGGGTAAGGGTAAGGGTAAGGGTAAGCTTAAGGGTAAAAGCAAGGGTAAGGGTAAGGGTAAGGGTAAGGGTAAGGGTGAAGGTAAGGGTAAGCCTAAGGGTAAAAGCAAGGGTAAGGGTAAGGGTAAGGGTAAGGGTAAGGGTAAGGGTAAGGGTAAGGGTAAGGGTAAGGGTAAGGGTAAGGGTAAGGGTAAGGGTAAAGGTAAGGGTAAGGGTGAGCTTAAGGGTAAAAGCAAGGGTAAGGGTAAGGGTAAGGGTAAGGGTAAGGGTAAGGGTAAGGGTAAGGGTAAGGGTAAGGGTAAGGGTAAGGGTAAGGGTAAGGGTAAGGGTAAGGGTAAGGGTAAGGGTAAGGGTAAGCTTGAGGGTAAGGGTAAGGGTAAGGGTAAGGGTAAGCTTAAGGGTAAAAGCAAGGGTAAGGGTAAGCTTAAGGGTAAAAGCAAGGGTAAAGGTAAGGGTAAGGGTAAGGGTAAGGGTAAGCTTAAGGGTAAAAGCAAGGGTAAGGGTAAGGGTAAGGGTAAGGGTAAGGGTAAGGGTAAGGGTAAGGGTAAGGGTAAGCTTAAGGGTAAGGGTAAGGGTAAGGGTAAGGGTAAGCTTAAGGGTAAAAGCAAGGGTAAGGGTAAGGGTAAGGGTAAGGGTAAGGGTAAGGGTAAGGGTAAGGGTAAGGGTAAGGGTAAGCTTGAGGGTAAAAGCAAGGGTAAGGGTAAGGGTAAGGGTAAGGGTAAGGGTAAGGGTAAGCTTAAGGGTAAATGCAAGGGTAAGGGTAAGGGTAAGGGTAAGGGTAAGGGTAAGGGTAAGGGTAAGGTTAAGGGTAAAGGTAAGGGTAAGCCTAAGGGTAAAAGCAAGGGTAAGGGTAAGGGTAAGGGTGAGGGTAAGGGTAAGGGTAAGGGTAAGGGTAAGCTTAAGGGTAAAAGCAAGGGTAAGGGTAGGGGTAAGGGTTAGGGTAAGGGTAAGGGTAAGCTTAAGGGTAAAAGCAAGGGTAAGGGTAAGGGTAAGGGTAAGGGTAAGGGTAAGGGTAAGGGTAAGGGTAAGGGTAAGGGTAAGGGTAAGGGTAAGCTTAAGGGTAAAAGCAAGGGTAAGGGTAAGGGTAAGGGTAAGGGTAAGGGTAAGGGTAAGGGTAAGGGTAAGCTTAAGGGTAAAAGCAAGGGTAAGGGTAAGGGTAAGGGTAAGGGTAAGGGTAAGGGTAAGGGTAAAGTTAAGGGTAAGCCTAAGGGTATAAGCAAGGGTTAGGGTAAGGGTAAGGGTAAGGGTAAGGGTAAGGGTAAGGGTAAGGGTAAGGGTAAGGGTAAGGGTAAGGGTAAGGGTAAGGGTAAGGGTAAGGGTAAGGGTAAGGGTAAGGGTAAGGGTAAGGGTAAGGGTAAGGGTAAGGCTAAGGGTAAGGGTAAGGGTAAGCTTAAGGGTAAAAGCAAGGGTAAGGGTAGAGGTAAGGGTAAGGGTAAGCCTAAGGGTAAAAGCAAGGGTAAGGGTAAGGGTGAGGGTAAGGGTAAGGGTAAGCTTAAGGGTAAAAGCAAGGGTAAGGGTAAGGGTAAGGGTAAGGGTAAGGGTAAGGGTAAGGGTAAGGGTAAGGGTAAGGGTAAGGGTAAGGGTAAGGGTAAGGGTAAGCTTAAGGGTAAAAGCAAGGCTAAGGGTAAGGGTAAGGGTAAGCTTAAGGGTAAAAGCAAGGCTAAGGGTAAGGGTAATGGTAAGGGTAAGGGTAAGGGTAAGGGTAAGGGTAAGCTTAAGGGTAAAAGCAAGGGTAAGGGTAAGGGTAAGGGTAAGGGTAAGGGTAAGGGTATGGGTAAGGGTAAGGGTAAGGGTAAAGGTAAGGGTAAGCCTAAGGGTAAAAGCAAGGGTTAGGGTAAGGGTAAGGGTAAGGGTAAGGGTAAGGGTAAGGGTAAGGGTAAGGGTAAGGGTAAGGATAAGGGTAAGGGTAAGGGTAAGGGTAAGGGTAAGGGTAAGGGTAAGGGTAAGGGTAAGGGTAAGGGTAAGGGTAAGGGTAAGGGTAAGGGTAAGGGTAAGCTTATGGGTAAAAGCAAGGGTAAGGGTAAGGGTGAGGGTAAGGGTAAGCCTAAGGGTAAAAGCAAGGGTGAGGGTAAGAGTAAGGGTAAGGGTAAGGGTAAGCTTAAGGGTAAAAGCAAGGGTATGGGTAAGGATAAGGGTAAGGGTAAGGGTAAGGGTAAGCTTAAGGGTAAAAGCAAGGGTAAGGGTAAGGGTAAGGGTAAGTGTAAGGGTAAGGGTAAAGGTAAGGGTAAGCCTAAGGGTAAAAGCAAGGGTAAGGGTAAGGGTAAAGGTAAGGGTAAGGGTAAGGGTAAGGGTAAGCTTAAGGGTAAAAGCAAGGGTAAGGGTAAGGGTAAGGGTAAGGGTAAGGGTAAGGGTAAGGGTAAGCTTAAGGGTAAAAGCAAGGGTAAGGGTAAGGGTAAGGGTAAGGGTAAGGGTAAGGGTAAGGGTAAGGGTAAGGGTAAGGGTAAGGGTAAGGGTAAGGGTAAGGGTAAGGGTAAGGGTAAAAGCAAGGGTAAGGGTAAGGGTAAGGGTAAGGGTAAGGGTAAGGGTGAGGGTAAGCTTAAGGGTAAAAGCAATGGTAAGGGTAAGGGTAAGGGTAAGGGTAAGGGTAAGGGTAAGGGTAGGGGGAAGGGTAAGGGTAAGGGTAAGGGTAAAGGTAAGGGTAAGCCTAAGGGTAAAAGCAAGGGTAAGGGTAAGGGTAAGGGTAAGGGTAAGGGTAAGGGTAAGGGTAAGGGTAAGGGTAAGCTTAAGGGTAAAAGCAAGGGTAAGGGTAAGGGTAAGGGTAAGGGTAAGGGTAAGGGTAAGGGTAAGGGTAAGGGTAAGCTTAAGGGTAAGGGTAAGGGTAAGGGTAAGGGTAAGCTTAAGGGTAAAAGCAAGGGTAAGGGTAAGGGTAAGGGTAAGGGTAAGGGTAAGCTTAAGGGTAAAAGCAAGGGTAAGGGTAAGGGTAAGGGTAAGGGTAAGGGTAAGGGTAAGGGTAAGGGTAAGGGTAAGCTTAAGGGTAAAAGCAAGGGTAAGGGTAAGGGTAAGGGTAAGGGTAAGCTTAAGGGTAAAAGCAAGGGAAGGGTAAGGGTAAGGGTAAGGGTAAGGGTAAGGGTAAGGGTAAGGGTAAGGGTAAGGGTAAGGGAAAGGGTAAGGGTAAGCTTAAGGGTAAAAGCAAGGGAAAGGGTAAGGGTAAGGGTAAGAGTAAGGGTAAGAGTAAGGGTAAGCTTAAGGGTAAAAGCAAGGGTAAGGGTAAGGGTAAGGGTAAGGGTAAGGGTAAGGGTAAGGGTAAGGGTAAGGGTAAGGGTAAGGGTAAGGGTAAGGGTAAGGGTAAGGGTAAAGGTAAGGGTAAGCCTAAGGGTAAAAGCAAGGGTAAGGGTAAGGGTTAGGGTGAGGGTAAGGGTAAGGGTAAGGGTAAGGGTAAGGGTAAGGGTAAGGGTAAGGGTAAGGGTAAGGGTAAGGGTAAGGGTAAGGGTAAGGGTAAGGGTAAGGGTAAGGGTAAGCTTAAGGGTAAAAGCAAGGGTAAGGGTAAGGGTAAGGGTAAGGGTAAGCCTAAGGGTAATAGCAAGGGTAAGGGTAAGGGTAAGGGTAAGGGTAAGCTTAAGGGTAAAAGCAAGGGTAAGGGTAAGGGTAAGGGTAAGGGTAAGGGTAAGGGTAAGGGTAAGCTTAAGGGTAAAAGCAAGGGTAAGGGTAAGGGTAAGGGTAAGGGTAAGGGTAAGGGTAAGGGTAAGGGTAAAGGTAAGGGTAAGCCTAAGGGTAAAAGCAAGGGTAAGGGTAAGGGTAAGGGTAAGGGTAAGGGTAAGGGTAAGGGTAAGGGTAAGGGTAAGGGTAAGGGTTAGCTTAAGGGTAAAAGCAAGGGTAAGGGTAAGGGTAAGGGTAAGCTTAAGGGTAAAAGTAAGGGTAAGGGTAAGGGTAAGGGTAAGGGTAAGGGTAAGGGTAAGGGTAAGGGTAAGGGTAAGCTTAAGGGTAAAAGCAAGGGTAAGGGTAAGGGTAAGGGTAAGGGTAAGGGTAAGGGTAAGGGTAAGGGTAAGGGTAAAGGTAAGGGTAAGCCTAAGGGTAAGAGCAAGGGTAAGGGTAAGGGTAAGGGTAAGGGTAAGGGTAAGGGTAAGGGTAAGGGTAAGGGTAAGGGTAAGCTTAAGGGTAAAAGCAAGGGTAAGGGTAAGGGTAAGGGTAAGGGTAAGGGTAAGGGTAAGGGTAAGGGTAAGGGTAAGGGTAAGGGTAAGGGTAAGGGTAAGGGTAAGGGTAAGGGTAAGGGTAAGGGTAAGGGTAAGGGTAAGCTTAAGGGTAAGGGTAAGGGTAAGGGTAAGGGTAAGCTTAAGGGTAAAAGCAAGGGTAAGGGTAAGGGTAAGGGTAAGGGTAAGGGTAAGCTTAAGGGTAAAAGCAAGGGTAAGGGTAAGGGTAAGGGTAAGGGTAAGGGTAAGGGTAAGGGTAAGGGTAAGGGTAAGGGTAAGGGTAAGGGTAAGGGTAAGGGTAAGGGTAAGGGTAAGCTTAAGGAGAAGGGTAAGGGTAAGGGTAAGCTTTAGGGTAAAAGCAAGGTTAAGGGTAAGGGTAAGGGTAAGGGTAAGGGTAAGGGTAAGGGTAAGGGTAAGGATAAGGGTAAGGGTAAGGGAAAGCTTAAGGGTAAAAGCAAGGGTAAGGGTAAGGGTAAGGGTAAGGGTAAGGGTAAGGGTAAGGGTAAGGGTAAGCTTAAGGGTAAAAGCAAGGGTAAGGGTAAGGGTAAGGGTAAGGGTAAGGGTAAGGGTAAGGGTAAAGGTAAGGGTAAGCTTAAGGGTAAAAGCAAGGGTTAGGGTAAGGGTAAGGGTAAGGGTAAGGGTAAGGGTAAGGGTAAGGGTAAGGGTAAGCTTAAGGGTAAAAGCAAGGGTAAGGGTAAGGGTAAGGGTAAGGGTAAGGGTAAGCTTAAGGGTAAAAGCAAGGGTAAGGGTAAGGGTAAGGGTAAGGGTAAGGGTAAAGGTAAGGGTAAGGGTAAGGGTAAAGGTAAGGGAAAGCCTAAGGGTAAAAGCAAGGGTAAGGGTAAGGGTAAGGTTAAGGGTAAGGTTAAGGGTAAGGGTAAGGGTAAGGGTAAGGGTAAGGGTAAGCTTAAGGGTAAAAGCAAGGGTAAGGGTAAGGGTAAGGGTAAGGGTAAGGGTAAGGGTAAGGGTAAGGGTAAGCTTAAGGGTAAGGGTAAAGCCAAGGGTAAGCTTAAGGGTAAAAGCAAGGGTAAGGGTAAGGGTAAGGGTAATGGTAAGGGTAAGGGTAAGGGTAAGGGTAAGGGTAAGGGTAAGCTTAAATGTAAGGGTAAGGGTAAGGGTAAGGGTAAGCTTAAGGGTGAAAGCAAGGGTTAAGGTAAGGGTAAGGGTAAGGGTAAGGGTAAGGGTAAGGGTAAGGGTAAGGGTAAGGGTAAGGGTAAGCTTAAGGGTAAAAGCAAGGGTAAGGGTGAGGGTAAGGGTAAGGGTAAGGGTAAGGGTAAGGGTAAGGGTAAGCTTAAGGGTAAAAGCAAGGACAAGGGTAAGGGTAAGGGTAAGGGTAAGGGTAAGGGTAAGGGTAAGGGTAAGGGTAAGTGTGAGGGTAAGCTTAAGGGTAAAAGCAAGGGTAAGGGTAAGCCTAAGGGTAAAAGCAAGGGTAAGGGTAAGGGTAAGGGTAAGGGTAAGGGTAAGGGTAAGGGTAAGCTTAAGGGTAAAAGCAAGGGTGAGGGTAAGGGTAAGGGTAAGGGTAAGGGTAAGGGTAAGGGTAAGCTTAAGGGTAAAAGCAACGGTAAGGGTAAGGGTAAGGGTAAGGGTAAGGGTAAGGTTAAGCTTAAGGGTAAAAGCAAGGGTAGGGGTAAGGGTAAGGGTAAGGGTAAGGGTAAGGGTAAGGGTAAGGGTAAGCTTAAGGGTAAAAGCAAGGGTAAGGGTAAGGGTAAGGGTAAGGGTAAGGGTAAGGGTAAGGGTAAGGGTAAGGGTAAGGGTAAGGGTAAGGGTAAGGGTAAGGGTAAGCTTAAGGGTAAAAGCAAGGGTAAGGGTAAGGGTAAGGGTAAGGGTAAGGGTAAGGGTAAGGGTAAGGATAAGGGTAAAGGTAAGGGTAAGCCTAAGGGTAAAAGCAAGGGTAAGGGTAAGGGTAAGGGTAAGGTTAAGGGTAAGGGTAAGGGTAAGGGTAAGGGTAAGGGTAAGCTTAAGGGTAAAAGCAAGGGTAAGGGTAAGGGTAAGGGTAAGGGTAAGGGTAAGGGTAAGGGTAAGGGTAAGGGTAAGCTTAAGGGTAAGTGTAGGGGTAAGGGTAAGCTTAAGGGTAAAAGCAAGGGTAGGGGTAAGGGTAAGGGTAAGGGTAAGGGTAAGGGTAAGCTTAAGGGTAAAAGCAAGGGTAAGGGTAAGGGTAAGGGTAAGGGTAAGGGTAAGGGTAAGGGTAAGGGTAAGGGTAAGGGTAAGGGTAAGCTTAAGGGTAAGGGTAAGGGTAAGGGTAAGGGTAAGCTTAAGGGTAAAAGCAAGGGTTAGGGTAAGGGTAAGGGTAAGGGTAAGGGTAAGGGTAAGGGTAAGGGTAAGGGTAAGCTTAAGGGTAAAAGCAAGGGTAAGGGTGAGGGTAAGGGTAAGGGTAAGGGTAAGCTTAAGGGTAAAAGCTAGGGTAAGGGTAAAGGTAAGGGTAAGGGTAAGGGTAAGGGTAAGGGTAAGGGTAAGGGTAAGGGTAAGCCTAAGGGTAAAAGCAAGGGTAAGGGTGAGGGTAAGGGTAAGGGTAAGGGTAAGCTTAAGGGTAAAAGCAAGGGTAAGGGAAAGGGTAAGGGTAAGGGTAAGGGTAAGGGTAAGGGTAAGGGTAAGCTTAAGGGTAAAAGCAAGGGTAAGGGTAAGGGTAAGGGTAAGGGTAAGGGTAAGGGTAAGGGTAAGGGTAAGGTTAAGCTTAAGGGTAAAAGCAAGGGTAGGGGTAAGGGTAAGGGTAAGGGTAAGGGTAAGGGTAAGGGTAAGGGTAAGGGTAAGGGTAAGGGTAAGCTTAAGGGTAAAAGCAAGGGTAAGGGTAAGGGTAAGGGTAAGGGTAAGGGTAAGGGTAAGGGTAAGGGTAAGGGTAAGGGTAAGGGTAAGCGTAAGGGTAAGCTTAAGGGTAAAAGCAAGGGTAAGGGTAAGGGTAAGGGTAAGGGTAAGGGTAAGGGTAAGGGTAAGGGTAAGGGTAAGGGTAAGGGTAAGGGTAAGCTTAAGGGTAAAAGCAAGGGTAAGGGTAAGGGTAAGGGTAAGGGTAAGGGTGAAGGTAAGGGTAAGCCTAAGGGTAAAAGCAAGGGTAAGGGTAAGGGTAAGGGTAAGGGTAAGGGTAAGGGTAAGGGTAAGGGTAAGGGTAAGGGTAAGGGTAAGGGTAAGGGTAAGGGTAAGGGTAAGGGTAAGGGTAAGGGTAAGGGTGAGCTTAAGGGTAAAAGCAAGGGTAAGGGTAAGGGTAAGGGTAAGGGTAAGGGTAAGGGTAAGGGTAAGGGTAAGGGTAAGGGTAAGGGTAAGGGTAAGGGTAAGCTTAAGGGTAAGGGTAAGGGTAAGGGTAAGGGTAAGCTTAAGGGTAAAAGCAAGGGTAAAGGTAAGGGTAAGGGTAAGGGTAAGCTTAAGGGTAAAAGCAAGGGTAAGGGTAAGGGTAAGGGTAAGGGTAAGGGTAAGGGTAAGGGTAAGGGTTAGGGTAAGGGTAAGCTTAAGGGTAAGGGTAAGGGTAAGGGTAAGGGTAAGCTTAAGGGTAAAAGCAAGGGTAAGGGTAAGGGTAAGGGTAAGGGTAAGGGTAAGGGTAAGGGTAAGGGTAAGGGTAAGCTTGAGGGTAAAAGCAAGGGTAAGGGTAAGGGTAAGGGTAAGGGTAAGGGTAAGGGTAAGCTTAAGGGTAAATGCAAGGGTAAGGGTAAGGGTAAGGGTAAGGGTAAGGGTAAGGGTAAGGGTAAGGGTAAAGGTAAGGGTAAGCCTAAGGGTAAAAGCAAGGGTAAGGGTAAGGGTAAGGGTAAGGGTAAGGGTAAGGGTAAGGGTAAGGGTAAGGGTAAGGGTAAGGGTAAGCTTAAGGGTAAAAGCAAGGGTAAGGGTAAGGGTAAGGGTAAAGGTAAGCCTAAGGGTAAAAGCAAGGGTAAGGGTAAGGGTAAGGGTAAGGGTAAGGGTAAGGGTAAGGGTAAGGGTAAGCTTAAGGGTAAAAGCAAGGGTAAGGGTAGGGGTAAGGGTTAGGGTAAGGGTAAGGGTAAGCTTAAGGGTTGAAGCAAGGGTAAGGGTAAGGGTAAGGGTAAGGGTAAGGGTAAGGGTAAGGGTAAGGGTAAGGGTAAGGGTAAGGGTAAGGGTAAGGGTAAGGGTAAGGGTAAGCTTAAGGGTAAAAGCAAGGGTAAGGGTAAGGGTAAGGGTAAGGGTAAGGGTAAGGGTAAGGGTAAGCTTAAGGGTAAAAGCAAGGGTAAGGGTAAGGGTAAGGGTAAGGGTAAGGGTAAGGGTAAGGGTAAGGGTAAAGTTAAGGGTAAGCCTAAGGGTAAAAGCAAGGGTTAGGGTAAGGGTAAGGGTAAGGGTAAGGGTAAGGGTAAGGGTAAGGGTAAGGGTAAGGGTAAGGGTAAGGGTAAGGGTAAGGGTAAGGGTAAGGGTAAGGGTAAGGGTAAGGGTAAGGGTAAGGGTAAGGGTAAGGGTAAGGGTAAGGGTAAGGGTAAGGGTAAGGGTAAGGGTAAGGGTAAGCTTAAGGGTAAAAGCAAGGGTAAGGGTAAGGGTAAGGGTAAGGGTAAGCCTAAGGGTAAAAGCAAGGGTAAGGGTAAGGGTAAGGGTAAGAGTAAGGGTAAGCTTAAGGGTAAAAGCAAGGGTAAGGGTGAGGGTAAGGGTAAGGGTAAGGGTAAGGGTAAGGGTAAGGGTAAGGGTAAGGGTAAGGGTAAGGGTAAGGGTAAGGGTAAGGGTAAGGGTAAGGGTAAGGGTAAGGGTAAGGGTAAGCTTAAGGGTAAAAGCAAGGCTAAGGGTAAGGGTAAGGGTAAGGGTAAGGGTAAGGGTAAGGGTAAGGGTAAGCTTAAGGGTAAAAGCAAGGGTAAGGGTAAGGGTAAGGGTAAGGGTAAGGGTAAGGGTAAGGGTAAGGGTAAGGGTAAGGGTAAGGGTAAGGGTAAGGGTAAGGGTAAAGGTAAGGGTAAGCCTAAGGGTAAAAGCAAGGGTTAGGGTAAGGGTAAGGGTAAGGGTAAGGGTAAGGGTAAGGGTAAGGGTAAGGGTAAGGGTAAGGGTAAGGGTAAGGGTAAGGGTAAGGGTAAGGGTAAGGGTAAGGGTAAGGGTAAGGGTAAGGGTAAGGGTAAGGGTAAGGGTAAGGGTAAGGGTAAGGGTAAGGGTAAGGGTAAGGGTAAGGGTAAGGGTAAGGGTAAGGGTAAGGGTAAGGGTAAGGGTAAGCTTAAGGGTAAAAGCAAGGGTAAGGGTAAGGGTGAGGGTAAGGGTAAGCCTAAGGGTAAAAGCAAGGGTGAGGGTAAGAGTAAGGGTAAGGGTAAGGGTAAGCTTAAGGGTAAAAGCAAGGGTATGGGTAAGGGTAAGGGTAAGGGTAAGGGTAAGGGTAAGCTTAAGGGTAAAAGCAAGGGTAAGGGTAAGGGTAAGGGTAAGTGTAAGGGTAAGGGTAAAGGTAAGGGTAAGCCTAAGGGTAAAAGCAAGGGTAAGGGTAAGGGTAAGGGTAAGGGTAAGGGTAAGGGTAAGGGTAAGCTTAAGGGTAAAAGCAAGGGTAAGGGTAAGGGTAAGGGTAAGGGTAAGGGTAAGGGTTAGGGTAAGGGTAAAAGCAAGGGTAAGGGTAAGGGTAAGGGTAAGGGTAAGGGTAAGGGTAAGGGTAAGGGTAAGGGTAAGGGTAAGGGTAAGCTTAAGGGTAAAAGCAAGGGTAAGGGTAAGGGTAAGGGTAAGGGTAAGGGTAAGGGTAAGGGTAAGGGTAAGCTTAAGGGTAAAAGCAAGGGTAAGGGTAAGGGTAAGGGTAAGGGTAAGGGTAAGGGTAAGGGTAAGGGTAAGGGTAAGGGTAAAGGTAAGGGTAAGCCTAAGGGTAAAAGCAAGGGTAAGGGTAAGGGTAAGGGTAAGGGTAAGGGTAAGGGTAAGGGTAAGGGTAAGGGTAAGCTTAAGGGTAAAAGCAAGGGTAAGGGTAAGGGTAAGGGTAAGGGTAAGGGTAAGGGTAAGGGTAAGGGTAAGGGTAAGCTTAAGGGTAAGGGTAAGGGTAAGGGTAAGGGTAAGCTTAAGGGTAAAAGCAAGGGTAAGGGTAAGGGTAAGGGTAAGGGTAAGGGGAAGCTTAAGGGTGAAAGCAAGGGTAAGGGTAAGGGTAAGGGTAAGGGTAAGGGTAAGGGTAAGCTTAAGGGTAAAATCAAGGGTAAGGGTAAGGGTAAGGGTAAGGGTAAGCTTAAGGGTAAAAGCAAGGGAAGGGTAAGGGTAAGGGTAAGGGTAAGGGTAAGGGTAAGGGTAAGGGTAAGGGAAAGGGTAAGGGTAAGCTTAAGGGTAAAAGCAAGGGAAAGGGTAAGGGCAAGGGTAAGAGTAAGGGTAAGAGTAAGGGTAAGCTTAAGGGTAAAAGCAAGGGTAAGGGTAAGGGTAAGGGTAAGGGTAAGGGTAAGGGTAAGGGTAAGGGTAAGGGTAAGGGTAAGGGTAAGGGTAAGGGTAAGGGTAAGGGTAAGGGTAAGGGTAAAGGTAAGGGTAAGCCTAAGGGTAAAAGCAAGGGTAAGGGTAAGGGTTAGGGTAAGGGTAAGGGTAAGGGTAAGGGTAAGGGTAAGGGTAAGGGTAAGGGTAAGGGTAAGGGTAAGGGTAACGGTAAGGGTAAGGGTAAGGGTAAGGGTAAGCTTAAGGGTAAAAGCAAGGGTAAGGGTAAGGGTAAGGGTAAGGGTAAGCCTAAGGGTAATAGCAAGGGTAAGGGTAAGGGTAAGGGTAAGGGTAAGCTTAAGGGTAAAAGCAAGGGTAAGGGTAAGGGTAAGGGTAAGGGTAAGGGTAAGGGTAAGCTTAAGGGTAAAAGCAAGGGTAAGGGTAAGGGTAAGGGTAAGGGTAAGGGTAAGGGTAAGGGTAAGGGTAAAGGTAAGGGTAAGCCTAAAGGTAAAAGCAAGGGTAAGGGTAAGGGTAAGGGTGAGGGTAAGGGTAAGGGTAAGGGTAAGGGTAAGGGTAAGGGTAAGGGTAAGGGTAAGGGTAAGGGTAAGGGTAAGGGTAAGCTGAAGGGTAAAAGCAAGGGTAAGGGTAAGGGTAAGGGTAAGGGTAAGGGTAAGGGTAAGGGTTAGCTTAAGGGTAAAAGCAAGGGTAAGGGTAAGGGTAAGGGTAAGCTTAAGGGTAAAAGTAAGGGTAAGGGTAAGGGTAAGGGTAAGGGTAAGGGTAAGGGTAAGGGTAAGGGTAAGCTTAAGGGTAAAAGCAAGGGTAAGGGTGAGGGTAAGGGTAAGGGTAAGGGTAAGGGTAAGGGTAAAGGTAAGGGTAAGCCCAAGGGTAAAAGCAAGGGTAAGGGTAAGGGTAAGGGTAAGGGTAAGGGTAAGGGTAAGGGTAAGGGTAAGGGTAAGCTTAAGGGTAAAAGCAAGGGTAAGGGTAAGGGTAAGGGTAAGGGTAAGGGTAAGGGTAAGGGTAAGGGTAAGGGTAAGGGTAAGGGTAAGGGTAAGAGTAAGGGTAAGCTTAAGGGTAAGGGTAAGGGTAAGGGTAAGCCTAAGGGTAAAAGCAAGGGTAAGGGTAAGGGTAAGGGTAAGGGTAAGGGTAAGCTTAAGGGTAAAAGCAAGGGTAAGGGTAAGGGTAAGGGTAAGGGTAAGGGTAAGGGTAAGGGTAAGGGTAAGGGTAAGGGTAAGCTTAAGGGTAAGGGTAAGGGTAAGGGTAAGCTTTAGGGTAAAAGCAAGGGTAAGGGTAAGGGTAAGGGTAAGGGTAAGGGTAAGGGTAAGGGTAAGGGTAAGGGTAAGGATAAGGGTAAGGGTAAGGGTAAGCTTAAGGGTAAAAGCAAGGGTAAGGGTAAGGGTAAGGGTAAGGGTAAGGGTAAGGGTAAGGGTAAGCTTAAGGGTAAAAGCAAGGGTAAGGGTAAGGGTAAGGGTAAGGGTAAGGGTAAGGGTAAGGGTAAGGGTAAGGGTAAAGGTAAGGGTAAGCCTAAGGGTAAAAGCAAGGGTAAGGGTAAGGGTAAGGGTAAGGGTAAGGGTAAGGGTAAGGGTAAGGGTAAGGGTAAGGGTAAGGGTAAGGGTAAGGGTAAGGGTAAGGGTAAGGGTAAGGGTAAGGGTAAGGGTAAGGGTAAGGGTAAGCTTAAGGGTAAAAGCAAGGGTAAGGGTAAGGGTAAGGGTAAGGGTAAGGGTAAGGGTAAGGGTAAGGGTAAGGGTAAGGGTAAGGGTAAGGGTAAGGGTAAGGGTAAGCTTAAGGGTAAGGCTAAGGGTAAGGGTAAGGGTAAGCTTAAGGGTAAAAGCAAGGGTAAGGGTAAGGGTAAGGGTAAGGGTAAGGGTAAGGGTAAGGGTAAGCTTAAGGGTAAATGCAAGTGTAAGGGTAAGGGTAAGGGTAAGGGTAAGGGTAAGGGTAAGGGTAAGGGTAAGGGTAAGGGTAAGGGTAAGCTTAAGGGTTAAAGCAAGGGTAAGGGTAAGGGTAAGGGTAAGGGTAAGGGTAAGGGTGAGGGTAAGGGTAAGGGTAAGGGTAAGGGTAAGGGTAAGGGTAATGGTAAAGGTAAGGGTAAGCCTAAGGGTAAAAGCAAGGGTAAGGGTAAGGGTAAGGGTAAGGGTAAGCTTAAGTGTAAAAGCAAGGGTAAGGGTAAGGGTAAGGGTAAGGGTAAGCCTGAGGGTAAAAGCAAGGGTAAGGGTAAGGGTAAGGGTAAGGGTAAGGGTAAGCTTAAAGGTAAAAGCAAGGGTAAGGGTAAGGGTAAGGGTAAGGGTAAGGGTAAGCTTAAGGGTAAAAGCAAGGGTAAGGGTAAGGGTAAGGGTAAGGGTAAGGGTAAGGGTAAGGGTAAGGGTAAGGGTAAGGGTAAGGGTAAGGGTAAGGGTAAGGGTAAGGGTGAGGGTAAGGGTAAGGGTAAGGGTAAGCTTAAGGGTAAAAGCAAGGGTAAGGGTAAGGGTAAGGGTAAGGGTAAGGGTAAGGTTAAGGGTAAGGGAAAGGGTAAGGGTAAGGGTTAGGGTAAGGGTAAGGGTAAGGGTAAGGGTAAGCTTAAGGGTAAAAGCAAGGGTAAGGGTAAGGGTAAAGGTAAGGGTAAGGGTAAGGGTAAGCCTAAGGGTAAAAGCAAGGGTAAGGGTAAGGGTAAGGGTAAGGGTAAGGTTAAGGGTAAGGGTAAGGGTAAGCTTAAGGGTAAAAGCAAGGGTAAGGGTAAGGGTAAGGGTAAGGGTAAGCCTAAGGGTAAAAGCAAGGGTAAGGGTAAGGGTAAGGGTAAGGGTAAGGGTAAGGGTAAGGGTAAGGGTAAGCTTAAGGGTAAAAGCAAGGGTAAGGGTAAGGGTAAGGGTAAGGGTAAGGGTAAGGGTAAGGGTAAGGGTAAGGGTAAGGGTAAAGGGTAAGCCTTAGGGTAAAAGCAAGGGTAGGGGTAAGGGTAAGGGTAAGGGTAAGGGTAAGGGTGAGGGTAAGGGTAAGGGTAAGCTTAAGGGTAAAAGCAAGGGTAAGGGTAAGGGTAAGGGTAAGGGTAAGGGTAAGGGTAAGGGTAAGGGTAAGGGTAAGGGTAAGCTTAAGGGTAAGGGTAAGGGTAAGGGTAAGGGTAAGCTTAAGGGTAAAAGCAAGGGTAAGGGTAAGGGTAAGGGTAAGGGTAAGGGTAAGGGTAAGGGTAAGGGTAGGGGTAAGGGTAAGGGTAAGGGTAAGGGTAAGGGTAAGGGTAAGGGTAAGGGTAAGGGTAAGGGTAAGGGTAAGGGTAAGGGTAAGGGTAAAGGTAAGGGTAAGGGTAAGCTTAAGGGTAAAAGCAAGGGTAAAGGTAAGGGTACGGGTAAGGGTAAGGGTAAGGGTAAGGGTAAGGGTAAGGGTAAGGGTAAGGGTAAGGGTAAGGGTAAGGGTAAGGGTAAGGGTAAGGGTAAGGGTAAGGGTAAGGGTAAGGGTAAGGGTAAGGGTAAGGGTAAGGGTAAGGGTAAGGGTAAGGGTAAGGGTAAGGGTAAGGGTAAATGTAAGGGTAAGGGTAAGGGTAAGGGTAAGGGTAAGGGTAAGGGTAAGGGTAAGGGTAAGGGTAAGGGTAAGGGTAAGGGTAAGGGTAAGGGTAAGGGTAAGGGTAAGGGTAAGCTTAAGGGTAAAAGCAAGGGTAAGGGTAAGGGTAAGTGTAAGGGTAAAGGTAAGGGTAAGCCTAAGGGTAAAAGCAAGGGTAAGGGTAAGGGTAAGGGTAAGGGTAAGGGTAAGGGTAAGGGTAAGGGTAAGGGTTAGGGTAAGGGTAAGGGTAAGGGTAAGGGTAAGGGTAAGGGTAAGGGTAAGGGTAAGGGTAAGGGTAAGGGTAAGGGTAAGGGTAAGGGTAAGGGTAAGGGTAAGGGTAAGCTTAAGGGTAAAAGCAAGGGTAAGGTTAAGGGTAAGGGTAAGCTTAAGGGTAAAAGCAAGGGTAAGGGTAAGGGTAAGGGTAAAAGCAAGGGTAAAAGCAAGGGTTAGGGTAAGGGTAAGGGTAAGGGTAAGGGTAAGGGTAAGGGTAAGGGTAAGGGTAAAGGTAAGGGTAAGGGTAAGGGTAAGGGTAAGGGTAAGGGTAAGGGTAAGGGTAAGGGTAAGGGTAAGGGTAAGGGTAAGGGTTAAAGCAAGGGTAAGGGTAAGGGTAAGGGTAAGGGTAAGGGTAAGGGTAAGGGTAAGGGTAAGGGTAAGGGTAAGGGTAAGGGTAAGGGTAAGGATAAGGGTAAGGGTAAGGGTAAGTGTAAGGGTAAGGGTAAGGGTAAGGGTAAGGGTAAGGGTAAGGGTAAGGGTAAGGGTAAGGGTAAGGGTAAGGGTAAGGGTTAGGGTAAGGGTAAGGGTAAGGGTAAGGGTAAAAGCAAGGGTAAGGGTAAGGGTAAGGGTAAGGGTAAGGGTAAGGGTAAGGGTAAGGGTAAGGGTAAGGGTAAGGGTAAGGGTAAGAGTAAGGGTAAGGGTAAGGGTAAGGGTAAGCTTAAGGGTATAAGCAAGGGTAAGGGTAAGGGTAAGGGTGAGGGTAAGGGTAAGGGTAAGGGTAAGGGTAAGCTTAAGGATAAAAGCAAGGGTAAGGGTAAGGGTAAGGGTAAGGGTAAGGGTAAGGGTAAGGGTAAGGTAAGGGTAAGCTTAAGGGTAAAAGCAAGGGTAAGGGTAAGGTTAAGGGTAAGGGTAAGGGTAAGGGTAAGGGTAAGGGTAAGGGTAAGGGTAAGGGTAAGGGTAAGGGTAAGGGTAAGGGTAAAGGTAAGGTTAAGCCTAAGGGTAAAAGCAAGGGTAAGGGTAAGGGTAAGGGTAAGGGTAAGAGTAAGGGTAAGGGTAAGGGTAAGGGTAAGGATAAGGGTAAGGGTAAGGGTAAGGGTAAGGGTAAGGGTAAGCTTAAGGGTAAAAGCAAGGGTAAGGGTAAGGGTAAGGGTAAGGGTAAGCCTAAGGGTAAAAGCAAGGGTAAGGGTAAGGGTAAGGGTAAGGGTAAGGGTAAGCTTAAGGGTAAAAGCAAGGGTAAGGGTAAGGGTAAGGGTAAGGGTAAGGGTAAGGGTAAGGGTAAGCTTAAGGGTAAAAGCAAGGGTTAGGGTAAGGGTAAGGGTAAGTGTAAGGGTAAGGGTAAGGGTAAGGGTAAGGGTAAGGTAAGGGTAAGCCTAAGGGTCAAAGCAAGGGTAAGGGTAAGGGTAAGGGTAACGGTAAGGGTAAGGGTAAGGGTAAGGGTAAGGGTAAGCTTAAGGGTAAAAGCAAGGGTAAGGGTAAGGGTAAGGGTAAGGGTAAGGGTAAGGGTAAGGGTAAGGGTAAGGGTGAGGGTAAGGGTAAGGGTAAGCTTAAGGGTAAGGGTAAGGGTAAGGGTAAGGTAAGCCTAAGGGTAAAAGCAAGGGTAAGTGTAAGGGTAAGGGTAAGGGTAAGGGTAAGCTTACCCTTACCCTTACCTTTACCCTTACCCTTACCCTTACCCTTGCTTTACCCTTAAGCTTACCCTTACCCTTACCCTTACCCTTACCCTTACCCTTACCCTTACCCTTACCCTTACCCTTATCCTTACCCTTGCTTTTACCCTTAAGCTTACCCTTACCCTTACCCTTACCCTTACCCTTACCCTTACCCTTACCCTTACCCTTACCCTTACCCTTGCTTTTACTCTTAGGCTTACCCTTACCTTTACCCTTACCCTTACCCTTACCCTTACCCTCACCCTTACCCTTACCCTTGCTTTTACCCTTAAGCTTACCCTTACCCTTACCCTTACCCTTACCCTTACCCTTGCTTTTACCCTTAAGCTTACCCTTACCCTTACCCTTAACCTTACCCTTACCCTTGCTTTTACCCTTAGGCTTACCCTTACCCTCACCCTCACCCTTACCCTTGCTTTTACCCTTAAGCTTACCCTTACCTTACCCTTACTCTTACCCTTACCCTTACCCTTACCCTTACCCTTACCCTTACCCTTACCCTTACCCTTACCCTTGCTTTTACCCTTAGGCTTACCCTTACCTTTACCCTTACCCTAACCCTTACCCTTACCCTTACCCTTACCCTTGCTTTTACCCTTAAGCTTACCCTTACCCTTACCCTTACCCTTACCCTTACCCTTACCCTTACCCTTACCCTTACCCTTACCCTTACCTTGCTTTTACCCTTAAGCTTACCCTTACCCTTACCCTTACCCTTACCCTTACCCTTACCCTTACCCTTACCCTTACCCTTACCCTTACCCTTACCCTTGCTTTTACCCTTAAGCTTACCCTTACCCTTACCCTTACCCTTAAGCTTACCCTTACCCTTACCCTTACCCTTACCCTTACCCTTACCCTTACCCTTACCCTTACCCTTACCCTTACCCTTACCCTTACCCTTACCCTTACCCTTACCCTTGCTTTTACCCTTAAGCTTACCCTTACCCTTACCCTTACCCTTACCCTTACCCTTGCTTTTACCCTTAAGCTTACCCTTACCCTTACCCTTACCCTTAAGCTTACCCTTACCCTTACCCTTACCCTTACCCTTGTCCTTACCCTTACCCTTACCCCTACCCTTTCCCTTACCCTTGCTTTTACCCTTAAGCTTACCCTTACCCTTACCCTTACCCTTACCCTTAAGCTTACCCTTACCCTTACCCTTACCCTTACCCTTACCCTTAACCTTACCCTTGCTTTTACCCTTAAGCTTACCCTTACCCTTACCCTTACCCTTAAGCTTACCCTTACCCTTACCCTTACCCTTACCCTTACCCTTGCTTTTACCCTTAAGCTTACCCTTACCCTTACCCTTACCCTTACCCTTACCCTTACCCTTAAGCTTACCCTTACCCTTACCCTTACCCTTACCCTTACCCTTACCCTTACCCTTACCCTTGCTTTTACCCTTAAGCTTACCCTTACCCTTACCCTTACCCTTACCCTTGCTTTTACCCTTAAGCTTACCCTTACCCTTACCCTTACCCTTACCCTTAAGCTTACCCTTACCCTTTCCCTTACCCTTACCCTTACCCTTACCCTTGCTTTTACCCTTAAGCTTACCCTTACCCTTACCCTTACCCTTACCCTTACCCTTACCCTTACCCTTGCTTTTACCCTTAGGCTTACACTTACCTTTACCCTTACCCTTACCCTTACCCTTACCCTTACCCTTACCCTTACCCTTACCCTTGCTTTTACCCTTAAGCTTACCCTTACCCTTACCCTTACCCTTACCCTTACCCTTACCCTTACCCTTGCTTTTACCCTTAAGCTTACCCTTACCCTTACCCTTACCCTTACCCTTGCTTTCACCCTTAAGCTTACCCTTACCCTTACCCTTACCCTTACCCTTACCCTTACCCTTACCCTTACCCTTACCCTTACCCTTACCCTTACCCTTACCCTTACCCTTACCCTTACCCTTACCCTTACCCTTACCCTTACCCTTACCCTTACCCTTACCCTTACCCTTACCCTTACCCTTACCCTTACCCTTACCCTTACCCTTACCCTTACCCTTGCTTTTACCCTTAGGCTTACCCTTACCTTTACCCTTACCCTTACCCTTACCCTTACCCTTACCCTTACCCTTGCTTTTACCCTTAAGCTTACCCTTACCCTTACCCTTACCCTTACCCTTACCCTTACCCTTACCCTTACCCTTACCCTTGCTTTTACCCTTTAGCTTACCCTTACCCTTACCCTTACCCTTACCCTTACCCTTACCCTTACCCTTACCCTTACCCTTACCCTCACCCTTGCTTTTACCCTTAAGCTTACCCTTACCCTTACCCTTACCCTTACCCTTACCCTTACCCTTGCTTTTACCCTTAAGCTTACCCTTACCCTTACCCTTACCCTTACCCTTACCCTTGCTTTTACCCTAAGGCTTACCCTTACCCTTACCCTTACCCTTACCCTTGCTTTTACCCTTAAGCTTACCCTTACCCTTACCCTTACCCTTACTCTTACCCTTACCCTTACCCTTACCCTTACCCTTACCCTTGCTTTTACCCTTAGGCTTACCCTTACCTTTACCCTTACCCTTACCCTTACCCTTACCCTTACCCTTACCCTTACCCTTACCCTTACCCTTACCCTTACCCTTACCCTTGCTTTTACCCTTAAGCTTACCCTTACCCTTACCCTTACCCTTACCCTTACCCTTACCCTTACCCTTACCCTTACCCTTATCCTTACCCTTACCCTTACCCTTACCCTTACCCTTACCCTTGCTTTTACCCTTAAGCTCACCCTTACCCTTACCCTTACCCTTACCCTTACCCTTACCCTTACCCTTACTCTTACCCTTACCCTTGCCTTTACCCTTAAGCTTACCCTTACCCTTACCCTTACCCTTACCCTTAAGCTTACCCTTACCCTTACCCTTACCCTTACCCTTACCCTTACCCTTACCCTTGCTTTTACCCTTACCCTTACCCTTACCCTTACCCTTACCCTTACCCTTACCCTTGCTTTTACCCTTAAGCTTACCCTTACCCTTACCCTTACCCTTACCCTTAAGCTTACCCTTACCCTTACCCTTACCCTTACCCTTACCCTTACCCTTACCCTTGCTTTTACCCTTAAGCTTACCCTTACCCTTACCCTTACCCTTACCCTTACCCTTACCCTTACCCTTACCCTTACCCTTACCCTTACCCTTACCCTTGCCCTTACCCTTACCCTTACCCTTACCCTTACCCTTACCCTTACCCTTACCCTTACCCTTACCCTTACCCTTACCCTTGCTTTTACCCTTAAGCTTACCCTTACCCTTACCCTTACCCTTACCCTTACCCTTACCCTTACCCTTGCTTTTACCCTTAGGCTTACCCTTACCTTTACCCTTACCATTACCCTTACCCTTACCCTTACCCTTACCCTTACCCTTACCCTTGCTTTTACCCTTAAGCTTACCCTTACCCTTACCCTTACCCTTACCCTTACCCTTACCCTTACCCTTACCCTTACCCTTACCCTTACCCTTACCCTTACCCTTACCCTTACCCTTACCCTTACCCTTACCCTTGCTTTTACCCTTAAGCTTACCCTTACCCTTACCCTTACCCTTACCCTTACCCTTACCCTTGCTTTTACCCTTAAGCTTACCCTTACCCTTACTCTTACCCCTACCCTTACCCTTACCCTTACCCTTACCCTTACCCTTACCCTTACCCTTGCTTTTACCCTTAGGCTTACCCTCACCTTTACCCTTACCCTTACCCTTACCCTTACCCTTACCCTTACCCTTACCCTTACCCTTACCCTTACCCTTACCCTTGCTTTTACCCTTAAGCTTACCCTTACCCTTACCCTTACCCTTACCCTTACCCTTACCCTTAGCCTTACCCTTACCCTTGCTTTTACCCTTAAGCTTACCCTTACCCTTACCCTTACCCTTACCCTTGCTTTTACCCTTAGGCTTACCCTTACCCTTAATCTTACCCTTACCCTTACCCTTAAGCTTACCCTTACCCTTACCCTTACCCTTACCCTTACCCTTACCCTTACCCTTACCCTTACCCTTACCCTTACCCTTACCCTTACCCTTACCCTTACCCTTACCCTTACCCTTGCTTTTACCCTTAAGCTTACCCTTACCCTTACCCTTACCCTTACCCTTACCCTTACCCTTACCCTTACCCTTACCCTTACCCTTACCCTTACCCTTACCCTTACCCTTACCCTTACCCTTACCCTTACCTTACCTTACCCTAGGGTAAGGGTAAGGGTAAGCTTAAGGGTAAAAGCAAGGGTAAGGGTAAGGGTAAGGGTAAGGGTAAGGGTAAGGGTAAGGGTAAGGGTAAGGGTAAGGGTAAGCTTAAGGGTAAGGGTAAGGGTAAGGGTAAGGGTAAGCTTAAGGGTAAAAGCAAGGGTAAGGGTAAGGGTAAGGGTAAGGGTAAGGGTAAGCTTAAGGGAAAGGGTAAGGGTAAGGGTAAGGGTAAGCTTAAGGGTAAAAGCAAGGGTAAGGTTAAGGGTAAGGGTAAGGGTAAGGGTAAGGGTAAGGGTAAGGGTAAGCTTAAGGGTAAGGGTAAGGGTAAGGGTAAGGGTAAGGGTAAGCTTAAGGGTAAAAGCAAGGGTAAGGGTAAGGGTAAGGGTAAGGGTAAGGGTAAGGGTAAGGGTAAGGGTAAGGGTAAGGGTAAGGGTAAGGGTAAGGGTAAGGGTAAGGGTAAGGGTAAGGGTAAGGGTAAGGGTAAGGGTAAGCTTAAGGGTAAGGGTAAGGGTAAGGGTAAGCTTAAGGGTAAAAGCAAGGGTAAGGGTAAGGGTAAGGGTAAGGGTAAGGGTAAGCTTAAGGGTAAAAGCAAGGGTAAGGGTAAGGGTAAGGGTAAGGGTAAGGGTAAGGGTAAGGGTAAGTGTAAGGGTAAGCTTAAGGGTAAGGGTAAGGGTAAGGGTAAGCTTAAGGGTAAAAGCAAGGGTAAGGGTAAGGGTAAGGGTAAGGGTATGGGTAAGGGTAAGGGTAAGGGTAAGCTTAAGGGTAAAAGCAAGGGTAAGGGTAAGGGTAAGGGTAAGGGTAAGGGTAAGGGTAAGGGTAAGGGTAAGGGTAAGGGTAAGGGTAAGGGTAAGGGTAAGGGTAAGCTTAAGGGTAAAAGCAAGGGTAAGGGTAAGGGTAAGGGTAAGGGTAAGGGTAAGGGTAAGGGTAAGGGTAAGGGTAAGTGTAAGGGTAAGCTTAAGGGTAAGGGTAAGGGTAAGGGTAAGCTTAAGGGTAAAAGCAAGGGTAAGGGTAAGGGTAAGGGTAAGGGTAAGGGTAAGGGTAAGGGTAAAGGTAAGGGTAAGCCTAAGGGTAAAAGCAAGGGTAAGGGTAAGGGTAAGGGTAAGGGTAAGGGTAAGGGTAAGGGTAAGGGTAAGGGTAAGGGTAAGGGTAACGGTAAGCTTAAGGGTAAAAGCAAGGGTAAGGGTAAGGGTAAGGGTAAGGGTAAGGGTAAGGGTAAGGGAAAGGGTAAGGGTAAGGGTAAGAGTAAGCTTAAGGGTAAAAGCAAGGGTAAGGGTAAGGGTAAGGGTAAGGGTAAGGGTAAGGCTAAGGGTAAGGGTAAGCTTAAGGGTAAAAGCAAGGGTAAGGGTAAGGGTAAGGGTAAGGGTAAGGGTTAGGGTAAGGGTAAAGGTAAGGGTAAGCCTAAGGGTAAAAGCAAGGGTAAGGGTAAGGGTAAGGGTAAGGGTAAAGGTAAGGGTAAGGGTTAGGGTAAGGGTAAGAGTAAGGGTAAGGGTAAGGGTAAGCTTAAGGGTAAAAGCAAGGGTAAGGGTAAGGGTAAGGATAAGGGTAAGCCTAAGGGTAAAAGCAAGGGTAAGGGTAAGGTTAAGGGTAAGGGTAAGGGTAAGCTTAAGGGTAAAAGCAAGGGTAAGGGTAAGGGTAAGGGTAAGGGTAAGGGTAAGCTTAAGGGTAAAAGCAAGGGTAAGGGTAAGGGTGAGGGTAAGGGTAAGGGTAAGGGTAAGGGTAAGGGTTAAGGTAAGGGTAAGCCTAAGAGTAAAAGCAAGGGTAATGGTAAGGGTAAGGGTAAGGGTAAGGGTAAGGGTAAGGGTAAGGGTAAGGGTAAGCTTAAGGGTAAAAGCAAGGGTAAGGATAAGGGTAAGGGTAAGGGTAAGGGTAAGGGTAAGGGTAAGGGTAAGGGTAAGGGTAAGGGTAAGGGTAAGGGTAAGGGTAAGCTTAAGGGTAAAAGCAAGGGTAAGGGTAAGGGTAAGCTTACCCTTACCCTTACCCTTACCCTTACACTTACCCTTGCTTTTACCCTTAGGCTTACCCTTACCCTTACCCTTACCCTTACCCTTAAGCTTACCCTTACCCTTACCCTTACCCTTACCCTTACCCTTACCCTTACCCTTACCCTTACCCTTACCCTTACCCTTACCCTTGATTTTTCCCTTAAGCTTAACCTTACCCTTACCCTTACCCTTACCCTTACCCTTACCCTTACCCTTACCCTTACCCTTACCCTTGCTTTGACCCTTAGGCTTACCCTTACCTTTACCCTTACCCTTACCCTTACCCTTACCCTTACCCTTACCCTTACCCTTACCCTTACCCTTACCCTTACCCTTGCTTTTACCCTTAAGCTTACCCTTACCCTTACCCTTACCCTTACCCTTACCCTTACCCTTACCCTTGCTTTTACCCTTAAGCTTACCCATACCCTTAGGCTTACCCTTACCCTTACCCTTGCTTTTACCCTTAGGCTTACCCTTACCCTTACCCTTACCCTTACCCTTGCTTTTACCCTTAAGCTTACCCTTACCCTTACCCTTACCCTTACCCTTACCCTTACCCTTACCCTTACCCTTACCCTTACCCTTACCCTTACCCTTACCCTTGCTTTTACCCTTAGGCTTACCCTTACCTTTACCCTTACCCTTACCCTTACCCTTACCCTTACCCTTACCCTTACCCTTGCTTTTACCCTTAAGCTTACACTTACCCTTACCCTTACCCTTACCCTTACCCTTACCCTAACCCTTACCCTTGCTTTTACCCTTAAGCTTACCCTTACCCTTACCCTTACCCTTACCCTTACCCTTACCCTTACCCTTACCCTTACCCTTACCCTTACCCTTACCCTTACCCTTACCCTTACCCTTACCCTTACCCTTACCCTTACCCTTACCCTTGCTTTTACCCTTAAGCTTACCCTTACCCTTACCCTTACCCTTACCCTTACCCTTAACCTTACCCTTACCCTTATCCTTACCCTTGCTTTTACCCTTAAGCTTACCCTTACCCTTACCCTTACCCTTACCCTTACCCTTACCCTTACCCTTACCCTTACCCTTACCCTTACCCTTACCCTTACCCTTGCTTTTACTCTTAGGCTTACCCTTACCTTTACCCTTACCCTTACCCTTACCCTTACCCTCACCCTTACCCTTACCCTTGCTTTTACCCTTAAGCTTACCCTTACCCTTACCCTTACCCTTACCCTTACCCTTACCCTTGCTTTTACCCTTAAGCTTACCCTTACCCTTACCCTTAACCTTACCCTTACCCTTGCTTTTACCCTTAGGCTTACCCTTACCCTTACCCTTACCCTTACCCTTGCTTTTACCCTTAAGCTTACCCTTACCCTTACTCTTACTCTTACCCTTACCCTTACCCTTACCCTTACCCTTACCCTTACCCTTACCCTTACCCTTACCCTTGCTTTTACCCTTAGGCTTACCCTTACCTTTACCCTTACCCTAACCCTTACCCTTACCCTTACCCTTACCCTTACCCTTGCTTTTACCCTTAAGCTTACCCTTACCCTTACCCTTACCCTTACCCTTACCCTTACCCTTACCCTTACCCTTACCCTTACCCTTACCCTTACCCTTACCCTTGCTTTTACCCTTAAGCTTACCCTTACCCTTACCCTTACCCTTACCCTTACCCTTACCCTTACCCTTACCCTTACCCTTACCCTTACCCTTACCCTTACCCTTACCCTTACCCTTGCTTTTACCCTTAAGCTTACCCTTACCCTTACCCTTACCCTTACCCTTACCCTTACCCTTACCCTTACCCTTACCCTTACCCTTACCCTTACCCTTACCCTTAAGCTTACCCTTACCCTTACCCTTACCCTTACCCTTACCCTTACCCTTACCCTTACCCTTACCCTTACCCTTGCTTTTACCCTTAAGCTTACCCTTACCCTTACCCTTACCCTTACCCTTACCCTTACCCTTACCCTTACCCTTACCCTTACCCTTACCCTTACCCTTACCCTTACCCTTGCTTTTACCCTTAAGATTACCCTTACCCTTACCCTTACCCTTACCCTTACCCTTGCTTTTACCCTTAAGCTTACCCTTACCCTTACCCTTACCCTTAAGCTTACCCTTACCCTTACCCTAACCCTTACCCTTACCCTTACCCTTACCCTTACCCTTACCCTTACCCTTACCCTTACCCTTACCCTTACCCTTACCCTTACCCTTACCCTTACCCTTACCCTTACCCTTACCCTTACCCTTACCCTTACCTTTGCTTTTACCCTTAAGCTTACCCTTACCCTTACCCTTACCCTTACCCTTAAGCTTACCCTTACCCTTACCCTTACCCTTACCCTTACCCTTAACCTTACCCTTGCTTTTACCCTTAAGCTTACCCTTACCCTTACCCTTACCCTTACCCTTAAGCTTACCCTTACCCTTACCCTTACCCTTACCCTTACCCTTGCTTTTACCCTTAAGCTTACCCTTACCCTTACCCTTAGCCTTACCCTTAAGCTTACCCTTACCCTTACCCTTACCCTTACCCTTACCCTTACCCTTACCCTTACCCTTGCTTTTACCCTTAAGCTTACCCTTACCCTTACCCTAAGTAAGGGTAAGGGTAAGGGTAAGGGTAAGGGTAAGGGTAAGGGTAAGGGTAAGGGTAAGGGTAAGCTTAAGGGTAAAAGCAAGGGTAAGGGTAAGGGTAAGGGTAAGGGTAAGGGTAAGGGTAAGGGTAAGGGTAAGGGTAAGGGTAAGGGTAAGGGTAAGGGTAAGGGTAAGGGTAAGGGTAAGCTTAAGGGTAAGGGTAAGGGTAAGGGTAAGGGTAAGCCTAAGGGTAAAAGCAAGGGTAAGGGTAAGGGTAAGGGTAAGGGTAAGGGTAAGCTTAAGGGTAAAACCAAGGGTAAGGGTAAGGCTAAGGGTAAGGGTAAGGGTAAGGGTAAGGGTAAGCTTAAGGGTAAAAGCAAGGGTAAGGGTAAGGGTAAGGGTAAGGGTAAGGGTAAGGGTAAGGGTAAAGGTGAGGGTAAGCCTAAGGGTAAAAGCAAGGGTAAGGGTAAGGGTAAGGGTAAGGGTAAGGGTAAGGGTAAGGGTAAGGGTAGGGGTAAGAGTAAGGGTAAGGGTAAGCTTAAGGGTAAAAGCAAGGGTAAGGGTAAGGGTAAGGGTAAGGGTAAGGGTAAGGGTAAGCTTAAGGGTAAAAGCAAGGGTAAGGGTAAGGGTAAGGGTAAGGGTAAGGGTAAGGGTAAGGGTAAGGGTAAGGGTAAGGGTAAGGGTAAGGGTAAGGGTAAGGGTAAGGGTAAGGGTAAGGGTAAGGGTAAGGGTAAGGGTAAGGGTAAGCTTAAGGGTAAAAGCAAGGGTAAGGGTAAGGGTAAGGGTAAGGGTAAGGGTAAGGGTAATGGTAAGGGTAAAGGTAAGGGTAAGCCTAAGGGTAAAAGCAAGGGTAAGGGTAAGGGTAAGGGTAAAGGTAAGGGTAAGGGTAAGGGTAAGGGTAAGGGTAAGGGTAAGGGTAAGGGTAAGCTTAAGGGTAAAAGCAAGGGTAAGGGTAAGGGTAAGGGTAAGGGTAAGGGTAAGGGTAAGCTTAAGGGTAAGGGTAAGGGTAAGGGTAAGGGTAAGGGTAAGCTTAAGGGTAAAAGCAAGGGTAAGGGTAAGGGTAAGGGTAAGGGTAAGGGTAAGCTTAAGGGTAAAAGCAAGGGTAAGGGTAAGGGTAAGGGTAAGGGTAAGGGTAAGGGTAAGGGTAAGCTTAAGGGTAAGGGTAAGGGTAAGGGTAAGGGTAAGCTTAAGGGTAAAAGCAAGGGTAAGGGTAAGAGTAAGGGTAAGGGTAAGGGTAAGGGTAAGGGTAAGGGTAAGGGTCAGGGTAAGGGTAAGGGTAAGGGTGAGCTTAAGGGTAAAAGCAAGGGTAAGGGTAAGGGTAAGGGTAAGGGTAAGGGTAAGGGTAAGGGTAAGGGTAAGGGTAAGCCTAAGGGTAAAAGCAAGGGTAAGGGTAAGGGTAAGGGTAAGGGTAAGGGTAAGGGTAAGGGTAAGGGTAAAGGTAAGGGTAAGCCTAAGGGTAAAAGCAAGGGTAAGGGTAAGGGTAAGGGTAAGGGTAAGAGTAAGGGTAAGGGTAAGGGTAAGGGTAAGCTTAAGGGTAAAAGCAAGGGTAAGGGTAAGGGTAAGGGTAAGGGTAAGCCTAAGGGTAAAAGCAAGGGTAAGGGTAAGGGTAAGGGTAAGGGTAAGGGTAAGCTTAAGGGTAAAAGCAAGGGTAAGGGTAAGGGTAAGCTTAAGGGTAAAAGCAAGGGTGAGGGTAAGGGTTAGGATAAGGGTAAGGGTAAGGGTAAGGGTAAGGGTAAGGGTAAGGGTAAGGGTAAGGGTAAGCTTAAGGGTAAAAGCAAGGGTAAGGGTAAGGGTAAAGGTAAGGGTAAGGGTAAGGGTAAGGGTAAGGGTAAGGGTAAGGGTAAGGGTGAGGGTAAGGGTAAGGGTAAGCTTAAGGGTAAAAGCAAGGGTAAGGGTAAGGGTAAGGGTAAGGGTAAGGGTAAAGGTAAGGGTAAGCCTAAGGGTAAAAGCAAGGGTAAGGGTAAGGGTAAGGGTAAGGGTAAGGGTAAGGGTAAGGGTAAGGGTAAGGGTAAGGGTAAGGGTAAGGGTAAGGGTAAGGGTAAGGGTAAGGGTAAGGGTAAGGGTAAGGGTAAGCGTAAGCTTAAGGGTAAAAGCAAGGGTAAGGGTAAGGGTAAGGGTAAGGGTAAGCCTAAGGGTAAAAGCAAGGGTAAGGGTAAGGGTAAGGGTAAGGGTAAGGGTAAGCTTAAGGGTAAAAGCAAGGGTAAGGGTAAGGGTAAGGGTAAGGGTAAGGGTAAGGGTAAGGGTAAGCTTAAGGGTAAAAGCAAGGGTAAGGGTAAGGGTAAGGGTAAGGGTAAGGGTAAGGGTAAGGGTAAAGGTAAGGGTAAGCCTAAGGGTTAAAGCAAGAGTAAGGGTAAGGGTAAGGGTAAGGGTAAGGGTAAGGGTAAGGGTAAGGGTAAGCTTAAGGGTAAAAGCAAGGGTAAGGGTAAGGGTAAGGGTGAGGGTAAGGGTAAGGGTAAGGGTAAGGGTAAGGGTAAGGGTAAGGGTAAGGGTAAGGGTAAGGGTAAGGGTAAGGGTAAGGGTAAGGGTAAGGGTAAGGGTAAGCTTAAGGGTAAGGGTAAGGGTAAGGGTAAGGGTAAGCTTAAGGGTAAAAGCAAGGGTAAGGGTATGGGTAAGGGTAAGGGTAAGCTTAAGGGTAAAAGCAAGGGTAAGGGTAAGGGTAAGGGTAAGGGTAAGGGTAAGGGTAAGGGTAAGGGTAAGCTTAAGGGTAAGGGTAAGGGTAAGGGTAAGGGTAAGCTTAAGGGTAAAAGCAAGGGTAAGGGTAAGGGTAAGGGTAAGGGTAAGGGTAAGGGTAAGGGTAAGGGTAAGCTTAAGGGTAAGGGTAAGGGTAAGGGTAAGGGTAAGCTTAAGGGTAAAAGCAAGGGTAAGGTTAAGGGTAAGGGTAAGGGTAAGGGTAAGGGTAAGGGTAAGCTTAAGGGTAAGGGTAAGGGTAAGGGTAAGGGTAAGCTTAAGGGTAAAAGCAAGGGTAAGGGTAAGGGTAAGGGTAAGGGTAAGGGTAAGGGTAAGGGTAAGGGTAAGGGTAAGGGTAAGGGTAAGGGTAAGGGTAAGCTTAAGGGTAAGGGTAAGGGTAAGGGTAAGCTTAAGGGTAAAAGCAAGGGTAAGGGTAAGGGTAAGGGTAAGGGTAAGGGTAAGCTTAAGGGTAAAAGCAAGGGTAAGGGTAAGGGTAAGGGTAAGGGTAAGGGTAAGGGTAAGGGTAAGGGTAAGGGTAAGGGTAAGCTTAAGGGTAAGGGTAAGGGTAAGGGTAAGCTTAAGGGTAAAAGCAAGGGTAAGGGTAAGGGTAAGGGTAAGGGTAAGGATAAAGGTAAGGGTAAGCCTAAGGGTAAAAGCAAGGGTAAGGGTAAGGGTAAGGGTAAGGGTAAGGGTAAGGGTAAGGGTAAGGGTAAGGGTAAGGGTAAGGGTAAGGGTAAGGGTAAGGGTAAGGGTAAGGGTAAGGGTAAGGGTAAGCTTAAGGGTAAAAGCAAGGGTAAGGGTAAGGGTAAGGGTAAGGGTAAGGGTAAGGGTAAGGGTAAGGGTAAGGGTAAGGGTAAGGGTAAGGGTAAGGGTAAGCTTAAGGGTAAAAGCAAGGGTAAGGGTAAGGGTAAGGGTAAGTGTAAGGGTAAGGGTAAGGGTAAGGGTAAGGGTAAGCTTAAGGGTAAAAGCAAGGGTAAGGGTAAGGGTAAGGGTAAGGGTAAGGGTTAGGGTAAGGGTAAAGGTAAGGGTAAGCCTAAGGGTAAAAGCAAGGGTAAGGGTAAGGGTAAGGGTAAGGGTAAGGGTGAGGGTAAGGGTAAGGGTAAGGGTAAGGGTAAGAGTAAGAGTAAGGGTAAGGGTAAGGGTAAGCTTAAGGGTAAAATAAGGGTAAGGGTAAGGGTAAGGGTAAGGGTAAGCCTAAGGGTAAAAGCAAGGGTAAGGGTAAGGTTAAGGGTAAGGGTAAGGGTAAGCTTAAGGGTAAAAGCAAGGGTAAGGGTAAGGGTAAGTGTAAGGGTAAGGGTAAGCTTAAGGGTAAAAGCAAGGGTAAGGGTAAGGGTGAGGGTAAGGGTAAGGGTAAGGGTAAGGGTAAGGGTAAAGGTGAGGGTAAGCCTAAGAGTAAAAGCAAGGGTAAGGGTAAGGGTAAGGGTAAGGGTAAGGGTAAGGGTAAGGGTAAGGGTAAGGGTAAGGGTAAGGGTAAGCTTAAGGGTAAAAGCAAGGGTAAGGATAAGGGTAAGGGTAAGGGTAAGGGTAAGGGTAAGGGTAAGGGTAAGGGTAAGCTTAAGGGTAAAAGCAAAGGTAAGGGTAAGGGTAAGGGTAAGGGTAAGGGTAAGGGTAAGGGTAAGGGTAAGGGTAAGGGTAAGGGTAAGCTTAAGGGTAAAAGCAAGGGTAAGGGTTAGGGTAAGGGTAAGGGTAAGGGTAAGGGTAAGGGTAAGGGTAAGCTTAAGGGTAAAAGCAAGGGTAAGGGTAAGGGTAAGGGTAAGTGTAAGGGTAAGGGTAAGGGTAAGGGTAAGGGTAAGGGTAAAGGTAAGGGTAAGCCTAAGGGTAAAAGCAAGGGTAAGGGTAAGGGTAAGGGTAAGGGTAAGGGTAAGGGTAAGGGTAAGGGTAAGGGTAAGGGTAAGGGTAAGGGTAAGGGTAAGGGTAAGGGTAAGCTTGAGGGTATAAGCAAGGGTAAGGGTAAGGGTAAGGGTAAGTGTAAGGGTAAGGGTAAGGGTAAGGGTAAGGGTAAGGGTAAAGGTAAGGGTAAGCCTAAGGGTAAAAGCAAGGGTAAGGGTAAGGGTAAGGGTAAGGGTAAGGGTAAGGGTAAGGGTAAGGGTAAGGGTAAGGGTAAGGGTGAGGGTAAGGGTAAGGGTAAGGGTAAGGGTAAGCTTAAGGGTAAAAGCAAGGGTAAGGGTAAGGGTAAGGGTAAGGGTAAGGGTAAGGGTAAGGGTAAGGGTAAGGGTAAGGGTAAGGGTAAGGGTAAGGGTAAAGGTAAGGTTAAGCCTAAGGGTAAAAGCAAGGGTAAGGGTAAGGGTAAGGGTAAGGGTAAGGGTAAGGGTAAGGGTAAGGGTAAGGGTAAGGGTTAGGGTAAGGGTAAGCTTAAGGGTAAAAGCAAGGGTAAGGGTAAGGGTAAGGGTAAGGGTAAGCCTAAGGGTAAAAGCAAGGGTAAGGGTAAGGGTAAGGGTAAGGGTAAGGGTAAGCTTAAGGGTAAAAGCAAGGGTAAGGGTAAGGGTAAGGGTAAGGGTAAGGGTAAGGGTAAGGGTAAGGGTAAGGGTAAGGGTAAGCTTAAGGGTAAAAGCAAGGGTAAGGGTAAGGGTAAGGGTAAGGGTTAGGGTAAGGGTAAGGGTAAGGGTAAGGGTAAAGGTAAGGGTAAGCCTAAGGGTCAAAGCAAGGGTAAGGGTAAGGGTAAGGGTAAGGGTAAGGGTAAGGGTAAGGGTAAGGGTAAGGGTAAGGGTAAGGGTAAGCTTAAGGGTAAAAGCAAGGGTAAGGGTAAGGGTAAGGGTAAGGGTAAGCGTAAGGGTAAGGCTAAAGGTAAGGGTAAGCCTAAGGGTAAAAGCAAGGGTAAGGGTAAGGGTAAGGGTAAGGGTAAGGGTAAGCTTAAGGGTAAAAGCAAGGGTAAGGGTAAGGGTAAGGGTAAGGGTAAGGGTAAGGGTAAGGGTAAGGGTAAGCTTAAGGGTAAAAGCAAGGGTAAGTGTAAGGGTAAGGGTAAGGGTAAGGGTAAGCTTAAGGGTAAAAGCAAGGGTAAGGGTAAGGGTAAGGGTAAGGGTAAGGGTAAGGGTAAGGGTAAGCTTAAGGGTAAAAGCAAGGGTAAGGGTAAGGGTAAGGGTAAGGGTAAGGGTAAGGCTAAAGGTAAGGGTAAGCCTAAGGGTAAAAGCAAGGGTAAGGGTAAGGGTAAGGGTAAGGGTAAGGGTAAGGGTAAGGGTAAGGGTAAGGGTAAGGGTAAGGGTAAGGGTAAGGGTAAGCTTAAGGGTAAGGGTAAGGGTAAGCCTAAGGGTAAAAGCAAGGGTAAGTGTAAGGGTAAGGGTAAGGGTAAGGGTAAGCTTAAGGGTAAAAGCAAGGGTAAGGGTAAGGGTAAGGGTAAGGGTAAGGGTAAGGGTAAGGGTAAGC
Organism: Myrrha octodecimguttata; assembly: GCA_958510865.1. Classification (NCBI taxonomy): domain Eukaryota; kingdom Metazoa; phylum Arthropoda; class Insecta; order Coleoptera; family Coccinellidae; genus Myrrha; species Myrrha octodecimguttata. The sequence goes on along the minus strand of CAUEHS010000319.1, from coordinate 105,079 downwards.
TTAAGGGTAAAAGCAAGGGTAAGGGTAAGGGTAAGGGTAAGGGTAAGGGTAAGGGTAAGGCTAAAGGTAAGGGTAAGCCTAAGGGTAAAAGCAAGGGTAAGGGTAAGGGTAAGGGTAAGGGTAAGGGTAAGGGTAAGGGTAAGGGTAAGGGTAAGGGTAAGGGTAAGGGTAAGGGTAAGGGTAAGGGTAAGGGTAAGGGTAAAGGTAAGGGTAAGGGTAAGCTTAAGGGTAAAAGCAAGGGTAAGGGTAAGGGTAAGGGTAAGGGTAAGAGTAAGGGTAAGGGTAAGGGTAAAAGCAAGGGTAAGGGTAAGGGTAAGGGTAAGGGTAAGGGTAAGGGTAAGGGTAAGGGTAAGCTTAAGGGTAAAAGCAAGGGTAAGGGTAAGGGTAAGGGTAAGGGTAAGGGTAAGGGTAAGGGTAAGGGTAAGGGTAAGGGTAAGGGTAAGGGTAAGGGTAAGGGTAAGCTTAAGGGTAAAAGCAAGGGTAAGGGTAAGGGTAAGGGTAAGGGTAAGGGTAAGGGTAAGGGTAAGGGTAATGGTAAGGGTAAAGGTAAGGGTAAGCCTAAGGGTAAAAGCAAGGGTAAGGGTAAGGGTAAGGAAAAGGGTAAGGGTAAGGTTAAGGGTAAGGGTTAGGGTAAGGGTAAGGGTAAGGGTAAGGGTAAGCTTGAGGGTAAAAGCAAGGGTAAGGGTAAGGGTAAGGGTAAGGGTAAGGGTAAGGGTAAGGGTAAGGGTGAGGGTAAGGGTAAGGGTAAGGGTAAGGGTAAGGGTAAGGGTAAGCTTAAGGGTTAGGGTAAGGGTAAGGGTAAGGGTAAGCTTAAGGGTAAAAGCAAGGGTAAGGGTAAGGGTAAGGGTAAGGGTAAGGGTAAGCTTAAGGGTAAAAGCAAGGGTAAGGGTAAGGGTAAGGGTAAGGGTAAGGGTAAGGGTAAGCTTAAGGGTAAGGGTAATGGTAAGGGTAAGGGTAAGCTTAAGGGTAAAAGCAAGGGTAAGGGTCAGGGTAAGGGTGAGTGTAAGGGTAAGGGTAAGGGTAAGGGTAAGGGTGAGCTTAAGGGTAAAAGCAAGGGTAAGAGTAAGGTTAAGGGTAAGGGTAAGGGTAAGGGTAAGGGTAAGGGTTAGCTTAAGGGTAAAAGCAAGGGTAAGGGTAAGGGTAAGGGTAAGGGTAAGGGTAAGGGTAAGGGTAAGGGTAAGGGTAAGGGTAAGGGTAAGGGTAAGGGTAAGGGTAAGGGTAAGGGTAAGGGTAAGGGTAAAGGTAAGGGTAAGCCTAAGGGTAAAAGCAAGGGTAAGGGTAAGGGTAAGGGTAAGGGTAAGAGAAGGGGAAAGGGTAAGGGTAAGGGTAAGCTTAAGGGTAAAAGCAAGGGTAAGGGTAAGGGTAAGGGTAAGGGTAAGCCTAAGGGTAAAAGCAAGGGTAAGGGTAAGGGTAAGGGTAAGGGTAAGCTTAAGGGTAAAAGCAAGGGTAAGGGTAAGGGTAAGGGTAAGGGTAAGGGTAAGGGTAAGCTTAAGGGTAAAAGCAAGGGTGAGGGTAAGGGTAAGGGTAAGGGTAAGGGTAAGGGTAAGGGTAAGGGTAAGGGTAAGCTTAAGGGTAAAAGCAAGGGTAAGGGTAAGGGTAAGGGTAAGGGTAAGGGTAAGGGTAAGGGTAAGGGTAAGGGTAAGGGTAAGCTTAAGGGTAAAAGCAAGGGTAAGGGTAAGGGTAAGGGTAAGGGTAAGGGTAAAGGTAAGGGTAAGCCTAAGGGTAAAAGCAAGGGTAAGGGTAAGGGTAAGGGTAAGGGTAAGGGTTAGGGTTAGGGTAAGGGTAAGGGTAAGGGTAAGGGTAAGGGTAAGCTTAAGGGTAAAAGCAAGGGTAAGGTTAAGGGTAAGGGTAAGGGTAAGGGTAAGGGTAAGGGTAAGCTTAAGGGTAAGGGTAAGGGTAAGGGTAAGGGTAAGCTTAAGGGTAAAAGCAAGGGTAAGGGTAAGGGTAAGGGTAAGGGTAAGGGTAAGGGTAAGGGTAAGGGTAAGGGTAAGGGTAAGGGTAAGGGTAAGGGTAAGCTTAAGGGTAAGGGTAAGGGTAAGGGTAAGCTTAAGGGTAAAAGCAAGGGTAAGGGTAAGGGTAAGGGTAAGGGTAAGGGTAAGCTTAAGGGTAAAAGCAAGGGTAAGGGTAAGGGTAAGGGTAAGGGTAAGGGTAAGGGTAAGGGTAAGGGTAAGGGTAAGGGTAAGCTTAAGGGTAAGGGTAAGGGTAAGGGTAAGCTTAAGGGTAAAAGCAAGGGTAAGGGTAAGGGTAAGGGTAAGGGTAAGGATAAAGGTAAGGGTAAGCCTAAGGGTAAAAGCAAGGGTAAGGGTAAGGGTAAGGGTAAGGGTAAGGGTAAGGGTAAGGGTAAGGGTAAGGGTAAGGGTAAGGGTAAGGGTAAGGGTAAGGGTAAGGGTAAGGGTAAGGGTAAGGGTAAGCTTAAGGGTAAAAGCAAGGGTAAGGGTAAGGGTAAGGGTAAGGGTAAGGGTAAGGGTAAGGGTAAGGGTAAGGGTAAGGGTAAGGGTAAGGGTAAGGGTAAGCTTAAGGGTAAAAGCAAGGGTAAGGGTAAAGGTAAGGGTAAGTGTAAGGGTAAGGGTAAGGGTAAGGGTAAGGGTAAGCTTAAGGGTAAAAGCAAGGGTAAGGGTAAGGGTAAGGGTAAGGGTAAGGGTTAGGGTAAGGGTAAAGGTAAGGGTAAGCCTAAGGGTAAAAGCAAGGGTAAGGGTAAGGGTAAGGGTAAGGGTAAGGGTGAGGGTAAGGGTAAGGGTAAGGGTAAGGGTAAGAGTAAGAGTAAGGGTAAGGGTAAGGGTAAGCTTAAGGGTAAAATAAGGGTAAGGGTAAGGGTAAGGGTAAGGGTAAGCCTAAGGGTAAAAGCAAGGGTAAGGGTAAGGTTAAGGGTAAGGGTAAGGGTAAGCTTAAGGGTAAAAGCAAGGGTAAGGGTAAGGGTAAGTGTAAGGGTAAGGGTAAGCTTAAGGGTAAAAGCAAGGGTAAGGGTAAGGGTGAGGGTAAGGGTAAGGGTAAGGGTAAGGGTAAGGGTAAGGGTAAAGGTAAGGGTAAGCCTAAGAGTAAAAGCAAGGGTAAGGGTAAGGGTAAGGGTAAGGGTAAGGGTAAGGGTAAGGGTAAGGGTAAGGGTAAGGGTAAGGGTAAGGGTAAGCTTAAGGGTAAAAGCAAGGGTAAGGATAAGGGTAAGGGTAAGGGTAAGGGTAAGGGTAAGGGTAAGGGTAAGGGTAAGCTTAAGGGTAAAAGCAAAGGTAAGGGTAAGGGTAAGGGTAAGGGTAAGGGTAAGGGTAAGGGTAAGGGTAAGGGTAAGGGTAAGGGTAAGCTTAAGGGTAAAAGCAAGGGTAAGGGTTAGGGTAAGGGTAAGGGTAAGGGTAAGGGTAAGGGTAAGGGTAAGCTTAAGGGTAAAAGCAAGGGTAAGGGTAAGGGTAAGGGTAAGTGTAAGGGTAAGGGTAAGGGTAAGGGTAAGGGTAAGGGTAAAGGTAAGGGTAAGCCTAAGGGTAAAAGCAAGGGTAAGGGTAAGGGTAAGGGTAAGGGTAAGGGTAAGGGTAAGGGTAAGGGTAAGGGTAAGGGTAAGGGTAAGGGTAAGGGTAAGGGTAAGGGTAAGGGTAAGCTTGAGGGTATAAGCAAGGGTAAGGGTAAGGGTAAGGGTAAGGGTGAGGGTAAGGGTAAGGGTAAGGGTAAGGGTAAGCTTAAGGGTAAAAGCAAGGGTAAGGGTAAGGGTAAGGGTAAGGGTAAGGGTAAGGGTAAGGGTAAGGGTAAGGGTAAGGGTAAGGGTAAGGGTAAGGGTAAAGGTAAGGTTAAGCCTAAGGGTAAAAGCAAGGGTAAGGGTAAGGGTGGTAAGGGTTAGGGTAAGGGTAAGGGTAAGGGTAAGGGTAAAGGTAAGGGTAAGCCTAAGGGTCAAAGCAAGGGTAAGGGTAAGGGTAAGGGTAAGGGTAAGGGTAAGGGTAAGGGTAAGGGTAAGGGTAAGGGTAAGGGTAAGCTTAAGGGTAAAAGCAAGGGTAAGGGTAAGGGTAAGGGTAAGGGTAAGCGTAAGGGTAAGGCTAAAGGTAAGGGTAAGCCTAAGGGTAAAAGCAAGGGTAAGGGTAAGGGTAAGGGTAAGGGTAAGGGTAAGCTTAAGGGTAAAAGCAAGGGTAAGGGTAAGGGTAAGGGTAAGGGTAAGGGTAAGGGTAAGGGTAAGGGTAAGCTTAAGGGTAAAAGCAAGGGTAAGTGTAAGGGTAAGGGTAAGGGTAAGGGTAAGCTTAAGGGTAAAAGCAAGGGTAAGGGTAAGGGTAAGGGTAAGGGTAAGGGTAAGGGTAAGGGTAAGCTTAAGGGTAAAAGCAAGGGTAAGGGTAAGGGTAAGGGTAAGGGTAAGGGTAAGGCTAAAGGTAAGGGTAAGCCTAAGGGTAAAAGCAAGGGTAAGGGTAAGGGTAAGGGTAAGGGTAAGGGTAAGGGTAAGGGTAAGGGTAAGGGTAAGGGTAAGGGTAAGGGTAAGGGTAAGCTTAAGGGTAAGGGTAAGGGTAAGCCTAAGGGTAAAAGCAAGGGTAAGTGTAAGGGTAAGGGTAAGGGTAAGGGTAAGCTTAAGGGTAAAAGCAAGGGTAAGGGTAAGGGTAAGGGTAAGGGTAAGGGTAAGGGTAAGGGTAAGCTTAAGGGTAAAAGCAAGGGTAAGGGTAAGGGTAAGGGTAAGGGTAAGGGTAAGGGTAAGGCTAAAGGTAAGGGTAAGCCTAAGGGTAAAAGCAAGGGTAAGGGTAAGGGTAAGGGTAAGGGTAAGGGTAAGGGTAAGGGTAAGGGTAAGGGTAAGGGTAAGGGTAAGGGTAAGGGTAAGGGTAAGGGTAAGGGTAAAGGTAAGGGTAAGGGTAAGCTTAAGGGTAAAAGCAAGGGTAAGGGTAAGGGTAAGGGTAAGGGTAAGAGTAAGGGTAAGGGTAAGGGTAAAAGCAAGGGTAAGGGTAAGGGTAAGGGTAAGGGTAAGGGTAAGGGTAAGGGTAAGGGTAAGCTTAAGGGTAAAAGCAAGGGTAAGGGTAAGGGTAAGGGTAAGGGTAAGGGTAAGGGTAAGGGTAAGGGTAAGGGTAAGGGTAAGGGTAAGGGTAAGGGTAAGGGTAAGCTTAAGGGTAAAAGCAAGGGTAAGGGTAAGGGTAAGGGTAAGGGTAAGGGTAAGGGTAAGGGTAAGGGTAATGGTAAGGGTAAAGGTAAGGGTAAGCCTAAGGGTAAAAGCAAGGGTAAGGGTAAGGGTAAGGAAAAGGGTAAGGGTAAGGTTAAGGGTAAGGGTTAGGGTAAGGGTAAGGGTAAGGGTAAGGGTAAGCTTGAGGGTAAAAGCAAGGGTAAGGGTAAGGGTAAGGGTAAGGGTAAGGGTAAGGGTAAGGGTAAGGGTGAGGGTAAGGGTAAGGGTAAGGGTAAGGGTAAGGGTAAGGGTAAGCTTAAGGGTTAGGGTAAGGGTAAGGGTAAGGGTAAGCTTAAGGGTAAAAGCAAGGGTAAGGGTAAGGGTAAGGGTAAGGGTAAGGGTAAGCTTAAGGGTAAAAGCAAGGGTAAGGGTAAGGGTAAGGGTAAGGGTAAGGGTAAGGGTAAGCTTAAGGGTAAGGGTAATGGTAAGGGTAAGGGTAAGCTTAAGGGTAAAAGCAAGGGTAAGGGTCAGGGTAAGGGTGAGTGTAAGGGTAAGGGTAAGGGTAAGGGTAAGGGTGAGCTTAAGGGTAAAAGCAAGGGTAAGAGTAAGGTTAAGGGTAAGGGTAAGGGTAAGGGTAAGGGTAAGGGTTAGCTTAAGGGTAAAAGCAAGGGTAAGGGTAAGGGTAAGGGTAAGGGTAAGGGTAAGGGTAAGGGTAAGGGTAAGGGTAAGGGTAAGGGTAAGGGTAAGGGTAAGGGTAAGGGTAAGGGTAAGGGTAAAGGTAAGGGTAAGCCTAAGGGTAAAAGCAAGGGTAAGGGTAAGGGTAAGGGTAAGGGTAAGAGAAGGGGAAAGGGTAAGGGTAAGGGTAAGCTTAAGGGTAAAAGCAAGGGTAAGGGTAAGGGTAAGGGTAAGGGTAAGCCTAAGGGTAAAAGCAAGGGTAAGGGTAAGGGTAAGGGTAAGGGTAAGCTTAAGGGTAAAAGCAAGGGTAAGGGTAAGGGTAAGGGTAAGGGTAAGGGTAAGGGTAAGCTTAAGGGTAAAAGCAAGGGTGAGGGTAAGGGTAAGGGTAAGGGTAAGGGTAAGGGTAAGGGTAAGGGTAAGGGTAAGCTTAAGGGTAAAAGCAAGGGTAAGGGTAAGGGTAAGGGTAAGGGTAAGGGTAAGGGTAAGGGTAAGGGTAAGGGTAAGGGTAAGCTTAAGGGTAAAAGCAAGGGTAAGGGTAAGGGTAAGGGTAAGGGTAAGGGTAAAGGTAAGGGTAAGCCTAAGGGTAAAAGCAAGGGTAAGGGTAAGGGTAAGGGTAAGGGTAAGGGTTAGGGTTAGGGTAAGGGTAAGGGTAAGGGTAAGGGTAAGGGTAAGGGTAAGGGTAAGGGTAAGGGTAAGGGTAAGGGTAAGGGTAAGGGTAAGGGTAAAGGTAAGGGTAAGCCTAAGGGTAAAAGCAAGGGTAAGGGTAAGGGTAAGGGTAAGGGTAAGGGTATGGGTAAGGGTAAGCTTGAGGGTATAAGCAAGGGTAAGGGTAAGGGTAAGGGTGAGGGTAAGGGTAAGGGTAAGGGTAAGGGTAAGCTTAAGGGTAAAAGCAAGGGTAAGGGTAAGGGTAAGGGTAAGGGTAAGGGTAAGGGTAAGGGTAAGGGTAAGGGTAAGGGTAAGGGTAAGGGTAAGGGTAAGGGTAAAGGTAAGGTTAAGCCTAAGGGTAAAAGCAAGGGTAAGGGTAAGGGTAAGGGTAAGGGTAAGGGTAAGGGTAAGGGTAAGGGTAAGGGTAAGGGTTAGGGTAAGGGTAAGCTTAAGGGTAAAAGCAAGGGTAAGGGTAAGGGTAAGGGTAAGGGTAAGCCTAAGGGTAAAAGCAAGGGTAAGGGTAAGGGTAAGGGTAAGGGTAAGGGTAAGCTTAAGGGTAAAAGCAAGGGTAAGGGTAAGGGTAAGGGTAAGGGTAAGGGTAAGGGTAAGGGTAAGGGTAAGGGTAAGGGTAAGCTTAAGGGTAAAAGCAAGGGTAAGGGTAAGGGTAAGGGTAAGGGTTAGGGTAAGGGTAAGGGTAAGGGTAAAGGTAAGGGTAAGCCTAAGGGTCAAAGCAAGGGTAAGGGTAAGGGTAAGGGTAAGGGTAAGGGTAAGGGTAAGGGTAAGGGTAAGGGTAAGGGTAAGGGTAAGCTTAAGGGTAAAAGCAAGGGTAAGGGTAAGGGTAAGGGTAAGGGTAAGCGTAAGGGTAAGGGTAAGGGTAAGGGTAAGGGTAAGGGTAAGCTTAAGGGTAAGGGTAAGGGTAAGCCTAAGGGTAAAAGCAAGGGTAAGTGTAAGGGTAAGGGTAAGGGTAAGGGTAAGCTTAAGGGTAAAAGCAAGGGTAAGGGTAAGGGTAAGGGTGAGGGTAAGGGTAAGGGTAAGGGTAAGCTTAAGGGTAAAAGCAAGGGTAAGGGTAAGGGTAAGGGTAAGGGTAAGGGTAAGGGTAAGGCTAAAGGTAAGGGTAAGCCTAAGGGTAAAAGCAAGGGTAAGGGTAAGGGTAAGGGTAAGGGTAAGGGTAAGGGTAAGGGTAAGGGTAAGGGTAAGGGTAAGGGTAAGGGTAAGGGTAAGGGTAAGGGTAAAGGTAAGGGTAAGGGTAAGCTTAAGGGTAAAAGCAAGGGTAAGGGTAAGGGTAAGGGTAAGGGTAAGAGTAAGGGTAAGGGTAAGGGTAAGCTTAAGGGTAAAAGCAAGGGTAAGGGTAAGGGTAAGGGTAAGGGTAAGGGTAAGGGTAAGGGTAAGGGTAAGCTTAAGGGTAAAAGCAAGGGTAAGGGTAAGGGTAAGGGTAAGGGTAAGGGTAAGGGTAAGGGTAAGGGTAAGGGTAAGGGTAAGGGTAAGGGTAAGGGTAAGGGTAAGCTTAAGGGTAAAAGCAAGGGTAAGGGTAAGGGTAAGGGTAAGGGTAAGGGTAAGGGTAAGGGTAAGGGTAATGGTAAGGGTAAAGGTAAGGGTAAGCCTAAGGGTAAAAGCAAGGGTAAGGGTAAGGGTAAGGATAAGGGTAAGGGTAAGGTTAAGGGTAAGGGTTAGGGTAAGGGTAAGGGTAAGGGTAAGGGTAAGGGTAAGCTTGAGGGTAAAAGCAAGGGTAAGGGTAAGGGTAAGGGTAAGGGTAAGGGTAAGGGTAAGGGTAAGGGTAAGTGTAAGGGTAAGGGTAAGGGTAAGGGTAAGGGTAAGGGTAAGGGTAAGGGTAAGGGTAAGCTTAAGGGTTAGGGTAAGGGTAAGGGTAAGGGTAAGCTTAAGAGTAAAAGCAAGGGTAAGGGTAAGGGTAAGGGTAAGGGTAAGGGTAAGCTTAAGGGTAAAAGCAAGGGTAAGGGTAAGGGTAAGGGTAAGGGTAAGGGTAAGGGTAAGCTTAAGGGTAAGGGTAAGGGTAAGGGTAAGGGTAAGCTTAAGGGTAAAAGCAAGGGTAAGGGTCAGGGTAAGGGTGAGTGTAAGGGTAAGGGTAAGGGTAAGGGTAAGGGTGAGCTTAAGGGTAAAAGCAAGGGTAAGAGTAAGGTTAAGGGTAAGGGTAAGGGTAAGGGTAAGGGTAAGGGTTAGCTTAAGGGTAAAAGCAAGGGTAAGGGTAAGGGTAAGGGTAAGGGTAAGGGTAAGGGTAAGGGTAAGGGTAAGGGTAAGGGTAAGGGTAAGGGTAAGGGTAAGGGTAAAGGTAAGGGTAAGCCTAAGGGTAAAAGCAAGGGTAAGGGTAAGGGTAAGGGTAAGGGTAAGAGAAGGGGAAAGGGTAAGGGTAAGGGTAAGCTTAAGGGTAAAAGCAAGGGTAAGGGTAAGGGTAAGGGTAAGGGTAAGCCTAAGGGTAAAAGCAAGGGTAAGGGTAAGGGTAAGGGTAAGGGTAAGCTTAAGGGTAAAAGCAAGGGTAAGGGTAAGGGTAAGGGTAAGGGTAAGGGTAAGGGTAAGCTTAAGGGTAAAAGCAAGGGTGAGGGTAAGGGTAAGGGTAAGGGTAAGGGTAAGGGTAAGGGTAAGGGTAAGGGTAAGCTTAAGGGTAAAAGCAAGGGTAAGGGTAAGGGTAAGGGTAAGGGTAAGGGTAAGGGTAAGGGTAAGGGTAAGGGTAAGGGTAAGCTTAAGGGTAAAAGCAAGGGTAAGGGTAAGGGTAAGGGTAAGGGTAAGGGTAAAGGTAAGGGTAAGCCTAAGGGTAAAAGCAAGGGTAAGGGTAAGGGTAAGGGTAAGGGTAAGGGTTAGGGTTAGGGTAAGGGTAAGGGTAAGGGTAAGGGTAAGGGTAAGGGTAAGGGTAAGGGTAAGGGTAAGGGTAAGGGTAAGGGTAAGGGTAAGGGTAAGGGTAAGGGTAAGGGTAAGGGTAAGGGTAAGGGTAAGGGTAAGATTAAGGGTAAAAGCAAGGGTAAGGGTAAGGGAAAGGGTAAGGGTAAGCCTAAGGGTAAAAGCAAGGGTGAGGGTAAGGGTAAGGGTAAGGGTAAGGGTAAGCTTAAGGGTAAAAGCAAGAGTAAGGGTAAGGGTAAGGGTAAGGGTAAGGGTAAGGGTGAGCTTAAGGGTAAAAGCAAGGGTAAGGGTAAAGGTAAGGGTAAGGGTAAGGGTAAGGGTAAGGGTAAGGGTAAGGGTAAGGGTAAGGGTAAGGGTAAGGGTAAAGGTAAGGGTAAGCCTAAGGGTAAAAGCAAGGGTAAGGGTAAGGGTAAGGGTAAGGGTAAGGGTAAGGTTAAGGGTAAGGGTAAGGGTAAAAGCAAGGGTAAGGGTAAGGGTAAGGAAAAGGGTAAGGGTAAGGTTAAGGGTAAGGGTTAGGGTAAGGGTAAGGGTAAGGGTAAGGGTAAGCTTAAGGGTAAAAGCAAGGGTAAGGGTAAGGGTAAGGGTAAGGGTAAGGGTAAGGGTAAGGGTAAGGGTAAGGGTAAGGGTAAGCTTAAGGGTAAGGGTAAGGGTAAGGGTAAGGGTAAGCTTAAGGGTAAAAGCAAGGGTAAGGGTAAGGGTAAGGGTAAGGGTAAGGGTAAGCTTAAGGGTGAAAGCAAGGGTAAGGGTAAGGGTAAGGGTAAGGGTAAGGGTAAGGGTAAGCTTAAGGGTAAGGGTAAGGGTAAGGGTAAGGGTAAGCTTAAGGGTAAAAGCAAGGGTAAGGGTCAGGGTAAGGGTAAGTGTAAGGGTAAGGGTAAGGGTGAGCTTAAGGGTAAAAGCAAGGGTAAGGGTAAGGTTAAGGGTAAGGGTAAGGGTAAGGGTAAGGGTAAGGGTTAGCTTAAGGGTAAAAGCAAGGGTAAGGGTAAGGGTAAGGGTAAGGGTAAGGGTAAGGGTAAGGGTAAGGGTAAGGGTAAGGGTAAGGGTAAAGGTAAGGGTAAGCCTAAGGGTAAAAGCAAGGGTAAGGGTAAGGGTAAGGGTAAGGGTAAGAGAAGGGGGAAGGGTGAGGGTAAGGGTAAGCTTAAGGGTAAAAGCAAGGGTAAGGGTAAGGGTAAGGGTAAGGGTAAGCCTAAGGGTAATAGCAAGGGTAAGGGTAAGGGTAAGGGTAAGAGTAAGGGTAAGCTTAAGGGTAAAAGCAAGGGTAAGGGTAAGGGTAAGGGTAAGGGTAAGGGTAAGCTTAAGGGTAAAAGCAAGGGTGAGGGTAAGGGTAAGGGTAAGGGTAAGGGTAAGGGTAAGGGTAAGGGTAAGGGTAAGCTTAAGGGTAAAAGCAAGGGTAAGGGTAAGGGTAAGGGTAAGGGTAAGGGTAAGGGTAAGGGTAAGGGTAAGGGTAAGCTTAAGGGTAAAAGCAAGGGTAAGGGTAAGGGTAAGGGTAAGGGTAAGGGTAAGGGTAAGGGTAAGGGTAAAGGTAAGGGTAAGCCTAAGGGTAAAAGCAAGGGTAAGGGTAAGGGTAAGGGTAAGGGTAAGGGTTAGGGTAAGGGTAAGGGTAAGGGTAAGGGTAAGGGTAAGGGTAAGGGTAAGGGTAAGGGTAAGGGTAAGGGTAAGGGTAAGGGAAAGGGTAAGGGTAAGGGTAAGGGTAAGATTAAGGGTAAAAGCAAGGGTAAGGGTAAGGGAAAGGGTAAGGGTAAGCCTAAGGGTAAAAGCAAGGGTAAGGGTAAGGGTAAGGGTAAGGGTAAGGGTAAGCTTAAGGGTAAAAGCAAGAGTAAGGGTAAGGGTAAGGGTAAGGGTAAGGGTAAGGGTAAGCTTAAGGGTAAAAGCAAGGGTAAGGGTAAAGGTAAGGGTAAGGGTAAGGGTAGGGGTAAGGGTAAGGGTAAGGGTAAGGGTAAGGGTAAAGGTAAGGGTAAGCCTAAGGGTAAGAGCAAGGGTAAGGGTAAGGGTAAGGGTAAGGGTAAGGGTAAGGTTAAGGGTAAGGGTAAGGGTAAGCTTAAGGGTAAAAGCAAGGGTAAGGGTAAGGGTAAGGGTATGGGTAAGGGTAAGGGTAAGGGTAAGGGTAAGGGTAAGGGTAAGGGTAAGCTTAAGGGTAAGGGTAAGGGTAAGGGTAAGGGTAAGCTTAAGGGTAAAAGCAAGGGTAAGGGTGAGGGTAAGGGTAAGGGTAAGCTTAAGGGTAAAAGCAAGGGTAAGGGTAAGGGTAAGGGTAAGGGTAAGGGTAAGGGTAAGGGTAAGGGTAAGGGTAAGGGTAAGGGTAAGGGTAAGGGTAAGCTTAAGGGTAAGGGTAAGGGTAAGGGTAAGGGTAAGCTTAAGGGTAAAAGCAAGGGTAAGGGTAAGGGTAAGGGTAAGGGTAAGGGTGAGGGTAAGCTTAAGGGTAAGGGTAAGGGAAAGGGTAAGGGTAAGCTTAAGGGTAAAAGCAAGGGTAAGGGTAAGGGTGAGGGTAAGGGTAAGGGTAAGGGTAAGGGTAAGCTTAAGGGTAAGGGTAAGGGTAAGGGTAAGGGTAAGCTTAAGGGTAAAAGCAAGGGTAAGGGTAAGGGTAAGGGTAAGGGTAAGGGTAAGGGTAAGGGTAAGGGTAAGGGTAAGGGTAAGGGTAAGGGTAAGGGTAAGGGTAAGGGTAAGGGTAAGGGTAAGGGTAAGGGAAAGCTTAAGGGTAAGGGTAAGGGTAAGGGTAAGGGTAAGCTTAAGGGTAAAAGCAAGGGTAAGGGTAAGGGTAAGGGTAAGGGTAAGGGTAAGCTTAAGGGTAAAAGCAAGGGTAAGGGTAAGGGTAAGGGTAAGGGTAAGGGTAAGGGTAAGGGTAAGGGTAAGGATAAGGGTAAGGGTAAGGGTAAGGGTAAGCTTAAGGGTAAGGGTAAGGGTAAGGGAAACGTTAAGCTTAAGGGTAAAAGCAAGGGTAAGGGTAAGGGTAAGGGTAAGGGTAAGGGTAAAGGTAAGGGTAAGCCTAAGGGTAAAAGCAAGGATAAGGGTAAGGGTAAGGGTAAGGGTAAGGGTAAGGGTAAGTGTAAGCTTAAGGGTAAAAGCAAGGGTAAGGGTAAGGGTAAGGGTAAGGGTAAGGGTAAGGGTAAGGGTAAGGGTAAGGGTAAGGGTAAGGGTAAGGGTAAGGGTAAGCTTAAGGGTAAAAGCAAGGGTAAGGGTAAGGGTAAGGGTAAGGGTAAGGGTAAGGGTAAGGGTAAGGGTAAGCTTAAGGGTAAAAGCAAGGGTAAGGGTAAGGGTAAGGGTAAGGGTAAGGTTTAGGGTAAGGGTAAAGGTAAGGGTAAGCCTAAGGGTAAAAGCAAGGGTAAGGGTAAGGGTAAGGGTAAGGGTAAGGGTAAGGGTAAGGGTAAGGGTAAGGGTAAGGGTAAGGGTAAGAGTAAGGGTAAGGGTAAGGGTAAGCTTAAGGGTAAAAGCAAGGGTAAGGGTAAGGGTAAGGGTAAGGGTAAGCCTAAGGGTAAAAGCAAGGGTAAGGGTAAGGGTAAGGGTAAGGGTAAGGGTAAGCTTAAGGGTAAAAGCAGGGGTAAGGGTAAGGGTAAGGGTAAGGGTAAGGGTAAGGGTAAGGGTAAAGGTAAGGGTAAGCCTAAGGGTAAAAGCAAGGGTAAGGGTAAGGGTAAGGGTAAGGGTAAGGGTAAGGGTAAGGGTAAGCTTAAGGGTAAAAGCAAGGGTAAGGGTAAGGGTAAGGGTAAGGGTAAGGGTAAGGGTAAGGGTAAGGGTAAGGGTAAGGGTAAGGGTAAGGGAAAGCTTAAGGGTAAAAGCAAGGGTAAGGGTAAGGGTAAGGGTAAGGGTAAGGGTAAGGGTAAGGGTAAGGGTAAGGGTAAGGGTAAGGGTAAGGGTAAAGGTAAGGGTAAGGGTAAGGGTAAGGGTAAGGGTAAGGTTAAGGGTAAGCTTAAGGGTAAAAGCAAGGGTAAGGGTTAGGGTAAGGGTAAGGGTAAGGGTAAGGGTAAGGGTAAGCTTAAGGGTAAAAGCAAGGGTAAGGGTAAGGGTAAGGGTAAGGGTAAGGGTAAGGGTAAGGGTAAGGGTAAGGGTGAGGGTAAGGGTAAGGGTAAGGGTGAGGGTAAGCTTAAGGGTAAGCTTAAGGGTAAAAGCAAGGGTAAGGGTAAGGGTAAGGGTAAGGGTAAGGGTAAGGGTAAGGGTAAGGGTAAGCTTAAGGGTAAAAGCAAGGGTAAGGGTAAGGGTAAGGGTAAGGGTAAGGGTTAGGGTAAGGGTAAAGGTAAGGGTAAGCCTAAGGGTAAAAGCAAGGGTAAGGGTAAGGGTAAGGGTAAGGGTAAGGGTAAGGGTAAGGGTAAGGGTAAGGGTAAGGGTAAGGGTAAGGGTAAGGGTAAGGGTAAGGGTAAGGGTAAGGGTAAGGGTAAGGGTAAGGGTAAGGGTAAGGGTAAGAGTAAGGGTAAGGGTAAGGGTAAGCTTAAGGGTAAAAGCAAGGGTAAGGGTAAGGGTAAGGGTAAGGGTAAGGGTAAGCCTAAGGGTAAAAGCAAGGGTAAGGGTAAGGGTAAGGGTAAGGGTAAGTGTAAGCTTAAGGGTAAAAGCAAGGGTAAGGCTAAGGGTAAGGGTAAGGGTAAGGGTAAGGGTAAGCTTAAGGGTAAAAGCAAGGGTAAGGGTAAGGGTAAGGGTAAGGGTAAGGGTAAGGGTAAGGGTAAGGGTAAGGGTAAGGGTAAGGGTAAAGGTAAGGGTAAGCCTAAGGGTAAAAGCAAGGGTAAGGGTAAGGGTAAGGGTAAGCTTAAGGGTTAAAGCAAGGGTAAGGGTAAGGGTAAGGGTAAGGGTAAGGGTAAGGGTAAGGGTAAGGGTAAGGGTAAGGGTAAGGGTAAGGGTAAGGGTAAGCTTAAGGGTAAAAGCAAGGGTAAGGGTAAGGGTAAGGGTAAGGGTAAGGGTAAGGGTAAGAGTAAGGGTAAAGGTAAGGGTAAAGGTAAGGGTAAGGGTAAGGGTAAGGGTAAGCTAAAGGGTAAAAGCAAGGGTAAGGGTTAGGGTAAGGGTAAGGGTAAGGGTAAGGGTGAGGGTAAGCTTAAGGGTAAAAGCAAGGGTAAGGGTAAGGGTAAGGGTAAGGGTAAGGGTAAGGGTAAGGGTAAGGGTAAGGGTAAGGGTAAGGGTAAGGGTAAGGGTAAGGGTAAGGGTAAGGGTAAGGGTAAGGGTAAGGGTAAGGGTAAAGGTAAGGGTAAGCCTAAGGGTAAAAGCAAGGGTAAGGGTAAGGGTAAGGGTAAGGGTTAGGGTAAGGGTAAGGGTAAGGGTAAGGGTAAGGGTAAGGGTAAGGGTAAGGGTAAGGGTAAGGGTAAGGGTAAGCTTAAGGGTATAAGCAAGGGTAAGGGTAAGGGTAAGGGTGAGGGAAAGGGTAAGGGTAAGGGTAAGGGTAAGGGTAAGGGTAAGGGTAAGGGTAAGGGTAAGGGTAAGGGTAAGGGTAAGGGTAAGGGTAAGGGTAAGGGTAAGGGTAAGGGTAAGGGTAAGGGTAAGGGTAAGGGTAAGGGTAAGGGTAAGGGTAAGGGTAAAGGTAAGGGTAAGCCTAAGGGTAAAAGCAAGGGTAAGGGTAAGGGTAAGGGTAAGGGTAAGCTTAAGGGTAAAAGCAAGGGTAAGGGTAAGGGTAAGGGTAAGGGTAAGGGTAAGGGTAAGGGTAAGGGTAAGGGTAAGGGTAAGGGTAAGGGTAAGGGTAAGGGTAAGGGTAAGGGTAAGGGTAAGGGTAAGGGTAAGGGTAAGGGTAAGGGTAAAGGTAAGGGTAAGCCTAAGGGTAAAAGCAAGGGTAAGGGTAAGGGTAAGGGTAAGGGTTAGGGTAAGGGTAAGGGTAAGGGTAAGGGTAAGGGTAAGGGTAAGGGTAAGGGTAAGGGTAAGGGTAAGGGTAAGGGTAAGCTTAAGGGTATAAGCAAGGGTAAGGGTAAGGGTAAGGGTGAGGGAAAGGGTAAGGGTAAGGGTAAGGGTAAGGGTAAGCTTAAGGGTAAAAGCAAGGGTAAGGGTAAGGGTAAGGGTAAGGGTAAGGGTAAGGGTAAGGGTAAGGGTAAGGGTAAGGGTAAGGGTAAGGGTAAGGGTAAGGGTAAGGGTAAGGGTTAGGGTAAGGGTAAGGGTAAGGGTAAGGGTAAGGGTAAGGGTAAGGGTAAGGGTAAAGGTAAGGGTAAGCCTAAGGGTAAAAGCAAGGGTAAGGGTGAGGGTAAGGGTAAGGGTAAGGGTAAGCTTAAGGGTAAAAGCAAGGGTGAGGGTAAGGGTAAGGGTAAGGGTAAGGGTAAGGGTAAGGGTAAGGGTAAGGGTAAGGGTAAGCTTAAGGGTAAAAGCAAGGGTAAGGGTAAGGGTAAGGGTAAGGGTAAGGGTAAGGGTAAGGGTAAGGGTAAGGGTAAGGGTAAGGGTAAGGGTAAGGGTAAGGGTAAGGGTAAGGGTAAGCTAAAGGGTAAAAGCAAGGGTAAGGGTTAGGGTAAGGGTAAGGGTAAGGGTAAGGGTAAGGGTAAGGGTAAGGGTAAGGGTAAGCTTAAGGGTAAAAGCAAGGGTAAGGGTAAGGGTAAGGGTAAGGGTAAGGGTAAGGGTAAGGGTAAAGGTAAGGGTAAGCCTAAGGGTAAAAGCAAGGGTAAGGGTAAGGGTAAGGGTAAGGGTAAGGGTAAGGGTAAGGGTAAGGGTAAGGGTAAGGGTAAGGGTAAGGGTAAGGGTAAGGGTAAGGGTAAGGGTAAGCTTAAGGGTATAAGCAAGGGTAAGGGTAAGGGTAAGGGTGAGGGTAAGGGTAAGGGTAAGGGTAAGGGTAAGGGTAAGCTTAAGGGTAAAAGCAAGGGTAAGGGTAAGGGTAAGGGTAAGGGTAAGGGTAAGGGTAAGGGTAAGGGTGAGCTTAAGGGTAAAAGCAAGGGTAAGGGTAAGGGTAAGGGTTAGGGTAAGGGTAAGGGTAAGGGTAAGGGTAAGGGTAAGGGTAAGGGTAAGGGTAAGGGTAAAGGTAAGGGTAAGCCTAAGGGTAAAAGCAAGGGTAAGGGTAAGGGTAAGGGTAAGGGTAAGGGTAAGGGTAAGGGTAAGGGTAAGGGTAAGGGTAAGGGTAAGGGTAAGGGTAAGTGTAAGGGTAAGCTTAAGGGTAAAAGCAAGGGTAAGGGTAAGGGTAAGGGTAAGGGTAAGCCTAAGGGTAAAAGCAAGGGTAAGGGTAAGGGTAAGGGTAAGGGTAAGGGTAAGCTTAAGGGTAAAAGCAAGGGTAAGGGTAAGGGTAAGGGTAAGGGTAAGGGTAAGGGTAAGCTTAAGGGTAAAAGCAAGTGTAAGGGTAAGGGTAAGGGTAAGGGTAAGGGTAAGGGTAAAGGTAAGGGTAAGCCTAAGGGTAAAAGCAAGGGTAAGGGTAAGGGTAAGGGTAAGGGTAAGGGTGAGGGTAAGGGTAAGGGTAAGAGTAAGGTTAAGGGTAAGGGTAAGGGTAAGGGTAAGGGTAAGGGTAAGGGTAAGCTTAAGGGTAAAAGCAAGGGTAAGGGTAAGGGTAAGGGTAAGGGTAAGGGTAAGGATAAGGGTAAGGGTAAGCTTAAGGTTAAAAGCAAGGGTAAGGGTAAGGGTAAGGATAAGGGTAAGGGTAAGGGTAAGCTTAAGGGTAAAAGCAAGGGTAAGGGTAAGGGTAAGGGTAAGGGTAAGCTTAAGGGTAAAAGCAAGGGTAAGGGTAAGGGTAAGGGTAAGGGTAAGGGTAAGGGTGAAGGTAAGGGTAAGCCTAAGGGTAAAAGCAAGTGTAAGGGTAAGGGTAAGGGTAAGGGTAAGGGTAAGGGTAAGGGTAAGGGTAAGGGTAAGGGTAAGGGTAAGGGTAAGGGTAAGCTTAAGGGTAAAAGCAAGGGTGAGGGTAAGGGTAAGGGTAAGGGTAAGGGTAAGGGTAAGGGTAAGGGTAAGGGTAAGGGTAAGGGTAAGGGTAAGGGTAAGGGTAAGGGTAAGGGTAAGCCTAAGGGTAAAAGCAAGGGTAAGGTTAAGGGTAAGGGTAAGGGTAAGGGTAAGCTTAAGGGTAAAAGCAAGGGTAAGGGTAAGGGTAAGGGTAAGGGTAAGGGTAAGGGTAAGGGTAAGGGTAAGGGTAAGGGTAAGGGTAAGGGTAAGGGTAAGGGTAAGGGTAAGGGTAAGGGTAAGGGTAAGCCTAAGGGTAAAAGCAAGGGTAAGGTTAAGGGTAAGGGTAAGGGTAAGGGTAAGCTTAAGGGTAAAAGCAAGGGTAAGGGTAAGGGTGAGGGTAAGGGTAAGGGTAAGGGTAAGGGTAAGCTTAAGGGTAAAAGCAAGGGTAAGGGTAAGGGTAAGGGTAAGGGTAAGGGTAAGGGTAAGGGTAAGAGTAAGGGTAAAGGTAAGGGTAAGCCTAAGGGTAAAAGCAAGGGTATGGGTAAGGGTAAGGGTAAGGGTAAGGGTAAGGGTAAGGGTAAGGGTAAGGGTAAGGGTAAGGGTAAGGGTAAAGGTAAGGGTAAGGGTAAGGGTGAGCTTAAGGGTAAAAGCAAGGGTAAGGGTAAGGGTAAGGGTATGGGTAAGGGTAAGGGTTAGGGTAAGGGTAAGGGTAAGGGTAAGCTTAAGGGTAAAAGCAAGGGTAAGAGTAAGGGTAAGGGTAAGGGTAAGGGTAAGGGTAAGGGTAAGGGTAAGGGTAAGGGTAAGGGTAAGGGTAAGCTTAAGGGTAAAAGCAAGGGTAAGGGTAAGGGTAAGGGTAAGGGTAAGGGTAAGGGTAAGGGTAAGGGTAAGGGTAAGGGTAAGGGTAAGGGTAAGGGTAAGGGTAAGGGTAAGGGTAAGGGTAAGCTTAAGGGTAAAAGCAAGGGTAAGGGTAAGGGTAAGGGTAAGGGTAAGGGAAAGGGTAAGGGTAAGGGTAAGCCTAAGGGTAAAAGCAAGGGTAAGGGTAAGGGTAAAAGCAAGGGTAAGGGTAAGGGTGAGGGTAAGGGTAAGGGTAAGGGTAAGGGTAAGGGTAAGGGTAAGGGTAAGGGTAAGGGTAAGCTTAAGGGTAAAAGCAAGGGTAAGGGTAAGGGTAAGGGTAAGTGTAAGCTTAAGGGTAAAAGCAAGGGTAAGGGTAAGGGTAAGGGTAAAGGTAAGGGTAAGCCTTAGGGTAAAAGCAAGGGTAAGGGTAAAGGTAAGGGTAAGGGTAAGGGTAAGGGTAAGGGTAAGGGTAAGAGTAAGGGTAAGGGTAAGGGTAAGCTTAAGGGTAAAAGCAAGGGTAAGAGTAAGGGTAAGGGTAAGGGTAAGCCTAAGGGTAAAACAAGGGTAAGGGTAAGGGTAAGGGTAAGGGTAAGGGTAAGCTTAAGGGTAAAAGCAAGGGTAAGGGTAAGGGTAAGGGTGAGGGTAAGGGTAAGCTTAAGGGTTAAAGCAAGGGTAAGGGTAAGGGTAAGGGTAAGGGTAAGGGTAAGGGTAAGGGTAAGGGTAAAGGTAAGGGTAAGCCTAAGGGTAAAAGGAAGGGTAAGGGTAAGGGTAAGGGTAAGGGTAAGGGTAAGGGTAAGGGTAAGGGTAAGGGTAAGGGTAAGGGTAAGGGTGAGGGTAAGGGTAAGGGTAAGGGTAAGGGTAAGCTTAAGGGTAAAAGCAAGGGTAAGGGTAAGGGTAAGGGTAAGGGTAAGGGTAAGGGTAAGGGTAAGGGTAAGGGTAAGGGTAAGGGTAAGGGTAAGGGTAAGCTTAAGGGTAAAAGCAAGGGTAAGGGTAAGGGTGAGGGTGAGGGTAAGGGTAAGGGTAAGGGTAAGGGTAAGCTTAAGGGTAAAAGCAAGGGTAAGGGTAAGGGTAAGGGTAAGGGTAAGGGTAAGGGTAAGGGTAAGGGTAAGGGTAAGCTTAAGGGTAAATGCAAGGGTAAGGGTAAGGGTAAGGGTAAGGGTAAGGGTAAGGGTAAGGGTAAGGGTAAGGGTAAGGGTAAGGGTAAGGGTAAAGGTAAGGGTAAGCCTAAGGGTAAAAGCAAGGGTAAGGGTAAGGGTTAGGGTAAGGGTAAGGGTAAGGGTAAGGGTAAGGGTAAGGGTAAGGGTAAGGGTAAGGGTAAGGGTAAGTGTAAGGGTAAGGGTAAGGGTAAGCTTAAGGGTAAAAGCAAGGGTAAGGGTAAGGGTAAGGGTAAGGGTAAGGGTAAGGATAAGGATAAGGGTAAGGGTAAGCTTAAGGGTAAGGGTAAAGGTAAGGGTAAAGGTAAGGGTAAGCCTAAGGGTAAAAGCAAGGGTAAGGGTAAGGGTTAGGGTAAGGGTAAGTGTAAGGGTAAGGGTAAGGGTAAGGGTAAGTGTAAGGGTAAGGGTAAGGGTAAGCTTAAGGGTAAAAGCAAGGGTAAGGGTAAGGGTAAGGGTAAGGGTAAGGGTAAGGGTAAGGGTAAGGGTAAGGGTAAGGGTAAGCTTAAGGGTAAGGGTAAGGGTAAGGCTAAGGGTAAGCCTAAGGGTAAAAGCAAGGGTAAGGGTAAGGGTAAGGGTAAGGGTAAGCTTAAGGGTAAAAGCAAGGGTAAGGGTAAGGGTAAGGGTAAGGGTAAGGGTAAGGGTAAGGGTAAGCTTAAGGGTAAAAGCAAGGGTAAGGGTAAGGGTAAGGGTAAGGGTAAGGGTAAGGGTAAGGGTAAGGGTAAGGGTAAAGGTAAGGGTAAGCCTAAGGGTAAAAGCAAGGGTAAGGGTAAGGGTAAGGGTAAGGGTAAGGGTAAGGGTAAGGGTAAGGGTAAGGGTAAGGGTAAGGGTAAGGGTAAGGGTAAGGGTAAGGGTAAGGGTAAGGGTAAGGGTAAGCTTAAGGGTAAAAGCAAGGGTAAGGGTAAGGGTAAGGGTAAGGGTAAGGGTAAGGGTAAGGGTAAGGGTAAGGGTAAGGGTAAGGGTAAGGGTAAGGGTAAGGGTAAGGGTAAGGGTAAGGGTAGGGGTAAGGGTAAGGGTAAGGGTAAGGGTAAGGGTAAGGGTAAGCTTAAGGGTAAAAGCAAGGGTGAGGGTAAGGGTAAGGGTAAGGGTAAGGGTAAGGGTAAGGGTAAGGGTAAGGGTAAGGGTAAGGGTAAGGGTAAGGATAAGGGTAAGCTTAAGGGTAAAAGCAAGGGTAAGGGTAAGGGTAAGGGTAAGGGTAAGGGTAAGGGTAAGGGTAAAGGTAAGGGTAAGCCTAAGGGTAAAAGCAAGGGTAAGGGTAAGGGTAAGGGTAAGGGTAAGGGTAAGGGTAAGCTTAAGGGTAAAAGCAAGGGTAAGGGTAAGGGTAAGGGTAAGGGTAAGGGTAAGGGTAAGGGTAAGGGTAAGGGTAAGGGTAAGCTTAAGGGTAAAAGCAAGGGTAAGGGTAAGGGTAAGGGTAAGGGTAAGGGTAAGGGTAAGGGTAAGGGTTAGGGTAAGGGTAAGGGTAAGGGTAAGGGTAAGGGTAAGCTTAAGGGTAAGGATAAGGGTAAGGGTAAAAGCAAGGGTAAGGGTAAGGGTAAGGGTAAGGGTAAGGGTAAGCTTAAGGGTAAAAGCAAGGGTAAGGGTAAGGGTAAGGGTAAGGGTAAGGGTAAGGGTAAGGGTAAGGGTAAGGGTAAGCTTAAGGGTAAGTGTAATGGTAAGGGTAAGGGTAAGCTTAAGGGTGAAAGCAAGGGTAAGGGTAAGGGTAAGGGTAAGGGTAAGGGTAAGGGTAAGGGTAAGGGTAAGGGTAAGCTTAAGGGTAAAAGCAAGGGTAAGGGTAAGGGTAAGGGTAAGGGTAAGGGTAAGGTTAAGGGTAAGGGTAAGCTTAAGGGTAAGGGTAAGGGTAAGGGTAAGGGTAAGCTTAAGGGTAAAAGCAAGGGTAAGGGTAAGGGTAAGGGTAAGGGTAAGGGTAAGGGTAAAGGTAAGGGTAAGGGTAAGGGTAAGGGTAAGGGTAAGGGTAAGGGTAAGCTTAAGGGTAAGGATAAGGGTAAGGGTAAAAGCAAGGGTAAGGGTAAGGGTAAGGGTAAGGGTAAGGGTAAGCTTAAGGGTAAAAGCAAGGGTAAGGGTAAGGGTAAGGGTAAGGGTAAGGGTAAGGGTAAGGGTAAGCTTAAGGGTAAGGGTAAGGGTAAGGGTAAGGGTAAGCTTAAGGGTAAAAGCAAGGGTTAGGGTAAGGGTAAGGGTAAGGGTAAGGGTAAGGGTAAGGGTAAGGGTAAGGGTAAGGGTAAGGGTAAGGGTAAGGGTAAGGGTAAGGGTAAGGGTAAGGGTAAGCTTAAGGGTAAAAGCAAGGGTAAGAGTAAGGGTAAGGGTAAGGGTAAGGGTAAGGGTAAGGGTAAGGGTAAGCTTAAGGGTAAAAGCAAGGGTAAGGGTAAGGGTAAGGGTAAGGGTAAGGGTAAGGGTAAGGGTAAGGGTAAGGGTAAGGGTAAGGGTAAGGGTAAAGGTAAGGGTAAGCCTAAGGGTAAAAGCAAGGGTAAGGGTAAGGGTAAGGGTAAGGGTAAGGGTAAGGGTAAGAGTAAGGGTAAGGGTAAGGGTAAGGGTAAGCTTAAGGGTAAAAGCAAGGGTAAGGGTAAGGGTAAGGGTAAGGGTAAGCCTAAGGGTAAAAGCAAGGGTAAGGGTAAGGGTAAGGGTAAGGGTAAGGGTAAGCTTAAGGGTAAAAGCAAGGGTAAGGGTAAGGGTAAGGGTAAGGGTAAGGGTAAGGGAAAGGGTAAGCTTAAGGGTAAAAGCAAGGGTGAGGGTAAGGGTAAGGGTAAGGGTAAGGGTAAGGGTAAGGGTAAGGGTAAGGGTAAGGGTAAGGGTAAGGGTAAGGGTAAGGGTAAGGGTAAGGGTAGGGGTAAGGGTAAGGGTAAGCTTAAGGGTAAAAGCAAGGGTAAGGGTAAGGGTAAGGGTAAGGGTAAGGGTAAGGGTAAGGGTAAGGGTAAAGGTAAGGGTAAGGGTAAGGGTAAGGGTAAGGGTAAGGGTAAGGGTAAGGGTAAGGGTAAGGGTAAGCTTAAGGGTAAAAGCAAGGGTAAGGGTAAGGGTAAGGGTAAGGGTAAGCCTAAGGGTAAAAGCAAGGGTAAGGGTAAGGGTAAGGGTAAGGGTAAGGGTAAGCTTAAAGGTAAAAGCAAGGGTAAGGGTAAGGGTAAGGGAAAGGGTAAGGGTAAGGGTAAGCTTAAGGGTAAAAGCAAGGGTAAGGGTAAGGGTAAGGGTAAGGGTAAGGGTAAGGGTAAGGGTAAGGGTAAGGGTAAAGGTAAGGGTAAGCCTAAGGGTAAAAGCAAGGGTAAGGGTAAGGGTAAGGGTAAGGGTAAGGGTAAGGGTAAGGGTAAGGGTAAGGGTAAGGGTAAGGGTAAGGGTAAGGGTAAGGGTAAGGGTAAGGGTAAGCTTAAGGGTAAAAGCAAGGGTAAGGGTAAGGGTAAGGGTAAGGGTAAGGGTAAGGGTAAGGGTAAGGGTAAAGGTAAGGGTAAGCCTAAGGGTAAAAGCAAGGGTAAGGGTAAGGGTAAGGGTAAGGGTAAGGGTAAGGGTAAGGGTAAGGGTAAGGGTAAGGGTAAGGGTAAGGGTAAGGGTAAGGGTAAGGGTAAGGGTAAGGGTAAGGGTAAGGGTAAGGGTAAGCTTAAGGGTAAAAGCAAGGGTAAGGGTAAGGGTAAGGGTAAGGGTAAGGGTAAGGGTAAGGGTAAGGGTAAGCTTAAGGGTAAAAGCAAGGGTAAGGGTAAGGGTAAGGGTAAGGGTAAGGGTAAGGGTAAGGGTAAGGGTAAGCTTAAGGGTAAAAGCAAGGGTAAGGGTAAGGGTAAGGGTAAGGGTAAGGGTAAGGGTAAGGGTAAGGGTAAAGGTAAGGGTAAGCCTAAGGGTAAAAGCAAGGGTAAGGGTAAGGGTAAGGGTAAGGGTAAGGGTAAGGGTAAGGGTAAGGGTAAGGGTAAGGGTAAGGGTAAGGGTAAGGGTAAGGGTAAGGGTAAGGGTAAGCTTAAGGGTAAAAGCAAGGGTAAGGGTAAGGGTAAGGGTAAGGGTAAGGGTAAGGGAAAGGGTAAGGGTAAGGGTAAGGGTAAGGGTAAAGGTAAGGGTAAGCCTAAGGGTAAATGCAAGGGTAAGGGTAAGGGTAAGGGTAAGGGTAAGGGTAAGGGTAAGTGTAAGGGTAAGGGTAAGGGTAAGGGTAAGGGTAAGGGTAAGCTTAAGGGTAAAAGCAAGGGTAAGGGTAAGGGTAAGGGTAAGGGTAAGGGTAAGGGTAAGGGTAAGGGTAAGGGTAAGGGTAAGGTTAAGCTTAAGGGTAAGGAAAAGGGTAAGGGTAAGGGTAAGCTTAAGGGTAAAAGCAAGGGTAAGGGTAAGGGTAAGGGTAAGGGTAAGGGTAAGGGTAAGGGTAAGGGTAAGGGTAAGGGTAAGGGTAAGCTTAAGGGTAAAAGCAAGGGTAAGGGTAAGGGTAAGGGTAAGGGTAAGCCTAAGGGTAAAAGCAAGGGTAAGGGTAAGGGTAAGGGTAAAGGTAAGGGTAAGGGTAAGGGTAAGGGTAAGGGAAAGGGTAAGGGTAAGGGTAAGGGTAAGGGTAAGGGTGAGGGTAAGGGTAAGGGTAAGGGTAAGCTTGAGGGTAAAAGCAAGGGTAAGGGTAAGGGTAAGGGTAAGCCTTACCCTTACCCTTTCCCTTGCTTTTAACCTTAGGCTTACCCTTACCCTTACCCTTACCCTTACCCTTGCTTTTACCCTTAAGCTTACCCTTACCCTTACCCTTACCCTTACCCTTACCCTTACCCTTACCCTTACCCTTACCCTTGCTTTTACCCTTAGGCTTACCCTTACCTTTACCCTTACCCTTACACTTACCCTTACCCTTACCCTTACCCTTACCCTTGCTTTTACCCTTAAGCTTTTCCTTACCCTTACCCTTACCCTTACCCTTACCCTTACCCTTACCCTTACCCTTACCCTTACCCTTACCCTTACCCTTACCCTTACCCTTACCCTTACCCTTACCCTTACTTTTACCCTTAAGCTTACCCTTACCCTTACCCTTACCCTTACCCTTACCCTTACCCTTACCCTTACCCTTACCCTTACCCTTACCCTTACCCTTACCCTTACCCTTGCTTTTACCCTTAAGCTTACCCTTACCCTTACCCTTACCCTTACCCTTAAGCTTACCCTTACCCTTACCCTTATCCTTACCCTTACCCTTACCCTTACCCTTGCTTTTACCCTTAAGCTTACCCTTACCCTTACCCTTGCTTTTACCCTTAAGCTTACCCTTACCCTTACCCTTACCCTTAAGCTTACCCTTACCCTTACCCTTACCCTTACCCTTACCCTTACCCTTACCCTTACCCTTACCCTTGCTTTTACCCTTAAGCTTACCCTTACCCTTACCCTTACCCTTAACCTTAAGCTTACCCTTACCCTTACCCTTACCCTTACCCTTACCCTTACCCTTACCCTTGCTTTTACCCTTAAGCTTACCCTTACCCTTACCCTTACCCTTACCCTTAAGCTTACCCTTACCCTTACCCTTACCCTTACCCTTACCCTTACCCTTACCCTTACCCTTACCCTTACCCTTACCCTTGCTTTTACCCTTAAGCTTACCCTTACCCTTACCCTTACCCTTACCCTTAAGCTTACCCTTACCCTTACCCTTACCCTTACCCTTACCCTTACCCTTACCCTTACCCTTACCCTTACCCTTACCCTTACCCTTGCTTTTACCCTTAAGCTTACCCTTACCCTTACCCTTACCCTTACCCTTACCCTTGCTTTTACCCTTGAGCTTACCCTTACCCTTACCCTTACCCTTACCCTTAAGCTTACCCTTACCCTTACCCTTACCCTTACCCTTACCCTTACCCTTACCCTTACCCTTACCCTTACCCTTGCTTTTACCCTTAAGCTTACCCTTACCCTTACCCTTACCCTTACCCTTACCCTTACCCTTACCCTTACCCTTACCCTTACCCTTACCCTTACCCTTACCCTTGCTTTTACCCTTAGGCTTACCCTTACCTTTACCCTTACCCTTACCCTTACCCTTACCGTTACCCTTACCCTTACTCTTACCCTTACCCTTACCCTTACCCTTTGCTTTTAGCTTTAAGCTTACCCTTACCCTTACCCTTTCCCTTACCCTTACCCTTACCCTTGCTTTTACCTTTAAGCTTACCCATACCCTTACCCTTACCCTTACCCTTACCCTTGCTTTTACCCTTAGGCTTACCCTTACCCTTACCCTTACCCTTACCCTTGCTTTTACCCTTAAGCTTACCCTTACCCTTACCCTTACCCTTACCCTTACCCTTACCCTTACCCTTACCCTTACCCTTACCCTTACCCTTACCCTTACCTTTACCCTTACCCTTACCCTTACCCTTACCCTTACCCTTACCCTTACCCTTACCCTTACCCTTGCTTTTACCCTTAAGCTTACCCTTACCCTTACCCTTACCCTTACCCTTACCCTTACCCTCACCCTTGCTTTTACCCTTAAGCTTACCCTTACCCTTACCCTTACCCTTACCCTTACCCTTACCCTTACCCTTGCTTTTACCCTTAAGCTTACCCTTACCCTTACCCTTACCCTTAACCTTACCCTTGCTGTTACCCTTAGGCTTACCCTTACCCTTACCCTTACCCTTACCCTTGCTTTTACCCTTAAGCTTACCCTTACCCTTACCCTTACCCTTACCCTTACTCTTACCCTTACCCTTACCCTTACCCTTACCCTTACCCTTGCTTTTACCCTTAGGCTTACCCTTACCTTTACCCTTACCCTTACCCTTACCCTTACCCTTACCCTTACCCTTACCCTTACCCTTACCCTTGCTTTTACCCTTAAGCTTACCCTTACCCTTACCCTTACCCTTACCCTTACCCTTACCCTTACCCTTACCCTTACCCTTACCCTTGCTTTTACCCTTAAGCTTACCCTTACCCTTACCCTTACCCTTACCCTTACCCTTACCCTTACCCTTACCCTTACCCTTGCTTTTACCCTTAAGCTTACCCTTACCCTTACCCTTACCCTTACCCTTAAGCTTACCCTTACCCTTACCCTTACCCTTACCCTTACCCTTACCCTTACCCTTACCCTTACCCTTGCTTTTACCCTTAAGCTTACCCTTACCCTTACCCTTACCCTTACCCTTACCCTTACCCTTACCCTTGCTTTTACCCTTACCCTTATCCTTACCCTTAAGCTTACCCTTACCCTTACCCTTACACTTACCCTTACCCTTACCCTTACCCTTACCATTACCCTTACTCTTGCTTTTACCCTTAAGCTTACCCTTACCCTTACCCTTACCCTTACCCTTACTCTTACCCTTACCTTTACCCTTACCCTTACCCTTACCCTTGCTTTTACCCTTAGGCTTACCCTTACCTTTACCCTTACCCTTACCCTTACCCTTACCCTTACCCTTACCCTTACCCTTACCCTTACCCTTACCCTTACCCTTACCCTTACCCTTACCCTTACCCTTACCCTTACCCTTGCTTTTACCCTTAGGCTTACCCTTACCTTTACCCTAACCCTTACCCTTACCCTTACCCTTACCCTTACCCTTACCCTTACCCTTGCTTTTACCCTTAAGCTTACCCTTACCCTTACCCTTACCCTTACCCTTACCCTTACCCTTACCCTTACCCTTACCCTTACCCTTACCCTTACCCTTACCCTCACCCTTGCTTTTACCCTTAAGCTTACCCTTACCCTTACCCTTACCCTTACCCTTACCCTTACCCTTACCCTTACCCTTACCCTTACCCTTACCCTTACCCTTACCCTTACCCTTGCTTTTACTCTAGGCTTACCCTTACCCTTACCCTTACCCTTACCCTTAAGCTTACCCTTACCCGTACCCTTACCCTTACCCTTACCCTTACCCTTACCCTTACCCTTACCCTTACCCTTGCTTTTACCCTTAAGCTTACCCTTACCCTTACCCTTACACTTACCCTTACCCTTACCCTTACCCTTACCCTTACCCTTACCCTTACCCTAACCCTTACCCTTACCCTTGCTTTTACCCTTAGGCTTACCCTTACCTTTACCCTTACCCTTACCCTTACCCTTAAGCTTACCCTTACCCTTACCCTTACCCTTACCCTTACCCTTACCCTCACCCTTACCCTTACCCTTACCCTTACCCTTGCTTTTACCCTTAAGCTTACCCTTACCCTTACCCTTACACTTACCCTTACCCTTACCCTTACCCTTACCCTTACCCTTACCCTTACCCTTACCCTTACCCTTACCCTAACCCTTACCCTTACCCTTACCCTTGCTTTTACCCTTAGGCTTACCCTTACCTTTACCCTTACCCTTACCCTTACCCTTACCCTTACCCTTACCCTTACCCTTACCCTTACCCTTACCCTTATCCTTGCTTTTACCCTTAAGCTTACCCTTACCCTTACCCTTACCCTTACCCTTACCCTTACCCTTACCCTTACCCTTACCCTTACCCTTACCCTTGCTTTTACCCTTAAGCTTACCCTTACCCTTACCCTTACCCTTACCCTCACCCTTACCCTTACCCTTACCCTTGCTTTTACCCTTAAGCTTACCCTTACCCTTACCCTTACCCTTACCCTTACCCTTACCCTTACCCTTACCCTTGCTTTTACCCTTAAGCTTACCCTTACCCTTACCCTTACCCTTACCCTTACCCTTACCCTTACCCTTGCTTTTACCCTTACCCTTACCCTTACCCTTACCCTTACCCTTACCCTTACCCTTACCCTTACCCTTACCCTTACCCTTACCCTTACCCTTACCCTTACCCTTACCCTTGCTTATACCCTTAAGCTTACCCTTACCCTTACCCTTACCCTTACCCTTACCCTTACCCTTACCCTTGCTTTTACCCTTAAGCTTACCCTTACCCTTACCCTTACCCTCACCCTTACCCTTATCCTTACCCTTGCTTATACCCTTAAGCTCACCCTTACCCTTACCCTTACCCTTACCCTTACCCTTACCCTTACCCTTACCCTTACCCTTACCCTTACCCTTGCTTTTACCCTTAGGCTTACCCTTACCTTTACCCTTACCCTTACCCTTACCCTTACCCTTACCCTTACCCTTGCTTTTACCCTCAAGCTTACCCTTACCCTTACCCTTACCCTTACCGTAACCCTTACCCTTGCTTTTACCCTTAAGCTTACCCTTACCCTTACCCTTACCCTTACCCTTACCCTTACCCTTACCCTTACCCTTACCCTTACCCTTACCCTTACCCTTACCCTTACCCTTACCCTTACCCTTACCCTTACCCTTGCTTTCACCCTTAAGCTTACCCTTACCCTTACCCTTACCCTTACCCTTACCCTTACCCTTACCCTTACCCTTACCCTTGCTTTTACCCTTATGCTTACCCTTACCCTTACCCTTACCCTTACCCTTACCCTTACCCTTGCTTTTACCCTAAGGCTTACCCTAACCTTTACCCTTACCCTTACCCTTGCTTTTACCCTTAAGCTTACACTTACCCTTACCCTTACCCTTACCCTTACCCTTACCCTTGCTTTTACCCTTAAGCTTACCCTTACCCTTACCCTTACCCTTACCCTTACCCTTACCCTTACCCTTACCCTTACCCTTGCTTTTACCCTTACCCTTACCCTTGCTTTTACCCTTAGGCTTACCCTCACCCTTACCCTTACCCTTACCCTTACCCTTACCCTTACCCTTGCTTTTACCCTTAAGCTTACCCTTACCCTTACCCTTACCCTTACCCTTACCCTTACCCTTACCCTTACCCTTACCCTTACCCTTACCCTTGCTTTTACCCTTAAGCTTACCCTTACCCTTACCCTTACCCTTACCCTTACCCTTACCCTTACCCTTACCCTTACCCTTACCCTTACCCTTACCCTTACCCTTACCCTTACCCTTACCCTTACCCTTACCCTTGCTTTTACCCTTAAGCTTACCCTTACCCTTACCCTTACCCTTACCCTTACCCTTACCCTTACCCTTACCCTTACCCTTACCCTTACCCTTACCCTTACCCTTACCCTTACCCTTACCCATACCCTTGCTTTTACCCTTAGGCTTACCCTTACCTTTACCCTTACCCTTACCCTTACCCTTACCCTTACCCTTACCCTTACCCTTACCCTTGCTTTTACCCTTAAGCTTACCCTTACCCTTACCCTTACCCTTACCCTTACCCTTACCCTTGCTTTTACCCTTGAGCTTACCCTTACCCTTACCCTTACCCTTACCCTTACCCTTACCCTTACCCTTGCTTTTACCCTTAGGCTTACCCTTACCCTTACCCTTACCCTTACCCTTACCCTTACCCTTACCCTTACCCTTACCCTTACCCTTACCCTTACCCTTACCCTTACCCTTACCCTTACCCTCACCCTTGCTTTTACCCTTAAGCTCACCCTTACCCTTACCCCTACCCTTACCCTTACCCTTACCCTTACCCTTACCCTTACCCTTACCCTTACCCTTACCCTTACCCTTACCCTTACCCTTGCTTTTACCCTTAGGCTTACCCTTACCTTTACCCTTACCCTTACCCTTACCCTTACCCTTACCCTTACCCTTGCTTTTACCCTTAAGCTTACCCTTACCCTTACCCTTACCCTTGCTTTTACCCTTAAGCTTACCCTTACCCTTACCCTTACCCTTACCCTTACCCTTACCCTTACCCTTACCCTTACCCTTGCTTTTACCCTTAAGCTTACCCTTACCCTTACCCTTACCCTTACCCTTACCCTTACCCTTGCTTTTACCCTTAAGCTTACCCTTACCCTTACCCTTACCCTTACCCTTACCCTTACCCTTACCCTTACCCTTACCCTTACCCTTACCCTTACCCTTACCCTTACCCTTACCCTTACCCTTGCTTTTACCCTTAGGCTTACCGTTACCTTTACCCTTACCCTTACCCTTACCCTTACCCTTACCCTTACCCTTACCCTTACCCTTGCTTTTACCCTTAAGCTTACCCTTACCCTTACCCTTACCCTTACCCTTACCCTTACCCTTGCTTTTACCCTTAAGCTCACCCTTACCCTTACCCTTACCCTTACCCTTACCCTTGCTTTTACCCTTAGGCTTACCCTTACCCTTACCCTTACCCTTACCCTTGCTTTTACCCTTAAGCTTACCCTTACACTTAAACTTACCCTTACCCTTACCCTTACCCTTACCCTTACCCTTACCCTTACCCTTACCCTTACCCTTACCCTTACCCTTACCCTTACCCTTGCTTTTACCCTTAGGCTTACCCTTACCTTTACCCTTACCCTTACCCTTACCCTTACCCTTACCCTTACCCTTACCCTTACCCTTACCCTTACCCTTACCCTTACCCTTACCCTTACCCTTACCCTTGCTTTTACCCTTAAGCTTACCCTTACCCTTACCCTTACCCTTACCCTTACCCTTACCCTTACCCTTGCTTTTACCCTTAAGCTTACCCTTACCCTAACCCTTACCCTTACCCTTACCCTCACCCTTACCCTTACCCTTACCTTTGCTTATACCCTTAAGCTTACCCTTTCCCTTACCCTTACCCTTACCCTTACCCTTACCCTTACCCTTACCCTTACCCTTACCCTTACCCTTACCCTTGCTTTTACCCTTAGGCTTACCCTTACCTTTACCCTTACCCTTACCCTTACCCTTACCCTTACCCTTACCCTTACCCTTACCCTTACCCTTACCCTTACCCTTGCTTTTACCCTTAAGCTTACCCTTACCTCTACCCTTACCCTTACCCTTACCCTAACCCTTACCCTTGCTTTTACCCTTTAGCTTACCCTTACCCTTACCCTTACCCTTACCCTTACACTTACCCTTACCCTTACCCTTACCCTTACCCTTACCCTTACCCTTACCCTTACCCTTACCCTTACCCTTACCCTTGCTTTTACCCTTAAGCTTACCCTTACCCTTACCCTTACCCTTACCCTTACCCTTACCCTTACCCTTGCTTTTACCCTTAAGCTTACCCTTACCCTAACCCTTACCCTTACCCTTACCCTCACCCTTACCCTTACCCTTACCCTTGCTTATACCCTTAAGCTTACCCTTTCCCTTACCCTTACCCTTACCCTTACCCTTACCCTTACCCTTACCCTTACCCTTACCCTTACCCTTACCCTTGCTTTTACCCTTAGGCTTACCCTTACCTTTACCCTTACCCTTACCCTTACCCTTACCCTTACCCTTACACTTACCCTTACCCTTACCCTTGCTTTTACCCTTAAGCTTACCCTTACCTCTACCCTTACCCTTACCCTTACCCTAACCCTTACCCTTGCTTTTACCCTTTAGCTTACCCTTACCCTTACCCTTACCCTTACCCTTACCCTTCCCCTACCCTTACCCTTACCCTTACCCTTACCCTTACCCTTACCCTTACCCTTACCCTTACCCTTACCCTTACCCTTACCCTTACCCTTACCCTTACCCTTACCCTTACCCTTGCTTTTACACTTAAGCTTACCCTTACCCTTACCCTTACCCTTACCCTTACCCTTACCCTTACCCTTACCCTTACCCTTACCCTTACCCTTACCCTTACCCTTACCCTTACCCTTGCTTTTACCCTTAAGCTTACCCTTACCCTTACCCTTACCCTTACCCTTACCCTTGCTTTTACCCTTAGGCTTACCCTTACCTTTACCCTTACCCTTACCCTTACCCTAACCCTTACCCTTACCCTTACCCTTACCCTTACCCTTACCCTTACCCTTGCTTTTACCCTTGAGCTTACCCTTACCCTTACCCTTACCCTTACCCTTACCCTTACCCTTGCTTTTACCCTTAAGCTTACCCTTACCCTTACCCTTACCCTTACCCTTACCCTTGCTTTTACCCTTAGGCTTACCCTTACCCTTACCCTTACCCTTACCCTTGCTTTTACCCTTAAGCTTACCCTTACCCTTACCTTTACTCTTACCCTTACCCTTACCCTTACCCTTACCCTTACCCTTACCCTTACCCTTACCCTTACCCTTACCCTTACCCTTGCTTTTACCCTTAGGCTTACTCTTACCTTTACCCTTACCCTAACCCTTACCCTTACCCTTACCCTTACCCTTACCCTTGCTTTTACCCTTAAGCTTACCCTAACCCTTACCCTTACCCTTACCCTTACCCTTACCCTTGCTTTTACCCTTAAGCTTACCCTTACCCTTACCCTTACCCTTACCCTTACCCTTACCCTTACCCTTACCCTTACCCTTACCCTTACCCTTACCCTTACCCTTACCCTTACCCTTGCTTTTACCCTTAAGCTTACCCTTACCCTTACCCTTACCCTTACCCTTACCCTAACCCTTACCCTTAAGCTTACCCTTACCCTTACCCTTACCCTTACCCTTACCCTTACCCTTACCCTTACCCTTACCCTTACCCTTACCTTTACCCTTACCCTTACCCTTACCCTTACCCTTACCCTTACCCTTACCCTTACCCTTACCCTTACCCTTGCTTTTACCCTTAAGCTTACCCTTACCCTTACCCTTACCCTTACCCTTACCCTTACCCTTACCCTTACCCTTACCCTTACCCTTACCCTTACCCTTACCCTTACCCTTACCCTTACCCTTACCCTTACCCTTACCCTTACCCTTACCCTTACCCTTACCCTTGCTTTTACCCTTAAGCTTACCCTTACCCTTACCCTTACCCTTACCCTTACCCTTACCCTTGCTTTTACCCTTAGGCTTACCCTTACCTTTACCCTTACCCTTACCTTTACCCTTACCCTTACCCTTACCCTTACCCTTGCTTTTACCCTTAAGCTTACCCTTACCCTTACCCTTACCCTTACCCTTACCCTTACCCTTGCTTTTACCCTTAAGCTTACCCTTACCCTTACCCTTACCCTTGCTTTTACCCTTAGGCTTACCCTTACCCTTACCCTTACCCTTACCCTTGCTTTTACCCTTAAGCTTACCCTTACCCTTACCCTTACTCTTACCCTTACCCTTACCCTTACCCTTACCCTTACCCTTACCCTTACCCTTACCCTTACCCTTACCCTTACCCTTACCCTTACCCTTACCCTTACCCTTACCCTTACCCTTGCTTTAACCCTTAGGCTTACCCTTACCTTTACCCTTACCCTAACCCTTACCCTTACCCTTACCCTTACCCTTACCCTTACCCTTGCTTTTACCCTTAAGCTTACCCTTACCCTTACCCTTGCCCTTACCCTTACCCTTACCCTTACCCTTGCTTTTACCCTTAAGCTTATCCTTACCCTTACCCTTACCCTTACCCTTACCCTTACCCTTACCCTTACCCTTACCCTTACCCTTACCCTTACCCTTGCTTTTACCCTTAAGCTTACCCTTACCCTTACCCTTACCCTTACCCTTACCCTTACCCTTACCCTTACCCTTACCCTTACCCTTACCCTTACCCTTACCCTTATCCTTGCTTTTACCCTTAGGCTTACCCTTACCTTTACCCTTACCCTTACCCTTACCCTTACCCTTACCCTTGCTTTTACCCTTAAGCTTACCCTTACCCTTACCCTTACCCTTACCCTTAAGCTTACCCTTACCCTTACCCTTACCCTTACCCTTACCCTTACCCTTACCCTTACCCTTACCCTTACCCTTACCCTTGCTTTTACCCTTAAGCTTACACTTACCCTTACCCTTACCCTTACCCTTACCCTTGCTTTTACCCTTAAGCTTACCCTTACCCTTACCCTTACCCTTACCCTTACCCTTACCCTTACCCTTACCCTTACCCTTACCCTTACCCTTACCCTTACCCTTGCTTTTACCCTTAAGCTTACCCTTACCCTTACCCTTACCCTTACCCTTACCCTTACCCTTACCCTTACCCTTACTCTTACCCTTACCCTTGCTTTTACCCTTAAGCTTACCCTTACCCTTACCCTTACCCTTACCCTTACCCTTGCTTTTACCCTTAGGCTTACCCTTACCCTTACCCTTACCCTTACCCTTGCTTTTACCCTTAAGCTTACCCTTACCCTTACCCTCACTCTTACCCTTACCCTTACCCTTACCCTTACCCTTACCCTTACCCTTACCCTTACCCTTACCCTTACCCTTGCTTTTACCCTTAAGCTTACCCTTACCCTTACCCTTACCCTTACCCTTACCCTTGCTTTTACCCTTAAGCTTACCCTTACCCTTACCCTTACCCTTACCCTTAAGCTTACCCTTACCCTTACCCTTACCCTTACCCTTACCCTTACCCTTACCCTTACCCTTACCCTTGCTTTTACCCTTAAGCTTACCCTTACCCTTACCCTTACCCTTACCCTAACCCTTACCCTTAACCTTACCCTTACCCTTACCCTTACCCTTACCCTTACCCTTGCTTTTACCCTTAGGCTTACCCTTACCTTTACCCTTACCATTACCCTTACCCTTACCGTTACCCTTACCCTTACCCTTACCCTTGCTTTTACCCTTAAGCTTACCCTTACCCTTACCCTTACCCTTACCCTTACCCTTACCCTTACCCTTGCTTTTACCCTTAAGCTTACCCTTACCCTTACCCTTACCCTTACCCTTACCCTTACCCTTACCCTTACCCTTACCCTTACCCTTACCCTTGCTTTTACCCTTAAGCTTACCCTTACCCTTACCCTTACTCTTACCCTTACCCTTACCCTTACCCTTACCCTTGCTTTTACCCTTAAGCTTACCCTTACCCTTACCTTTACCCTTACCCTTACCCTTACCCTTACCCTTACCCTTACCCTTACCCTTACCCTTACCCTTACCCTTGCTTTTACCCTTAGGCTTACCCTTACCTTTAGCCTTACCCTTACCCTTACCCTTACCCTTACCCTTACCCTTGCTTTTACCCTCAAGCTTACCCTTACCCTTACCCTTACCCTTACCCTTACCCTTACCCTTGCTTTTACCCTTAAGCTTACCCTTACCCTTACCCTTACACTTACCCTTGCTTTTACCCTTAGGCTTACCCTTACCCTTACCCTTACCCTTACCCTTGCTTTTACCCTTAAGCTTACCCTTACCCTTACCCTAACCCTTTCCCTTACCCTTACCCTTACCCTTACCCTTACCCTTACCCTTGCTTTGACCCTTAGGCTTACCCTTACCTTTACCCTTACCCTTACCCTTACCCTTACCCTTACCCTTACCCTTACCCTTACCCTTACCCTTACCCTTACCCTTGCTTTTACCCTTAAGCTTACCCTTACCCTTACCCTTACCCTTACCCTTACCCTTACCCTTACCCTTGCTTTTACCCTTAAGCTTACCCTTACCCTTACCCTTACCCTTACCCTTACCCTTACCCTTGCTTTTACCCTTAGGCTTACCCTTACCCTTACCCTTACCCTTACCCTTGCTTTTACCCTTAAGCTTACCCTTACCCTTACCCTTACCCTTACCCTTACCCTTACCCTTACCCTAACCCTTACCCTTACCCTTACCCTTACCCTTACCCTTACCCTTACCCTTACCCTTACCCTTACCCTTGCTTTTACCCTTAGGCTTAACCTTACCTTTACCCTTACCCTTACCCTTACCCTTACCCTTACCCTTACCCTTACCCTTACCCTTGCTTTTACCCTTAAGCTTACCCTTACCCTTACCCTTACCCTTACCCTTACCCTTACCCTTACCCTTGCTTTTACCCTTAAGCTTACCCTTACCCTTACCCTTACCCTTACCCTCACCCTTACCCCTACCCTTACCCTTGCTTATACCCTTAAGCTTACCCTTACCCTTACCCTTACCCTTACCCTTACCCTTACCCTTACCCTTACTTACCCTTACCCTTACCCTTACCCTTACCCTTACCCTTACCCTTACCCTTACCCTTGCTTTTACCCTTAGGCTTACCCTTACCTTTACCCTTACCCTTACCCTTACCCTTACCCTTACCCTTACCCTTACTCTTACCCTTACCCTTGCTTTTACCCTTAAGCTTACCCTTACCCTTACCCTTACCCTTACCCTTACCCTAACCCTTACCCTTGCTTTTACCCTTAAGCTTACCCTTACCCTTACCCTTACCCTTACCCTTACCCTTACCCTTACCCTTACCCTTACCCTTACCCTTACCCTTACCCTTACCCTTGCTTTTACCCTTAAGCTTACCCTTACCCTTACCCTTACCCTTACCCTTACCCTTACCCTTACCCTTACCCTTATCCTTACCCTTGCTTTTACCCTTAAGCTTACCCTTACCCTTACCCTTAACCTTACCCTTACCCTTACCCTTACCCTTACCCTTACCCTTACCCTTACCCTTACCCTTGCTTTTACTCTTAGGCTTACCCTTACCTTTACCCTTACCCTTACCCTTACCCTTACCCTCACCCTTACCCTTACCCTTGCTTTTACCCTTAAGCTTACCCTTACCCTTACCCTTACCCTTACCCTTACCCTTGCTTTTACCCTTAAGCTTACCCTTACCCTTACCCTTACCCTTACCCTTACCCTTACCCTTACCCTAACCCTTACCCTTACCCTTACCCTTACCCTTACCCTTACCCTTACCCTTACCCTTACCCTTGCTTTTACCCTTAGGCTTAACCTTACCTTTACCCTTACCCTTACCCTTACCCTTACCCTTACCCTTACCCTTACCCTTACCCTTGCTTTTACCCTTAAGCTTACCCTTACCCTTACCCTTACCCTTACCCTTACCCTTACCCTTACCCTTGCTTTTACCCTTAAGCTTACCCTTACCCTTACCCTTACCCTTACCCTCACCCTTACCCCTACCCTCACCCTTGCTTATACCCTTAAGCTTACCCTTACCCTTACCCTTACCCTTACCCTTACCCTTACCCTTACTTACCCTTACCCTTACCCTTACCCTTACCCTTACCCTTACCCTTACCCTTACCCTTGCTTTTACCCTTAGGCTTACCCTTACCTTTACCCTTACCCTTACCCTTACCCTTACCCTTACCCTTACCCTTACTCTTACCCTTACCCTTGCTTTTACCCTTAAGCTTACCCTTACCCTTACCCTTACCCTTACCCTTACCCTAACCCTTACCCTTGCTTTTACCCTTAAGCTTACCCTTACCCTTACCCTTACCCTTACCCTTACCCTTACCCTTACCCTTACCCTTACCCTTACCCTTGCTTTTACCCTTAAGCTTACCCTTACCCTTACCCTTACCCTTACCCTTACCCTTACCCTTACCCTTACCCTTATCCTTACCCTTGCTTTTACCCTTAAGCTTACCCTTACCCTTACCCTTAACCTTACCCTTACCCTTACCCTTACCCTTACCCTTACCCTTACCCTTACCCTTACCCTTGCTTTTACTCTTAGGCTTACCCTTACCTTTACCCTTACCCTTACCCTTACCCTTACCCTCACCCTTACCCTTACCCTTGCTTTTACCCTTAAGCTTACCCTTACCCTTACCCTTACCCTTACCCTTACCCTTGCTTTTACCCTTAAGCTTACCCTTACCCTTACCCTTAACCTTACCCTTACCCTTGCTTTTACCCTTAGGCTTACCCTTACCCTTACCCTTACCCTTGCTTTTACCCTTAAGCTTACCCTTACCCTTACCCTTACCCTTACCCTTACTCTACCCTTACCCTTACCCTTACCCTTACCCTTACCCTTACCCTTACCCTTACCCTTACCCTTACCCTTACCCTTACCCTTGCTTTTACCCTTAGGCTTACCCTTACTTTTACCCTTACCCTAACCCTTACCCTTACCCTTACCCTTACCCTTACCCTTGCTTTTACCCTTAAGCTTACCCTTACCCTTACCCTTACCCTTACCCTTACCCTTACCCTTACCCTTACCCTTACCCTTACCCTTACCCTTACCCTTACCCTTACCCTTACCCTTAACCTTACCCTTGCTTTTACCCTTAAGCTTACCCTTACCCTTACCCTTACCCTTACCCTTACCCTTACCCTTACCCTTACCCTTACCCTTACCCTTACCCTTACCCTTACCCTTACCCTTACCCTTACCCTTGCTTTTACCCTTAAGCTTACCCTTACCCTTACCCTTACTCTTACCCTTACCCTTACCCTTACCCTTACCCTTGCTTTTACCCTTAGGCTTACCCTTACCTTTACCCTTACCCTTACCCTTACCCTTACCCTTACCCTTGCTTTTACCCTTGAGCTTACCCTTACCCTTACCCTTAACCTTAAGCTTACCCTTACCCTTACCCTTACCCTTACCCTTACCCTTACCCTTACCCTTACCCTTACCCTTACCCTTACCCTTACCCTTACCCTTGCTTTTACCCTTAAGCTTACCCTTACCCTTACCCTTACCCTCACCCTTACCCTTGCTTTTACCCTTAAGCTTACCCTTACCCTTACCCTTGCTTTTACCCTTAAGCTTACCCTTACCCTTACCCTTACCCTTACCCTTACCCTTACCCTTACCCTTACCCTTACCCTTGCTTTTACCCTTAGGCTTACCCTTACCTTTACCCTTACCCTTACCCTTACCCTTACCCTTACCCTTGCTTTTACCCTTGAGCTTACCCTTACCCTTACCCTTAACCTTAAGCTTACCCTTACCCTTACCCTTACCCTTACCCTTACCCTTACCCTTACCCTTACCCTTACCCTTACCCTTACCCTTACCCTTACCCTTACCCTTACCCTTGCTTTTACCCTTAAGCTTACCCTTACCCTTACCCTTACCCTCACCCTTACCCTTGCTTTTACCCTTAAGCTTACCCTTACCCTTACCCTTACCCTTAAGCTTACCCTTACCCTTACCCTTACCCTTACCCTTACCCTTACCCTTACCCTTACCCTTACCCTTACCCTTACCCTTACCCTTACCCTTACCCTTGCTTTTCCCCTGAAGCTTACCCTTACCCTTACCCTTACCCTTACCCTTAAGCTTACCCTTACCCTTACCCTTACCCTTACCCTTACCCTTAACCTTACACTTGCTTTTACCCTTAAGCTTACCCTTACCCTTACCCTTACCCTTAAGCTTACCCTTACCCTTACCCTTACCCTTACCCTTACCCTTGCTTTTACCCTTAAGCTTACCCTTACCCTTACCCTTACCCTCAAGCTTACCCTTACCCTTACCCTTACCCTTACCCTTACCCTTACCCTTACCCTTACCCTTGCTTTTACCCTTAAGCTTACCCTTACCCTTACCCTTACCCTTACCCTTGCTTTTACCCTTAAGCTTACCCTTACCCTTACCCTTACCCTTACCCTTAAGCTTACCCTTACCCTTACCCTTACCCTTACCCTTACCCTTACCCTTACCCTTGCTTTTACCCTTAAGCTTACCCTTACCCTTACCCTTACCCTTACCCTTACCCTTACCCTTACCCTTACCCTTGCTTTTACCCTTAGGCTTACCCTTACCTTTACCCTTACCCTTACCCTTACCCTTACCCTTACCCTTACCCTTACCCTTACCTTTACCCTTGCTTTTACCCTTAAGCTTACCCTTACCCTTACCCTTACCCTTACCCTTACCCTTACCCTTACCCTTACCCTTACCCTTACCCTTACCCTTACCCTTGCTTTTACCCTTAAGCTTACCCTTACCCTTACCCTTACCCTTACCCTTACCCTTGCTTTTACCCTTAGGCTTACCCTTACCCTTACCCTTACCCTTACCCTTGCTTTTACCCTTAAGCTTACCCTTACCCTTACCCTTACCCTTACCCTTACCCTTACCCTTACCCTTACCCTTACCCTTACCCTTACCCTTACCCTTACCCTTACCCTTACCCTTACCCTTACCCTTACCCTTACCCTTACCCTTACCCTTACCCTTACCCTTACCCTTACCCTTACCCTTACCCTTACCCTTACCCTTACCCTTACCCTTACCCTTACCCTTGCTTTTACCCTTAGGCTTACCCTTACCTTTACCCTTACCCTTACCCTTACCCTTACCCTTACCCTTACCCTTACCCTTACCCTTGCTTTTACCCTTAAGCTTACCCTTACCCTTACCCTTACCCTTACCCTTACCCTTACCCTTACCCTTACCCTTACCCTTACCCTTACCCTTACCTTTGCTTTTACCCTTAAGCTTACCCTTACCCTTACCCTTACCCTTACCCTTACCCCTTACCCTTACCCTTACCCTCACCCTTGCTTTTACCCTTAAGCTTACCCTTACCCTTACCCTTACCCTTACCCTTACCCTTACCCTTACCCTTACCCTTGCTTTTACCCTTAAGCTTACCCTTACCCTTACCCTTACCCTTACCCTTACCCTTGCTTTTACCCTTAGGCTTACCCTTACCCTTACCCTTGCTTTTACCCTTAATCTTACCCTTACCCTTACCCTTACCCTTACTCTTACCCTTACCCTTACCCTTACCCTCACCCTTGCTTTTACCCTTAGGCTTACCCTTACATTTACCCTTACCCTTACCTTTACCCTTACCCTTACCCTTACCCTTACCCTTACCCTTGCTTTTACCCTTAAGCTTACCCTTACCCTTACCCTTACCCTTACCCTTACCCTTACCCTTACCCTTACCCTTACCCTTACCCTTACCCTTACCCTTACCCTTGCTTTTACCCTTAAGCTCACCCTTACCCTAACCCTTACCCTTACCCTTACCCTTACCCTTACTCTTACCCTTACCCTTGCTTTTACCCTTAAGCTTACCCTTACCCTTACCCTTACCCTTACCCTTAAGCTTACCCTTACCCTTACCCTTACCCTAACCCTTACCCTTACCCTTGCTTTTACCCTTAAGCTTACCCTTACCCTTACCCTTACCCTTACCCTTACCCTTGCTTTTACCCTTAAGCTTACCCTTACCCTTACCCTTACCCTTACCCTTAAGCTTACCCTTACCCTTACCCTTACCCTTACCCTTACCCTTACCCTTACCCTTGCTTTTACCTATAAGCTTACCCTTACCCTTACCCTTACCCTTACCCTTACCCTTACCCTTACCCTTACCCTTACCCTTACCCTTACCCTTACCCTTACTTTTACCCTTAGGCTTACCCTTACCTTTACCCTTACCATTACCCTTACCCTTACCCTTACCCTTACCCTTACCCTTACCCTTACCCTTGCTTTTACCCTTAAGCTTACCCTTACCCTTACCCTTACCCTTACCCTTACCCTTACCCTTACCCTTACCCTTACCCTTACCCTTACCCTTACCCTTACCCTTACCCTTACCCTTACCCTTACCCTTACCCTTACCCTTACCCTTGCATTTACCCTTAAGCTTACCCTTACCCTTACCCTTACCCTTACCCTTACCCTTACCCTTACCCTTGCTTTTACCCTTAAGCTTACCCTTACCCTTACTCTTACCCCTACCCTTACCCTTACCCTTACCCTTACCCTTACCCTTACCCTTACCCTTGCTTTTACCCTTAGGCTTACCCTCACCTTTACCCTTACCCTTACCCTTACCCTTACCCTTACCCTTACCCTTACCCTTGCTTTTACCCTTAAGCTTACCCTTACCCTTACCCTTACCCTTACCCTTAGCCTTACCCTTACCCTTGCTTTTACCCTTAAGCTTACCCTTACCCTTACCCTTACCCTTACCCTTACCCTTGCTTTTACCCTTAGGCTTACCCTTACCCTTACCCTTACCCTTACACTTACCCTTAAGCTTACCCTTACCCTTACCCTTACCCTTACCCTTACCCTTACCCTTACCCTTACCCTTACCCTTACCCTTACCCTTGCTTTTACCCTTAAGCTTACCCTTACCCTTACCCTTACCCTTACCCTTACCCTTACCCTTACCCTTACCCTTACCCTTACCCTTACCCTCACCCTTACCCTTACTTAGGGTAAGGGTAAGGGTAAGCTTAAGGGTAAAAGCAAGGGTAAGGGTAAGGGTAAGGGTAAGGGTAAGGGTAAGGGTAAGCTTAAGGGTAAGGGTAAGGGTAAGGGTAAGCTTAAGGGTAAAAGCAAGGGTAAGGGTAAGGGTAAGGGTAAGGGTAAGGGTAAAGGTAAGGGTAAGCCTAAGGGTAAAAGCAAGGGTAAGGGTAAGGGTAAGGGTAAGGGTAAGGGTAAGGGTAAGGGTAAGGGTAAGGGTAAGGGTAAGGGTAAGCTTAAGGGTAAAAGCAAGGGTAAGGGTAAGGGTAAGGGTAAGGGTAAGCTTAAGGGTAAAAGCAAGGGTAAGGGTAAGGGTAAGGGTAAGGGTAAGGGTAAGGGTAAGGGTAAGGGTAAGGGTAAGGGTAAGGGTAAGGGTGAGGGTAAGGGTAAGGGTAAGCTTAAGGGTAAAAGCAAGGGTAAAGGTAAGGGTAAGGGTAAGGGTAAGGGTAAGGGTAAGGGTAAGGGTAAGGGTAAGGGTAAGGGTAAGGGTAAGGGTAAGGGTAAGGGTAAGGGTAAGGGTAAGGGTAAGGGTAAGAGTAAGGGTAAGGGTAAGGGTAAGCTTAAGGGTAAAAGCAAGGGTAAGGGTAAGGTTAAGGGTAAGGGTAAGGGTAAGCTTAAGGGTAAAAGCAAGGGTAAGGGTAAGGGTAAGGGTAAGGGTAAGGGTAAGGGTAAGGGTAAGGGTTAGGGTAAGGGTAAAGGTAAGGGTAAGCCTAAGGGTAAAAGCAAGGGTAAGGGTAAGGGTAAGGGTAAGGGTAAGGGTAAGGGTAAGGGTAAGGGTAAGGGTAAGGGTAAGGGTAAGGGTAAGGGTAAGGGTAAGAGTAAGGGTAAGGGTAAGGGTAAGCTTAAGGGTAAAAGCAAGGGTAAGGGTAAGGGTAAGGGTAAGGGTAAGCCTAAGGGTAAAAGCAAGGGTAAGGGTAAGGTTAAGGGTAAGGGTAAGGGTAAGCTTAAGGGTAAAAGCAAGGGTAAGGGTAAGGGTAAGGGTAAGGGTTAGGGTAAGCTTAAGGGTAAAAGCAAGGGTAAGGGTAAGGGTGAGGGTAAGGGTAAGGGTAAGGGTAAGGGTAAGGGTAAGCTTAAGGGTAAGGGTAAGGGTAAGGGTAAGCTTAAGGGTAAAGGTAAGGGTAAGCCTAAGGGTAAAAGCAAGGGTAAGGGTAAGGGTAAGGGTAAGGGTAAGGGTAA
The DNA here is from genome assembly GCA_958510865.1 of Myrrha octodecimguttata. NCBI lineage: Eukaryota > Metazoa > Arthropoda > Insecta > Coleoptera > Coccinellidae > Myrrha > Myrrha octodecimguttata. The sequence continues at coordinate 62,259 of CAUEHS010000319.1, read as the reverse complement.
GGGTAAGGGTAAGGGTAAGGGTAGGGGTAAGGGTAAGGTTAAGGGTAAGGGTAAGGGTAAGGGTAAGGGTAAGGGTAAGGGTAAGGGTAAGCTTAAGGGTAAAAGCAAGGGTAAGGGTAAGGGTAAGGGTAAGGGTAAGGGTAAGGGTAAGGGTAAGGGTAAGGGTAAGGGTAAGGGTAAGGGTAAGCTTAAGGGTAAAAGCAAGGGTAAGGGTAAGGGTAAGGGTAAGGGTAAGGGTAAGGGTAAGGGTAAGGGAAAGGGTAAGGGTAAGGGTAAGCTTAAGGGTAAAAGCAAGGGTAAGGGTAAGGGTAAGGGTAAGGGTAAGGGTAAGGGTAAGGGTAAAGGTAAGGGTAAGCCTAAGGGTAAAAGCAAGGGTAAGGGTAAGGGTAAGGGTAAGGGTAAGGGTAAGGGTAAGGGTAAGGGTAAGGGTAAGGGTAAGAGTAAGGGTAAGGGTAAGGGTAAGCTTAAGGGTAAAAGCAAGGGTAAGGGTAAGGGTAAGGGTAAGGGTAAGCCTAAGGGTAAAAGCAAGGGTAAGGGTAAGGTTAAGGGTAAGGGTAAGGGTAAGCTTAAGGGTAAAAGCAAGGGTAAGGGTAAGGGTAAGGGTAAGGGTAAGGGTAAGGGTAAGGGTAAGGGTAAGCTTAAGGGTAAAAGCAAGGGTAAGGGTAAGGGTGAGGGTAAGGGTAAGGGTAAGGGTAAGGGTAAAGGTAAGGGTAAGCCTAAGAGTAAAAGCAAGGGTAAGGGTGAGGGTTAGGGTAAGGGTAAGGGTAAGGGTAAGGGTAAGGGTAAGCTTAAGGGTAAAAGCAAGGGTAAGGATAAGGGTAAGGGTAAGGGTAAGGGTAAGGGTAGGGGTAAGGGTAAGCTTAAGGGTAAAAGCAAGGGTAAGGGTAAGGGTAAGGGTAAGCTTACACTTACCCTTACCCTTACCCTTAAGCTTACCCTTACCCTTACCCTTACCCTTACCCTTACCCTTACCCTTACCCTTACCCTTACCCTTACCCTTACCCTTACCCTTACCCTTGCTTTTACCCTTAAGCTTACCCTTACCCTTACCCTTACCCTTACCCTTACCCTTACCCTTACCCTTACCCTTACCCTTACCCTTGCTTTGACCCTTAGGCTTACCCTTACCTTTACACTTACCCTTACCCTTACCCTTACCCTTACCCTCACCCTTACCCTTACTCTTACCCTTACCCTTGCTTTTACCCTTAAGCTTACCCTTACCCTTACCCTTACCCTTACCCTTACCCTTACCCTTACCCTTGCTTTTACCCTTAAGCTTACCCTTACCCTTACCCTTACCCTTACCCTTACCCTTGCTTTTACCCTTAGGCTTACCCTTACCCTTACCCTTACCCTTACCCTTGCTTTTACCCTTAAGCTTACCCTTACACTTACCCTTACCCTTACCCTTACCCTTACCCTTACCCTTACCCTTACCCTTACCCTTACCCTTACCCTTACCCTTACCCTTACCCTTGCTTTTACCCTTAGGCTTAACCTTACCTTTACCCTTACCCTTACCCTTACCCTTACCCTTACCCTTACCCTTACCCTTACCCTTACCCTTACCCTTACCCTTGCTTTTACCCTTAAGCTTACCCTTACCCTTACCCTTACCCTTACCCTTACCCTTACCCTTACCCTTACCCTTACCCTTGCTTTTACCCTTAAGCTTACCCTTACCCTTACCCTTACCCTTACCCTCACCCTTACCCTTACCCTTACCCTTGCTTATACCCTTAAGCTTACTCTTACCCTTACCCTTACCCTTACCCTTACCCTTACCCTTACCCTTACCCTTACCCTTACCCTTACCCTTACCCTTACCCTTGCTTTTACCCTCAGGCTTACCCTTACCTTTACCCTTACCCTTACCCTTACCCTTACCCTTACCCTTACCCTTACCCTTGCTTTTACCCTTAAGCTCACCCTTACCCTTACCCTTACCCTTACCCTTACCCTAACCCTTACCCTTGCTTTTACCCTTAAGCTTACCCTTACCCTTACCCTTACCCTTACCCTTACCCTTACCCTTACCCTTACCCTTACCCTTACCCTTACCCTTACCCTTGCTTTTACCCTTAAGCTTACCCTCACCCTTACCCTTACCCTTACCCTTACCCTTACCCGTACCCTTACCCTTATCCTTACCCTTGCTTTTACCCTTAAGCTTACCCTTACCCTTACCCTTACCCTTACCCTTACCCTTACCCTTACCCTTACCCTTACCCTTGCTTTTACTCTTAGGCTTACCCTTACCTTTACCCTTACCCTTACCCTTACCCTTACCCTCACCCTTACCCTTACCCTTGCTTTTACCCTTAAGCTTACCCTAACCCTTACCCTTACCCTTACCCTTACCCTTGCTTTTACCCTTAAGCTTACCCTTACCCTTACCCTTAACCTTACCCTTACCCTTGCTTTTACCCTTAGGCTTACCCTTACCCTTACCCTTACCCTTACCCTTGCTTTTACCCTTAAGCTTACCCTTACCCTTACCCTTACTCTTACCCTTACCCTTACCCTTACCCTTACCCTTACCCTTACCCTTACCCTTACCCTTACCCTTACCCTTACCCTTGCTTTTACCCTTAGGCTTACCCTTACCTTTACCCTTACCCTAACCCTTACCCTTACCCTTACCCTTACCCTTACCCTTGCTTTTACCCTTAAGCTTACCCTTACCCTTACCCTTTCCCTTACCCTTACCCTTACCCTTACCCTTACCCTTACCCTTACCCTTACCCTTGCTTTTACCCTTAAGCTTACCCTTACCCTTACCCTTACCCTTACCCTTACCCTTACCCTTACCCTTACCCTTACCCTTACCCTTACCCTTACCCTTACCCTTACCCTTGCTTTTACCCTTAAGCTTACCCTTACCCTTACCCTTACCCTTACCCTTACCCTTACCCTTACCCTTACCCTTACCCTTACCCCTACCCTTACCCTTACCCTTACCCTTACCCTTACCCTTACCCTTACCCTTACCCTTACCCTTGCTTTTACCCTTAGGCTTACCCTTACCTTTACCCTTACCCTTACCCTTACCCTTACCCTTACCCTTACCCTTGCTTTTACCCTTAAGCTTACCCTTACCCTTACCCTTACCCTTAAGCTTACCCTTACCCTTACCCTTACCCTTACCCTTACCCTTACCCTTACCCTTACCCTTACCCTTACCCTTACCCTTACCCTTACCCTTACCCTTGCTTTTACCCTTAAGCTTACCCTTACCCTTACCCTTACCCTTACCCTTACCCTTGCTTTTACCCTTAAGCTTACCCTTACCCTTACCCTTACCCTTAAGCTTACCCTTACCCTTACCCTTACCCTTACCCTTACCCTTACTCTCACCCTTACCCTTACCCTTACCCTTGCTTTTACCCTTAAGCTTACCCTTACCCTTACCCTTACCCTTACCCTTAAGCTTACCCTTACCCTTAACCTTACCCTTACCCTTACCCTTAACCTTACCCTTGCTTTTACCCTTAAGCTTACCCTTACCCTTACCCTTACGCTTACCCTTAAGCTTACCCTTACCCTTACCCTTACCCTTACCCTTACCCTTGCTTTTACCCTTAAGCTTACCCTTACCCATACCCTTACCCTTACCCTTAAGCTTACCCTTACCCTTACCCTTACCCTTACCCTTACCCTTACCCTTACCCTTACCCTTACCCTTACCCTTACCCTTACCCTTACCCTTGCTTTTACCCTTAAGCTTACCCTTACCCTTACCCTAAGTAAGGGTAAGGGTAAGGGTAAGGGTAAGGGTAAGGGTAAGGGTAAGGGTAAGGGTAAGGGTAAGGGTAAGGGTAAGCTTAAGGGTAAAAGCAAGGGTAAGGGTAAGGGTAAGGGTAAGGGTAAGGGTAAGGGTAAGGGTAAGGGTAAGGGTAAGGGTAAGGGTAAGGGTAAGGGTAAGGGTAAGGGTAAGGGTAAGCTTAAGGGTAAGGGTAAGGGTAAGGGTAAGGGTAAGCCTAAGGGTAAAAGCAAGGGTAAGGGTAAGGGTAAGGGTAAGGGTAAGGGTAAGCTTAAGGGTAAAAGCAAGGGTAAGGGTAAGGCTAAGGGTAAGGGTAAGGGTAAGGGTAAGGGTAAGCTTAAGGGTAAAAGCAAGGGTAAGGGTAAGGGTAAGGGTAAGGGTAAGGGTAAGGTTAAAGGTGAGGGTAAGCCTAAGGGTAAAAGCAAGGGTAAGGGTAAGGGTAAGGGTAAGGGTAAGGGTAAGGGTAAGGGTAGGGGTAAGAGTAAGGGTAAGGGTAAGCTCAAGGGTAAAAGCAAGGGTGAGGGTAAGGGTAAGGGTAAGGGTAAGGGTAAGGGTAAGCTTAAGGGTAAAAGCAAGGGTAAGGGTAATGGTAAGGGTGAGGGTAAGGGTAAGGGTAAGGGTAAAGTTAAGGGTAAGGGTAAGGGTAAGGGTAATGGTAATGGTAAGGGTAAGGGTAAGGGTAAGGGTAAGCTTAAGGGTAAAAGCAAGGGTAAGGGTAAGGGTAAGGGTAAGGGTAAGGGTAAGGGTAATGGTAAGGGTAAAGGTAAGGGTAAGCCTAAGGGTAAAAGCAAGGGTGAGGGTAAGGGTAAGGGTAAGGGTAAGGGTAAGGGTAAGGGTAAGGGTAAGGGTAAGGGTAAGCTTAAGGGTAAAAGCAAGGGTAAGGGTAAGGTAGGGTATGGGTAAGGGTAAGGGTAAGGGTAAGCTTAAGGGTAAGGGTAAGGGTAAGGGTAAGGGTAAGCTTAAGGGTAAAAGCAAGGGTAAGGGTAAGGGTAAGGGTAAGGGTAAGGGTAAGCTTAAGGGTAAAAGCAAGGGTAAGGGTAAGGGTAAGGGTAAGGGTAAGGGTAAGGGTAAGCTTAAGGGTAAGGGTAAGAGTAAGGGTAAGGGTAAGGGTAAGGGTAAGGGTAAGGGTAAGGGTGAGCTTAAGGGTAAAAGCAAGGGTAAGGGTAAGGGTAAGGGTAAGGGTAAGGGTAAGGGTAAGGGTAAGGGTAAGGGTAAGGGTAAGGGTAAGCTTAAGGGTAAAAGCAAGGGTAAGGGTAAGGGTAAGGGTAAGGGTAAGGGTAAGGGTAAGGGTAAGGGTAAGGGTAAGGGTAAGGGTAAGGGTAAGGGTAAGGGTAAAGGTAAGGGTAAGCCTAAGGGTAAAAGCAAGGGTAAGGGTAAGGGTAAGGGTAAGGGTAAGAGTAAGGGTAAGGGTAAGGGTAAGGGTAAGCTTAAGGGTAAAAGCAAGGGTAAGGGTAAGGGTAAGGGTATGGGTAAGCCTAAGGGTAAAAGCAAGGGTAAGGGTAAGGGTAAGGGTAAGGGTAAGGGTAAGGGTAAGGGTAAGCTTAAGGGTAAAAGCAAGGGTAAGGGTAAGGGTAAGGGTAAGGGTAAGGGTAAGCTTAAGGGTAAAAGCAAGGGTGAGGGTAAGGGTAAGGGTAAGGGTAAGGGTAAGGGTAAGGGTAAGGGTAAGGGTAAGGGTAAGGGTAAGCTTAAGGGTAAAAGCAAGGGTAAGGGTAAGGGTAAGGGTAAGGGTAAGGGTAAGGGTAAGGGTAAGGGTAAGGGTAAGCTTAAGGGTAAAAGCAAGGGTAAGGGTAAGGGTAAGGGTAAGGGTAAGGGTAAAGGTAAGGGTAAGCCTAAGGGTAAAAGCAAGGGTAAGGGTAAGGGTAAGGGTAAGGGTAAGGGTAAGGGTAAGGGTAAGGGTAAGGGTAAGGGTAAGGGTAAGGGTAAGGGTGAGGGTAAGGGTAAGGGTAAGGGTAAGGGTAAGCTTAAGGGTAAAAGCAAGGGTAAGGGTAAGGGTAAGGGTAAGGGTAAGCCTAAGGGTAAAAGCAAGGGTAAGGGTAAGGGTAAGGGTAAGGGTAAGGGTAAGGGTAAGCTTAAGGGTAAAAGCAAGGGTAAGGGTAAGGGTAAGGGTAAGGGTAAGGGTAAGGGTAAGGGTAAGGGTAAGGGTAAGCTTAAGGGTAAAAGCAAGGGTAAGGGTAAGGGTAAGGGTAAGGGTAAGGGTAAGGGTAAGGGTAAAGGTAAGGGTAAGCCTAAGGGTAAAAGCAAGGGTAAGGGTAAGGGTAAGGGTAAGGGTAAGGGTAAGGGTAAGGGTAAGGGTAAGGGTAAGCTTAAGGGTAAAAGCAAGGGTAAGGGTAAGGGTAAGGGTAAGGGTAAGGGTAAGGGTAAGGGTAAGGGTAAGGGTAAGGGTAAGGGTAAGGGTAAGCTTAAGGGTAAGGGTAAGGGTAAGGGTAAGGGTAAGCTTAAGGGTAAAAGCAAGGGTAAGGGTAAGGGTAAGGGTAAGTGTAAGCTTAAGGGTAAAAGCAAGGGTAAGGGTAAGGGTAAGGGTAAGGGTAAGGGTAAGGGTAAGGGTAAGGGTAAGGGTAAGGGTAAGCTTAAGGGTAAGGGTAAGGGTAAGGGTAAGGGTAAGCTTAAGGGTAAAAGCAAGGGTAAGGGTAAGGGTAAGGGTAAGGGTAAGGGTAAGCTTAAGGGTAAGGGTAAGGGTAAGGGTAAGGGTAAGCTTAAGGGTAAAAGCAAGGGTAAGGTTAAGGGTAAGGGTAAGGGTAAGGGTAAGGGTAAGGGTAAGCTTAAGGGTAAGGGTAAGGGTAAGGGTAAGGGTAAGCTTAAGGGTAAAAGCAAGGGTAAGGGTAAGGGTAAGGGTAAGGGTAAGGGTAAGGGTAAGGGTAAGGGTAAGGGTAAGGGTAAGGGTAAGGGTAAGCTTAAGGGTAAGGGTAAGGGTAAGGGTAAGCTTAAGGGTAAAAGCAAGGGTAAGGGTAAGGGTAAGGGTAAGGGTAAGGGTAAGGGTAAGGGTAAGCTTAAGGGTAAAAGCAAGGGTAAGGGTAAGGGTGAGGGTAAGGGTAAGGGTAAGGGTAAGGGTAAGGGTAAGGGTAAGGGTAAGGGTAAGGGTAAGGGTAAGGGTAAGGGTAAGCTTAAGGGTAAGGGTAAGGGTAAGGGTAAGCTTAAGGGTAAAAGCAAGGGTAAGGGTAAGGGTAAGGGTAAGGGTAAGGGTAAAGGTAAGGGTAAGCCTAAGGGTAAAAGCAAGGGTAAGGGTAAGGATAAGGGTAAGGGTAAGGGTAAGGGTTAGGGTAAGGGTAAGGGTAAGGGTAAGCTTAAGGGTAAAAGCAAGGGTAAGGGTAAGGGTAAGGGTAAGGGTAAGGGTAAGGGTAAGGGTAAGGGTAAGGGTAAGGGTAAGCTTAAGGGTAAAAGCAAGGGTAAGGGTAAGGGTAAGGGTAAGGGTAAGGGTAAGGGTAAGGGTAAGGGTAAGGGTAAGGGTAAGGGTAAGGGTAAGGGTAAGCTTAAGGGTAAAAGCAAGGGTAAGGGTAAGGGTAAGGGTAAGGGTAAGGGTTAGGGTAAAGGTAAAGGTAAGGGTAAGACTAAGGGTAAAAGCAAGGGTAAGGGTAAGGGTAAGGGTAAGGGTAAGGGTAAGGGTAAGAGTAAGGGTAAGGGTAAGGGTAAGCTTAAGGGTAAAAGCAAGGGTAAGGGTAAGGGTAAGGGTAAGGGTAAGCCTAAGGGTAAAAGCAAGGGAAAGGGTAAGGTTAAGGGTAAGGGTAAGGGTAAGCTTTAGGGTAAAAGCAAGGGTAAGGGTAAGGGTAAGGGTAAGCTTAAGGGTAAAAGCAAGGGTAAGGGTAAGGGTGAGGGTAAGGGTAAGGGTAAGGGTAAGGGTAAAGGTAAGGGTAAGCCTAAGAGTAAAAGCAAGGGTAAGGGTAAGGGTAAGGGTAAGGGTAAGGGTAAGGGTAAGGGTAAGGGTAAGCTTAAGGGTAAAAGCAAGGGTAAGGATAAGGGTAAGGGTAAGGGTAAGGGTAAGGGTAAGGGTAAGGGTAAGGGTAAGCTTAAGGGTAAAAGCAAGGGTAAGGGTAAGGGTAAGGGTAAGGGTAAGGGTAAGGGTAAGGGTAAGGGTAAGGGTAAGGGTAAGGGTAAGGGTAAGGGTAAGGGTAAGGGTAAGGGTAAGGGTAAGGGTAAGGGTAAGCTTAAGGGTAAAAGCAAGGGTAAGGGTTAGGGTAAGGGTAAGGGTAAGGGTAAGGGTAAGGGTAAGGGTAAGCTTAAGGGTAAAAGCAAGGGTAAGGGTAAGGGTAAGGGTAAGGGTAAGGGTAAGGGTAAGGGTAAGGGTAAGGGTAAGGGTAAGGGTAAGGGTAAGGGTAAGGGTAAGGGTAAGGGTAAGCTTAAGGGTATAAGCAAGGGTAAGGGTAAGGGTAAGGGTGAGGGTAAGGGTAAGGGTAAGGGTAAGGGTAAGCTTAAGGGTAAAAGCAAGGGTAAGGGTAAGGGTAAGGGTAAGGGTAAGGGTAAGGGTAAGGGTAAGCTTAAGGGTAAAATCAAGGGTAAGGGTAAGGGTAAGGGTAAGGGTAAGGGTAAGGGTAAGGGTAAGGGTAAGGGTAAGGGTAAGGGAAGGGTAAGGGTAAGGGTAAAGGTAAGGTTAAGCCTTAGGGTAAAAGCAAGGGTAAGGGTAAGGGTAAGGGTAAGGGTAAGGGTAAGGGTAAGGGTAAGGGTAAGGGTAAGGGTAAGGGTAAGGGTAAGGGTAAGGGTAAGGGTAAGGGTAAGGGTAAGCTTAAGGGTAAAAGCAAGGGTAAGGGTAAGGGTAAGGGTAAGGGTAAGCCTAAGGGTAAAAGCAAGGGTAAGGGTAAGAGTAAGGGTAAGGGTAAGGGTGAGCTTAAGGGTAAAAGCAAGGGTAAGGGTAAGGGTAAGGGTAAGGGTAAGGGTAAGGGTAAGGGTGAGCTTAAGGGTAAAAGCAAGGGTAAGGGTAAGGGTAAGGGTAAGGGTAAGGGTAAGGGTAAGGGTAAGGGTAAGGGTAAGGGTAAGGGTAAGGGTAAAGGTAAGGGTAAGTCTAAGGGTCAAAGCAAGGGTAAGGGTAAGGGTAAGGGTAAGGGTAAGGGTAAGGGTAAGCTTAAGGGTAAAAGCAAGGGTAAGGGTAAGGGTAAGGGTAAGGGTAAGGGTAAGGGTAAGGGTAAGGGTAAGGGTAAGGGTAAGGGTAAGGGTAAGGGTAAGGGTAAGCTTAAGGGTAAGGGTAAGGGTAAGGGTAAGGGTAAGCCTAAGGGTAAAAGCAAGGGTAAGTGTAAGGGTAAGGGTAAGGGTAAGGGTAAGCTTAAGGGTAAAAGCAAGGGTAAGGGTAAGGGTAAGGGTAAGGGTAAGGGTAAGGGTAAGCTTAAGGGTAAAAGCAAGGGTAAGGGTAAGGGTGAGGGTAAGGGTAAGGGTAAGGGTAAGGGTAAGGCTAAAGGTAAGGGTAAGCCTAAGGGTAAAAGCAAGGGTAAGGGTAAGGGTAAGGGTAAGGGTAAGGGTAAGGGTAAGGGTAAGGGTAAGGGTAAGGGTAAAGGTAAGGGTAAGGGTAAGCTTAAGGGTAAAAGCAAGGGTAAGGGTAAGGGTAAGGGTAAGGGTAAGAGTAAGGGTAAGGGTAAGGGTAAGCTTAAGGGTAAAAGCAAGGGTAAGGGTAAGGGTAAGGGTAAGGGTAAGGGTAAGGGTAAGGGTAAGGGTAAGGGTAAGGGTAAGGGTAAGGGTTAGGGTAAGGGTAAGGGTAAGGGTAAGGGTAAGGGTAAGCTTAAGGGTAAAAGCAAGGGTAAGGGTAAGGGTAAGGGTAAGGGTAAGGGTAAGGGTAAGGGTAAGGATAAGGGTAAGCTTAAGGGTTAAAGCAAGGGTAAGGGTAAGGGTAAGGGTAAGGGTAAGGGTAAGGGTAATGGTAAGGGTAAAGGTAAGGGTAAGCCTAAGGGCAAAAGCAAGGGTAAGGGTAAGGGTAAGGGTAAGGGTAAGGGTAAGGGTAAGGGTAAGGTTAAGGGTAAGGGTTAGGGTAAGGGTAAGGGTAAGGGTAAGGGTAAGCTTAAGGGTAAAAGCAAGGGTAAGGGTAAGGGTAAGGGTAAGGGTAAGGGTAAGTGTAAGGGTAAGGGTAAGGGTAAGCTTAAGGGTAAGGGTAAGGGTAAGGGTAAGGGTAAACTTAAGGGTAAAAGCAAGGGTAAGGGTAAGGGTAAGGGTAAGGGTAAGCTTAAGGGTAAAAGCAAGGGTAAGGGTAAGGGTAAGGGTAAGGGTAAGGGTAAGCTTAAGGGTAAGAGTAAGGGTAAGGATAAGGGTAAGCTTAAGGGTAAAAGCAAGGGTAAGGGTCAGGGTAAGGGTAAGTGTAAGGGTAAGGGTAAGGGTAAGGGTAAGGGTGAGCTTAAGGGTAAAAGCAAGGGTAAGGGTAAGGTTAAGGGTAAGGGTAAGGGTAAGGGTAAGGGTAAGGGTTAGCTTAAGGGTAAAAGAAAGGGTAATGGTTAGGGTAAGGGTAAGGGTAAGGGTAAGGGTAAGGGTAAGGGTAAGGGTAAAGGTAAGTGTAAGCCTAAGGGTAAAAGCAAGGGTAAGGGTAAGGGTAAGGGTAAGGGTAAGAGTAAGGGTAAGGGTAAGGGTAAGGGTAAGCTTAAGGGTAAAAGCAAGGGTAAGGGTAAGGGTAAGGGTAAGGGTAAGCCTAAGGGTAAAAGCAAGGGTAAGGGTAAGGCTAAGGGTAAGGGTAAGGGTAAGGGTAAGGGTAAGCTTAAGGGTAAAAGCAAGGGTAAGGGTAAGGGTAAGGGTAAGGGTAAGGGTAAGGGTAAGGGTAAGCTTAAGAGTAAAAGCAAGGGTGAGGGTAAGGGTAAGGGTAAGGGTAAGGGTAAGGGTAAGGGTAAGGGTAAGGGTAAGGGTAAGGGTAAGGGTAAGCTTAAGGGTAAAAGCAAGGGTAAGGGTAAGGGTAAGGGTAAGGGTAAGGGTAAGGGTAAGGGTAAGGGTAAGGGTAAGGGTAAGCTTAAGGGTAAAAGCAAGGGTAAGGGTAAGGGTAAGGGTAAGGGTAAGGGTAAAGGTAAGGGTAAGCCTAGGGGTAAAAGCAAGGGTAAGGGTAAGGGTAAGGGTAAGGGTAAGGGTTAGGGTAAGGGTAAGGGTAAGGGTAAGGGTAAGGGTAAGGGTAAGGGTAAGGGTAAGGGTAAGGGTAAGGGTAAGGGTAAGGGTAAGGGTAAGGGTAAGGGTAAGGGTAAGCTTAAGGGTAAAAGCAAGGGTAAGGGTAAGGGAAAGGGTAAGGGTAAGCCTAAGGGTAAAAGCAAGGGTAAGGGTAGGGGTAAGGGTAAGGGTAAGGGTAAGCTTAAGGGTAAAAGCAAGAGTAAGGGTAAGGGTAAGGGTAAGGGTAAGGGTAAGGGTAAGCTTAAGGGTAAAAGCAAGGGTAAGGGTAAAGGTAAGGGTAAGGGTAAGGGTAAGGGTAAGGGTAAGGGTAAGGGTAAGGGTAAGTGTAAGGGTAAGGGTAAAGGTAAGGGTAAGCCTAAGGGTAAAAGCAAGGGTAAGGGTAAGGGTAAGGGTAAGGGTAAGGGTAAGGTTAAAGGTAAGGGTAAGGGTAAGCTTAAGGGTAAAAGCAAGGGTAAGGGTAAGGGTAAGGGTAAGGGTAAGGGTAAGGGTAAGGGTAGGGGTAAGGGTAAGGGTAAGGGTAAGCTTAAGGGTAAGGGTAAGGGTAAGGGTAAGCTTAAGGGTAAAAGCAAGGGTAAGGGTAAGGGTAAGGGTAAGGGTAAGCTTAAGGGTAAAAGCAAGGGTAAGGGTAAGGGTAAGGGTAAGGGTAAGGGTAAGGGTAAGGGTAAGGGTAAGGGTAAGGGTAAGCTTAAGGGTAAGGGTAAGGGTAAGGGTAAGGGTAAGCTTAAGGGTAAAAGCAAGGGTAAGGGTAAGGGTAAGGGTAAGGGTAAGGGTAAGGGTAAGGGTAAGCTTAAGGGTAAGGGTAAGGGTAAGGGTAAGGGTAAGCTTAAGGGTAAAAGCAAGGGTAAGGGTAAGGGTGAGGGTAAGGGTAAGGGTAAGGGTAAGGGTAAGCTTAAGGGTAAGGGTAAGGGTAAGGGTAAGGGTAAGCTTAAGGGTAAAAGCAAGGGTAAGGGTAAAGGTAAGGGTAAGGGTTAGGGTAAGGGTAATGGTAAGGGTAAGGGTAAGGGTAAGAGTAAGGGTAAGGGAAAGCTTAAGGGTAAGGGTAAGGGTAAGGGTAAGGGTAGGGGTAAGCTTAAGGGTAAAAGCAAGGGTAAGGGTAAGGGTAAGGGTGAGGGTAAGGGTAAGCTTAAGGGTAAAAGCAAGGGTAAGGGTAAGGGTAAGGGTAAGGGTAAGGGTAAGGGTAAGGGTAAGGGTAAGGGTAAGGGTAAGCTTAAGGGTAAGGGTAAGGGTAAGGGTAAGGGTAAGCTTAAGGGTAAAAGCAAGGGTAAGGGTAAGGGTAAGGGTAAGGGTAAGGGTAAAGGTAAGGGTAAGCCTAAGGGTAAAAGCAAGGATAAGGGTAAGGGTAAGGGTAAGGGTAAGGGTAAGGGTAAGGGTAAGGGTAAGGGTAAGGGTAAGGGTAAGCTTAAGGGTAAAAGCAAGGGTAAGGGTAAGGGTAAGGGTAAGGGTAAGGGTAAGGGTAAGGGTAAGGGTAAGGGTAAGGGTAAGGGTAAGGGTAAGCTTAAGGGTAAAAGCAAGGGTAAGGGTAAGGGTAAGGGTAAGGGTAAGGGTAAGGGTAAGGGTAAGGGTGAGCTTAAGGGTAAAAGCAAGGGTAAGGGTAAGGGTAAGGGTAAGGGTAAGGGTTAGGGTAAGGGTAAAGGTAAGGGTAAGCCTAAGGGTAAAAGCAAGGGTAAGGGTAAGGGTAAGGGTAAGGGTAAGGGTAAGGGTAAGGGTAAGCGTAAGGGTAAGGGTAAGGGTAAGAGTAAGGGTAAGGGTAAGGGTAAGCTTAAGGGTAAAAGCAAGGGTAAGGGTAAGGGTAAGGGTAAGGGTAAGCCTAAGGGTAAAAGCAAGGGTAAGGGTAAGGGTAAGGGTAAGGGTAAGGGTAAGGGTAAGCTTAAGGGTAAAAGCAAGGGTAAGGGTAAGGGTAAGGGTAAGGGTAAGCTTAAGGGTAAAAGCAAGGGTAAGGGTAAGGGTAAGGGTAAGGGTAAGGGTAAGGGTAAGGGTAAGGGTAAAGGTAAGGGTAAGCCTAAGGGTAAAAGCAAGGGTAAGGGTAAGGGTAAGGGTAAGGGTAAGGGTAAGGATAAGCTTAAGGGTAAAAGCAAGGGTAAGGGTAAGGGTAAGGGTAAGGGTAAGGGTAAGGGTAAGGGTAAGGGTAAGGGTAAGGGTAAGGGTAAGGGTAAGCTTAAGGGTAAAAGCAAGGGTAAGGGTAAGTGTAAGGGTAAGGGTAAGGGTAAGGGTAAGGGTAAAGGTAAGGGTAAGGCTAAGGGTAAGGGTAAGGGTAAGGGTAAGGGTAAGCTTAAGGGTAAAAGCAAGGGTAAGGGTTAGGGTAAGGGTAAGGGTAAGGGTAAGGGTAAGGGTAAGGGTAAGCTTAAGGGTAAAAGCAAGGGTAAGGGTAAGGGTAAGGGTAAGGGTAAGGGTAAGGGTAAGGGTAAGGGTAAGGGTAAGGGTAAGGGTAAACTTAAGGGTAAAAGCAAGGGTAAGGGTAAGGGTAAGGGTAAGGGTAAGGGTAAGGGTAAGCTTAAGGGTAAAAGCAAGGGTAAGGGTAAGGGTAAGGCTAAGTGTAAGGGTTAGGGTAAGGGTAAAGGTAAGGGTAAGCCTAAGGGTAAAAACAAGGGTAAGGGTAAGGGTAAGGGTAAGGGTAAGGGTAAGGGTAAGGGTAAGGGTAAGAGTAAGGGTAAGGGTAAGGGTAAGCTTAAGGGTAAAAGCAAGGGTAAGGGTAAGGGTAAGGGTAAGGGTAAGCCTAAGGGTAAAAGCAAGGGTAAGGGTAAGGGTAAGGGTAAGGGTAAGCTTAAGGGTAAAAGCAAGGGTAAGGGTAAGGGTAAGGGTAAGGGTAAGGGTAAGGGTAAGCTTAAGGGTAAAAGCAAGGGTAAGGGTAAGGGTAAGGGTAAGGGTAAGGGTAAGGGTAAGGGTAAGGGTAAGGGTAAGGGTAAGGGTAAGGGTAAGGGTAAGGGTAAGGGTAAGGGTAAGGGTAAGGGTAAAGGTAAGGGTAAGCCTAAGGGTAAAAGCAAGGGTAAGGGTAAGGGTAAGGGTAAGGGTAAGGGTAAGCTTAAGGGTAAAAGCAAGGGTAAGGGTAAGGGTAAGGGTAAGGGTAAGGGTAAGGGTAAGGGTAAGGGTAAGGGTAAGGGTAAGCTTAAGGGTAAAAGCAAGGGTAAGGGTAAGGGTAAGGGTAAGGGTAAGGGTAAGGGTAAGGGTAAGCTAAAGGGTAAAAGCAAGGGTAAGGGTTAGGGTAAGGGTAAGGGTAAGGGTAAGGGTAAGGGTAAGCTTAAGGGTAAAAGCAAGGGTAAGGGTAAGGGTAAGGGTAAGGGTAAGGGTAAGGGTAAGGGTGAGGGTAAGGGTAAGGGTAAGGGTAAGGGTAAAGGTAAGGGTAAGCCTAAGGGTAAAAGCAAGGGTAAGGGTAAGGGTAAGGGTAAGGGTAAGGGTAAGGGTAAGGGTAAGGGTAAGGGTAAGGGTAAGGGTAAGGGTGAGGGTAAGGGTAAGGGTAAGGGTAAGGGTAAGGGTAAGCTTAAGGGTAAAAGCAAGGGTAAGGGTAAGGGTAAGGGTAAGGGTAAGGGTAAGGGTAAGGGTAAGGGTAAGGCTAAAGGTAAGGGTAAGCCTAAGGGTAAAAGCAAGGGTAAGGGTAAGGGTAAGGGTAAGGGTAAGGGTAAGGGTAAGGGTAAGGGTAAGGGTAAGGGTAAGGGTAAGGGTAAAGGTAAGGGTAAGGGTAAGCTTAAGGGTAAAAGCAAGGGTAAGGGTAAGGGTAAGGGTAAGGGTAAGAGTAAGGGTAAGGGTAAGGGTAAGCTTAAGGGTAAAAGCAAGGGTAAGGGTAAGGGTAAGGGTAAGGGTAAGGGTAAGGGTAAGGGTAAGGGTAAGGGTAAGGGTAAGGGTAAGGGTAAGGGTAAGGGTAAGGGTAAGGGTAAGCTTAAGGGTAAAAGCAAGGGTAAGGGTAAGGGTAAGGGTAAGGGTAAGGGTAAGGGTAAGGGTAAGGGTAAGGGTAAGCTTAAGGGTTAAAGCAAGGGTAAGGGTAAGGGTAAGGGTAAGGGTAAGGGTAAGGGTAATGGTAAGGGTAAAGGTAAGGGTAAGCCTAAGGGCAAAAGCAAGGGTAAGGGTAAGGGTAAGGGTAAGGGTAAGGGTAAGGGTAAGGGTAAGGGTAAGGTTAAGGGTAAGGGTTAGGGTAAGGGTAAGGGTAAGGGTAAGGGTAAGCTTAAGGGTAAAAGCAAGGGTAAGGGTAAGGGTAAGGGTAAGGGTAAGGGTAAGGGTAAGAGTAAGCTTAAGGGTAAGGGTAAGGGTAAGGGTAAGGGTAAGCTTAAGGGTAAAAGCAAGGGTAAGGGTAAGGGTAAGGGTAAGGGTAAGCTTAAGGGTAAAAGCAAGGGTAAGGGTAAGGGTAAGGGTAAGGGTAAGGGTAAGCTTAAGGGTAAGAGTTAGGGTAAGGATAAGGGTAAGCTTAAGGGTAAAAGCAAGGGTAAGGGTCAGGGTAAGGGTAAGTGTAAGTGTAAGGGTAAGGGTAAGGGTAAGGGTGAGCTTAAGGGTAAAAGCAAGGGTAAGGGTAAGGTTAAGGGTAAGGGTAAGGGTAAGGGTAAGGGTAAGGGTTAGCTTAAGGGTAAAAGAAAGGGTAAGGGTTAGGGTAAGGGTAAGGGTAAGGGTAAGGGTAAGGGTAAGGGTAAGGGTAAGGGTAAAGGTAAGGGTAAGCCTAAGGGTAAAAGCAAGGGTAAGGGTAAGGGTAAGGGTAAGGGTAAGAGTAAGGGTAAGGGTAAGGGTAAGGGTAAGCTTAAGGGTAAAAGCAAGGGTAAGGGTAAGGGTAAGGGTAAGGGTAAGCCTAAGGGTAAAAGCAAGGGTAAGGGTAAGGGTAAGGGTAAGGGTAAGGGTAAGCTTAAGGGTAAAAGCAAGGGTAAGGGTAAGGGTAAGGGTAAGGGTAAGGGTAAGGGTAAGGGTAAGGGTAAGCTTAAGAGTAAAAGCAAGGGTGAGGGTAAGGGTAAGGGTAAGGGTAAGGGTAAGGGTAAGGGTAAGGGTAAGGGTAAGGGTAAGGGTAAGGGTAAGGGTAAGCTTAAGGGTAAAAGCAAGGGTAAGGGTAAGGGTAAGGGTAAGGGTAAGGGTAAGGGTAAGGGTAAGGGTAAGGGTAAGGGTAAGCTTAAGGGTAAAAGCAAGGGTAAGGGTAAGGGTAAGGGTAAGGGTAAGGGTAAAGATAAGGGTAAGTCTAAGGGTAAAAGCAAGGGTAAGGGTAAGGGTAAGGGTGAGGGTAAGGGTTAGGGTAAGGGTAAGGGTAAGGGTAAGGGTAAGGGTAAGGGTAAGGGTAAGGGTAAGGGTAAGGGTAAGGGTAAGGGTAAGGGTAAGGGTAAGGGTAAGGGTAAGCTTAAGGGTAAAAGCAAGGGTAAGGGTAAGGGAAAGGGTAAGGGTAAGCCTAAGGGTAAAAGCAAGGGTAAGGGTAGGGGTAAGGGTAAGGGTAAGGGTAAGCTTAAGGGTAAAAGCAAGAGTAAGGGTAAGGGTAAGGGTAAGGGTAAGGGTAAGGGTAAGGGTAAGCTTAAGGGTAAAAGCAAGGGTAAGGGTAAAGGTAAGGGTAAGGGTAAGGGTAAGGGTAAGGGTAAGGGTAAGGGTAAGGGTAAGGGTAAGGGTAAGGGTAAGGGTAAGGGTAAGGGTAAAGGTAAGGGTAAGCCTAAGGGTAAAAGCAAGGGTAAGGGTAAGGGTAAGGGTAAGGGTAAGGGTAAGGGTAAGGTTAAGGGTAAGGGTAAGGGTAAGCTTAAGGGTAAAAGCAAGGGTAAGGGTAAGGGTAAGGGTAAGGGTAAGGGTAAGGGTAAGGGTAAGGGTAAGGGTAGGGGTAAGGGTAAGGGTAAGGGTAAGCTTAAGGGTAAGGGTAAGGGTAAGGGTAAGCTTAAGGGTAAAAGCAAGGGTAAGGGTAAGGGTAAGGGTAAGGGTAAGCTTAAGGGTAAAAGCAAGGGTAAGGGTAAGGGTAAGGGTAAGGGTAAGGGTAAGGGTAAGGGTAAGGGTAAGGGTAAGGGTAAGGGTAAGCTTAAGGGTAAGGGTAAGGGTAAGGGTAAGCTTAAGGGTAAAAGCAAGGGTAAGGGTAAGGGTAAGGGTAAGCTTAAGGGCAAGGGTAAGGGTAAGGGTAAGGGTAAGGGTAAGCTTAAGGGTAAAAGCAAGGGTAAGGGTAAGGGTGAGGGTAAGGGTAAGGGTAAGGGTAAGGGTAAGCTTAAGGGTAAGGGTAAGGGTAAGGGTAAGGGTAAGCTTAAGGGTAAAAGCAAGGGTAAGGGTAAAGGTAAGGGTAAGGGTTAGGGTAAGGGTAAGGGTAAGGGTAAGGGTAAGGGTAAGGGTAAGAGTAAGGGTAAGGGAAAGCTTAAGGGTAAGGGTAAGGGTAAGGGTAAGGGTAAGCTTAAGGGTAAAAGCAAGGGTAAGGGTAAGGGTAAGGGTGAGGGTAAGGGTAAGCTTAAGGGTAAAAGCAAGGGTAAGGGTAAGGGTAAGGGTAAGGGTAAGGGTAAGGGTAAGGGTAAGGGTAAGGGTAAGCTTAAGGGTAAGGGTAAGGGTAAGGGTAAGGGTAAGCTTAAGGGTAAAAGCAAGGGTAAGGGTAAGGGTAAGGGTAAGGGTAAGGGTAAAAGTAAGGGTAAGCCTAAGGGTAAAAGCAAGGATAAGGGTAAGGGTAAGGGTAAGGGTAAGGGTAAGGGTAAGGGTAAGGGTAAGGGTAAGGGTAAGGGTAAGGGTAAGGGTAAGGGTAAGGGTAAGCTTAAGGGTAAAAGCAAGGGTAAGGGTAAGGGTAAGGGTAAGGGTAAGGGTGAGGGTAAGGGTAAGGGTAAGGGTAAGCTTAAGGGTAAAAGCAAGGGTAAGGGTAAGGGTAAGGGTAAGGGTAAGGGTAAGGGTAAGGGTAAGGGTAAGGGTGAGCTTAAGGGTAAAAGCAAGGGTAAGGGTAAGGGTAAGGGTAAGGGTAAGGGTTAGGGTAAGGGTAAAGGTAAGGGTGAGCCTAAGGGTAAAAGCAAGGGTAAGGGTAAGGGTAAGGGTAAGGGTAAGGGTAAGGGTAAGGGTAAGGGTAAGGGTAAGGGTAAGGGTAAGGGTAAGAGTAAGGGTAAGGGTAAGGGTAAGCTTAAGGGTAGAAGCAAGGGTAAGGGTAAGGGTAAGGGTAAGGGTAAGCCTAAGGGTAAAAGCAAGGGTAAGGGTAAGGGTAAGGGTAAGGGTAAGGGTAAGCTTAAGGGTAAAAGCAAGGGTAAGGGTAAGGGTAAGGGTAAGGGTAAGGGTAAGGGTAAGCTTAAGGGTAAAAGCAAGGGTAAGGGTAAGGGTAAGGGTAAGGGTAAGGGTAAGGGTAAGGGTAAAGGTAAGGGTAAGCCTGAGGGTAAAAGCAAGGGTAAGGGTAAGGGTAAGGGTAAGGGTAAGGGTAAGCTTAAGGGTAAAAGCAAGGGTAAGGGTAAGGGTAAGGGTAAGGGTAAGGGTAAGGGTAAGGGTAAGGGTAAGGGTAAGCTTAAGGGTAAAAGCAAGGGTAAGGGTAAGTGTAAGGGTAAGGGTAAGGGTAAGGGTAAGGGTAAGGGTAAGGGTAAGGGTAAGGGTAAAGGTAAGGGTAAGGCTAAGGGTAAGGGTAAGGGTAAGGGTAAGGGTAAGCTTAAGGGTAAAAGCAAGGGTAAGCGTTAGGGTAAGGGTAAGGGTAAGGGTAAGGGTAAGGGTAAGCTTAAGGGTAAAAGCAAGGGTAAGGGTAAGGGTAAGGGTAAGGGTAAGGGTAAGGGTAAGGGTAAGGGTAAGGGTAAGGGTAAGGGTAAACTTAAGGGTAAAAGCAAGGGTAAGGGTAAGGGTAAGGGTAAGGGTAAGGGTAAGGGTAAGCTTAAGGGTAAAAGCAAGGGTAAGGGTAAGGGTAAGGGTAAGTGTAAGGGTTAGGGTAAGGGTAAAGGTAAGGGTAAGCCTAAGGGTAAAAACAAGGGTAAGGGTAAGGGTAAGGGTAAGGGTAAGGGTAAGGGTAAGGGTAAGGGTAAGAGTAAGGGTAAGGGTAAGGGTAAGCTTAAGGGTAAAAGCAAGGGTAAGGGTAAGGGTAAGGGTAAGGGTAAGCCTAAGGGTAAAAGCAAGGGTAAGGGTAAGGGTAAGGGTAAGGGTAAGGGTAAGCTTAAGGGTAAAAGCAAGGGTAAGGGTAAGGGTAAGGGTAAGGGTAAGGGTAAGGGTAAGCTTAAGGGTAAAAGCAAGGGTAAGGGTAAGGGTAAGGGTAAGGGTAAGGGTAAGGGTAAGGGTAAGGGTAAGGGTAAGGGTAAGGGTAAGGGTAAGGGTAAGGGTAAGGGTAAGGGTAAGGGTAAGGGTAAGGGTAAGGGTAAGGGTAAGGGTAAGGGTAAGGGTAAAGGTAAGGGTAAGCCTAAGGGTAAAAGCAAGGGTAAGGGTAAGGGTAAGGGTAAGGGTAAGCTTAAGGGTAAAAGCAAGGGTAAGGGTAAGGGTAAGGGTAAGGGTAAGGGTAAGGGTAAGGGTAAGGGTAAGGGTAAGGGTAAGCTTAAGGGTAAAAGCAAGGGTAAGGGTAAGGGTAAGGGTAAGGGTAAGGGTAAGGGTAAGGGTAAGCTAAAGGGTAAAAGCAAGGGTAAGGGTTAGGGTAAGGGTAAGGGTAAGGGTAAGGGTAAGGGTAAGCTTAAGGGTAAAAGCAAGGGTAAGGGTAAGGGTAAGGGTAAGGGTAAGGGTAAGGGTGAGGGTAAGGGTAAGGGTAAGGGTAAGGCTAAAGGTAAGGGTAAGCCTAAGGGTAAAAGCAAGGGTAAGGGTAAGGGTAAGGGTAAGGGTAAGGGTAAGGGTAAGGGTAAGGGTAAGGGTAAGGGTAAGGGTAAGGGTAAGGGTAAGGGTAAGGGTAAGGGTAAGGGTAAGGGTGAGGGTAAGGGTAAGGGTAAGGGTAAGGGTAAGGGTAAGCTTAAGGGTAAAAGCAAGTGTAAGGGTAAGGGTAAGGGTAAGGGTAAGGGTAAGGGTAAGGGTAAGCTTAAGGGTAAAAGCAAGGGTAAGGGTAAGGGTAAGGGTGAGGGTAAGGGTAAGGGTAAGGGTAAGGGTAAAGGTAAGGGTAAGCCTAAGGGTAAAAGCAAGGGTAAGGGTAAGGGTAAGGGTAAGGGTAAGGGTAAGGGTAAGGGTAAGGGTAAGGGTAAGGGTAAGGGTAAGGGTAAGTGTAAGGGTAAGCTTAAGGGTAAAAGCAAGGGTAAGGGTAAGGGTAAGGGTAAGCTTAAGGGTAAAAGCAAGGGTAAGGGTAAGGGTAAGGGTAAGGGTAAGGGTAAGGGTAAGGGTAAGGGTAAGGGTAAGGGTAAACTTAAGGGTAAAAGCAAGGGTAAGGGTAAGGGTAAGGGTAAGGGTAAGGGTAAGGGTAAGCTTAAGGGTAAAAGCAAGGGTAAGGGTAAGGGTAAGGGTAAGTGTAAGGGTTAGGGTAAGGGTAAAGGTAAGGGTAAGCCTAAGGGTAAAAACAAGGGTAAGGGTAAGGGTAAGGGTAAGGGTAAGGGTAAGGGTAAGGGTAAGGGTAAGAGTAAGGGTAAGGGTAAGGGTAAGCTTAAGGGTAAAAGCAAGGGTAAGGGTAAGGGTAAGGGTAAGGGTAAGCCTAAGGGTAAAAGCAAGGGTAAGGGTAAGGGTAAGGGTAAGGGTAAGGGTGAGCTTAAGGGTAAAAGCAAGGGTAAGGGTAAGGGTAAGGTTAAGGGTAAGGGTAAGGGTAAGCTTAAGGGTAAAAGCAAGGGTAAGGGTAAGGGTAAGGGTAAGGGTAAGGGTAAGGGTAAGGGTAAGGGTAAGGGTAAGGGTAAGGGTAAGGGTAAGGGTAAGGGTAAGGGTAAGGGTAAGGGTAAGGGTAAGGGTAAGGGTAAGGGTAAGGGTAAGGGTAAGGGTAAGGGTAAGGGTAAAGGTAAGGGTAAGCCTAAGGGTAAAAGCAAGGGTAAGGGTAAGGGTAAGGGTAAGGGTAAGGGTAAGCTTAAGGGTAAAAGCAAGGGTAAGGGTAAGGGTAAGGGTAAGGGTAAGGGTAAGTGTAAGGGTAAGGGTAAGGGTAAGCTTAAGGGTAAAAGCAAGGGTAAGGGTAAGGGTAAGGGTAAGGGTAAGGGTAAGGGTAAGGGTAAGCTAATGGGTAAAAGCAAGGGTAAGGGTTAGGGTAAGGGTAAGGGTAAGGGTAAGGGTAAGGGTAAGCTTAAGGGTAAAAGCAAGGGTAAGGGTAAGGGTAAGGGTAAGGGTAAGGGTAAGGGTGAGGGTAAGGGTAAGGGTAAGGGTAAGGGTAAAGGTAAGGGTAAGCCTAAGGGTAAAAGCAAGGGTAAGGGTAAGGGTAAGGGTAAGGGTAAGGGTAAGGGTAAGGGTAAGGGTAAGGGTAAGGGTAAGGGTAAGGGTAAGGGTAAGGGTAAGGGTGAGGGTAAGGGTAAGGGTAAGGGTAAGGGTAAGGGTAAGCTTAAGGGTAAAAGCAAGGGTAAGGGTAAGGGTAAGGGTAAGGGTAAGGGTTAGGGTAAGGGTAAGGGTAAGCTTAAGGGTAAAAGCAAGGGTAAGGGTAAGGGTAAGGGTGAGGGTAAGGGTAAGGGTAAGGGTAAGGGTAAAGGTAAGGGTAAGCCTAAGGGTAAAAGCAATGGTAAGGGTAAGGGTAAGGGTAAGGGTAAGGGTAAGGGTAAGGGTAAGGGTAAGGGTAAGGGTAAGGGTAAGTGTAAGGGTAAGCTTAAGGGTAAAAGCAAGGGTAAGGGTAAGGGTAAGGGTAAGGGTAAGCCTAAGGGTAAAAGCAAGGGTAAGGGAAAGGGTAAGGGTAAGGGTAAGCTTAAGGGTAAAAGCAAGGGTAAGGGTAAGGGTAAGGGTAAGGGTAAGGGTAAGGGTAAGGGTAAGGGTAAGGGTAAGGGTAAGGGTAAGGGTAAGGGTAAGGGAAAGGGTAAGGGTAAGCTTAAGGGTAAAAGCAAGGGTAAGGGTAAGGGTAAGGGTAAGGGTAAGGGTAAGGGTAAAGGTAAGGGTAAGCCTTAGGGTAAAAGCAAGGGTAAGGGTAAGGGTAAGGGTAAGGGTAAGGGTAAGGGTAAGGGTAAGGGTAAGGGTAAGAGTAAGGGTAAGGGTAAGGGTAAGGGTAAGGGTAAGGGTAAGGGTAAGCTTAAGGGTAAAAGCAAGGGTAAGGGTAAGGGTAAGGGTAAGGGTAAGGGTAAGGGTAAGGGTAAGGGTAAGGGTAAGGGTAAGGGTAAGGGTAAGGGTAAGCTTAAGGGTAAAAGCAAGGGTAAGGGTAAGGGTAAGGGTAAGGGTAAGGGTAAGGGTAAGGGTAAGGGTAAGGGTAAGCGTAAGGGTAAAAGCAAGGGTAAGGGTAAGGGTAAGGGTAAGGGTAAGCTTAAGGGTAAAAGCAAGGGTAAGGGTAAGGGTAAGGGTAAGGGTAAGGGTAAGGGTAAGGGTAAGGGTAAAGGTAAGGGTAAGCCTAAGGGTAAAAGCAAGGGTAAAGGTAAGGGTAAGGGTAAGGGTAAGGGTAAGGGTAAGGGTAAGGGTAAGGGTAAGGGTAAGGGTAAGCTTAAGGGTAAAAGCAAGGGTGAGGGTAAGGGTAAGGGTAAGGGTAAGCTTAAGGGTAAAAGCAAGGGTAAGGGTAAGGGTAAGGGTAAGGGTAAGGGTAAGGGTAAGGGTAAGCTTAAGGTTAAGGGTAAGGGTAAGGGTAAGGGTAAGCTTAAGGGTAAAAGCAAGGGTAAGGGTAAGAGTAAGGATAAGGGTAAGGGTTAGGGTAAGGGTAAGGGTAAGGGTGAGCTTAAGGGTAAAAGCAAGGGTAAGGGTAAGGGTAAGGGTAAGGGTAAGGGTAAGGGTAAGCTTAAGGGTAAAAGCAAGGGTAAGGGTAAGGGTAAGGGTAAGGGTAAGGGTAAGGGTAAGGGTAAGGGTAAGGGTAAGGGTAAGGGTAAGGGTAAGGGTAAGGGTAAAGGTAAGGGTAAGCCTAAGGGTAAAAGCAAGGGTAAGGGTAAGGGTAAGGGTAAGGGTAAGAGTAAGGGTAAGGGTAAGGGTAAGGGTAAGCTTAAGGGTAAAAGCAAGGGTAAGGGTAAGGGTAAGGGTAAGGGTAAGGGTAAGCCTAAGGGTAAAAGCAAGGGTAAGGGTAAGGGTAAGGGTAAGGGTAAGGGTAAGGGTAAGCTTAAGGGTAAAAGCAAGGGTAAGGGTAAGGGTAAGGGTAAGGGTAAGGGTAAGGGTAAGGGTAAGGGTAAGCTTAAGGGTAAAAGCAAGGGTGAGGGTAAGGGTAAGGGTAAGGGTAAGGGTAAGGGTAAGGGTAAGGGTAAGGGTAAGCTTAAGGGTAAAAGCAAGGGTAAGGGTAAGGGTAAGGGTAAGGGTAAGGGTAAGGGTAAGGGTAAGGGTAAGGGTAAGGGTAAGCTTAAGGGTAAAAGCAAGGGTAAGGGTAAGGGTAAGGGTAAGGGTAAGGGTAAGGGTAAGGGTAAGGGTAAGGGTAAGGGTAAGGGTAAGGGTAAGGGTAAGGGTAAGGGTAAGGGTAAGGGTAAGGGTAAGGGTAAGGGTAAGGGTAAGGGTAAGGGTAAGGGTAAGGGTAAGGGTAAGGGTAAGGGTAAGCCTAAGGGTAAAAGCAAGGGTAAGGGTAAGGGTAAGGGTAAGGGTAAGGGTAAGGGTAAGGGTAAGGGTAAGGGTAAGGGTAAGGGTAAGGGTAAGGGTAAGGGTAAGCCTAAGGGTGAAAGCAAGGGTAAGGGTAAGGGTAAGGTTAAGGGTAAGGGTAAGCTTAAGGGTAAAAGCAAGGGTAAGGGTAAGGGTAAGGGTAAGGGTAAGGGTAAGGGTAAGGGTAAGCTTAAGGGTAAAAGCAAGGGTAAGGGTAAGGGTAAGGGTAAGGGTAAGGGTAAGGGTAAGGGTAAAGGTAAGGGTAAGCCTAAGGGTAAAAGCAAGGGTAAGGGTAAGGGTAAGGGTAAGGGTAAGCTTAAGTGTAAGGGTAAGGGTAAGGGTAAGGGTAAGCTTAAGGGTAAAAGCAAGGGTAAGGGTAAGTGTAAGGGTAAGGGTAAGCTTAAGGGTAAAAGCAAGGGTAAGGGTAAGGGTAAGGGTAAGGGTAAGGGTAAGGGTAAGGGTAAGGGTAAGCTTAAGGGTAAGGGTAAGGGTAAGGGTAAGGGTAAGCTTAAGGGTAAAAGCAAGGGTAAGGGTAAGGGTAAGGGTAAGGGTAAGGGTAAGCTTAAGGGTAAGGGTAAGGGTAAGGGTAAGCTTAAGGGTAAAAGCAAGGGTAAGGTTAAGGGTAAGGGTAAGGGTAAGGGTAAGGGTAAGGGTAAGCTTAAAGGTAAGGGTAAGGGTAAGGGTAAGGGTAAGCTTAAGGGTAAAAGCAAGGGTAAGGGTAAGGGTAAGGGTAAGGGTAAGGGTAAGGGTAAGGGTAAGGGTAAGGGTAAGGGTAAGGGTAAGGGTAAGGGTAAGGGTAAGGGTAAGGGTAAGCTTAAGGGTAAGGGTAAGGGTAAGGGTAAGCTTAAGGGTAAAAGTAAGGGTAAGGGTAAGGGTAAGGGTAAGGGTAAGGGTAAGCTTAAGGGTAAAAGCAAGGGTAAGGGTAAGGGTAAGGGTAAGGGTAAGGGTAAGGGTAAGGGTAAGGGTAAGGGTAAGGGTAAGCTTAAGGGTAAGGGTAAGGGTAAGGGTAAGCTTAAGGGTAAAAGCAAGGGTAAGGGTAAGGGTAAGGGTAAGGGTAAGGGTAAAGGTAAGGGTAAGCCTAAGGGTAAAAGCAAGGGTAAGGTAAGGGTAAGGGTAAGGGTAAGGGTAAGGGTAAGGGTAAGGGTAAGGGTAAGGGTAAGGGTAAGGGTAAGGGTAAGGGTAAGGGTAAGGGTAAGGGTAAGGGTAAGGGTAAGGGTAAGGGTAAGGGTAAGGGTAAGGGTAAGGGTAAGGGTAAGCTTAAGGGTAAAAGCAAGGGTAAGGGTAAGGGTGAGGGTGAGGGTAAGGGTAAGGGTAAGGGTAAGGGTAAGGGTAAGGGTATGGGTAAGCTTAAGGGTAAAAGCAAGGGTAAGGGTAAGGGTAAGGGTAAGGGTAAGGGTAAGGGTAAGGGTAAGGGTAAGGGTAAGCTTAGGGGTAAAAGCAAGGGTAAGGGTAAGGGTAAGGGTAAGGGTAAGGGTTAGGGTAAGGGTGAAGGTAAGGGTAAGCCTAAGGGTAAAAGCAAGGGTAAGGGTAAGGGTAAGGGTAAGGGTAAGGGTAAGGGTAAGGGTAAGGGTAAGAGTAAGGGTAAGGGTAAGGGTAAGCTTAAGGGTAAAAGCAAGGGTAAGGGTAAGGGTAAGGGTAAGGGTAAGCCTAAGGGTAAAAGCAAGGGTAAGGGTAAGGTTAAGGGTAAGGGTAAGGGTAAGCTTAAGGGTAAAAGCAAGGGTAAGGGTAAGGTTAAGGGTAAGGGTAAGGGTAAGCTTAAGGGTAAAAGCAAGGGTAAGGGTAAGGGTGAGGGTAAGGGTAAGGGTAAGGGTAAGGGTAAGGGTAAAGGTAAGGGTAAGCCTAAGAGTAAAAGCAAGGGTAAGGGTAAGGGTAAGGGTAAGGGTAAGGGTAAGGGTAAGGGTAAGGGTAAGGGTAAGGGTAAGCTTAAGGGTAAAAGCAAGGGTAATGATAAGGGTAAGGGTAAGGGTAAGGGTAAGGGTAAGGGTAAGGGTAAGGGTAAGGGTAAGCTTAAGGGTAAAAGCAAGGGTAAGGGTAAGGGTAAGGGTAAGGGTAAGGGTAAGGGTAAGGGTAAGGGTAAGGGTAAGGGTAAGGGTAAGGGTAAGGGTAAGGGTAAGGGTAAGGGTAAGGGTAAGGGTAAGCTTAAGGGTAAAAGCAAGGGTAAGGGTTAGGGTAAGGGTAAGGGTAAGGGTAAGGGTAAGCTTTAGGGTAAAAGCAAGGGTAAGGGTAAGGGTAAGGGTAAGGGTAAGGGTAAGGGTAAGGGTAAGGGTAAAGGTAAGGGTAAGCCTAAGGGTAAAAGCAAGGGTAAGGGTAAGGGTAAGGGTAAGGGTAAGGGTAAGGGTAAGGGTAAGGGTAAGGGTAAGGGTAAGGGTAAGGGTAAGGGTAAGGGTAAGGGTAAGGGTAAGGGTAAGGGTAAGGGTAAGCTTAAGGGTATAAGCAAGGGTAAGGGTAAGGGTAAGGGTGAGGGTAAGGGTAAGGGTAAGGGTAAGGGTAAGGGTAAGGGTAAGGGTAAGGGTAAGGGTAAGCTTAAGGGTAAAAGCAAGGGTAAGGGTAAGGGTAAGGGTAAGGGTAAGGGTAAGGGTAAGGGTAAGGGTAAGGGTAAGGGTAAGGGTAAGGGTAAGCATAAGGGTAAAAGCAAGGGTAAGGGTAAGGGTAAGGGTAAGGGTAAGGGTTAGGGTAAGGGTAAAGGTAAGGGTAAGCCTAAGGGTAAAAGCAAGGGTAAGGGTAAGGGTAAGGGTAAGGGTAAGGGTAAGGGTAAGGGTAAGGGTAAGGGTAAGAGTAAGGGTAAGGGTAAGGGTAAGCTTAAGGGTAAAAGCAAGGGTAAGGGTAAGGGTAAGGGTAAGGGTAAGCCTAAGGGTAAAAGCAAGGGTAAGGGTAAGGTTAAGGGTAAGGGTAAGGGTAAGCTTAAGGGTAAAAGCAAGGGTAAGGGTAAGGGTAAGGGTAAGGGTAAGGGTAAGCTTAAGGGTAAAAGCAAGGGTAAGGGTAAGGGTGAGGGTAAGGGTAAGGGTAAGGGTAAGGGTAAGGGTAAGGGTAAAGGTAAGGGTAAGCCTAAGAGTAAAAGCAAGGGTAAGGGTAAGGGTAAGGGTAAGGGTAAGGGTAAGGGTAAGGGTAAGGGTAAGGTTAAGGGTAAGCTTAAGGGTAAAAGCAAGGGTAATGATAAGGGTAAGGGTAAGGGTAAGGGTAAGGGTAAGGGTAAGCTTAAGGGTAAAAGCAAGGGTAAGGGTAAGGGTAAGGGTAAGGGTAAGGGTAAGGGTAAGGGTAAGGGTAAGGGTAAGGGTAAGGGTAAGGGTAAGGGTAAGCTTAAGGGTAAAAGCAAGGGTAAGGGTTAGGGTAAGGGTAAGGGTAAGGGTAAGGGTAAGCTTTAGGGTAAAAGCAAGGGTAAGGGTAAGGGTAAGGGTAAGGGTAAGGGTAAGGGTAAGGGTAAAGGTAAGGGTAAGCCTAAGGGTAAAAGCAAGGGTAAGGGTAAGGGTAAGGGTAAGGGTAAGGGTAAGGGTAAGGGTAAGGGTAAGGGTAAGGGTAAGGGTAAGGGTAAGGGTAAGGGTAAGCTTAAGGGTATAAGCAAGGGTAAGGGTAAGGGTGAGGGTGAGGGTAAGGGTAAGGGTAAGGGGAAGGGTAAGCTTAAGGGTAAAAGCAAGGGTAAGGGTAAGGGTAAGGGTAAGGGTAAGGGTAAGGGTAAGGGTAAGCTTAGGGGTAAAAGCAAGGGTAAGGGTAAGGGTAAGGGTAAGGGTAAGGGTAAGGGTAAGGGTAAGGGTAAGGGTAAGGGTAAAGGTAAGGTTAAGCCTAAGGGTAAAAGCAAGGGTAAGGGTAAGGGTAAGGGTAAGGGTAAGGGTAAGGGTAAGGGTAAGGGTAAGGGTAAGGGTAAGGGTAAGGGTAAGGGTAAGGGTAAGGGTAAGCTTAAGGGTAAAAGCAAGGGTAAGGGTAAGGGTAAGGGTAAGGGTAAGCCTAAGGGTAAAAGCAAGGGTAAGGGTAAGGGTAAGGGTAAGGGTAAGCTTAAGGGTAAAAGCAAGGGTAAGGGTAAGGGTAAGGGTAAGGGTAAGGGTAAGGGTAAGGGTAAGCTTAAGGGTAAAAGCAAGGGTAAGGGTAAGGGTAAGGGTAAGGGTAAGGGTAAGGGTAAGGGTAAGGGTAAAGGTAAGGGTAAGCCTAAGGGTCAAAGCAAGGGTAAGGGTAAGGGTAAGGGTAAGGGTAAGGGTAGGGGTAAGGGTAAGGGTAAGGGTAAGCTTAAGGGTAAAAGCAAGGGTAAGGGTAAGGGTAAGGGTAAGGGTAAGGGTAAGGGTAAGGGTAAGGGTAAGGGTAAGGGTAAGGGTAAGGGTAAGGGTAAGCTTAAGGGTAAGGGTAAGGGTAAGGGTAAGGGTAAGGGTAAGCCTAAGGGTAAAAGCAAGGGTAAGTGTAAGGGTAGGGGAAAGGGTAAGGGTAAGCTTAAGGGTAAAAGCAAGGGTAAGGGTAAGGGTAAGGGTAAGGGTAAGGGTAAGGGTAAGCTTAAGGGTAAAAGCAAGGGTAAGGGTAAGGGTAAGGGTAAGGGTAAGGGTAAGGGTAAGGCTAAAGGTAAGGGTAAGCCTAAGGGTAAAAGCAAGGGTAAGGGTAAGGGTAAGGGTTAGGGTAAGCGTAAGGGTAAGGGTAAGGGTAAGGGTAAGGGTTAGGGTAAAGGTAAGGGTAAGGGTAAGCTTAAGGGTAAAAGCAAGGGTAAGGGTAAGGGTAAGGGTAAGGGTAAGGGTAAGAGTAAGGGTAAGGGTAAGGGTAAGCTTAAGGGTAAAAGCAAGGGTAAGGGTAAGGGTAAGGGTAAGGGTAATGGTAAGGGTAAGGGTAAGGGTAAGGGTAAGGGTAAGGGTAAGGGTAAGCTTAAGGGTAAAAGCAAGGGTAAGGGTAAGGGTAAGGGTAAGGGTAAGGGTAAGGGTAAGGGTAAGGGTAAGGGTAAGGGTAAGGGTAAAGGTAAGGTTAAGCCTAAGGGTAAAAGCAAGGGTAAGGGTAAGGGTAAGGGTAAGGGTAAGGGTAAGGGTAAGGGTAAGGGTAAGGGTAAGGGTAAGGGTAAGGGTAAGGGTAAGGGTAAGCTTAAGGGTAAAAGCAAGGGTAAGGGTAAGGGTAAGGGTAAGGGTAAGCCTAAGGGTAAAAGCAAGGGTAAGGGTAAGGGTAAGGGTAAGGGTAAGCTTAAGGGTAAAAGCAAGGGTAAGGGTAAGGGTAAGGGTAAGGGTAAGGGTAAGGGTAAGGGTAAAGGTAAGGTTAAGCCTAAGGGTAAAAGCAAGGGTAAGGGTAAGGGTAAGGGTAAGGGTAAGGGTAAGGGTAAGGGTAAGGGTAAGGGTAAGGGTAAGGGTAAGGGTAAGGGTAAGGGTAAGGGTAAGGGTAAGCTTAAGGGTAAAAGCAAGGGTAAGGGTAAGGGTAAGGGAAAGGGTAAGCCTAAGGGTAAAAGCAAGGGTAAGGGTAAGGGTAAGGGTAAGGGTAAGCTTAAGGGTAAAAGCAAGGGTAAGGGTAAGGGTAAGGGTAAGGGTAAGGGTAAGGGTAAGGGTAAGCTTAAGGGTAAAAGCAAGGGTAAGGGTAAGGGTAAGGGTAAGGGTAAGGGTAAGGGTAAGGGTAAGGGTAAAGGTAAGGGTAAGCCTAAGGGTCAAAGCAAGGGTAAGGGTAAGGGTAAGGGTAAGGGTAAGGGTAGGGGTAAGGGTAAGGGTAAGGGTAAGCTTAAGGGTAAAAGCAAGGGTAAGGGTAAGGGTAAGGGTAAGGGTAAGGGTAAGGGTAAGGGTAAGGGTAAGGGTAAGGGTAAGGGTAAGCTTAAGGGTAAGGGTAAGGGTAAGGGTAAGGGTAAGGGTAAGCCTAAGGGTAAAAGCAAGGGTAAGTGTAAGGGTAAGGGAAAGGGTAAGGGTAAGCTTAAGGGTAAAAGCAAGGGTAAGGGTAAGGGTAAGGGTAAGGGTAAGGGTAAGGGTAAGCTTAAGGGTAAAAGCAAGGGTAAGGGTAAGGGTAAGGGTAAGGGTAAGGGTAAGGGTAAGGCTAAAGGTAAGGGTAAGCCTAAGGGTAAAAGCAAGGGTAAGGGTAAGGGTAAGGGTAAGGGTAAGGGTAAGGGTAAGGGTAAGGGTAAGGGTAAGGGTAAGGGTAAGGGTAAGGGTTAGGGTAAAGGTAAGGGTAAGGGTAAGCTTAAGGGTAAAAGCAAGGGTAAGGGTAAGGGTAAGGGTAAGGGTAAGGGTAAGAGTAAGGGTAAGGGTAAGGGTAAGCTTAAGGGTAAAAGCAAGGGTAAGGGTAAGGGTAAGGGTAAGGGTAAGGGTAAGGGTAAGGGTAAGGGTAAGGGTAAGGGTAAGGGTAAGGGTAAGGGTAAGGGTAAGGGTAAGCTTAAGGGTAAAAGCAAGGGTAAGGGTAAGGGTAAGGGTAAGGGTAAGGGTAAGGGTAAGGGTAAGGGTAAGGGTAAGGGTAAGGGTAAGCTTAAGGGTAAAAGCAAGGGTAAGGGTAAGGGTAAGGGTAAGGGTAAGGGTAAGGGTAATGGTAAGGGTAAAGGTAAGGGTAAGCCTAAGGGTAAAAGCAAGGGTAAGGGTAAGGGTAAGGGTAAGGGTAAGGTTAAGGTTAAGGGTAAGGGTTAGGGTAAGGGTAAGGGTAAGGGTAAGAGTAAGCTTAAGGGTAAAAGCAAGGGTAAGGGTAAGGGTAAGGGTAAGGGTAAGGGTAAGGGTAAGGGTAAGCTTAAGGGTAAGGGTAAGGGTAAGGGTAAGGGTAAGCTTAAGGGTAAAAGCAAGGGTAAGGGTAAGGGTTAGGGTAAGGGTAAGGGTAAGCTTAAGGGTAAAAGAAAGGGTAAGGGTAAGGGTAAGGGTAAGGGTAAGGGTAAGCTTAAGGGTAAGGGTAAGGGTAAGGGTAAGGGTAAGGGTAAGGGTAAGCTTAAGGGTAAAAGCAAGGGTAAGGGTCAGGGTAAGGGTAAGTGTAAGGGTAAGGGTAAGGGTAAGTGTAAGGGTGAGCTTAAGGGTAAAAGCAAGGGTAAGGGTAAGGGTAAGGTTAAGGGTAAGGGTAAGGGTAAGGGTAAGGGTAAGGGTTAGCTTAAGGGCAAAAGCAAGGGTAAGGGTAAGGGTAAGGGTAAGGGTAAGGGTAAGGGTAAGGGTAAGGGTAAGGGTAAGGGTAAGGGTAAAGGTAAGGGTAAGCCTAAGGGTAAAAGCAAGGGTAAGGGTAAGGGTAAGGGTAAGAGTAAGGGTAAGGGTAAGGGTAAGGGTAAGCTTAAGGGTAAACGCAAGGGTAAGGGTAAAGGTAAGGGTAAGGGTAAGCCTAAGGGTAAAAGCAAGGGTAAGGGTAAGGGTAAGGGTAAGGGTAAGGGTGAGCTTAAGGGTAAAAGCAAGGGTAAGGGTAAGGGTAAGGGTAAGGGTAAGGGTAAGCTTAAGGGTAAAAGCAAGGGTGAGGGTAAGGGTAAGGGTAAGGGTAAGGGTAAGGGTAAGGGTAAGGGTAAGGGTAAGCTTAAGGGTAAAAGCAAGGGTAAGGGTAAGGGTAAGGGTAAGGGTAAGGGTAAGGGTAAGGGTAAGCTTAAGTGTGAAAGCAAGGGTAAGGGTAAGGGTAAGGGTAAGGGTAAGGGTAAGGGTAAAGGTAAGGGTAAGCCTAAGGGTAAAAGCAAGGGTGAGGGTAAGGGTAAGGGTAAGAGTAAGGGTTAGGGTAAGGGTAAGGGTAAGGGTAAGGGTAAGGGTAAGGGTAAGGGTAAGGGTAAGGGTAAGGGTAAGGGTAAGGGTAAGGGTAAGGGTAAGGGTAAGCTTAAGGGTAAAAGCAAGGGTAAGTGTAAGGGAAAGGGTAAGGGTAAGCCTAAGGGTAAAAGCAAGGGTAAGGGTAAGGGTAAGGGTAAGGGTAAGCTTAAGGGTAAAAGCAAGAGTAAGGGTAAGGGTAAGGGTAAGGGTAAGCTTAAGGGTAAAAGCAAGGGTGAGGGTAAAGGTAAGGGTAAGGGTAAGGGTAAGGGTAAGGGTAAGGGTAAGGGTAAGGGTAAGGGTAAGGGTAAGGGTAAGGGTAAAGGTAAGGGTAAGCCTAAGGGTAAAAGCAAGGGTAAGGGTAAGGGTAAGGGTAAGGGTAAGGGTAAGGGTAAGGTTAAGGGTAAGGGTAAGGGTAAGCTTAAGGGTAAAAGCAAGGGTAAGGGAAAGGGTAAGGGTAAGGGTAAGGGTAAGGGTAAGGGTAAGGGTAAGGGTAAGGGTAAGGGTAAGGGTAAGGATAAGCTTAAGGGTAAGGGTAAGGGTAAGGGTAAGGGTAAGCTTAAGGGTAAAAGCAAGGGTAAGGGTAAGGGTAAGGGTAAGCTTAAGGGTAAAAGCAAGGGTAAGGGTAAGGGTAAGGGTAAGGGTAAGGGTAAGGGTAAGGGTAAGGGTAAGGGTAAGGGTAAGGGTAAGGGTAAAGGTAAGGGTAAGGGTAAGGGTAAGGGTAAGGGTAAGGGTAAGCTTAAGGGTAAGGGTAAGGGTAAGGGTAAGGGTAAGCTTAAGGGTAAAAGCAAGGGTAAGGGTAAGGGTAAGGGTAAGGGTAAGTGTAAGGGTAAGCTTAAGGGTAAGGGTAAGGGTAAGGGTAAGGGTAAGCTCAAGGGTAAAAGCAAGGGTAAGGGTAAGGGTGAGGGTAAATGTAAGCTTAAGGGTAAGGGTAAGGGTAAGCTTAAGGGTAAGGGTAAGGGTAAGGGTAAGGGTAAGGGTAAACTTAAGGGTAAAAGCAAGGGTAAGGGTAAGGGTAAGGGTAAGGGTAAGGGTAAGGGTAAGGGTAAGGGTAAGGGTAAGGGTAAGGGTAAGGGTAAGGGTAAGGGTAAGGGTAAGGGTAAGGGTAAGGGTAAGGGTAAGGGTAAGGGAAAGCTTAAGGGTAAGGGTAAGGGTAAGGGTAAGCTTAAGGGTAAAAGCAAGGGTAAGGGTAAGGGTAAGGGTAAGGGTAAGGGTAAGCTTAAGGGTAAAAGCAAGGGTAAGGGTAAGGGTAAGGGTAAGGGTAAGGGTAAGGGTAAGGGTAAGGGTAAGGGTAAGGGTAAGGGTAAGCTTAAGGGTAAGGGTAAGGGTAATGGTAAGGGTAAGATTAAGGGTAAAAGCAAGGGTAAGGGTAAGGGTAAGGGTAAGGGTAAGGGTAAAGGTAAGGGTAAGCCTGAGGGTAAAAGCAAGGATAAGGGTAAGGGTAAGGGTAAGGGTAAGGGTAAGGGTAAGGGTAAGGGTAAGGGTAAGGGTAAGCTTAAGGGTAAAAGCAAGGGTAAGGGTAAGGGTAAGGGTAAGGGTAAGGGTAAGGGTAAGGGTAAGGGTAAGGGTAAGGGTAAGGGTAAGGGTAAGGGTAAGGGTAAGGGTAAGCTTAAGGGTAAAAGCAAGGGTAAGGGTAAGGGTAAGGGTAAGGGTAAGGGTGAGGGTAAGGGTAAGCTTAAGGGTAAAAGCAAGGGTAAGGGTAAGGGTAAGGGTAAGGGTAAGGGTTAGGGTAAGGGTAAAGGTAAGGGTAAGCCTAAGGGTAAAAGCAAGGGTAAGGGTAAGGGTAAGGGTAAGGGTAAGGGTAAGAGTAAGGGTAAGGGTAAGGGTATGGGTAAGGGTAAGGGTAAGGGTAAGGGTAAGAGTAAGGGTAAGGGTAAGGGTAAGCTTAAGGGTAAAAGCAAGGGTAAGGGTAAGGGTAAGGGTAAGGGTAAGCCTAAGGGTAAAAGCAAGGGTAAGGGTAAGGGTAAGGGTAAGGGTAAGGGTAAGGGTAAGGGTAAGCTTAAGGGTAAAAGCAAGGGTAAGGGTAAGGGTAAGGGTAAGGGTAAGGGTACGGGTAAGCTTAAGGGTAAAAGCAAGGGTAAGGGTAAGGGTAAGGGTAAGGGAAAGGGTAAGGGTAAGGGTAAAGGTAAGGGTAAGCCTAAGGGTAAAAGCAAGGGTAAGGGTAAGGGTAAGGGTAAGGGTAAGGGTAAGGGTAAGGGTAAGCTTAAGGGTAAAAGCAAGGGTAAGGGTAAGGGTAAGGGTAAGGGTAAGGGTAAGGGTGAGGGTAAGGGTAAGCTTAAGGGTAAAAGCAAGGGTAAGGGTAAGGGTAAGGGTAAGGGTAAGGGTAATGGGTAAGGGTAAGGGTAAGGGTAAAGGTAAGGGTAAGGGTAAGGGTAAGGGTAAGGGTAGGGTAAGGGTAAGCTTAAGGGTAAAAGCAAGGGTAAGGGTAAGGGTAAGGGTAAGGGTAAGGGTAAGGGTAAGGGTAAGGGTAAGGGTAAGCTTAAGGGTAAAAGCAAGGGTAAGGGTAAGGGTAAGGGTAAGGGTAAGGGTTAGGGTAAGGGTAAAGGTAAGGGTAAGCCTAAGGGTAAAAGCAAGGGTAAGGGTAAGGGTAAGGGTAAGGGTAAGGGTAAGGGTAAGGGTAAGGGTAAGGGTAAGAGTAAGGGTAAGGGTAAGGGTAAGCTTAAGGGTAAAAGCAAGGGTAAGGGTAAGGGTAAGGGTAAGGGTAAGCCTAAGGGTAAAAGCAAGGGTAAGGGTAAGGGTAAGGGTAAGGGTAAGGGTAAGCTTAAGGGTAAAAGCAAGGGTAAGGGTAAGGGTAAGGGTAAGGGTAAGCTTAAGGGTAAGCTTAAGGGTAAAAGCAAGGGTAAGGGTAAGGGTAAGGGTAAGGGTAAGGGTAAGGGTAAGGGTAAGGGTAAAGGTAAGGGTAAGCCTAAGGGTAAAAGCAAGGGTAATGGTAAGGGTAAGGGTAAGGGTAATGGTAAGCTTAAGGGTAAAAGCAAGGGTAAGGGTAAG
This sequence comes from Myrrha octodecimguttata, assembly GCA_958510865.1. Lineage (NCBI taxonomy): Eukaryota > Metazoa > Arthropoda > Insecta > Coleoptera > Coccinellidae > Myrrha > Myrrha octodecimguttata. Next base: position 28,419 of record CAUEHS010000319.1, on the reverse strand, counting down.
GGTAAGGGTAAGGGTAAGGGTAAGGGTAAGGGTAGGGGTAAGGGTAAGGGTAAGGGTAAGGGTAAGCTTAAGGGTAAAAGCAAGGGTAAGGGTAAGGGTAAGGGTAAGGGTAAGGGTAAGGGTAAGGGTAAGGGTAAGGGTAAGGGTAAGGGTAAGGGTAAGGGTAAGGGTAAGGGTAAGCTAAAGGGTAAAAGCAAGGGTAAGGGTTAGGGTAAGGGTAAGGGTAAGGGTAAGGGTAAGGGTAAGCTTAAGGGTAAAAGCAAGGGTAAGGGTAAGGGTAAGGGTAAGGGTAAGGGTAAGGGTAAAGGTAAGGGTAAGGTAAAGGTAAGGGTAAGCCTAAGGGTAAAAGCAAGGGTAAGGGTAAGGGTAAGGGTAAGGGTAAGGGTAAGGGTAAGGGTAAGGGTAAGCTTAAGGGTAAAAGCAAGGTAAGGGTAAGGGTAAGGGTAAGGGTAAGGGTAAGGGTAAGGGTAAGGGTAAGGGTAAGCTTAAGGGTAAAAGCAAGGGTAAGGGTAAGGGTAAGGGTAAGGGTAAGGGTAAGGGTAAGGGTAAGGGTAAGGGTAAGGGTAAGGGTAAGGGTAAGGGTAAAGGTAAGTGTAAGCCTAAGGGTAAAAGCAAGGGTAAGGGTAAGGGTAAGGGTAAGGGTAAGGGTAAGGGTAAGGGTAAGGGTAAGGGTAAGGGTAAGGGTAAGGGTAAGGGTAAGGGTAAGGGTAAGGGTAAGGGTAAGTGAAAGGGTAAGCTTAAGGGTAAAAGCAAGGGTAAGGGTAAGGGTAAGGGTAAGCCTAAGGGTAAAAGCAAGGGTAAGGGTAAGGGTAAGGGTAAGGGTAAGGGTAAGCTTAAGGGTAAAAGCAAGGATAAGGGTAAGGGTAAGGGTAAGGGTAAGGGTAAGGGTAAGGGTAAGGGTAAGGGTAAGGGTAAGCTTAAGGGTAAAAGCAAGGGTAAGGGTAAGGGTAAGGGTGAGGGTAAGGGTAAGGGTAAAGGTAAGGGTAAGCCTAAGGGTAAAAGCAAGGGTAAGGGTAAGGGTAAGGGTAAGGGTAAGGGTAAGGGTAAGGGTAAGGGTAAGGGTAAGGGTAAGGGTAAGGGTAAGGGTAAGGGTAAGGGTAAGGGTAAGGGTAAGGGTAAGCTTAAGGGTAAAAGCAAGGGTAAGGGTAAGGGTAAGGGTAAGGGTAAGGGTATGGGTAAGCTTAAGGGTAAAAGCAAGGGTAAGGGTAAGGGTAAGCGTAAGGGTAAGGGTAAGGGTAAGGGTAAGGGTAAGGGTAAGCTTAAGGGTAAAAGCAAGGGTGAGGGTAAGGGTAAGGGTAAGGGTAAGCTTAAGGGTAAAAGCAAGGGTAAGGGTAAGGGTAAGGGTAAGGGTAAGGGTAAGGGTAAGGGTAAGGGTAAAGGTAAGGGTAAGCCTAAGGGTAAGAGCAAGGGTAAGGGTAAGGGTAAGGGTAAGGGTAAGGGTAAGGGTAAGGGTAAGGGTAAGGGTAAGGGTAAGGGTAAGGGTAAGGGTAAGGGTAAGGGTAAGGGTAAGGGTAAGGGTAAGGGTAAGCTTAAGGGTAAAAGCAAGGGTGAGGGTAAGGGTAAGGGTAAGGGTAAGGGTGAGGGTAAGGGTAAGGGTAAGGGTAAGGGTAAGGGTAAGGGTAAGGGTAAGGGTAAGCCTAAGGGTAAAAGCAAGGGTAAGGGTAAGGGTAAGGGTAAGGGTAAGGGTAAGCTTAAGGGTAAAAGCAAGGGTAAGGGTAAGGGTAAGGGTAAGGGTAAGGGTAAGGGTAAGCTTAAGGGTAAAAGCAAGGGTAAGGGTAAGGGTAAGGTTAAGGGTAAGGGTAAGGGTAAGGGTAAAGGTAAGGGTAAGCCTAAGGGTAAAAGCAAGGGTATGGGTAAGGGTAAGGGTAAGGGTAAGGGTAAGAGTAAGGGTAAGGGTAAGGGTAAGGGTAAGGGTAAGGGTAAGGGTAAGGGTAAGGGTAAGGGTAAGGGTAAGGGTAAGGGTAAGGGTAAGCTTAAGGGTAAAAGCAAGGGTAAGGGTAAGGGTAAGGGTAAGGGTAAGGGTAAGGGTAAGGGTAAGGGTAAGGGTAAGGGTAAGCTTAAGGGTAAAAGCAAGGGTAAGGGTAAGGGTAAGGGTAAGGGTAAGGGTAAGGGTAAGGGTAAGGGTAAGGGTAAGGGTAAGGGTAAGGGTAAGGGTAAGGGTAAGCTTAAGGGTAAAAGCAAGGGTAAGGGTAAGGGTAAGGGTAAGGGTAAGGGTAAGGGTAAGGGTAAGGGTAAGGGTAAGGGTAAGAGTAAGGGTAAGGGTAAGGGTAAGGGTAAGCTTAAGGGTAAAAGCAAGGGTAAGGGTAAGGGTAAGGGTAAGGGTAAGGGTAAAGGTAAGGGTAAGCCTAAGGGTAAAAGCAAGGGTAAGGGTAAGGGTAAGGGTAAGGGTAAGGGTAAGAGTAAGGGTAAGGGTAAGGGTAAGGGTAAGCTTACCCTTGCTTTTACCCTTAAGCTTACCCTTACCCTTACCCTTACCCTTACCCTTACCCTTACCCTTACCCTTGCTTTTACCCTTAGGCTTACCCTTACCTTTACCCTTACCCTTACCCTTACCCTTACCCTTACCCTTGCTTTTACCCTTAAGCTTACCCTTACCCTTACCCTTACCCTTAAGCTTACACTTACCCTTACCCTTACCCTTACCCTTACCCTTACCCTTACCCTTACCCTTACCCTTACCCTTACCCTTACCCTTACCCTTCCCCTTGCTTTTACCCTTAAGCTTACCCTTACCCTTACCCTTACCCTTACCCTTACCCTTGCTTTTACCCTTAAGCTTACCCTTACCCTTACCCTTACCCTTAAGCTTACCCTTACCCTTACCCTTACCCTTACCCTTACCCTTACCCTTACCCTTACCCTTACCCTTACCCTTACCCTTACCCTTACCCTTACCCTTACCCTTACCCTTACCCTTACCCTTGCTTTTACCCTTAAGCTTACCCTTACCCTTACCCTTACCCTTACCCTTAAGCTTACCCTTACCCTTACCCTTACCCTTACCCTTACCCTTACCCTTAACCTTACCCTTGCTTTTACCCTCAAGCTTACCCTTACCCTTACCCTTACCCTTACCCTTAAGCTTACCCTTACCCTTACCCTTACCCTTACCCTTACCCTTGCTTTTACCCTTAAGCTTACCCTTACCCTTACCCTTACCCTTACCCTTAAGCTTACCCTTACCCTTACCCTTACCCTTACCCTTACCCTTACCCTTACCCTTACCCTTACCCTTACCCTTGCTTTTACCCTTAAGCTTACCCTTACCCTTACCCTTACCCTTACCCTTGCTTTTACCCTTAAGCTTACCCTTACCCTTACCCTTACCCTTACCCTTAAGCTTACCCTTACCCTTACCCTTACCCTTACCCTTACCCTTACCCTTACCCTTACCCTTACCCTTACCCTTACCCTTACCCTTACCCTTACCCTTGCTTTTACCCTTATGCTTACCCTTACCCTTACCCTTACCCTTACCCTTACCCTTACCCTTACCCTTACCCTTGCTTTTACCCTTAGGCTTACCCTTACCTTTACCCTTACCCTAACCCTTACCCTTACCCTTACCCTTACCCTTACCCTTGCTTTTACCCTTAAGCTTACCCTTACCTTTACCCTTACCCTTACCCTTACCCTTACCCTTACCCTTGCTTTTACCCTTAAGCTTACCCTTACCCTTACCCTTACCCTTACCCTAACCCTTACCCTTGCTTTTACCCTTAGGCTTACCCTTACCCTTACCCTTACCCTTACCCTTGCTTTTACCCTTAAGCTTACCCTTACCCTTACCCTTACCCTTACCCTTACCCTTACCCTTACCCTTACCCTTACCCTTACCCTTACCCTTACCCTTACCCTTACCCTTACCCTTACCCTTACCCTTACCCTTACCCTTACCCTTACCCTTACCCTTACCCTTACCCTTACCCTTACCCTTACCCTTACCCTTGCTTTTACCCTTAGGCTTACCCTTACCTTTACCCTTACCCTTACCCTTACCCTTACCCTTACCCTTGCTTTCACCCTTAAGCTTACCCTTACCCTTACCCTTACCCTTACCCTTACCCTTACCCTTACCCTTACCCTTACCCTTGCTTTTACCCTTAAGCTTACCCTTACCCTTACCCTTACCCTTACCCTTACCCTTACCCTTACCCTTACCCTTACCCTTACCCTTACCCTTACCCTTGCTTTTACCCTTAGGCTTACCCTTACCCTTACCCTTACCCTTACCCTTGCTTTTACCCTTAAGCTTACCCTTACCCTTACCCTTACCCTTACCCTTACCCTTACCCTTACCCTTACCCTTACCCTTACCCTTACCCTTACCCTTACCCTTACCCTTACCCTTACCCTTACCCTTACCCTTACCCTTACCCTTACCCTTACCCTTACCCTTACCCTTACCCTTACCCTTACCCTTACCCTTACCCTTACCCTTACCCTTGCTTTTACCCTTAGGCTTACCCTTACCTTTACCCTTACCCTTACCCTTACCCTTACCCTTACCCTTGCTTTTACCCTTAAGCTTACCCTTACCCTTACCCTTACCCTTACCCTTACCCTTACCCTTACCCTTACCCTTACCCTTACCCTTGCTTTTACCCTTAAGCTTACCCTTACCCTTACCCTTACCCTTACCCTTACCCTTACCCTTACCCTTACCCTTACCCTTACCCTTACCCTCACCCTTGCTTTTACCCTTAAGCTTACCCTTACCCTTACCCTTACCCTTACCCTTACCCTTACCCTTACCCTTGCTTTTACCCTTAAGCTTACAGTTACCCTTACCCTTACCCTTACCCTTACCCTTGCTTTTACCCTTAGGCTTACCCTTACCCTTACCCTTACCCTTACCCTTACCCTAACCCTTACCCTTGCTTTTACCCTTAAGCTTACCCTTACCCTTACCCTTACCCTTACCCTTACCCTTACCCTTACCCTTACCCTTACCCTTACCCTTACCCTTACCCTTACCCTTACCCTTACCCTTACCCTTACCCTTACCCTTACCCTTGCTTTTACCCTTAAGCTTACCCTTACCCTTACCCTTACCCTTACCCTTACCCTTACCCTTACCCTTATCCTTACCCTTGCTTTTACCCTTAAGCTTACCCTTACCCTTACCCTTACCCTTACCCTTACCCTTACCCTTACCTTTACCCTTACCCTTGCTTTTACTCTTAGGCTTACCCTTACCTTTACCCTTACCCTTACCCTTACCCTTACCCTCACCCTTACCCTTACCCTTGCTTTTACCCTTAAGCTTACCCTTACCCTTACCCTTACCCTTACCCTTACCCTTGCTTTTACCCTTAAGCTTACCCTTACCCTTACCCTTAACCTTACCCTTACCCTTGCTTTTACCCTTAGGCTTACCCTTACCCTTACCCTTACCCTTACCCTTGCTTTTACCCTTAAGCTTACCCTTACCCTTACCCTTACTCTTACCCTTACCCTTACCCTTACCCTTACCCTTACCCTTACCCTTACCCTTACCCTTACCCTTACCCTTGCTTTTACCCTTAGGCTTACCCTTACCTTTACCCTTACCCTAACCCTTACCCTTACCCTTACCCTTACCCTTACCCTTGCTTTTACCCTTAAGCTTACCCTTACCCTTACCCTTACCCTTACCCTTACCCTTACCCTTACCCTTACCCTTACCCTTACCCTTACCCTTACCCTTACCATTGCTTTTACCCTTAAACTTACCCTTACCCTTACCCTTACCCTTACCCTTACCCTTACCCTTACCCTTGCTTTTACCCTTAAGCTTACCCTTACCCTTACCCTTACCCTTACCCTTACCCTCACCCTTACCCTTACCCTTACCCTTACCCTTACCCTTGCTTTTACCCTTAGGCTTACCCTTACCTTTACCCTTTCCCTTACCCTTACCCTTACCCTTACCCTTACCCTTACCCTTGCTTTTACCCTTAAGCTTACCCTTACCCTTACCCTTACCCTTAAGCTTACACTTACCCTTACCCTTACCCTTACCCTTACCCTTACCCTTACCCTTACCCTTACCCTTACACTTACCCTTACCCTTACCCTTGCTTTTACCCTTAAGCTTACCCTTACCCTTACCCTTACCCTTACCCTTACCCTTGCTTTTACCCTTAAGCTTACCCTTTCCCTTACCCTTACCCTTAAGCTTACCCTTACCCTTACCCTTACCCTTACCCTTACCCTTACCCTTACCCTTACCCTTACCCTTACCCTTACCCTTACCCTTACCCTTACCCTTGCTTTTACCCTTAAGCTTACCCTTACCCTTACCCTTACCCTTACCCTTAAGCTTACCCTTACCCTTACCCTTACCCTTACCCTTACCCTTACCCTTACCCTTACCCTTAACCTTACCCTTGCTTTTACCCTTAAGCTTACCCTTACCCTTACCCTTACCCTTACCCTTAAGCTTACCCTTACCCTTACCCTTACCCTTACCCTTACCCTTGCTTTTACCCTTAAGCTTACCCTTACCCTTACCCTTACCCTTACCCTTAAGCTTACCCTTACCCTTACCCTTACCCTTACCCTTACCCTTACCCTTACCCTTACCCTTACCCTTACCCTTACCCTTACCCTTGCTTTTACCCTTAAGCTTACCCTTACCCTTACCCTTACCCTTACCCTTGCTTTTACCCTTAAGCTTACCCTTACCCTTACCCTTACCCTTAAGCTTACCCTTACCCTTACCCTTACCCTTACCCTTACCCTTACCCTTACCCTTACCCTTACCCTTGCTTTTACCCTTAAGCTTACCCTTACCCTTACCCTTACCCTTACCCTTGCTTTTACCCTTAAGCTTACCCTTACCCTTACCCTTACCCTTACCCTTACCCTTACCCTTACCCTTACCCTTACCCTTGCTTTTACCCTTAGGCTTACCCTTACCTTTACCCTTACCCTAACCCTTACCCTTACCCTTACCCTTACCCTTACCCTTGCTTTTACCCTTAAGCTTACCCTTACCTTTACCCTTACCCTTACCCTTACCCTTACCCTTGCTTTTACCCTTAAGCTTACCCTTACCCTTACCCTTACACTTACCCTTACCCTTGCTTTTACCCTTAGGCTTACCCTTACCCTTACCCTTACCCTTACCCTTGCTTTTACCCTTAAGCTTACCCTTACCCTTACCCTTACCCTTACGCTTACCCTTACCCTTACCCTTACCCTTACCCTTACCCTTACCCTTACCCTTATCCTTACCCTTACCCTTACCCTTACCCTTACCCTTACCCTTACCCTTACCCTTACCCTTACCCTTACCCTTACCCTTGCTTTTACCCTTAGGCTTACCCTTACCTTTACCCTTACCCTTACCCTTACCCTTACCCTTACCCTTGCTTTTACCCTTAAGCTTACCCTTACCCTTACCCTTACCCTTACCCTTACCCTTACCCTTACCCTTACCCTTACCCTTGCTTTTACCCTTAAGCTTACCCTTACCCTTACCCTTACCCTTACCCTTACCCTTACCCTTACCCTTACCCTTACCCTTACCCTTACCCTTACCCTTGTTTTTACCCTTAGGCTTACCCTTACCCTTACCCTTACCCTTACCCTTGCTTTTACCCTTAAGCTTACCCTTACCCTTACCCTTACCCTTACCCTTACCCTTACCCTTACCCTTACCCTTACCCTTACCCTTACCCTTACCCTTACCCTTACCCTTACCCTTACCCTTACCCTTACCCTTACCCTTACCCTTACCCTTACCCTTACCCTTACCCTTGCTTTTACCCTTAGGCTTACCCTTACCTTTACCCTTACCCTTACCCTTACCCTTACCCTTACCCTTGCTTTTACCCTTAAGCTTACCCTTACCCTTACCCTTACCCTTACCCTTACCCTTACCCTTACCCTTACCCTTACCCTTGCTTTTACCCTTAAGCTTACCCTTACCCTTACCCTTACCCTTACCCTTACCCTTACCCTTACCCTTACCCTTACCCTTACCCTTACCCTCACCCTTGCTTTTACCCTTAAGCTTACCCTTACCCTTACCCTTACCCTTACCCTTACCCTTACCCTTACCCTTGCTTTTACCCTTAAGCTTACCCTTACCCTTACCCTTACCCTTACCCTTACCCTTGCTTTTACCCTTAGGCTTACCCTTACCCTTACCCTTACCCTTACCCTTGCTTTTACCCTTAAGCTTACCCTTACCCTTACCCTTACCCTTACCCTTACTCTTACCCTTACCCTTACCCTCACCCTTACCCTTGCTTTTACCCTTAGGTTTACCCTTACCTTTACCCTTACCCTTACCCTTACCCTTACCCTTACCCTTACCCTTACCCTTACCATTACCCTTACCCTTACCCTTGCTTTTACCCTTAAGCTTACCCTTACAATTACCCTTACCCTTACCCTTACCCTTACCCTTACCCTTACCCTTGCTTTTACCCTTAAGCTCACCCTTACCCTTACCCTTACCCCTTTAAGGGTAAAAGCAAGGGTAAGGGTAAGGGTAAGGGTAAGGGTAAGGGTAAGGGTAAGGGTAAGGGTAAGGGTAAGCTTAAGGGTAAAAGCAAGGGTGAGGGTAAGGGTAAGGGTAAGGGTAAGGGTAAGGGTAAGGGTAAGGATAAGGGTAAGGGTAAGGGTAAAGGTAAGGGTAAGCCTAAGGGTAAATGCAAGGGTAAGGGTAAGGGTAAGGGTAAGGGTAAGGGTAAGTGTAAGGGTAAGGGTAAGGGTAAGGGTAAGGGTAAGGGTAAGCTTAAGGGTAATATCAAGGGTAAGGTTAGGGTAAGGGTAAGGGTAAAGGTAAGGGTAAGGGTAAGGGTAAGGTTAAGCTTAAGGGTAAGGAAAAGGGTAAGGGTAAGGGTAAGCTTAAGGGTAAAAGCAAGGGTAAGGGTAAGGGTAAGGGTAAGGGTAAGGGTAAGCTTAAGGGTAAAAGCAAGGGTAAGGGTAAGGGTAAGGGTAAGGGTAAGGGTAAGGGTAAGGGTAAGGGTAAGCTTAAGGGTAAAAGCAAGGGTAAGGGTAAGGGTAAGGGTAAGGGTAAGGGTAAGGGTAAGGGTAAGGGTTAGGGTAAGGGTAAGGGTAAGGGTAAGGGTAAGGGTAAGGGTAAGGGTAAGGGTAAGGGTAAGCTTAAGGGTAAAAGCAAGGGTAAGGGTAAGGGTAAGGGTAAGGGTAAGGGTAAAGGTAAGGGTAAGGGTAAGGGTAAGGGTAAGCTTAAGGGTAAAAGTAAGGGAAAGGGTAAGGGTAAAGGTAAGGGAAAGGGTAAGGGTAAGGGTAAGGGTAAGGGTGAGGGTAAGCTTAAGGGTAAAAGCAAGGGTAAGGGTAAGGGTAAGGGTAAGGGTAAGGTAAGGGTGAGGGTAAAGGTAAGGGTAAGCCTAAGGGTAAAAGCAAGGGTAATGGTAAGGGTAAGGGTAAGGGTAAGGGTAAGGGTAAGGGTAAGGGTAAGGGTAAGGGTAAGGGTAAGGGTAAGCTCAAGGGTAAAAGCAAGGGTAAGGGTAAGGGTAAGGGTAAGGGTAAGGGTAAGGGTAAGGGTAAGGGTAAGGGTAAGGGTAAGCTTAAGGGTAAAAGCAAGGGTAAGGGTAAGGGTAAGGGTAAGGGTAAGGGTAAGGGTAAGGGTAAGGGTAAGGGTAAGGGTAAGGGTAAGGGTAAGGGTAAGGGTAAGGGTAAGGGTAAGGGTAAGGGTAAGGGTAAGGGTAAGCTTAAGGGTAAAAGCAAGGGAAAGGGTAAGGGTAAGGGTAAGGGTAAGGGTAAGGGTAAGGGTAAGGGTAAGGGTAAGCTTATGGGCAAAAGCAAGGGTAAGGTTGAGGGTAAGGGTAAGGGTAAAGGTAAGGGTAAGGGTAAGGGTAAGGGTAAGGGTAAGGGTAAGGGTAAGCTTAAGGGTAAAAGCAAGGGTAAGGGTAAGGGTAAGGGTAAGGGTCAGGGTAAGGGTAAGGGTAAGGGTAAGGGTAAGGGTAAAGGTAAGGGTAAGCCTAAGGGTAAAAGCAAGGGTAAGGGTAAGGGTAAGGGTAAGGGTAAGGGTAAGGGTAAGGGTAAGGGTAAGGGTAAGGGTAAGGGTAAGGGTAAGGGTAAGGGTAAGGGTAAGGGTAAGGGTAAGCTTAAGGGTAAAAGCAAGGGTAAGGGTAAGGGTAAGGGTAAGGGTAAGGGTAAGGGTAAGGGTAAGGGTAAGCTTAAGGGTAAGGGTAAGGGTAAGGGTAAGCTTAAGGGTAAAAGCAAGGGTAAGGGTAAGGGTAAGGGTAAGGGTAAGGGTAAGGGTAAGCTTAAGGGTAAAAGCAAGGGTAAGGGTAAGGTTAAGGGTAAGGGTAAGGGTAAGGGTAAGGGTAAGGGTAAGGGTAAGGGTAAGGGTAAGGGTAAGGGTAAGCTTAAGGGTAAGGGTAAGGGTAAGGGTAAGGGTAAGCTTAAGCGTAAAAGCAAGGGTTAGGGTAAGGGTAAGGGTAAGGGTAAGGGTAAGGGTAAGGGTAAGGGTAAGGGTAAGCTTAAGGGTAAAAGCAAGGGTAAGGGTAAGGGTAAGGGTAAGGGTAAGGGTAAGGGTAAGGGTAAGGGTAAGCTTAAGGGTAAAAGCAAGGGTAAGGGTAAGGGTAAGGGTAAGGGTAAGGGTAAGGGTAAGGGTAAGGGTAAAGGTAAGGGTAAGCCTAAGGGTAAAAGCAAGGGTAAGGGTAAGGGTAAGGGTAAGGTTAAGGGTAAGGGTAAGGGTAAGGGTAAGGGTAAGGGTAAGCTTAAGGGTAAAAGCAAGGGTAAGGGTAAGGGTAAGGGTAAGGGTTAGGGTAAGGGTAAGGGTAAGGGTAAGCTTAAGGGTAAGGGTAAGGCCAAGGGTAAGCTTAAGGGTAAAAGCAAGGGTAAGGGTAAGGGTAAGGGTAAGGGTAAGGGTAAGGGTAAGGGTAAGGGTAAGGGTAAGGGTAAGGGTAAGGGTAAGCTTAAGGGTAAGGGTAAGGGTAAGGGTAAGGGTAAGCTTAAGGGTAAAAGCAAGGGTTAGGGTAAGGGTAAAGGTAAGGGTAAGGGTAAGGGTAAGGGTAAGGGTAAGGGTAAGGGTAAGGGTAAGGGTAAGCTTAAGGGTAAAAGCAAGGGTAAGGGTGAGGGTAAGGGTAAGGGTAAGGGTAAGGGTAAGGGTAAGCTTAAGGGTAAAAGCAAGGACAAGGGTAAGGGTAAGGGTAAGGGTAAGGGTAAGGGTAAGGGTAAGGGTAAGGGTAAGGGTAAGGGTAAGGGTAAGGGTAAGGGTAAGGGTAAGGGTAAGTGTAAGGGTAAGCTTAAGGGTAAAAGCAAGGGTAAGGGTAAGGATAAGGGTAAGGGTAAGCCTAAGGGTAAAAGCAAGGGTAAGGGTAAGGGTAAGGGTAAGGGTAAGGGTAAGCTTAAGGGTAAAAGCAAGGGTAAGGGTAAGGTTAAGGGTAAGGTTAAGGGTAAGAGTAAGGGTAAGCTTAAGGGTAAAAGCAAGGGTAAGGGTAAGGGTAAGGGTAAGGGTAAGGGTAAGGGTAAGGGTAAGGGTAAGGTTAAGCTTAAGGGTAAAAGCAAGGGTAGGGGTAAGGGTAAGGGTGAGGGTAAGGGTAAGGGTAAGGGTAAGCTTAAGGGTAAAAGCAAGGGTAAGGGTAAGGGTAAGGGTAAGGGTAAGGGTAAGGGTAAGGGTAAGGGTAAGGGTAAGGGTAAGGGTAAGGGTAAGGGTAAGGGTAAGCTTAAGGGTAAAAGCAAGGGTAAGGGTAAGGGTAAGGCTAAGGGTAAGGGTAAGGGTAAGGGTAAGGATAAGGGTAAAGGTAAGGGTAAGCCTAAGGGTAAAAGCAAGGGTAAGGGTAAGGGTAAGGGTAAGGTTAAGGGTAAGGGTAAGGGTAAGGGTAAGGGTAAGGGTAAGGGTAAGCTTAAGGGTAAAAGCAAGGGTAAGGGTAAGGGTAAGGGTAAAGGTAAGGGTAAGGGTAAGGGTAAGGGTAAGCTTAAGGGTAAGGGTAAGGGTAAGGGTAAGCTTAAGGGTAAAAGCAAGGGTAGGGGTAAGGGTAAGGGTAAGGGTAAGGGTAAGGGAAAGCTTAAGGGTAAAAGCAAGGGTAAGGGTAAGGGTAAGGGTAAGGGTAAGGGTAAGGGTAAGGGTAAGGGTAAGGGTAAGGGTAAGGGTAAGCTTAAGGGTAAGGGTAAGGGTAAGGGTAAGGGTAAGCTTAAGGGTAAAAGCAAGGGTAAGGGTAAGGGTAAGGGTAAGGGTAAGGGTAAGGGTAAGGGTAAGCTTAAGGGTAAAAGCAAGGGTAAGGGTGAGGGTAAGGGTAAGGGTAAGGGTAAGGGTAAGCTTAAGGGTAAAAGCAAGGGTAAGGGTAAAGGTAAGGGTAAGGGTAAGGGTAAGGGTAAGGGTAAGGGTAAGGGTAAGGGTAAGGGTAAGGGTAAGCCTAAGGGTAAAAGCAAGGGTAAGGGTGAGGGTAAGGGTAAGGGTAAGGGTAAGCTTAAGGGTAAAAGCAAGGGTAAGGGTAAGGGTAAGGGTAAGGGTAAGCTTAAGGGTAAAAGCAAGGGTGAGGGTAAGGGTAAGGGTAAGGGTAAGGGTAAGGGTAAGGGTAAGGGTAAGGGTAAGGGTAAGGGTAAGGGTAAGGGTAAGGGTAAGGGTAAGGGTAAGGGTAAGGGTAAGGGTAAGGGTAAGCTTAAGGGTAAAAGCAAGGGTAAGGGTAAGGGTAAGGGTAAGGGTAAGGGTAAGGGTAAGGGTAAGGGTAATGGTAAGGGTAAAGGTAAGGGTAAGCCTAAGGGTAAAAGCAAGGGTAAGGGTAAGGGTAAGGGTAAGGGTAAGGGTAAGGGTAAGGGTAAGGGTAAGGGTAAGGGTAAGGGTAAGCTTAAGGGTAAAAGCAAGGGTAAGGGTAAGGGTAAGGGTAAGGGTAAGGGTAAGGGTAAGGGTAAGCTTAAGGGTAAGGGTAAGGGTAAGGGTAAGGGTAAGCTTAAGGGTAAAAGCAAGGGTAAGGGTAAGGGTAAGGGTAAGGGTAAGGGTAAGCTTAAGGGTAAAAGCAAGGGTAAGGGTAAGGGTAAGGGTAAGGGTAAGCGTAAGGGTAAGGGTAAGCTTAAGGGTAAGGGTAAGGGTAAGGGTAAGGGTAAGCTTAAGGGTAAAAGCAAGGGTAAGGGTAAGAGTAAGGGTAAGGGTAAGGGTAAGGGTAAGGGTAAGGGTAAGGGTGAGCTTAAGGGTAAAAGCAAGGGTAAGGGTAAGGGTAAGGGTAAGGGTAAGGGTAAGGGTAAGGGTAAGGGTAAGGGTAAGGGTAAGGGTAAGCTTAAGGGTAAAAGCAAGGGTAAGGGTAAGGGTAAGGGTAAGGGTAAGGGTAAGGGTAAGGGTAAGGGTAAGGGTAAGGGTAAAGGTAAGGGTAAGCCTAAGGGTAAAAGCAAGGGTGAGGGTAAGGGTAAGGGTAAGGGTAAGAGTAAGGGTAAGGGTAAGGGTAAGGGTAAGCTTAAGGGTAAAAGCAAGGGTAAGGGTAAGGGTAAGGGTAAGGGTAAGCCTAAGGGTAAAAGCAAGGGTAAGGGTAAGGGTAAGGGTAAGGGTAAGGGTAAGCTTAAGGGTAAAAGCAAGGGTAAGGGTAAGGGTAAGGGTAAGGGTAAGGGTAAGGGTAAGGGTAAGGGTAAGGGTAAGGGTAAGGGTAAGCTTAAGGGTAAAAGCAAGGGTGAGGGTAAGGGTAAGGGTAAGGGTAAGGGTAAGGGTAAGGGTAAGGGTAAGGGTAAGGGTAAGGGTAAGGGTAAGCTTAAGGGTAAAAGCAAGGGTAAGGGTAAGGGTAAGGGTAAGGGTAAGGGTAAGGGTAAGGGTAAGGGTAAGCTTAAGGGTAAAAGCAAGGGTAAGGGTAAGGGTAAGGGTAAGGGTAAGGGTAAAGGTAAGGGTAAGCCTAAGGGTAAAAGCAAGGGTAAGGGTAAGGGTAAGGGTAAGGGTGAGGGTAAGGGTAAGGGTAAGGGTAAGGGTAAGGGTAAGGGTAAGGGTAAGGGTAAGGGTAAGGGTAAGGGTAAGGGTAAGGGTAAGGGTAAGGGTAAGCTTAAGGGTAAAAGCAAGGGTAAGGGTAAGGGTAAGGGTAAGGGTAAGCCTAAGGGTAAAAGCAAGGGTAAGGGTAAGGGTAAGGGTAAGGGTAAGGGTAAGGGTAAGCTTAAGGGTAAAAGCAAGGGTAAGGGTAAAGGTAAGGGTAAGGGAAAGGGTAAGGGTAAGGGTAAGCTTAAGGGTAAAAGCAAGGGTAAGGGTAAGGGTAAGGGTAAGGGTAAGGGTAAGGGTAAGGGTAAGGGTAAAGGTAAGGGTAAGCCTAAGGGTAAAAGCAAGGGTAAGGGTAAGGGTAAGGGTAAGGGTAAGGGTAAGGGTAAGGGTAAGGGTAAGGGTAAGGGTAAGCTTAAGGGTAAAAGCAAGGGTAAGGGTAAGGGTAAGGGTAAGGGTAAGGGTAAGGGTAAGGGTAAGGGTAAGGGTAAGGGTAAGGGTAAGGGTAAGGGTAAGGGTAAGCTTAAGGGTAAGGGTAAGGGTAAGGGTAAGGGTAAGCTTAAGGGTAAAAGCAAGGGTAAGGGTAAGGGTAAGGGTAAGGGTAAGCTTAAGGGTAAAAGCAAGGGTAAGGGTAAGGGTAAGGGTAAGGGTAAGGGTAAGGGTAAGGGTAAGGGTAAGCTTAAGGGTAAGGGTAAGGGTAAGGGTAAGGGTAAGCTTAAGGGTAAAAGCAAGGGTAAGGGTAAGGGTAAGGGTAAGGGTAAGGGTAAGCTTAAGGGTAAGGGTAAGGGTAAGGGTAAGGGTAAGGGTAAGCTTAAGGGTAAAAGCAAGGGTAAGGTTAAGGGTAAGGGTAAGGGTAAGGGTAAGGGTAAGCTTAAGGGTAAAAGCAAGGGTAAGGGTAAGGGTAAGGGTAAGGGTAAGGGTAAGGGTAAGGGTAAGGGTAAGGGTAAGGGTAAGGGTAAGGGTAAGGGTAAGGGTAAGGGTAAGCTTAAGGGTAAGGGTAAGGGTAAGGGTAAGCTTAAGGGTAAAAGCAAGGGTAAGGGTAAGGGTAAGGGTAAGGGTAAGGGTAAGCTTAAGGGTAAAAGCAAGGGTAAGGGTAAGGGTAAGGGTAAGGGTAAGGGTAAGGGTAAGGAGTAAGGGTAAGGGTAAGGGTAAGGGTAAGCTTAAGGGTAAGGGTAAGGGTAAGGGTAAGCTTAAGGGTAAAAGCAAGGGTAAGGGTAAGGGTAAGGGTAAGGGTAAGGGTAAGGGTAAGGGTAAGGGTAAGGGTAAGGGTAAAGGTAAGGGTAAGCCTAAGGGTAAAAGCAAGGGTAAGGGTAAGGGTAAGGGTAAGGGTAAGGGTAAGGGTAAGGGTAAGGGTAAGGGTAAGGGTAAGGGTAAGCTTAAGGGTAAAAGCAAGGGTAAGGGTAAGGGTAAGGGTAAGGGTAAGGGTAAGGGTAAGGGTAAGGGTAAGCTTAAGGGTAAAAGCAAGGGTAAGGGTAAGGGTAAGGGTAAGGGTAAGGGTAAGGGTAAGGGTAAGGGTAAGGGTAAGGGTAAGGGTAAGGGTAAGCTTAAGGATAAAAGCAAGGGTAAGGGTAAGGGTAAGGGTAAGGGTAAGGGTAAGGGTAAGGGTAAGGGTTAGGGTAAGGGTAAAGGTAAGGGTAAGCCTAAGGGTAAAAGCAAGGGTAAGGGTAAGGGTAAGGGTAAGGGTAAGGGTAAGGGTAAGGGTAAGGGTAAGGGTGAGGGTAAGGGTAAGAGTAAGGGTAAGGGTAAGGGTAAGCTTAAGGGTAAAAGCAAGGGTAAGGGTAAGGGTAAGGGTAAGGGTAAGCCTAAGGGTAAAAGCAAGGGTAAGGGTAAGGTTAAGGGTAAGGGTAAGGGTAAGCTTAAGGGTAAAAGCAAGGGTAAGGGTAAGGGTAAGGGTAAGGGTAAGCTTAAGGGTAAAAGCAAGGGTAAGGGTAAGGGTGAGGGTAAGGGTAAGGGTAAGGGTAAGGGTAAAGGTAAGGGTAAGCCTAAGAGTAAAAGCAAGGGTAAGGGTAAGGGTAAGGGTAAGGGTAAGGGTAAGGGTAAGGGTAAGGGTAAGGGTAAGCTTAAGGGTAAAAGCAAGGGTTAGGATAAGGGTAAGGGTAAGGGTAAGGGTAAGGGTAAGGGTAAGGGTAAGGGTAAGCTTAAGGGTAAAAGCAAGGGTAAGGGTAAGGGTAAGGGTAAGGGTAAGGGTAAGGGTAAGGGTAAGGGTAAGGGTAAGGGTAAGGGTAAGGGTAAGGGTAAGGGTAAGGGTAAGCTTAAGGGTAAAAGCAAGGGTAAGGGTTAGGGTAAGGGTAAGGGTAAGGGTAAGGGTAAGGGTAAGGGTAAGCTTAAGGGTAAAAGCAAGGGTAAGGGTAAGGGTAAGGGTAAGGGTAAGGGTAAGGGTAAAGGTAAGGGTAAGCCTAAGGGTAAAAGCAAGGGTAAGGGTAAGGGTAAGGGTAAGGGTAAGGGTAAGGGTAAGGGTAAGGGTAAGGGTAAGGGTAAGGGTAAGCTTAAGGGTATAAGCAAGGGTAAGGGTAAGGGTGAGGGTAAGGGTAAAGGTAAGGGTAAGGGTAAGCTTAAGGGTAAAAGCAGGGGTAAGGGTTAGGGTAAGGGTAAGGGTAAGGGTAAGGGTAAGCTTAAGGGTAAATGCAAGGGTAAGGGTAAGGGTAAGGGTAAGGGTAAGGGTAAGGGTAAGGGTAAGGGTAAGGGTAAGGGTAAGGGTAAGGGTAAGGGTAAGGGTAAGGGTAAAGGTAAGGTTAAGCCTAAGGGTAAAAGCAAGGGTAAGGGTAAGGGTAAGGGTAAGGGTAAGGGTAAGGGTAAGGGTAAGGGTAAGGGTAAGGGTTAAGGTAAGGGTAAGGGTAAGCTTAAGGGTAAAAGCAAGGGTAAGGGTAAGGGTAAGGGTAAGGGTAAGCCTAAGGGTAAAAGCAAGGGTAAGGGTAAGGGTAAGGGTAAGGGTAAGGGTAAGCTTAAGGGTAAAAGCAAGGGTAAGGTTAAGGGTAAGGGTAAGGGTAAGGGTAAGGGTAAGGGTAAGGGTAAGCTTAAGGGTAAAAGCAAGGGTAAGGGTAAGGGTAAGGGTAAGGGTAAGGGTAAGGGTAAAGGTAAGGGTAAGCCTAAGGGTCAAAGCAAGGGTAAGGGTAAGGGTAAGGGTAAGGGTAAGGGTAAGGGTAAGGGTAAGGGTAAGGGTAAGGGTAAGCTTAAGGGTAAAAGCAAGGGTAAGGGTAAGGGTAAGGGTAAGGATAAGGGTTAGGGTAAGGGTAAGGGTAAGGGTAAGGGTAAGGGTAAGGGTAAGGGTAAGGGTAAGCTTAAGGGTAAGGGTAAGGGTAAGGGTAAGGGTAAGCCTAAGGGTAAAAGCAAGGGTAAGTGTAAGGGTAAGGGTAAGGGTAAGGGTAAGCTTAAGGGTAAAAGCAAGGGTAAGGGTAAGGGTAAGGGTAAGGGTAAGTGTAAGGGTAAGGGTAAGGGTAAGGGTAAGGGTAAGGGTAAGGGTAAGCTTAAGGGTAAAAGCAAGGGTAAGGGTAAGGGTAAGGGTAAGGGTAAGGGTAAGGGTAAGGGTAAGGGTAAGGGTAAGGGTAAGGGTAAGGGTAAGCTTAAGGGTAAAAGCAAGGGTAAGGGTAAGGGTAAGGGTAAGGGTAAGGGTTAGGGTAAGGGTAAAGGTAAGGGTAAGCCTAAGGGTAAAAGCAAGGGTAAGGGTAAGGGTAAGGGTAAGGGTAAGGGTAAGGGTAAGGGTAAGGGTAAGGGTAAGGGTAAGAGTAAGGGTAAGGGTAAGGGTAAGCTTAAGGCTAAAAGCAAGGGTAAGGGTAAGGGTAAAGGTAAGGGTAAGCCTAAGGGTAAAAGCAAGGGTAAGGGTAAGGTTAAGGGTAAGGGTAAGGGTAAGCTTAAGGGTAAAAGCAAGGGTAAGGGTAAGGGTAAGGGTAAGGGTAAGGGTAAGCTTAAGGGTAAAAGCAAGGGTAAGGGTAAGGGTGAGGGTAAGGGTAAGGGTAAGGGTAAGGGTAAGGGTAAAGGTAAGGGTAAGCCTAAGAGTAAAAGCAAGGGTAAGGGTAAGGGTAAGGGTAAGGGTAAGGGTAAGGGTAAGGGTAAGGGTAAGGGTAAGCTTAAGGGTAAAAGCAAGGGTAAGGATAAGGGTAAGGGTAAGGGTAAGGGTAAGGGTAAGGGTAAGGGTAAGGGTAAGGGTAAGCTTAAGGGTAAAAGCAAGGGTAAGGGTAAGGGTAAGGGTAAGGGTAAGGGTAAGGGTAAGGGTAAGGGTAAGGGTAAGGGTAAGGGTAAGGGTAAGGGTAAGGGTAAGGGTAAGCTTAAGGGTAAAAGCAAGGGTAAGGGTTAGGGTAAGGGTAAGGGTAAGGGTAAGGGTAAGGGTAAGGGTAAGGGTAAGGGTAAAGGTAAGGGTAAGCCTAAGGGTAAAAGCAAGGGTAAGGGTAAGAGTAAGGGTAAGGGTAAGGGTAAGGGTAAGGGTAAGGGTAAGGGTAAGGGTAAGGGTAAGGGTAAGCTTAAGGGTATAAGCAAGGGTAAGGGTAAGGGTAAGGGTGAGGGTAAGGGTAAGGGTAAGGGTAAGGGTAAGCTTAAGGGTAAAAGCAAGGGTAAGGGTAAGGGTAAGGGTAAGGGTAAGGGTAAGCTTAAGGGTAAAAGCAAGGGTAAGGGTAAGGGTAAGGGTAAGGGTAAGGGTAAGGGTAAGGGTAAGGGTAAGGGTAAGGGTAAGGGTAAAGGTAAGGTTAAGCCTAAGGGTAAAAGCAAGGGTAAGGGTAAGGGTAAGGGTAAGGGTAAGGGTAAGGGTAAGGGTAAGGGTAAGGGTAAGGGTAAGGGTAAGGGTAAGGGTAAGGGTAAGGGTAAGGGTAAGCTTAAGGGTAAAAGCAAGGGTAAGGGTAAGGGTAAGGGTAAGGGTAAGCCTAAGGGTAAAAGCAAGGGTAAGGGTAAGGGTAAGGGTAAGGGTAAGGTTAAGCTCAAGGGTAAAAGCAAGGGTAAGGTTAAGGGTAAGGGTAAGGGTAAGGGTAAGGGTAAGGGTAAGCTTAAGGGTAAAAGCAAGGGTAAGGGTAAGGGTAAGGGTAAGGGTAAGGGTAAGGGTAAGGGTAAGGGTGAGGGTAAAGGTAAGGGTAAGCCTAAGGGTCAAAGCAAGGGTAAGGGTAAGGGTAAGGGTAAGGGTAAGGGTAAGGGTAAGGGTAAGGGTAAGCTTAAGGGTAAAAGCAAGGGTAAGGGTAAGGGTAAGGGTAAGGGTAAGGGTAAGGGTAAGGGTAAGGGTAAGGGTAAGGGTAAGGGTAAGCTTAAGGGAAAGGGTAAGGGTAAGGGTAAGGGTAAGCCTAAGGGTAAAAGCAAGGGTAAGTGTAAGGGTAAGGGTAAGGGTAAGGGTAAGGGTAAGGGTAAGCTTAAGGGTAAAAGCAAGGGTAAGGGTAAGGGTAAGGGTAAGGGTAAGGGTAAGGGTAAAGGTAAGGGTAAGCCTAAGGGTAAAAGCAAGGGTAAGGGTAAGGGTAAGGGTAAGGGTAAGGGTAAGGGTAAGGGTAAGGGTAAGGGTAAGCTTAAGGGTATAAGCAAGGGTAAGGGTAAGGGTAAGGGTGAGGGTAAGGGTAAAGGTAAGGGTAAGGGTAAGCTTAAGGGTAAAAGCAGGGGTAAGGGTAAGGGTAAGGGTAAGGGTAAGGGTAAGGGTAAGCTTAAGGGTAAAAGCAAGGGTAAGGGTAAGGGTAAGGGTAAGGGTAAGGGTAAGGGTAAGGGTAAGGGTAAGGGTAAGGGTAAGGGTAAGGGTAAGGGTAAGGGTAAGGGTAAGGGTAAGGGTAAGGGTAAGGGTAAAGGTAAGGTTAAGCCTAAGGGTAAAAGCAAGGGTAAGGGTAAGGGTAAGGGTAAGGGTAAGGGTAAGGGTAAGGGTAAGGGTAAGGGTAAGGGTAAGGGTAAGGGTAAGGGTAAGGGTAAAGGTAAGGGTAAGGGAAAGCTTAAGGGTAAAAGCAAGGGTAAGGGTAAGGGTAAGGGTAAGCCTAAGGGTAAAAGCAAGGGTAAGGGTAAGGGTAAGGGTAAGGGTAAGGGTAAGCTTAAGGGTAAAAGCAAGGGTAAGGTTAAGGGTAAGGGTAAGGGTAAGGCTAAGGGTAAGCTTAAGGGTAAAAGCAAGGGTAAGGGTAAGGGTAAGGGTAAGGGTAAGGGTAAGGGTAAGGGTAAGGGTAAGGGTAAAGGTAAGGGTAAGCCTAAGGGTCAAAGCAAGGGTAAGGGTAAGGGTAAGGGTAAGGGTAAGGGTAAGGGTAAGGGTAAGCTTAAGGGTAAAAGCAAGGGTAAGGGTAAGGGTAAGGGTAAGGGTAAGGGTAAGGGTAAGGGTAAGGGTAAGGGTAAGGGTAAGGGTAAGGGTAAGGGTAAGGGTAAGGGTAAGGGTAAGGGTAAGGGTAAGGGTAAGGGTAAGGGTAAGGGTAAGCTTAAGGGTAAGGGTAAGGGTAAGGGTAAGGGTAAGCCTAAGGGTAAAAGCAAGGGTAAGTGTAAGGGTAAGGGTAAGGGTAAGGGTAAGCTTAAGGGTAAAAGCAAGGGTAAGGGTAAGGGTAAGGGTAAGGGTAAGGGTAAGGGTAAGGGTAAGGGTAAGGGTAAGGGTAAGGGTAAGGGTAAGGGTAAGGGTAAGGGTAAGCTTAAGGGTAAAAGCAAGGGTAAGGGTAAGGGTAAGGGTAAGGGTAAGGGTAAGGGTAAGGGTAAGGGTAAGGGTAAGGGTAAGGGTAAGCTTAAGGGTAAAAGCAAGGGTAAGGGTAAGGGTAAGGGTAAGGGTAAGGGTTAGGGTAAGGGTAAAGGTAAGGGTAAGCCTAAGGGTAAAAGCAAGGGTAAGGGTAAGGGTAAGGGTAAGGGTAAGGGTAAGGGTAAGGGTAAGGGTAAGGGTAAGGGTAAGGGTAAGGGTAAGGGTAAGAGTAAGGGTAAGGGTAAGGGTAAGCTTAAGGGTAAAAGCAAGGGTAAGGGTAAGGGTAAAGGTAAGGGTAAGCCTAAGGGTAAAATCAAGGGTAAGGGTAAGGTTAAGGGTAAGGGTAAGGGTAAGCTTAAGGGTAAAAGCAAGGGTAAGGGTAAGGGTAAGGGTAAGGGTAAGCTTAAGGGTAAAAGCAAGGGTAAGGGTAAGGGTGAGGGTAAGGGTAAGGGTAAGGGTAAGGGTAAAGGTAAGGGTAAGCCTAAGAGTAAAAGCAAGGGTAAGGGTAAGGGTAAGGGTAAGGGTAAGGGTAAGGGTAAGGGTAAGGGTAAGCTTAAGGGTAAAAGCAAGGGTAAGGATAAGGGTAAGGGTAAGGGTAAGGGTAAGGGTAAGGGTAAGGGTAAGGGTAAGGGTAAGCTTAAGGGTAAAAGCAAGGGTAAGGGTAAGAGTAAGGGTAAGGGTAAGGGTAAGGGTAAGGGTAAGGGTAAGAGTAAGGGTAAGGGTAAGGGTAAGGGTAAGCTTAAGGGTAAAAGCAAGGGTAAGGGTTAGGGTAAGGGTAAGGGTAAGGGTAAGGGTAAGGGTAAGCTTAAGGGTAAAAGCAAGGGTAAGGGTAAGGGTAAGGGTAAGGGTAAGGGTAAGGGTAAGGGTAAAGGTAAGGGTAAGCCTAAGGGTAAAAGCAAGGGTAAGGGTAAGGGTAAGGGTAAGGGTAAGGGTAAGGGTAAGGGTAAGGGTAAGGGTTAGGGTAAGGGTAAGGGTAAGGGTAAGCTTAAGGGTATAAGCAAGGGTAAGGGTAAGGGTAAGGGTGAGGGTAAGGGTAAGGGTAAGGGTAAGGGTAAGCTTAAGGGTAAAAGCAAGGGTAAGGTTAAGGGTAAGGGTAAGGGTAAGGGTAAGGGTAAGGGTAAGCTTAAGGGTAAAAGCAAGGGTAAGGGTAAGGGTAAGGGAAAGGGTAAGGGTAAGGGTAAGGGTAAGGGTAAGGGTAAAGGTAAGGTTAAGCCTAAGGGTAAAAGCAAGGGTAAGGGTAAGGGTAAGGGTAAGGGTAAGGGTAAGGGTAAGGGTAAGGGTAAGGGTAAGGGTAAGGGTAAGGGTAAGGGTAAGGGTAAGCTTAAGGGTAAAAGCAAGGGTAAGGGTAAGGGTAAGGGTAAGGGTAAGCCTAAGGGTAAAAGCAAGGGTAAGGGTAAGGGTAAGGGTAAGGGTAAGGGTAAGCTTAAGGGTAAAAGCAAGGGTAAGGTTAAGGGTAAGGGTAAGGGTAAGGGTAAGGGTAAGGGTAAGCTTAAGGGTAAAAGCAAGGGTAAGGGTAAGGGTAAGGGTAAGGGTAAGGGTAAGGGTAAGGGTAAGGGTAAGGGTGAGGGTAAAGGTAAGGGTAAGCCTAAGAGTCAAAGCAAGGGTAAGGGTAAGGGTAAGGGTAAGGGTAAGGGTAAGGGTAAGGGTAAGGGTAAGGGTAAGGGTAAGGGTAAGCTTAAGGGTAAAAGCAAGGGTAAGGGTAAGGGTAAGGGTAAGGGTAAGGGTAAGGGTAAGGGTAAGGGTAAGGGTAAGGGTAAGGGTAAGGGTAAGGGTAAGCTTAAGGGTAAGGGTAAGGGTAAGGGTAAGGGTAAGCCTAAGGGTAAAAGCAAGGGTAAGTGTAAGGGTAAGGGTAAGGGTAAGGGTAAGCTTAAGGGTAAAAGCAAGGGTAAGGGTAAGGGTAAGGGTAAGTGTAAGGGTAAGGGTAAGGGTAAGCTTAAGGGTAGAAGCAAGGGTAAGGGTAAGGGTAAGGGTAAGGGTAAGGGTAAGGGTAAGGGTAAGGCTAAAGGTAAGGGTAAGCCTAAGGGTAAAAGCAAGGGTGAGGGTAAGGGTAAGGGTAAGGGTAAGGGTAAGGGTAAGGGTAAGGGTAAGGGTAAGGGTAAAGGTAAGGGTAAGGGTAAGCTTAAGGGTAAAAGCAAGGATAAGGGTAAGGGTAAGGGTAAGAGTAAGGGTAAGGGTAAGGGTAAGCTCAAGGGTAAAAGCAAGGGTAAGGGTAAGGGTAAGGGTAAGGGTAAGGGTAAGGGTAAGGGTAAGGGTAAGGGTAAGGGTAAGGGTAAGGGTAAGGGTAAGGGTAAGGGTAAGCTTAAGGGTAAAAGCAAGGGTAAGGGTAAGGGTAAGGGTAAGGGTAAGGGTAAGGGTAAGCTTAAGGGTAAAAGCAAGGGTAAGGGTAAGGGTAAGGGTAAGGGTAAGGGTAAGGGTAATGGTAAGGGTAAAGGTAAGGGTAAGCCTAAGGGTAAAAGCAAGCCTAAGGGTAAAAGCAAGGGTAAGGGTAAGGTTAAGGGTAAGGGTAAGGGTAAGCTTAAGGGTAAAAGCAAGGGTAAGGGTAAGGGTAAGGGTAAGGGTAAGGGTAAGCTTAAGGGTAAAAGCAAGGGTAAGGGTAAGGGTGAGGGTAAGGGTAAGGGTAAGGGTAAGGGTAAAGGTAAGGGTAAGCCTAAGAGTAAAAGCAAGGGTAAGGGTAAGGGTAAGGGTAAGGGTAAGGGTAAGGGTAAGGGAAAGGGTAAGCTTAAGGGTAAATGCAAGGGTAAGGATAAGGGTAAGGGTAAGGGTAAGGGTAAGGGTAAGGGTAAGCTTAAGGGTAAAAGCAAGGGTAAGGGTAAGGGTAAGGGTAAGGGTAAGGGTAAGGGTAAGGGTAAGGGTAAGGGTAAGGGTAAGGGTAAGGGTAAGGGTAAGGGTAAGGGTAAGGGTAAGGGTAAGCTTAAGGGTAAAAGCAAGGGTAAGGGTTAGGGTAAGGGTAAGGGTAAGGGTAAGGGTAAGGGTAAGCTTAAGGGTAAAAGCAAGGGTAAGGGTAAGGGTAGGGGTAAGGGTAAGGGTAAGGGTAAGGGTAAAGGTAAGGGTAAGCCTAAGGGTAAAAGCAAGGGTAAGGGTAAGGGTAAGGGTAAGGGTAAGGGTAAAGGTAAGGGTAAGGGTAAGGGTAAGGGTAAGGGTAAGGGTAAGCTTAAGGGTATAAGCAAGGGTAAGGGTAAGGGTAAGGGTGAGGGTAAGGGTAAGGGTAAGGGTAAGGGTAAGCTTAAGGGTAAAAGCAAGGGTAAGGGTAAGGGTAAGGGTAAGGGTAATGGTAAGGGTAAGGGTAAGCTTAAGGGTAAAAGCAAGGGTAAGGGTAAGGGTAAGGGTAAGGGTAAGGGTAAGGGTAAGGGTAAGGGTAAGGGTAAGGGTAAGGGTAAAGGTAAGGTTAAGCCTAAGGGTAAAAGCAAGGGTAAGGGTAAGGGTAAGGGTAAGGGTAAGGGTAAGGGTAAGGGTAAGGGTAAGGGTAAGAGTAAGGGTAAGGGTAAGGTTAAGGGTAAGGGTAAGGGTAAGGGTAAGCTTAAGGGTAAAAGCAAGGGTAAGGGTAAGGGTAAGGGTAAGGGTAAGCCTAAGGGTAAAAGCAAGGGTAAGGGTAAGGGTAAGGGTAAGGGTAAGGGTAAGCTTAAGGGTAAAAGCAAGGGTAAGGTTAAGGGTAAGGGTAAGGGTAAGGGTAAGGGTAAGGGTAAGCTTAAGGGTAAAAGCAAGGGTAAGGGTAAGGGTAAGGGTAAGGGTAAGGGTAAGGGTAAGGGTAAGGGTAAGGGTAAGGGTAAGGGTGAGGGTAAAGGTAAGGGTAAGCCTAAGGGTCAAAGCAAGGGTAAGGGTAAGGGTAAGGGTAAGGGTAAGGGTAAGGGTAAAGGTAAGGGTAAGCTTAAGGGTAAAAGCAAGGGTAAGGGTAAGGGTAAGGGTAAGGGTAAGGGTAAGGGTAAGGGTAAGGGTAAGGGTAAGCTTAAGGGTAAGGGTAAGGGTAAGGGTAAGGGTAAGCCTAAGGGTAAAAGCAAGGGTAAGTGTAAGGGTAAGGGTAAGGGTAAGGGTAAGCTTAATTGTAAAAGCAAGGGTAAGGGTAAGGGTAAGGGTAAGTGTAAGGGTAAGGGTAAGGGTAAGCTTAAGGGTAAAAGCAAGGGTAAGGGTAAGGGTAAGGGTAAGGGTAAGGGTAAGGCTAAAGGTAAGGGTAAGCCTAAGGGTAAAAGCAAGGGTAAGGGTAAGGGTAAGGGTAAGGGTAAGGGTAAGGGTAAGGGTAAGGGTAAAGGTAAGGGTAAGGGTAAGCTT
The DNA here is from genome assembly GCA_958510865.1 of Myrrha octodecimguttata. NCBI lineage: Eukaryota > Metazoa > Arthropoda > Insecta > Coleoptera > Coccinellidae > Myrrha > Myrrha octodecimguttata. The sequence continues at coordinate 3,709 of CAUEHS010000319.1, read as the reverse complement.
AAGGGTAAAAGCAAGGGTAAGGGTAAGGGTAAGGGTAAGGGTAAGAGTAAGGGTAAGGGTAAGGGTAAGCTTAAGGGTAAAAGCAAGGGTAAGGGTAAGGGTAAGGGTAAGGGTAAGGGTAAGGGTAAGGGTAAGGGTAAGGGTAAGGGTAAGGGTAAGGGTAAGGGTAAGGGTAAGGGTAAGGGTAAGGGTAAGGGTAAGCTTAAGGGTAAAAGCAAGGGTAAGGGTAAGGGTAAGGGTAAGGGTAAGGGTAAGGGTAAGGGTAAGGGTAAGGGTAAGGGTAAGGGTAAGCTTAAGGGTAAAAGCAAGGGTAAGGGTAAGGGTAAGGGTAAGGGTAAGGGTAAGGGTAATGGTAAGGGTAAAGGTAAGGGTAAGCCTAAGGGTAAAAGCAAGGGTAAGGGTAAGGGTAAGGGTAAGGGTAAGGGTAAGGTTAAGGGTAAGGGTTAGGGTAAGGGTAAGGGTAAGGGTAAGGGTAAGCTTAAGGGTAAAAGCAAGGGTAAGGGTAAGGGTAAGGGTAAGGGTAAGGGTAAGGGTAAGGGTAAGGGTAAGCTTAAGGGTAAGGGTAAGGGTAAGGGTAAGGGTAAGCTTAAGGGTAAAAGCAAGGGTAAGGGTAAGGGTAAGGGTAAGGATAAGGGTAAGCTTAAGGGTAAAAGCAAGGGTAAGGGTAAGGGTAAGGGTAAGGGTAAGGGTAAGGGTAAGGGTAAGCTTAAGGGCAAGGGTAAGGGTAAGGGTAAGGGTAAGCTTAAGGGTAAAAGCAAGGGTAAGGGTCAGGGTAAGGGTAAGTGTAAGGGTAAGGGTAAGGGTAAGGGTAAGGGTGAGCTTAAGGGTAAAAGCAAGGGTAAGGGTAAGGTTAAGGGTAAGGGTAAGGGTAAGGGTAAGGGTAAGGGTAAGGGTAAGGGTAAGGGTAAGGGTAAGGGTTAGCTTAAGGGTAAAAGCAAGGGTAAGGGTAAGGGTAAGGGTAAGGGTAAGGGTAAGGGTAAGGGTAAGGGTAAGGGTAAAGGTAAGGGTAAGCCTAAGGGTAAAAGCAAGGGTAAGGGTAAGGGTAAGGGTAAGGGTAAGAGTAAGGGTAAGGGTAAGGGTAAGGGTAAGCTTAAGGGTAAAAGCAAGGGTAAGGGTAAGGGTAAGGGTAAGGGTAAGCCTAAGGGTAAAAGCAAGGGTAAGGGTAAGGGTAAGGGTAAGGGTAAGGGTAAGCTTAAGGGTAAAAGCAAGGGTAAGGGTAAGGGTAAGGGTAAGGGTAAGGGTAAGGGTAAGGGTAAGCTTAAGGGTAAAAGCAAGGGTGAGGGTAAGGGTAAGGGTAAGGGTAAGGGTAAGGGTAAGGGTAAGGGTAAGGGTAAGCTTAAGGGTAAAAGTAAGGGTAAGGGTAAGGGTAAGGGTAAGGGTAAGGGTAAGGGTAAGGGTAAGGGTAAGGGTAAGGGTAAGGGTAAGGGTAAGGGTAAGGGTAAGGGTAAGGGTAAGGGTAAGGGTAAGCTTAAGGGTAAAAGCATGGGTAAGGGTAAGGGTAAGGGTAAGGGTAAGGGTAAAGGTAAGGGTAAGCCTAAGGGTAAAAGCAAGGGTAAGGGTAAGGGTAAGGGTAAGGGTAAGGGTTAGGGTAAGGGTAAGGGTAAGGGTAAGGGTAAGGGTAAGGGTAAGGGTAAGGGTAAGGGTAAGGGTAAGGGTAAGGGTAAGCTTAAGGGTAAAAGCAAGGGTAAGGGTAAGGGAAAGGGTAAGGGTAAGCCTAAGGGTAAAAGCAAGGGTAAGGGTAAGGGTAAGGGTAAGGGTAAGGGTAAGCTTAAGGGTAAAAGCAAGAGTAAGGGTAAGGGTAAGGGTAAGGGTAAGGGTAAGGGTAAGGGTAAGCTTAAGGGTAAAAGCAAGGGTAAGGGTAAAGGTAAGGGTAAGGGTAAGGGTAAGGGTAAGGGTAAGGGTAAGGGTAAGGGTAAAGGTAAGGGTAAGCCTAAGGGTAAAAGCAAGGGTAAGGGTAAGGGTAAGGGTAAGGGTAAGGGTAAGGGTAAGGGTAAGGTTAAGGGTAAGGGTAAGGGTAAGCTTAAGGGTAAAAGCAAGGGTAAGGGTAAGGGTAAGGGTAAGGGTAAGGGTAAGGGTTAGGGTAAGGGTAAAGGTAAGGGTAAGCCTAAGGGTAAAAGCAAGGGTAAGGGTAAGGGTAAGGGTAAGGGTAAGGGTAAGGGTAAGGGTTAGGGTAAGGGTAAGGGTAAGGGTAAGGGTAAGGGTAAGAGTAAGGGTAAGGGTAAGGGTAAGCTTAAGGGTAAAAGCAAGGGTAAGGGTAAGGGTAGGGGTAAGGGTAAGCCTAAGGGTAAAAGCAAGGGTAAGGGTAAGGTTAAGGGTAAGGGTAAGGGTAAGCTTAAGGGTAAAAGCAAGGGTAAGGGTAAGGGTAAGGGTAAGGGTAAGGGTAAGTTTAAGGGTAAAAGCAAGGGTAAGGGTAAGGGTGAGGGTAAGGGTAAGGGTAAGGGTAAGGGTAAGGGTAAGGGTAAGGGTAAGGGTAAGGGTAAGGGTAAGCTTAAGGGTAAAAGCAAGGGTAAGGATAAGGGTAAGGGTAAGGGTAAGGGTAAGGGTAAGGGTAAGGGTAAGCTTAAGGGTAAAAGCAAGGGTAAGGGTAAGGGTAAGGGTAAGGGTAAGGGTAAGGGTAAGGGTAAGGGTAAGGGTAAGGGTAAGGGTAAGCTTAAGGGTAAAAGCAAGGGTAAGGGTTAGGGTAAGGGTAAGGGTAAGGGTAAGGGTAAGCTTAAGGGTAAAAGCAAGGGTAAGGGTAAGGGTAAGGGTAAGGGTAAGGGTAAGGGTAAGGGTAAAGGTAAGGGTAAGCCTAAGGGTAAAAGCAAGAGTAAGGGTAAGGGTAAGGGTAAGGGTAAGGGTAAGGGTAAGGGTAAGGGTAAGGGTAAGGGTAAGGGTAAGGGTAAGGGTAAGGGTAAGGGTAAGGGTAAGGGTAAGGGTAAGGGTAAGGGTAAGGGTAAGGGTAAGGGTAAGGGTAAGGGTAAGCTTAAGGGTATAAGCAAGGGTAAGGGTAAGGGTAAGGGTGAGGGTAAGTGTAAGGGTAAGGGTAAGGGTAAGCTTAAGGGTAAAAGCAAGGGTAAGGGTAAGGGTAAGGGTAAGGGTAAGGGTAAGGGTAAGGGTAAGCTTAAGGGTAAAAGCAAGGGTAAGGGTAAGGGTAAGGGTAAGGGTAAGGGTAAGGGTAAGGGTAAGGGTAAGGGTAAGGGTAAGGGTAAGGGTAAGGGTAAGGGTAAGGGTAAGGGTGAGGGTAAAGGTAAGGTTAAGCCTAAGGGTAAAAGCAAGGGTAAGGGTAAGGGTAAGGGTAAGGGTAAGGGTAAGGGTAAGGGTAAGGGTAAGGGTAAGGGTAAGGCTAAGGGTAAGGGTAAGGGTAAGGGTAAGGGTAAGGGTAAGGGTAAGGGTAAGGGTAAGGGTAAGGGTAAGGGTAAGGGTAAGGGTAAGGGTAAGCTTAAGGGTAAAAGCAAGGGTAAGGGTAAGGGTTAGGGTAAGGGTAAGCCTAAGGGTAAAAGCAAGGGTAAGGGTAAGGGTAAGGGTCAGGGTAAGGGTAAGCTTAAGGGTAAAAGCAAGGGTAAGGGTAAGGGTAAGGGTAAGGGTAAGGGTAAGGGTAAGGGTGAGCTTAAGGGTAAAAGCAAGGGTAAGGGTAAGGGTAAGGGTAAGGGTAAGGGTAAGAGTAAGGGTAAGGGTAAAGGTAAGGGTAAGCCTAAGGGTCAAAGCAAGGGTAAGGGTAAGGGTAAGGGTA